>CP130733.1:16890715-18090715 GCA_030553155.1 Nippostrongylus brasiliensis | reverse complement strand
CTACGAAGCGTGAAGTGAAAAGGATCACGCTTGAGGCGTCCACTTATCGTGTGTCTCAAAAGTCGTCGTTACGTTTGAAGCTATAATATTACGGTTGCATGACCTAATCGACACGATTCGCCCTTTTGAAGACTCCACACAAATTGTCTCGAATTTGGGCCTTATTACCCCGCCCATGTTTTTTTGCACCATCGTTCTTGTAATCATCCAGATGTCCTATGATCGTCACTAATCTTAGTCATTCACCTGTTTCCCACATTTATTCATCTTGTTCGCCCAGATGTTCGCTCATCCATTTAGTTCATTAAGATATTTTCTCATCATCATTCATTACACTCATTCAGATAAATTTCTCTCGCTCAGCCTAAAACGCACTCAAAGCCGTGTTTTGAATTGTATCGCACACGTTATGTTGCTTGTTGTTATCGTTATTTCTTCACTCGAATAATTTTTCATCTTTCTTTACTTCAATATCGTTCAGCCTTATTCCATTTGTCCTTGAGAAGCTCTGTCTTCATAAGAGAACAGTTTCTCGCTTTGCCCTGATTTAGTTATTCATAATTCCAATTCCAGTTTTTAGTCTTGTTGAATGATATTGCCTCTGCCAAATCCTTGACTATTGTACCTTGAATCTCCTCATTGCAAGAATTAGCGGTGTCTTTGCTTCTTGTTTGTCTTGAACTTATTTCCAGCGTTGACCGTCGTTCTGTCCAAGTTTGAGGTAAAAGCTTGTAAAGGCTCTCATGGTTGTAGTGGCATTCGATGGTTTAAGACCCTCGTTACACGCATGAGACTATTAAAGAAACTATGGGTTAGCTCATTTGAACTGTTTATTCGCAAAGAGACACATACGCGGAAAAAGAAATTTGATTCAGTCAGTTGACTTTGACGCTTTTTATAGTGTTCAAAAGTTCCTTTATGCTGCGAGCTTGCTCATCCGTGTCTGGATATTTCGCAAATAGGACATATTGTGCTCGCAGTCCTTTCCTGATATAAGGCTTCAGAGGATAATTTGAGCAAGAAAGCACCTAGAAAAGACCTCGTCTAAGAATTGTACTGAACAGATAGCAGTTGCATGAGATGAATAGCTTCCTAAAGAGGATGAAGGCAGCGCATGATTCGATCTCGACCTTGACATACAGTTAGTAGTAGCAGGGTGGTGGAAGTATGGCTTTCCACACTGTGCGGCCGGGGCTAGGATACCTCACTCCTTAACGAATCTTACATATGTGTGTGTCTTTACAGAGGCATAAATTAAGGACACAAATTCCACCTTACTTGTTTCGGACCTTCTCCACCAACGCGACGACCTCCACGCGCTTATTTCTGCTAAGTGCCTACTTCTCATGGGTGTGTGTTCCACTATTTACTTTCGCAAAGAATGGCCAGTATTATGGTGTTCGAATCCACACTACAAGCTCCATTAATATCTGTTAGGTTGAGTCATAAGTAATCGGACATTCTGCACGCGCTCGAACTCGAGATCAAATTTTCCGAAAACGAGTACTCGGCAAACATCTGCTCTACTATTAATAGCTTTTGAACGCTGATAACGTTCAGTCTCAGTTTTGACGGATTTCGCTCACTTTCCCTTGTCAAATTCGTCTTCATGCTCATACTGCGGGCGGCTACAGTGCCTTTTTTCAAAGGTTTGATTTTTATCAGAGTTGGAATCGGAAAAAGAAAGCGCAGAAAGAAAGAAATAATAAATAAAGGGCAAAAGAGGCGTGCGTAGTTGCTGCACCGGCAGCTTGGCCTTTTCCTTACGTACCGGGTGTAGCACCACTGGTCTACTATATGCTATGTGTGTCGACGTGACGAACTAATTCTTAGAAAAAGCAAAAAAACCTTCCATCCGAAAAGGGCCGTATTTCTGAACATCATGGATGCACATCACATTATCTCATGATTGCTAATTCGCAACTGAACAATCACTCATTATGCTATGGCGAAAAAATTGCGGGAAATAATTATCAATTTTCCAAAAGAAAAACACCCAACTGCTTTCCGGACTGCGAACCGAAGTTGAGTGGTTTCTTACGCTACTCCTTCTTTGGGGTTCCGAACCACTGTGCAAAACGCACGCTATGAAAGCTACGTGTTATTCTAAGTCAGAATAGGTGCTTTGCAGCGAGAGAAGGAATGCGCATGGCGCGCCCATCAAGAAAATTTTTTCTTAGAAATTTGTAGAAGGAAGCCAATGAAAGGTCCTTGATGTATGATTGCATGATAGTAAGGTTCACATTAAAATCATTTCACTTACCTTAACAGTCTTATGCGTGGAATTCAGCGTGCACGTTTTGAACATCTTCTTGTATGCTTCTTGAACCTACAAAAGAAATACCGTCGCTCTGTTTATTCAACGAATTCAATCGTTTATCTAACATCCTGACGGCAACATGAGCCACCGGTGACTCATACGTGTCCGACCGCGTGGGACATTATGAACCACCGCTGGCTTGAAATCCATATTTCTGGTCGTTGAAGATGATTTTTGCTAATCCTTTTTGTTTTGTAACCTTCTAAGGTAGTTTTAATTTTTTTTGTAAGTTTTTTAGTGACATTACGAAGGCGACATCTCCGAAACGCAAGCCGAAGAACAAAAAGTTTAACAATCTCGTTGGATTGCTAACTACATTGCGTTTGTGAAAGCAAGAGAAAGTTTTTTTTGATCTTCTGAGATATTTTGAATAATATTAGTAGTGGTCAACGAGGGTGAGTGCGGCAAGAGTGATATTGCCGAGGGTACTTCTTTTCGTATATTCTCTTGAACAGTGTCTTTAAACCACAGATCTGATATTATGTATTTCTCCTTTCTTCAGCCAATTCGATTTGCCAAACTTTTTGATAAACAAAGTTTATCTGAATAATACATCCAATAACAAGAATACGGATCATCTTTTGGTGCTGAACACGAATCCGGTGTTGTTTTAAGACTTCGTCCAGCACTATATTGACTTTGAGGTGTTACAAAATTACGAAGGCAATATTTAAACAAGGAGATCATACTTCAGACTTCAGACACGGCAGTGGATTTGAACCCGATAGAATAGGATAAACTTCTTTTACAAATACCTACATCTTATGAATAACGCTTTTGATTTACACCAAAGCGTTGGGTAGAGAACGTTTTCCGCCTTCTGCTGCCCCTCCACCTCAAAATCGTGAACTTCATCGACGTCGCTCTCTAACAATAGCTTTCAAAAACTCGTTCGGTCCTATACTCTGGTCTATTTCTAGAATCGTGAACTTCATTCTCAGAGCCAAGTTAACATTAATAGAAGAAAAAACACAAAAACGGCTGCAAAATAGAAGTAGGGAAAAAAGTCTGCCACATTATGGGACATTATTAGCCACCGGTGTTTCGTGCCACATGCGCGCGGGCGCGAGCGCCTGTTCCCCGATGCGCCCAGCGCAAAACAGCGATTGTGGTCTATGTGTGTGTGTCAAAATGAAAAATTCAATCATAAACAGGTGATCCGAAGACAACCATAGCAAAAGCGGTCACTTTACAATAAAATCTGAAGCTTATTCTCATACCACGAATTCATCACCAATAGTGCCGAAAATGATATGCTCATTTTCCCAACTTCGTTAACAAAAATCGTAACCACGACGAGTTATCTGGATACGCGCTTCAGACCTGCTCTTATAACCCAAACTACACTACACATTGGTCACAAGCCACCTCATACAACTCATCTATCGCTAGAATTTAAAACGACGCCCTTCCTGCCTAGATCAGATGCCGTCATATCTTATGTTCCACTTTTTAGGTAACCGAAAACTGGATTGTCATTTGACTAAGGACTCTCAGCGAATCACGGAATGTCGCAGTTGTTTTGGAAGGAGGTGCAGAGAAGGTCCTCAAAAATTGTCGTTCCCAGAGCTACCAAAAAATGCACGTCACACTTTTTCCTCAACAGGGATATCCCATATAGCATATGTTCTTGCGACGTAGCAAAAAGGCATCATTCCTGTGAATTTTAACTCGTTCGAGAGCGCGGTAGGCGAAGTGTTGAAACCTTGATAGCATTCTTCTTCTTCTTCTTTTTTTCTCATATCACACTGCACTGTGGTCTTATTTACCTCGGTTGTGCTTTATCTCGACATCACATGGTATTTCTATGTGATAAACATAGCACAAGATAACATTACATGCACATACCTTTTCAATCTGCGGTGACAGCACAGGTAACATATTCATCACCACGCAGCCTGAAACTTATATGTATCATCGCTGTCGCAGTCGTAAAGGTAAGCGCTTCTACAGGGAAGTGGTTGGGGAATAAAAAAGAATCTCAAACGTCAATCCACCTTTTTCGTTGAGTATTTTCGCAACAGAAGCTATAAATTCTTTTGAATAGAACGGCTTGGTTGGGCTTAGTAGCTTGGAATTGGTTTTGGAACTGCTTGAATTGTTAGATGAAACGTCAATAAGAACGGCATCATATTTTTCCTCTGAAAGGGGAAAGTAAGTGTAACACGATCTCAATAAGCTTTTAGAAACAAACATCAAATAAAGCTACTATAGCATTCCGGACCGTTCTTTGCAGCTTCGGCTATGAAATCCGCACCGTCCCTCACAACTACACGATGATAATCATCCAACTTCAAATCGAACCATTTCCTCGAAATTTCTACCATTTTTGGTTCCACTTCAACAGCAGTGATGTTGATCTGCACAATATATGTGTTGATTGTTTCTAAGTAAGTTGACAAGGAAACACATTGACTATGATGAGAAGAAAAAAACCGTTAAAAACTGAAACAGTACCATTAATGCACCAAAGTGAAGAAAAACGAAAGAACTCTATATGTTCTCTCTTTTTAAATCGTCGATATGATTTTGCACTTGCTCAATGCTACTGTGCCGAACGAGTACAGTGAGATGGATTCGACTTGAACGTCGTCTTCGGAGGCGGCGGGGTCTACCCTATCAACCTCGTTCGGAACAGCAGCATTCACGAAGTTTAAAGAAAGGAATAATCTGACAAAATTATTTCTGAAAACTAAGAACTTTTCGAGTGCCATTTGCTAGGAAGGTGGAGGAATTTTTGTTCGGAGATCTGTGTTTTCGAAAAAAATCTGAAATTTGTCTGAGATGCATGTGAAGGTGCATGAAGTTCTATGAACTTGTAACACCACAAATTTTTTTGGAAAAAGATATCATACATATTCCAAATTTTGATAAATTTAAACTTTTGAAACATTTTTTGGATGTTTTCGAGGACTGAAAATATGCAGATAGTTTTGGCTTACCTTAGGGTACGTGTGGTGGAGGTAGGAGTTCAGATAACCGCCTCCCATACCGACAACTAAAACCTTCCCTGAGGTGTTTCTTGAGATTTTAACAGCGCCTGTGGTGAACATCTCTTCTAGAAGAAAGAAGTTCAGCTTTGAATGGTAGAGTGATTCTGATTGAACGATTCCTACCGTGGGACTTTTCTTACAGCTCACCTATTAGTACCGTTGAAGAAATTGTGTGGATCAGTGCGCTCTTATTCACACTCCACTTGCTTGTATCGACATCATTGCTGTCTAATTCTAAAGCGGAAATAATCGAATGAATTTGATCCAGAAATTGTTAGATTCAGAAAACTGCGTTACGTTTACTCACTCTCCGGCCTGTTCAGCTTCATTTCTGTTATAGAATGGCTTCCCACATTAATTCGTCTAAGGAACTCCACACTGCTGAACAATAGAGCATCAGTGTTTAAGCTGTCCTTTGAACATTGCGACCAACATCCAAAGGGGAAGTCTTCAGTGAACAGGAACAATTTCTCCTTCTCCGAATTTGTGATTCAATAGTCACTGATTAGTTTAGATTACGATGAGTGCAACAAAGACTTACTCTGGCGTCGAATATACATGATCGGTTACATTTACCAAGCTTCCGTCTGTTAGTTGAATTGATGCCTCCCTAAAAAAGCTTGCTAAATCAATTCCGTCTTGCGATTAGTGACAGCTTCTGAGCTCACAGAATTCGCTTTGATTTGAACTTTCGCAGTATTTCCTTAGTATTTTGGCGAACGACTTCTGGTTTGGAGACGTCAGGTGCGGGACATGTTTCCTCTGAGCCATGGTCAGCTTCGCATGCAGAGATGATTGAAGGGACGTTGAAGAAGGCGAGCAGCAGCAGAGCGGTGGCCGGGCTCACCGCCTCCCTCCGGAGGTGACGCATTGTAAAAATGAAGCCAAATCCAAGAGGAGAAGCTCCGAAGGAAAGCTCATGTTAATCCAAGTAGCAACGTGTGGGAGATGCATCCATACAAGAGAAGAATGCCAACTCATTCTATTGTAGTAGAAGGATAATAGAAAATGAACTGCCGAGTCTGCATTGATAAAACGATTATCCCACAACTGTCTTAAATGGTCGTAATAAATTATTATTATTATCATCAACTTTGTGCCACAAACATCTCATAGATTACCCTTTACAGCCTAATGCACCTACGTAGGGCTAATCACGGCCTGAGAAGCTTTCTCACGATCATAGCAAGGCTACAGCTTTCCCTGCGCAACACTTTCCTTGAAAAAACAAAGCTTTCAAATTCGTTATATGTAAATGAGTTGATCTACAAGCAGTTCACTCCTCTCTCGTTCCTTTTACGTGCACACGCTACCTGTGAAATACAAAATATGTTCTTTGTTCTTTGCTGTTTATTTCAACCATGTTTTATGCGACTGTCTCATTCCTCGGTGCGTGCTCCTTGATCAACAGAACGTCATCGAGGAGCTGGAGCTCATTCGGAGATGAACTCCATTCTTCTGTCAGAGTTCACTAAGTTCTTGGAAAAAAAAACTTACGCGACTCTCTGCAAGCCACTTTCAACTTTTTGCAAACTGCAACATACATAATTGTGAACTCGAAACGCACCTTAATTGAATGTGAGTGTCGTACTTAGCGTCACGTAATAATCTCAAAATCAAGAAGTTCCTATATAGGATTATCAGAAATATAATGCTTTATTAGACTCTAGCATATTAAAATTAGATGGATCTCATAGAAGAACCAATACTGTGTACAAACACTGTCTCCATTCGATTTTTTTTAGCGAATTATCGTCTGCGGCAGCATGATCCACCGCATTGAGAGTAACCGGATGAGCAGCCGCAACCCGACGACGAAGAGCTCTGGCACGGAACCTGAGAAAGCGAAGTTTGATTCCCAAATTCGTGTTCAAAAAGCTGACTTAATGTGAGCGTACCACAATCTGTGCGGCCTGTTGGCAGGTCTGCTGGCAGGTCTGTTGGCAGAGCGGCTGGCAAGTGGCAACTGGTACTGAAGCTTGACAGGTGTTGATGCAGCTGCTCTGGCACTGATTCTGGCATTGGTTCTGCTGTTGCAGGACGATCACCTGAACATCGTGATAGTCAATTACTGTAGGAACCCATTACGGTAGCACGTTTTCCTTCATAGGTGATGGAGACGAAATGGCTACCTGTTGATTGTTGTTGCCGCAAGATCCACCGGAGCACGAGCTGGAACCACATGCCGACTGGCATTGGTTGTTGCACGACGACTGGCAGACAGGGGTGGAACATGCCGAGCTGCACTGAGACTGGCAAGAGTTGGAGCAGCTATCGCCCTGGGGCACGACGATGACGATCGGTTGCTGCTGCTGAGATGTGCAGGATGAGGAGCACGAGGGCATACAGGCTGGGGCGCACTGCTGGGGGGCACAGGCCGATGAGCACGAGGACTGGCACGACGACACGCAAACGGGCGTGGAGCACGATGAGCTACACTGTTGGTTGCACTGGTTGTTGCAGCTGTCCGATGACTGCTGGAGAACGATAACCTGCAAAGGACTGACGATAAGTTTTCTTCATTCTTCACTTCAGAGTGAAATGCAGAAAAAATGGATTCAATTTTGCCCTCAAAGCTATAGGAGAAAGAACGCCGATCAGTGAAGTCCCTACCCCACTTTGTTTTACTCTAAATTAATTCATGTAAGAATGGGCATCGACTATGATTCCGTGAATTTACGCACGAGTTTTCCTACTCGGGATCAGCCGCAGACGAGCTTGACCTCCATTAGGATTTGGGCTCTCTAAAGAACCTCGATTTTTTGGAGATGAACATTTGATGATCCTACTTTTTATCGTCTTTTCAACGACCTACAATAAAATAGCCTATTTGGTATCAACTAAAACGGCTTAAAAAGGCTTGTGCTTGCAGTAATCTTGATTTTTAATTCACTTAGATAACGTCACGAAGATTCCACTGTTTTCAAAAGTGCCTGTTCCTCTTTCTTTTTGTTACTTCACCTTTTACATTCCATGTGCAGCGTATAGAACCGCTTGCAATGTTTAAAAATTGAGGGCGTACATCCTGACCATCACTTCTCTTTCTCGCGCAATTTTGCAGGTTATGCAACTGCATATTGTTCCTCTCCCTCACAACTTCCTCAGACAAAATATTCACCATTTTACTGCACTGCACTCAAAGTAAATCGATTTTCCATGTTCTACTGAGCCGACCTTCTTTATTTCCGTTTTCTTTTCCCCTTTCCTTTCATTCCTTTTTCTTTTGATTAAGCGCAACACTCTCTAATTGGGTCTAACCCTCACCTGTCCTCCAGAGTTTCCGCCGCAGGATGAAGAGCACGACTGTTGGCAGTTGCAGTTGGACGAATAGCAGGACGCTTGGCAAGACTGCTGGCATGAGCTGCACTGATCCTGAGCGGGCACCACAATCACCTGAATGAACAAATAAAATTTCCGCACACAGCCATGGTGCCGTCGACAAACAGCCGGAAGCTTTGAATCTTCCCCGCAAACGCACACAGCGGTGAGTCTAGTTGGTCCCTTCGCGCTTCGATGACCGGCCGTGGCCCCCGTCGGCTGCGCAGCCGATGCTGTTGTTGCTCTTTGATGTATAGAATTTCGTTCGCACAGGGGAAACAATACGATTCGACAATAAGGTCTTCCAAGGGTCGGAATCACCCGCAATAGGAAACGCTCCAGGACTGGAAAACCGGATTTTTTTCGCGGTCGCCGTTCAAGCTAAGAGCCGGAGTTCAATCGATGTTCAAGGTCCATCATTTGAAAGTGTAAAGCAAGAAGTTTGGGCCTTAGAAGCACCAGCAGAAGTTGGTGTTTGCTTCTAGTTGCTCTTAGGTTTTCTCATCCGAAGAGTTGCATGTTAGGAAAGTAATGGGAGTAAAGCACGATCGAAGATCTTCCCAGTTGAAATGGAAGTCGGCTTCTATTCTTGTTTTAGCCGCAGTTTATCGCAGGCGAAGCTCAGACCCACTTTTCTTGTTCTCCATTTTCGACATGTGTGATTGCAACCTTTTTTTGCTTAACCAAAACTATCAGCTGACTACAGTAAAGTCGGAATACGAATTTTCTTAGCTTCTTGACTGACAGTGCAAATCTGTTTCCGTTTATCTTCTCTCTTGACTTTTATAGTATTATAGTTATTGTAGACTATTACAAATGCGCCATCGATATTCTGATAAATTTGTCTTGGAAGAGACTGCTCTTTAGGACTGCTCACCTGAGGCTGGGAGTTACCGCACACGGAAGAGCAGCCAGCTTGGCAGTTGTTCATGCAAGACGAGGTGGAGCAGGAGTTGCAGGACTGCTGGCAAGATGAGCACGAGTTTTGCTGCTGTTGGAGCAGAATCAGCTACAAATAGATTTTTTCTTCATTTTGGCTCTAATTTCCACTGCTATATATTGAACACAGGAATACATGGACAACTCATGAATAAACCTAATGAACAACTTTCCTCACTTTTTCTTGCATATTTATTTGATCTTCTCCTTGAGAACATACTGTCGGAACATCTACTGCTTAGATGATGAACTACTGTACAGAGTACGTTTTGAATGTCTCGTAAAGAATTTTGTCTATAATTGACTTTTCTACACGATTATGATTTTACAAAAATTTGATGAACAGACAAAACTGCGTTGCTTGTGAAAATACTGAAGGGATGACTCCATGTCTCCTTTCTTAATCATTTCGCTGAGCAGCCTAAGAATACCCTTTCCTTATGATTTGACGGCATTTACCTTTGTATGGGATTCTCCATATTAGGTGAAAGCAGAAAAGTTCGCCACTGACCTGAGTGTTCTGACCACCACACTGTTGGTTGCAGCTGGATGAGCAGCTCTGAGCACACGACGAAGTCTGGCAGGAATTCTGGCACTGCTGGATACACACCGGGACGCACTGAGTCTGAGTCTGGAAAGAAATTGCTGACAATTTGGTGAGAAAAAATCATCATAGCATTTTTGGATCATTTGATGCAAATTCGTCCAGGGTCCGCACTGCATCAGGAGAATGGAACGACGACCTTCTACCATTCGAAAACCGCAAAATTCAGGTGGATACGTGTCATCATGAAATGGATGAGTATCGCAATGGTGGTTCATTTTTGTGTACTCAATGGGATGATAAAGGACGGAAATTAGGACAAAATGCTAAATTTAATCTCGGACTTCACCACGTATTGCCCAACCCACTCCCTATCTCAACTCTGAAGCCCCTTTTCGAGAAAAGCTCAATTCAAGAATTCATTCATTCAAGAAAGGATTCGAGAAGATTCAAGGAAGGCTTGGCTAGGTGAGATGAATGCTGTCCGGTTCAAAGGGGGTTCATTGAGTCGTGCTCGAAGCTGTTGTCGCATTTGCAGGTCTCCGTGATTCACGATTACAAAATCTCCATCGTCCGAAGAAACCCTGGAATTTTACGACCCGGTACCCTTCTACCACCGAAACACTTTAACCTTTAGATAGAGATTTGCTCTGGACGCGTCCTAATTCTGATTAAAATTTCAGACAGCGCGCCCCTCCCATTATTCTTCTTTTCGGAAGGAGGAGGATCTTCCTTCCCAAAAAGCAGGATGATGAGGGGCGTGCTTTCAGAAGACACAATAAGAAAACGAAACAGCACAAAGGAAGACTTTTAGACATGCTCTGCCTCAGAATTAGGACTGGGAGTTCCCATGGTGATGGGACGGGATTCAGAATGATGTTCAGGGTTCCAGAAAGGATAACTGAAGCCTGAGGCACCAACATTTGCTGCTGTTTTCACCATTTCCCTGCATTGTTCTAGTGGTCTCATTAATGCCATCGGATCTTAGGCTGATGTCGAATTGTACAAAGAAAACAATTGATCATGCTCACCTGTTGTGGGCAGCATGAGCTGGATGAGCTGGAACAGCACTGACGCTTGGCTCTACTGAGCTGGATTTCGGTCCCGTTCTGAAATGATTTTCGGTCAGTATTGCACAGGAAGAAGAGTTTGTATAAAAATCAAAAAAAGTTGAGGACGAATTACCTCAGTATCTTCACCGATAACGGCAGAAACAGCGAAAAGAGCAAGGAGGGAGAGTCGAGCCAAGCAGCGAGCCATAGTAGAGCGTGCTTTGTTGAGCTGATCGGTCGAGGCGGCCGCTTTTATACGGCGCAGAGTTCTTGGTCCGACCGGTCCCGGTCCTCATGACTCAGTCCTTCCGGAATGCCGCGCATCATCTCGCGGAAGTCATCACGCCAAAGCATCGCACGTGCATGAAAAGAAGAAATAGAATAATTAGCAGATAAACTGCACAAACATGCACTTTTTGCAAAAATTTCATTCCCTTATCTATCGCTCAGCCTCTTGCAGAAGTGCTGTTGAAGAGAACAGCGTTAGAAGGCGGATAACACTGTTCAAAGACTAAAAACAAAACAAAGCAGGGAATGATTTTGACTTTAAGGGTTCATAAGACAAAAGAATTTTCGTTGATAGAAATTACCTTTTCCATGTGATTTCAAAAGCTCGACGAGAAAAAGGCGCAGGAGAAAAAGGAAGGAGACAAGCTTGTAGATTTTCGACCTATTAAGTTTATTCGAAATTAGAGAATAGGGTCTGCAGCACTTTCGAATGCGGTTCTTTCAGGAATGGTCATTTACTTTTACATACTGACACTTGAAAGTACTTTAATCCTGAGTTGAGATACAATACATCTAAAACTGTTGCTCTAATTAGAGCTCTTCCTACTACGAGATGGCGCAGTTTATGTCAAATGTAAATGTATCGCAGAAAAAATCATTTTGCTGCCCTTTCAGACGGAGTTGGCAAAAACGTAACCGAATGAAGCTGCACAAACGAAGTGTCAGAGGTACAGTTTTCTACTTCACGTAAAGTTTCTGCGCAGGTCCAAAATGTTCCAAATGGTTAGGTTGTAAGCCTTTCGAGTGAATGATTCTTCATCGCATTGCGAAACTTCAGCAGAAGCTTCCGCACTTCTCCTTCGATAACATTTCATTAGGGCAGCTGAAGCTCTTCTGAACTACTTATTGTCCATCAGTTTCATTGGAGTTCTTTTAAACTATGAAGCCAAAGGGCCCCATCATTTCAATGAGCTTCGACAAGGGAGTTCTGAGCAGCGTCCAAGCCCGAAATTTCGCAGTCTAATGGAGTGAAGCTTCCTGTAGATTCCACCAGAACAAATTGGTTCCAGGAGGTTAAGGAAGACTACGATGGGCTTGAGAATGAACACTCCACCGAAGACACCTAGCATTGATTAGGTTCGGCTGAAGTCGAACTATCAAGCACCACTCGCTACTTTGTAGATGAGTTCCATTGCTCACTCACATACCATGGATGCAAAGCGTCCTACTATATGCATTAGGAAAGGTGGGAAGGTGTGGCTGACAGTTAGCCCCATATGTCGCCTACACAGCTGGGGTCACTTCGAAATACGAAATTTCAAGTTTCGAAGGGAACATCAACCGACAAAATAGCTCGGCTGTAGCAGATGAGAAGTGAAAAAGTAGGCTACTCATAGCCTGAGACCCCAATGGTTTGTTCTGGTAACTTTTTTTTTCTTTCAAAAAAAAATAAAAATCAACACCAACTCTGAATTACACCTCAGGAAGGAGATGCACCGCATATTATGGACTTCTTCAAAATTTATCGAATAGGGGCTCCCACCTAAAGATATATTATGCGACTGTCAAACTATCTTGTCAGCAATTGGATTGTATGGCTCGCGAACCAAATGGTACAGGATGGAGCACGTCACCCACCCGACACCGATAATCTTCGAAAAAGTCATATGGAAATATTTTTTGAAAAATTATTGGACTTCGATAACCCATACAGGGTATTCTCCAAATAGTGCTCCTACAGAGTACAATATGCTCCGTTGCTTTCGAATCCCACGGAAGGAAAACGTTTCAACAAGGTCATCTCAGAACGGAAGTGTAAGTTTTTTCGCGAATAAATCGGCGCGCTTCCTCGCGTATGGGGTAAAACAATTACTAGCGGGAAGGCGACACATAATTCATAAATAAATAAATAAATAAATAAATAAATAAATAAATAAATAAATAAATAACTGCATATCTTGATTGGGTTCTTTTTCAGAAATTCATGAGTTTGAAAAATTAAGATGTGGCTAAGCCCTGGGAAAGTGCACCACTACTGGATGCTCAGAATCCACTCCCTCTGGAATTTAGCACTGCGTTTAAGATACAGATGAAAATAGCACAATTTCAATTAGCCTATACCTTGTCAGACGTCACGCTCCTCCACTGTGGGCCTCAAATCTTTATTCCCGTCTCTTTACTTTTCATCCAAGTGCACGTCCCAGATTTTCTTTTTTAACTTGCTTATTATATCAAAGTGCTCTGGAAGTGACTGTATGGAAAAGTTTCCGTTCTGCTTATCGGAACACTTTCCTCCTGCGTGTGAAGACGTTTATAAATGGAAAACGACCTCCTAGATGAAGATTTAAAGCGATAAAGCGCTTCTTCACTGTTGCAGCCGTTGAGGTTTTAGAAGGTTTTCGATGAGTCTTCACAAATGTAGGCAAAAAAATGTCTCGTGCATTCTCAGCTGCTTGTGACAACTTCGTAGGATGCGGCAGCTATTGTGTTACCCGCTGGGAAGTGCTGGACCGGAATGGGCCGTTAGGGATCAGTGACCAAACATGGAGGGAAACCACTGTCTGCCAGTCAGTCTAGTCTAGGTCGCTTGAGCTAGATCATGTTTGCACCGCGTGAAAGAGGCGTTGGCGTGAGGTCGTCGGAATTGCCAACGTCGAGCTTTTTTCTAAACAAGTCGTATCGTTTAACAGGTAGAACTCCTCTACAAAGTAATTAATGACGCTTGGTTCGACTTCTATCGCTTTCCACCCGTCCTAATCAGTCCTAGGTGTCCTTGGCGGAGTGGTTTATTCCCAAGCCCATCGTAGTCTTTCTTTACTTTCTAGGAGAAATCTGCTCTGGAGGAATATACAGGACATCATACTCCATTACTCTGCAAAATTTCGGAACTGGACACTGCAGGAACTATTTGAGCTGATGCAGTTGTAGCCCTATGGTATACGCTTCATACTTTAAGGTAATTCCAACGAAATTGAATGAGCGATAAATGGTTTAAAAGAGCTGCAGCTGCCCTACTGAAATGCTATCGGAAGAAAAAAGCAGAAGTTCCAGCAGAAGTTTTACTATGCGATGAAAAAATATTCAGTCGGAGGATTTGCAACCCAATGGTTAAATAATGGAGAGCGGAGCACTCAGAGGTGTGAAAACGTTTTTCCAATCCACAAGTAGAAGATTAGTGACCATGCTCTTACTGACTTACTGACCACGCTTACTGTTGCTTTCCAGGGATTTTTCTCACGGACCGGGAAATGGGTAGGATGAAACTGGGCAGCTTGTAAAAACCATCTCAATTTCGAGCATCAACTATACTGTTCCGTCTTCATCGTTCATGTTAGAGAAAAGAGAAAAGAATCGTCTGAGAAGATTGCTGTGGAGTACTGCGCAGTTTTTTCCTTTCGCTCTAGAAGTCTGAGGAACATAAATTTATCCCAGAGCAATAAGTTGCTGTGGTCTGCTCCCATACATGTGGCACTGGTTACCAATTTCAACGTTATTTGATCCTTAACTGCAGTTGATTTACTAACTCCTCGTGCTTTTTTAATCCTTCTTTGCAAGTTTACCGTTGTTCCGTTCGTTTACTGAATTTGTTTGGCGCCTTTATATGGCGTAGAAATGAATGAATAAATACATTATAAGATTCTCAATATCCTTGAGTCAAAAAGAATCAAATCTGAACAAACTTCCTTGGCCATAGATCTGATGTTTTCAAGAAGTGATAAAATTTGTGTTTTTACACGCCAGTAGCCACACAAATTAATCAGTCAGTCTTTCGGTAGCATTTTCGTTGCTGTGTTTTCTTTCTCAAACGTTCGAAGGGGCCATGATTCCGGATGAGCGGCGATCTGTTTGCACCTGTGACCGGCGTTCTATCATCGCACGCCAACGTCAGGTTTATCAGAGATCAATCATTTCCTGCACAAATACTGCGCACTGAGAGCGGGTGCGAGCAGACCACACATCCGGTCCGGTGCAACCACTTGGCTCCATCAGATACACAAACGATGGCAGCAGAATTGCCTCGTCTATTGGGCGTCGTTTACATTTCAGCTCCGATTTCCTTCCATAGATGAAGAGTAGATTTCGTCCAATATTTTCGCTCGAAGAATTGGTCCCTGCTTGTCACTTAAGGGCGTAGCTGAAAGTGTTCCCACTTCTGAACGACTGGAATTTGGACAAGTGTCAGAAAACGTCTGTTTCCCATTCAACTTAACGCTAAACTTCTAGATCTCGTTCTAAAGTTTTACAACCATTGACTCAACAAAAGTTTCAAAGTTTTTTTAGAAAGACCAAATGGTCGGAGATTTACAACGAAACATAAACTTAGGCTCTATTTTGAGGATAAAGCGTCGACCTATGCTTCCACCTATCATGACATCAAGGTCGCACAACACCTGTCTCAGGAGACGCTGTTATTTCCCTGTTCTTCTACTAGTCAATTATATTGTTTCAATACTTATTTCACATCGTTCTTGTGCATGACTATTCTGACCAAAGTGAGATCAGAAACCCAGACCCCATCACATTTGCAATATAAATCTATAGAGCTCTGGTCAATTATCTACTGTCTGTCAGTTTGGCACGAAATCTACTAGCAGATGAGTTCGCTTCCTTTTGTTGCAGGCAGTTCACCTGCTCGCGACAAATGAACTCACCTGTCTACTCAGTAATTTTTATGCCTTCCGAAGTTACAACGAGCAGAAACAGTAACTAATCAATACCAGATTTCGATGGCAGATTGACGTGTTGAACGTTATGGTGTAGAAGACTAAAGTCGTTAGGGAGTGCGTGGTTCAATGATAAGAGGGGCTTCTGGCACACGCAGTGTCGTGCGATCGATTCTAGGTAAATTGGTACCAAGCAGATAAATGCACTGATTAGGTATAGCGACTGACCACGAAAGTCATGGTTCAGGCCAAATACAAACCCCATTCACCATGTCTCTACGACTCTGAATGTAACACGGATGTGGCGGCGCGTCCCTAGGGGGATGATTAACGCCGACAATTTACTTTTTAACTTCTATTCACTTGTTTTGTTCGCTGACTTTCCTTTTGTCTTCATACGCTAGATACCGAAATAAGCTCATTTGCAATTTTGCGGTAGTTGCCGGATGGAATCGCGTTTGGGACGAATATGGCCAAAATAATGCGCCCACAGGACAATATCTTCTAGCACTTGCGTACATGTATGTGACCCATGCCTAACCAACCCAAATTGACCCCAACTTCAGAACAATGACAGATTCGTGATCAGCTCCTCGAATAACCTCCGTAGACAAAGTTTGAGCTAAATCGGTGATTTTGACCTCGCTAGCCTTACTATTGTCGAATGAGTGGTTGTACGAAGGTCCAGTTGCCGGGAATAGCTTTATTTCTGTTGTTCCCCATTTTGGACTGTAACGAACGCATGAGACTTTGTTTTGGATGAGTTGCTTTTGATAGTCATCAAGAAAGATCGTTTTGGCTGTTGAAAAATCCACAATTTTACTTATTTATTTTACATAAACAAGCCATGCGCAACGGTGATATGTTAAACAAAACGACAGGCACGCAACATCAACCTTAATTTCATTTTGATAATTTGGAACATAAGTTTCCAGTAAACAAGATTAGGGGATTGAGGTGTGTTCAGATGACAGTCTAAAAGTTTAGAGAAATCTTTTAATCACTTGGTATGGATAATTTTCTACATACATAACTTAACCATTTCAGAACCAGCACGAACAGTAAAGAAATCTTGCCGGAACCTAATTCTGGTTTCGGATATAGAATTTTGCGACAACTCCCTGCGGAAATAGAGCTCCTCTCGGCTACAATTGATGTAAAGTTAGGCTACATTTGCCATGCAAAATTTTATGTAGCATCATCAGATCAAATTTCTTTCTTCGCAACTCCAGGCTCTGGAGTTTGACATTTCTATTCTGGTCAAGAAAAGATGGAATTTGATAATACTGAAAACAAACAGAACGAATAATAGCTTTCGAGTGAAGCTATTCTGCACTAACTCAATCAAAATTATCATTTTCTTTTTGGTCGGAGTAAATAAAGTCACAAAAATAGAAAAGCTGAACGAGGTCAACTGCTAAGTGAACTCTGTCATGAGATGCACTATCTATCACATAGTGATACAATTTGACATCATCTGCAAAAGCACAACAAGTGGCTCCAGTCGAAAGAATAGCTTCAGGTTGATCAAACGTGAAGAAATTAAAGAAAACCGGGGATAGAACCCCACCTTGTAGAGCCCCACTAGAGGCTTGTTTAGGGGTAGAGAGAGCAGAGTTAATGTGAACTCGATCACAAATTTAACATTGACTTTTCCTATTGTGTCTGACGTGAGCTTGCTGAGGTGTCGGAATTATCGATTCAGCACAAACTATCTCTACTGGGTTTGTGGTGCTGAACGCGAATCTGACATTTGTTTCTGTGTAGAAATGGGCTGATTAGGTATGGGACTATATGTAGTGCTAGTACTTCAAATATTGTCCCCTGTGCGTACTCTGTTGGCCATACTCGTCCCAAATGCGATTCTATCCAGCAGCTGCCGCAAAATTGCAAAGTAGCGCAGTTCGGTATCTAGCATGTGAAGGCAAGGGCGACGGCTAACAAGGGGTTGATCTCTCGACGACTAGATCGCGGATCCTAAGTGTTATCCACTGAGTCACCATGGTTCTATCCGAAAGGTATGACATAGAGGCCTTTTCGCCACTGATCAGTGGTGAAGATTGTTTTGTCTTTTCGTGGGCCACCCACTTGCGCCGAGCAAAAACAATCTATACCGTTGTAATCGCCATTCGATGCTTTACCAAACCATATAGGTCTCGATGAAAATCTTTGAGGAGAGCCCACTGACCTTATTTGTTAGTGGACTGGCCATCGCTGCCACTATAACTTTTCCTTTTTTCTGAACCCTTTGTAACGAGAATACTGATTTCTAGGTAGTAGTTTGAACGGCAGAGGGTTTGGATGAAAGTCTTGAATGATCCTTTATGTGTCTGCCTCAGATGTGCCTGACGAAATAAGGACCAGCAGAAAGCAACCACTTTGACTCGCTAATATTACATTCCGAATCTGGATGTAAAGGGTACGAGTGAAGAGGTACAAAGTAAATGACTGGGGTTGCTCAGTTCCTTAAGGAGTGCACTTGTACTATATTCAGAATCGTACAAGCATTGTTAATGCGTATTCGTCCTTAACAATGGTTTGCCAGGCCGGACACGGTACAATAATTAAAAGAATAGATGAAAAGTGTACCTAATCGACAGTACGAGTAAGGTGTTATTTTATCATGTTTCATCTTTTCGCCCTGTATTATACAGAAGGATAGGCTTAGCAGAAATTGTAACACTCACTCAGAACCGTCAGCGGGCTTAGTAGTGTACCGTCAGCGGGCCTAGTAGTGTACCTTACGGTAGTGTTGATTGGTTGCTAATGATACATATTAGCGCCTCCATTTCCATCAAAGTCTGGTACCAGATTACTCAATAGAGCGGGGAGACTTGGTTATCCTGAACGGTGATCGATCACTTTTAACGAGCGAATAGAAGCCTCTCACGGCACCGTCAATTCACGATACTATCAGTTCCAAAGGTTGTAAGCGCGATGAAGAGAACCGCAATAAAAATACACGGTAAAGTTGCGAAGGAAACAAAATTCATTCAAATATTTACATTAATATTACATTATTAATATTATACGCATGAAACCGCTTCTACAGACGACAATCTAATGAGAAGCGGCGTAAGATGAGTATTTTCATGATGACTACGCTGTCGTAATGGAGACGGGAACAACCCTCGATGTGACGGTCACGCCAACAGATTTCCCTTTATGTACGAATCTTCCCAGTCCCAGTAAGGCGAACGCCTCCCTCCGGATTGTCCTATTCAGGAACAAGTACACGAACGCAGGAAAACCTGAAAAACGTTTATCAGTAAGCGAAAGTTTCTTATTTAGCCGAGAGCTGTCTGTCACAGCATTTTTCTTTCCATTCCAAATCAGAACTTCTGGATACTTATCTTTTTCCGTAATATTCCATCTTTGTCACCGTATCAGAGAAAGTTACAGGCTTGTATGAACGAAGAACGTAGGTGCGGTGTCGGTGGTAGGCTCATTGCAAGGATCCAGGCGGGATTCGAACCCCGTCTCGCGTCTATCCGGGGTACCGTGATGGTAGACCGTTACACTACATATTCTTCCCAATCTGATGCGGTCATATACGCACTCTGCTAGCTTCTTTTTCCATTCAGACAGACGGTTTTTGCTGCCAACACTCAGTGAAAACAACGATATGAGCCGGTACTCTGCATTTGGCACGACTTTAAAATATTCTTTTAGCTTAACGAGGCAGTTTCATCGTTAGTTCTCTGATGTCGGTGGAATGACTTTCTATAAAATTTCTTCTCCCTGACGAAGCTGTTGTCAGTTGACAAATTCAGTGAGCGGTGGCATAAGAAGATCTCCGGGGGCGACATTGAAGTCGTCACGTTAAGTAGCTGAATGAAACTTCACCCTAACCACTGCATTTCTCAAGTACCTACGTTTTTTTATATTCTTCTTACAGTATAATTGCGGGCGAGCTTTATAAAAGGTGAAAGGGAAAGATTCCGGTGCTGATCAGCCTCCTAAAGATACGCCGCCGCATTCGCGTTCCGTTCAGAATCGTAGAGGCATAGCGAATACGTTTATGACCTATACAATAACTTGCAGTAGCTAGCCACTGAACAAGTCATTGTTTTCACCTTCACAGACTACACTGGTACCAATTCAACCGAAACCGGAGGGATGGTAGGTTTTGTTAACGTGGATGAAGATCGAACCCTCGACTGAGGGTTTCAGTGGAGCCTCTTACAAATAAACGACGCCGTCGGGTCAAACCTATGTGTAGTATGAATGAAAAAGATCAATTCTGGGATATATCAAATGGAGCAGAAATAATAGTATACCAGCTTCTTTAAGTTCCCTTAAACGTATGGCTAAATCGTCTCTTCTAAGCTTTGATTAGCAGCAACATATCCAGTACTTCTTCCACGTTTCAATGATAGTCTCCTCCTCAATTTCCTTCTCCTTACTTTACATTTAAATCTTGTTCGAGGCATTTGTTCACTGTTGATTGTTCAGTATGAGTTTGTGTTTATTTCAACCTGTTTGTGTAGCGCTTGTCTTAAACAGCGTAATAAATGAATGAATGAATGAATGAACTATTACCGTGTCCCAACTGCCAACAGACGTGCCCAATCATAACGAAGTATGACGGCGTTGGAAAGAACTGCATATAGACATAGATAAGAGCCGCGATTAGGTTCGCCATACAGATAGCCGCCGATTGTATGAAGCACTAAAATAGGAAGACTAGGTGTTGGTGATGTGGTTCCTAAACTGTCGGTTTGCAAACTCCCGGAGACTCACCGATTTCTGAGCCCAGGAAAGGCCACTGCTCGTCTTCGAATGACGAAGAAGTACTCGAGAGTACTGAACGTACAGTAAGCAGGTGACCACAACAATGAACAGGTTGTTGGCGGTGTGTGGAAAGTTGAAGTACTGAAAATAAGCGTTGATTCACCAATAAGAAGCGCCTAAGAGCTTTTTAGGCCTCTATGCAGGGGTTGACTATTTTGAATAAACTGATAAGATGAACTGGTGGGAGTTCAATAGTGTGCTGTGAACGGGACAGCGTCCTGGACTTTCTTCCGACTTGATGAATGACGCTTGATGAATGAGTATCTGGCCTATGCAGTGTCTTGTTCGGCCAACTGCTCTCTGAGTCAAGATAAGACTATCTCCAAACGAGTCTACTTCCAATTTATGCGATTTCAGAGGAACGGAATCATTGGTTGGCCTTGGCGAGGATCGATCCCTACGTAAGCGTGAATAGTGCCTTCTTAGGAAAACGAAGCAAGTGGTGAAGTACTAATATTAACTGAATAAGATTAAGGCTGAATAGACTTCAATAATCTGTTGTGATGGTTAGATCTGCGTTTAATGTTCTTGTTCTGCACTAATTCGAACCCTGCTAAACCGTGCATTAGGGCTATACCAGGTAGTGTCTTTTTATTCCCAGACAAGCCTAGTGCCAGTTTATCCGTCCCCGAAAGGATGATAGGCTTGGTTCGCCTGGGCGCGGATCGAAGGATTGAGGATAGTCCGCTCAACCGTGTGGGTGTCAGCGGCGTCTATTATCACTAAACTACGCTCGTCCTTAGGGGGATTGACCAACAACTCCTACAACTTTATTCCCTTTATCTTTAGTGCGGGTTGTTCAAGGTTGCTTTATAAATCTTATATGCAATGTCTCTCTGCGTAATCGGCTCATCCTTCTGCGACTTGGAATGTGCTTGTGAGAAACTTATTGTTATAATTATTAAAAGTGTAGTGTATTCACCTCATCGATATTGTGATCGGCCATGAATGGTGCGAAGAACCATGCCGTGTGGTCGGAACTGAACAGCAGTGGCGGAGTGAAGAACGTGAAGTACAAACAGTACGCTAGCGGAAGCAGAAGAACAACGTAAGTTCGGTTGTTGTTGAACAGCTGCAAATGTAAATGCGTATAATAAAACTAGGTGAGAAAGTCTGGATGCCCACATGCTTGGAAAGCAATAGTCACAATGCTGGATACATTTTTGAATTCAAGTCAAATCAGAAATTGTGGAGCTATACTACAACTGACGTCTTTGCAGCTTTATGACGACTTGAAGCGGAAGTGGACTATACTTGTATGATGCTCATTATTTATTTTTTTATTTATTTATACGCCGTAAAAGGGCGCGCCAAATACACTGCAGTGGTAGTTAGTAGCTAACCAACCCTGCCAAATTCAAAAACGATTAGTTGAACAACAATCATACCATGGAAATCTTTATTCTTTTTTGAAGTCGTAATTTTCTGCGGCTGCAGCTCTTATCAGCACTGGAAGTATGTGAAGTCTTCAGTCAAATGAGGCTTGAAGCTCTTCTTAAGAAGTGCAGCTCAGATGAGAAAGCACTCACCATCTCCATATATTCTTTGTTCCAGAGATCAAGCAGTCTGTTGACGACAAGTACGAAGCAGTTCATACACGCACCACACCATAGTCCTTAAAATGACTAATGTGTGGAACAGCAGTTTTTGTCGACAAAAGTTTGAGAAAAAGGTTATACAACTCTCACATTTGTGAAAGCAGTAGTAGTGAAGAAGCCTTTAAACCTTTGTCGTTGCAGTGAGCCTTTATCCGGGACGCTAATGTCACCTCACTTCTAGAACGTTTTGTGCTGAATTACTCTGGTTTTCGGGCCTTCTTTCTTGAAAAGGTAAAGGTGAAGGGGTCAGGTCAGCGTAAACATCTTTCTTGAAAAGGTAAAGGTGAAGGGGTCAGGTCAGCGTAAACAATAACGCTAAGGACCATTTCTGGAAGCAATTCACTCGACCGCGGAGGAATGGAAGGTTTGGCTTGTCCGAGCGAAGATCGACCACACGATCGTATGGCTGTCAATAGCGCCTCTTACCACGATACGCTCCTGTCAAGCTGCAGTAATGCAGTGAAGCCAATGCAGTTATCGCTTCGGTTTGCTGATTTTGCAAGAATCTTGCTGTTTGCTGCCTCAGACAAAATTTTCAGCTACAATTACAATTGTACGCTGTGCTACGAGATTTTTTTTTGAAATCATGAAAAGACGAATAGCCCGCTATAAGTGTTATTACAAAAAAATTGCCCGTCTTTGCTTGGTATTCTCGGAAACGACTTGATTGTTCAGCTTTCCTTCATGATGAATCAGTACTTTCCAAGTGAGGAGACCCATTGCTTCGGGCACTCATGAGTGAATTCGTCCTATTCAGCCATTTATTTAATTCTTCTTTCAAGGGCAAATGAATTAGGAACATACCTAGTGCAATAGCTCCGCTAACGAACATCAACGTCGGAGTTGCACAATAGTTAGCGCCAACTATCCAAAAGTATCCAGTGAGTAGCGAATTGAGAGAGATCGCGCACATGTCGTAGATACCTTAAAATCATGAGTAAGTGAAATGACAATAATTAATCATTCGTACAATGTTTGAAACAATATACATAGTTTTTGGAACGTTATCGAAATGAGGAAATGAAATATGAGGTAGTGCGCCGCCAAGGTGTGCTTGTGCCTCGCTTTTTTGTTTTTTCCAAATTGCTGAGACCGGAAGGGATTTTTGTCCATCTTATAATGTTTACCTGAGAACCTTTGAACAATTTGCACCCTCTCAGAAAAAATTTAGATTTAAAAATAACAAATATTCTCAAAAAAATTTCAAGCGGGCACAGTTCCACTACAACGAAAAGACAAACGTGCTAGTAGTGAGAGCTTCGCCCAACGCTATATGAAGGCGACTGGGAACTAAAACCTTTTTTGAATGATTCTTTGAGCTTATTTTTCTCTACGTACTAGTTTGCTTTATAGGTGGTGGTAACTAAGATGTTGGTAGGCATGTGCGACAATATTGGAGGTTTCCTAAAGAAAAATCAAAGCCCCTCTTCGAGGAAATTATGCTTGCACCGCCGTTTTAAGCGGCTATTTGTTTGATTTATCTCGAATTCGTTGAAGGCCAGAACGACTCAGTCGGCCTGGCTACTTTCAAAGGGTATGATCGTCTATTTTTGATATTGGGATCTCGTAGGGTGCTAAAAAGCTCGACAACATAAATAATTGTATATAATTGTTCAGAGAAGGGTAGCTCTCAAGAAATGATGTTATACCTAAAGCGATCATTATCTTGTAGCACGAAAGTCGACGATGTTGCTTTCGAATCATCACGGTCAGCACCACAGTATAGATGAGCTGAAAATATTATATTAGTTATAAAATATTTCAAATGGCTTTGTATGTTTCGATTGTTTCCTCTGCGATGGTCGGTTTTCAGAAGATGCAATTCATTGAATGTTCATTCTGGACCCCTCTAAGGAAGCGGAATATTCAGCGATCGGTGCTTTTTTTCGAGAATTACCTGGTAGCAGCTCAGCATCTATTCCTATCACTCTCCCACAAATCTCCGCTAACACCCCCTTTTTTAAGCAGTCAAATTTAAGAGCTACTGGGCCAAGGAAACTTAATGGGTGGTCTCCTGAAGACCATTTACAACCATGAAGTCTGGATGAGCCCATCAGTCGCTGAGCCCCATCCCCACACTGATAAGTTGTCACCGCCCTAAAAGAAGTTGTACACCAATGACAACTGTTTGTATGAGCGGCAAAGGTCGATGAAATTAGAAACGTGAGCAAAGAAGTACGAGAAGGTCAAAATTAATCCCGAGAACTCCTTTATCGGATGACTGTTCTTCGATGGAGATGTCTTGTGAAGCTCGGCTTTACCGACGTGCTTTACCGATGCCAAAGCAAAGCCATCGAAGGAAGATAAACTCTGCTTTGTGGACGAACGGGGCATTATGGAATAAGATTACTGAGAACAAGTGCACCTTCGGGGAGATTGGGTTGAATTTACAGATTGATCACAAATTTATACTGATCTTCACGAAACTGATTTTGATAAAATACAATTTACGTCCGGATGATATTGGAATAACACGTACCTCCGCTACAATACCGTAGGTGATGAAGCATGCCCCGACGGCGTAATTAACGCTTCCTCTTTTTCGCTCAGTTTGCCTGCAATTAATGGTTTGTAACATAAAGTTATCGAGGCGTTCAGTGATCGATTTAGAATGTAAAGCTGTTGCTGTACCTTCTCTTCTTTTCTAGGGAACGCACCCGCTGCAAATTGCTCTAATAATCAACACAAATTCAAAATCAGTAAAAGTTAATCTAACTGTTAAGCTATCCCAGTTCTGAAAAGTTCTGAAATACTTAGGATCCACATGTGTTCTTACAAGTTGCAGATGCAATGACAGAAAGTGAAGGTCACTCAAAGGACCTTGTGAAATTTGGGAAGTTCACCAATAACTGCGCTGAGCTGCACTACACCATAAAAATTAACGAAGAAGAGATATGAGGGAAACTAAAGAATTAACCGTGGACTAGCGTATCGTCACATTATAAAATGCAGAAGAGTAAGGTAAGTTCACAAACCCGCAGCTGTAGTTTGGCACATCCTCTGGGTTACCACCAGCCTTGATTAACCACTCCATAGCAAAGTTCGAGAAGGCGACGTCGACGTTGTCTAAATGAGAACGCTTGTCCACTCCGCGATACAAAGCAGCTAACAATAGTTCGATAAAGGCGGAGAGAGGGCGTAGCGTTCAGCTCCGCCCTATCAATTGTTCCCACACTTATAGTAAAAGGTAAGGAACAAGGAGAATGTCCTTATTTTGTTTATCCATATCCTGACAAAGACACGTGACTCAGTATAAGTTAGGCCTAGTGGCCGTGTAATAATGAGAAATCGCTGCAGGATTTCAAACGGCGTCGTAATGATGATGCTCATGCTCTTCTCAAAAATCACTGCTGAGGCAGGATTCGAACCCGCGTCTCGGGTCTACTCGGGGCACCTTGGTGTTACACCACTACACCATTGAGTCGACGTCACTTCAAACTCTTCTTCTACAAATCTAGGTGCATATGGCAATAGCCGCCTCGGGTGAAAAGGCGGCAGTGAAACCTGAACTTCTTATTCTTGCAGCTATAAAAGCACTGACCACTGCAAGCCTGGGACCGTATTCGGACATTGACAGATTTTGTATTAACAGATATGGACAAAGATTGAAATGGGCGAGCGGTGCAGGAAGTATTCTGCGATAACGTTCCAGTCCTTCCTAAGAGCGCCGTTCGGACCACCGACAGAGGCGATGGACTTATTTGAGACCTCGATCTCTAAAATCTTCCTCTAGAATCCATCGTATTCAGGTCGAGAGAACTAGCAGACCAGAAATCTCCGCCGTGGATCTAAGAAAATTGGGATCTCAATTGTGATACGAGCCATAATCTTGTAGCAGGACAAATTGGCAACCAACAAAGTGCTCGGTGGCCAGTGATATTAAATCGTTCATCACTGCCTTTCGTACATTTCTGGATAGATTTCAACCTCTCTTCAAGTGTATAAGTAGTTTTATGCGTCGACGAGGCCAGACGAAAACACTCATAGGAGGAAGTCAATTGGATGGCAAGCGCTGTTTGTAGATTTGTCGTCGTCCTTCCTTCATCTATTTGTTCCTGACTCTGGCGGTCTCGTCAAAGTTCAATAGTGAAAATTTTCTGGTGCGTCCATCAGAAACGTGGCAGAACAGCTTCTTCTTTTTGGAGTCTGGCTTCTTAGGCACTATCTTCTAACCTTGTAATAATGAGATTCGCCTCTTGTTCTTAATTAATCTTCATACAGGTCCCAATTTTCAGAAAATTCTGCTTTCTAAACCAAACAAGCCTATGAACAAAACGCCTTATGCTTTTTAAGAAACATTATCTATGTATGAACTACCACACGCCGAAATACATGCTTGAGCATGAACGGTATGCTGTAATGTGTTGGGCGTTTCTTACAAGATGCTGTGAAACGACCGTTCATGAAAGGTAAGGGTGAAGGTAAAGCTTCCGGCATTGATCGGTACCATACGCAGCAGTATTCGGGCGCAATTGCGAATCGTAAAGAATGCGGGAATGGTGAATGCGCATTCAGCCTATATATGTATGTATTAGGTTGGTAAGAAAGTTCCCGCCGTTTTTTTCAAACGACTGCTGTAAGTTTAGTTCAAAAGCTTTTGCAGAGTTTCACACAGCGTTCGAAAGATAATTGTTTGCTCTTTCGAGCTGTGTACTTGTAATTTGTTATAATTCTCAATATCATGGTTTTTTTGGCCTGTAAAGTGAAAAGCGAAAAAGTGAAAAAATAACCTCATCGACAGCGATTTTTTTCTGCTCAATTTCAAAGGCATAAATAAAACTTGATTGATCATATACAAGACGATGTTTTTCTCTATTAGATGATATATCTTTTGTTTTTATTTGTCTCGAAAATTACAAAATTTTTAACCACTAAATTTCAACCTTCGGAAAGCAAGAATAATTTTTCGATGGCGCTCCTAGTTTTCTTCTGAGCGCTCAAATTGACTTCTGTAGAGTTCTCTATATGGAATTTTTCGCTCTATCACATGATATGTTTATTTTCAAACAATGATCGATTTTAAAAGATTTGCACGGGAAGGGCGTCTTGAAGTTTCTCGGCAGAGCAAACCTCCAGTTTGAATCTTTCAAGCAAATCTCCTACAGCATTCGAAAGAGGACGATACTCTCTACAAGACGGTTCATATAGCGTTTCAAACCTTCCTGGTTTTCATTGTTTTTTAGGCCGTCAAAGTGGACCTAAATCGCAGGCGCGGCGCGTGGGGCTCGTGCGGCGCGACGTCGAATCGCACAGGAGTGCGGATTTAGGTCCACCTTGACGGCCTAAAAAACATTGAAAACCAGGGAGCTTCAAAACGCTATATGAACCATCTTGTAAAGAGTATCGTCCTCTTTCGAATGCTGTTTGAGATCTGGTGAAAAGATTGAAACTGGAGGTTTGCTCTGCCGAGAAACTTCAAGACGCCCTTCTCGTGAAAATCTTTTAAAGCCGATCATTGTTTGAAAATAAACATATCGTCTGATAGAACGAAAAATTCCATATAGAAAACTCCACAGAAGTCAATTTGAGCGCTCACAAGAAAACCAGGAGCGTCATCGAAAAGTTATTCTTGCCTTCCGAAGGTCGGACTTCAGTGGTTCGAAACTTTGCTATTTTCGAGACAAATAAAAACAAATGATATACCGTCTGATAGGGAAAAACATCGTTTTTCAAACAGTCCATCAAGTTTTATTCATGCCTTTGAAATTGAGCAGAAAAAAATCGCTGTCGATGAGGTTATTTTTTCACTTTCTCGCTTTTCATTTTACCAGACAAAAAAACAGTAATATTCGAGGTTATCACGAATTTGAAACAGACATCGTGAAAGAGCAAATAATTCTCTTTCGAATGCCATGTGAAACTCCGCAAAAGCTTTCGAACTAAACTTACAGCAGTCGTTTGAAAAAAACGGCGGGAACTTTCTTACCAACCTAATATAATGAATTGCAGGAGGCAGCCGGTACGCCAAGTCAGTGATTTTATCTACCCAGGCAAGTCCGGTATTAATTTACCCGACTCCGGATAGATGGAGATTTTTTTAGCGTGGGCGGTGATCAATAACTCACCTTGTGGTCTGCTTCTTCACAAGTCGTTGTATATGGCAAAAACCCTTGTCAAATCGTTATGTCCACCTTCCTTCAACGTATCGCTCAGATCATAGTGAATATGAGGAAAGTGTATTGCAATGATCTTTTCACAAGGTAGCATTTGAGCCGGATGCAAATTTTTGAGCGGATCTAAGTTTCTCCGACATAAAAAGAAGTTTGACGAGGTCCTCTTTGTCAAAATTCGCATTCAGATGATGAAATTAGTCTGGTATTTTTCGAACACATTGTGACATTAGAATTGTATGTTATTTTCTAAATATGTTGTGCTTGAGCTGTTTGAGGAGCTTTTCGAAGAATCATAACAAGGGAATGATACAGATTCCTTTCGATAAATAATGTACAGGGGGGTAGGTGAATCTGAATTACGCAGTTCAGTATCGATCTGATCTCAAATCTATAACTGAATTGTCTCAAAAGTTGATAAATTGTTCGCAAGCAATCACCATTGCTCAGCTTGAGTGACAAAATATTGCTCGCTGTTTTGAGGAAATGTAGTAGTTTAGCTAATTATTACGCCATTGAGAAAGCCTACAGAATGCGGATAAAAACAATGCAAGGATGAGCACAGACTACAAATCGACGCACACAATCAGTAAGCAAACAATCATTCAACCTGTGAAGAAATAAGGAAAGGTAATCTAATGTAAGTTTCCAGACAGTTGTGATCATCCTAAGTTCTGAAAAAAGAAATTGTTGTCGAGGAAAAATCCCACACTCCATCATAGCATATGTATTTGGTAGAGAAGAGACTTATTTTTTTTCATCGCATAGATCTTCTTGCGTATATGAGGATACGATCAACTTTACACGATGCCAGTAGCTAGAGCCTAGTTGGAGTACAGTATCAAGTATCCTATAGTGGGGTATGATATGAATGTGTGATATGAGTACGGTGATTTGAAAGCTTTAATTCCCAGTCAATTTATTACAGGAAAACATTCAAACAATAAAAGTGCCAAAAAGGAAAAGAATAGAATATATTACGGCTGTCAATAAAAGTTTAATTAACAAGCAATACCGCAAAAAGCATGGTCAGACACGGAAGTGGTGGAATGATGCTGGAGAATTTCGAAAAAGTCGAGCAATAGTCTGAAATTCACCCTTCCTCTTGATTTTTTTTTGAGGGATGCTCGCAAATTCTGCGGAACAAATTTAAGGTTGTTATGGCTAATGGCTAGAATATTGTCAAAAGAGCGTTCTAACTGTTTTACCATAGTAGTCATGTCCCATTCAGATCACCGGTTATTGAAGCTACATATAGAGCTGAAGCTTGGGCGCTTTCTATTCAAATTTCGGTTCTAGCGGTTCACTTACGGCTGTGGAATAGTGTGCGGTCGCCAGTGCGTCAAAGGAACAGTGGATGTCTTTCTTCCTCCTTCTAAACGTGACGATATGCTGTTATTGTTATTTATTACATGAATGAACAGCCATGCGCATCAGTGGTTTGGAAGCAAAACAACTGCAGAAATAGTTTGTCACATTTTATCATTTTCACCAACTTTTTGCCCACTAAAAGCATCATCGAGTTTCGGACACACTCGTTATCTAAGATGACTTGTGCACTTTTGTTACGGAGAAACTTTGGTGTTCTCCGAACCGGCCATGTGCTGGCGCTGGATGAACATAAAGAATAAATTTCTGCTTTATAGATAGCTTCCCAAAGTAGTCATCGAAATGTAAGGTGGCTCAACCCTTGCAAATTTTCATTTCCATTTGTGATGCAGCTGAAGAATTGAGATGTTCCGTCATTCTATCAGGATTTGGCAGCTGGAAGGGGTTTTTTGCAACAATACTTAGTTTTGGCAACACAGTCCTAGCGGTATTAATTTTCGTTGGTATTAACGATGGCCTCGTCATCGGGAAGTGAAGAATGGACGCGGTCGGATAAACAAACGCCGTTGGCGCCATCTCTGCCGTGGCTAATGGAGCGATTATCCAGCTCTGCATTCATAGCCAGACTCCGGTGCAAATCTCTTATTGCTGCAGACGAAAGCTAGTCATCATCCTCCTAAAGAGCTTATAAGAGGCTTTGCATTACTTATCCATATAAGAAGGTTCAGACGTAAAGAACACTATTATGGGAAACGGAAAGAGGTGGCGATTAATAAGCGTTGTCTTGCCTACTGTATGTGACATTATGGTAGAGGAAGACTTACTCGCATTTTCTGTGATAAATAAAAACCTACTCGTCCCTTTTTGTGATATATAAAGACCTGGTCGGCTTTTTTTAATGTTCTGTTGAATTTAATCCTATTGTTTGCCAAATAGTTGGTAGTACTTCTAAAATCGATCATGGTAAACCAAACCTGCGAGCTACATATTAACACCGTTTTTGACCCCTTCATCCTGATAAGGACTGGTAAAATTCCTTGAATTCTCGATTCAAATCAGAGCTCGTGATATTGGACGACTCCACTTATATTGGATGACTTGTTTTTCACCAATTTTGCATCTGCTCACAGTTAGCTCTTCACCGAGCGAAGAGAAAAATGGAGCGAGTTTGCGGTGACATCGTATTTCAAACAAATGTAGAATATCTAAGAGAAAGATAATGCAGAACGAAAAATCATTGGAGCCTTTTCACAAAATCTGGATAATAGAGATGTGCAACGGAACTTTGAAGGGAGGGTTCAGGATTTCAGTAATATAGATATGCAATCAATAGACCACATCACAAGGTGTTTAAAATTCAAAAAAAAAAGAAAATAATGAGATCGTTATTCCGTTAGAGGTTGTGATTTTGATGTAGTTACGGCTGTGATAGGCCTCATAGTGTTTGTACGCTTGATTCCCAGTAACTGAAACGCCTCTCGCTGTATCGTGCGATTCAGGAAAAGGTAGACGAAGGCAGGAAATCCTAAATTCTGAAGAGTTTTAGAAGGCCAGAGTGTCAAATTACGATCTCCATTCTCATGTGATTCCAAACTTACCATGACCCATCATCCAGCAAAGATGTCCGACTAGGACAAAGTATGGTGAAGTAGGCAGGAACTGCATATAGACGTATATTAGTGATGCGATAAGATTTGCCATGCAGATAGATGCCGACTGTATAAAAAACTGAAATCGCAGATAATGTTCTGAATCCTCGACGTAGGCACTCCCTCTGGTGGCTGACGATTTGCTTTGGAAGTCACCAAAAAGGTTCGTTTTTCATTGTGGCGTTCCTTTTCAAGCTCCCTATCTTCACATAAATATAATGTGTTTGAACGAGTATGTATCAAATGTTCTTCTTGGCAACGGCAGCGTAACCATATTCCGAGAAAGCATGAATTCCTTGATTCATTTTAGTTCTACTTCCATGAGTAGATAGATAACTGATCTGGAGGGATTTCAGAAAAGGATATGAAATTCGCGAGGACACTTCAGATAACTACAGCTAAAATCATGCTTATTCACATTAAGCGTCGTGAGAACAGTCGAGAAAAGCTCATAAATACGCGGATTTCCAGCTCAGCTGATGATAATATCGAATTGTGCAACTGGCTCACCGATTTTTGCGCCCAAGACAGTCCACTGCTGGCTTTGTGGTGACGCAGAAGTACTCGCGAATACTGCACATAAAGTACGCAAGTCAGTACTACAATTATAAGATTGTTAGCTGTGTGAGGATAGTTGTAGAACTGAAAAAAATGAATTTGTTGAGAAATTCGTTCTTCTGCTTGGTCTTCTATAAAGAAACAATCGCACTCAACAGGATCAACATGAGAGCACCCTTTGGTGAAATGAGCGTAGCAGGTTTCTCTCCACAACTGTTGTAGCAGTAACCTCGGTTATGCTATGGAAATAATAAGAAAGGAAAAAAGACCAAAGGACAGCGCAAAATACGATCCAAGCCATCACTACTCCGCTAGTAGGTATGTCTCTGCTGTTGTAGTGTAGTACGAGAGCTGAACAGTTTTACTTCAGTTTCCTACGACTTTCCAATCTAGTATATTCTCTATGTATAGCTTTCCGTTATTCGTGAAATTTCAAAGAGAGTTATCTTGTGTACTTTGTAGTATTGGCAGTGGAAGGTTGTTCTCTGCAGAGCATTGAATTCTCCAAGCTTTGGATCTTGGACAACCAGGCAGCTTCGGGCAGCCATCCTACATTCACCTGAGGAGGTATCACCGCATTCATATCAAATTATACAGACACGGTGGATGCGCATTCGGCCTATACAGTGACTTGCGGGAATCAGCCGCTATACCAAGTCAGTGTCTGTACCCTCCCGGACAAGTCTGGTATCAATTTAGCTTGCCCCTGATATATGGCAATCCTAGTTAGCTTTGTGAAGGATAAATCGCTCGACCCTACGAGTGTCAGTAGCGTGTATCATGCACGCCTCAGAGCTTGTGTATGCTTGCTAATAAAGTCGAAGAGCTCATAAATTCACCATGTTGATGTCGTGATTGTCAGCAAAGGTAGCAAAGAACCATGCCATACGGTCCGAATTGAAGAGCACAGGCGGCGTGAAAAACGTGAAACACAGAAAGTAGAGGACAGGAAAAGCACACACTAGATAGGTGCGCTTCTCTTTGAAGAACTGAAACGGACCGAATGCTGAGCTGATATCGACGAGACAATTTTGTAGGGACGTTTAATCAACTCGAGAGAGTTCTCTTTTATAGTGTCTAGGCTGAACTAACCATGAGCATGATCCTCTTGTTCCACAGATCGAGTAGACGATTGGTAACGAGTACCAGACAATTCATGCATGCGCCGCACCACAATCCTGGAATTCATGAAACGATACTGGCCTTGTGCAGTTGGTGCTGATTTTACCAACGCTTACCCTCTCACTTTCATTTTTTACCGCCAAAATCTGTTACCATCTTTGAATGGATGATCTGGTAGAGCAAGTCTAATCGTAAGGGATGCTTTCGAAGCTCCGTTTCAGCTTTTCAGTTGAATCATCCTCAAAAATTCGGAGATTCTAAGAAGAACGAAAATATAAACTATAACACTTCGGTAACTGAATCTTTACATTCCAAATTTTCATTCATTTTCCTTAAATAATCCGCCAATTTGAATGTAAGAACTGCACCTTTGAATGGACTGGAAAATCGACCAAACAAAAATTTCTTTATGTAACCTTAGAAAGCCTCACCCATTCCAATAGCTCCAGCTATGAAAATGATTTTAGAGTGAGTGCAGTAATTTGCACCTACCAACCAGAGATATCCGGATAACAGAGAGTTCACTGAGATTGCGCACATGTCAAAAACACCTGAAAAGGTTAAACATTATTCCAAAGGGTTCCGGTCGAGCAGCTGTTTCGGTTTGTCACCATTACTTGAACTAAGGTTGACATCGAAGTCGGAATGTGGAGAAGGATAAGAAACTGTCGTCCAAGCCACCATGGTAGTAATGAATGAAAACGGGCATAAGGGCTGGTGTTAAAGAAGGATCGCATGAAAATGTTTAAGGCCCAAATACTCGACCACCTGGCTCAAATGGCACGTCATACGAGAGCAATTTGAAGTAACCACGGCGGTTGCTCATGAAACTTGCTCCACGTACAAGGCGCTCAAAGCCCACACGGGTCAATGAGTAGTGTCACAGCAGGCTGATTCATTACATTTCTGGGCTAGTTTACCCATATTTCCTCGGTTGCTATCCGAACGGCAGTAACGCGATGTACGACATAGCATTCAGCTTTGATAACTGCATTTTTTTGTTGAATAATTCTAAGTTTCGAGGGTGAATTCCTTCTGTTTGGAAAGATTACGATAACCAAATGTTTACTTAGAACGATGTAACAACGTTAACCGAGTTTTCGCCAATGAAAGAACCTTTAGTTCTTTCTGTAGGTCCTTCAGAGGAGCTATGAATCCCAAATTCCAAAAGTGCATCACAAAAATGTTGAGGACTGAAGGCTCAAATTTAGGGCGGGTGCGTAGCACCGAGTTCATCCATCTCGTAAACTCTCTTCATAAAAGCTCAACTACGAAATAATGCCGAAGAACATACCCAACACTATCATGATTTTGTAGCACGAAAGACGGCGATGCTGCTTTCTCATCATGATCGCCAGTACTACAGAGTAGATGAACTGAAATAGACAACATCCCCTATTTGCTACCCTTCTGAAACATACACATCGAGGCAATGTTTGTAGAAAGCTTGATTTTAGGTGCCGCGGTAGAATTCTTATCGTCAGAATGAGACAATGGAACTTCGTTTTAGTTTTCGACTTGCAAATTTAATTTTAATGACGTGTTGTTTGTAGTTATGAGTTATATTTAATTTTCTCACGATGGTCTTATACGGCTGCAATAAATGAACAAGTAAACAAATAAATAAAAGAGTACGAAATGTACTGTGTCTGCCAAACTATGTTACATTCAACTGTGGGCACTTCGTGAAAAGACAGCAAAAAATGTGTTCAATGGTGTCCAAACGAATATGTCAGCGAACAGGTCCATCAGTTGTTGAAGTTCTCATCCAGACAAATACAAGACAATTTCACAAGTGAAGGTAAACAATTGTTTATCATGTCGCAAAACTGGATTGATCGTTCGAGCTAGACCCATTTGGCAACTTTTCAACATACATATGTAGGTTATTTTCATGGCCAACACTACTAAATCAAAGTTTCCCGATATTCGCATTTCTAACAAACTAAGTTAATATTCTTGGATGTCTCTTCGTCATTTTCATGGTTATTTTGTTCATCATATCACCGTTACGCATCTCATGTTCATCAACTAATAAATTGTAATTACACTGACGTCAAGATTCGTCGATCTTAAGCTTTCATAAGAATTGGTCTCATTCATGATGTAACCACATTTCGAGTTGTTCTAAACTGTCCTTTCTATGAACTGTTTATTTGTATGAGAGACTATGTCTGACATATAGTATGAGAACGTGAGCTATTGTTTCTCGACATTTGTTTTTCCGTCTGTGGGAATACTACTTAGATTTGTAGGAGAACAATTCGTAGTTCAATAGATGAAAATTTTCAAGGGTAGATATTCTAATTGGGGGAAAAGAAAAAAATCGCGCAATAGAAATCTAACAGAGCACGATCTGTGCACATAGTTCACATTTTTCTACGATTCTGAATTTAACACTAATGCGACGGCGCATTCTCAGGGGAGTGACCAACGCCGACACCATTACCTCTACCTTTTTACCTTTATCACCGTTACGCACTTCACGTTCATCTACTAATGAATTGTAAATTACACTGACGTCGAGATCGTCGATCTGAAGTTTTTACACGAATTGGTCTCATTCATGAAAATGAGGATGTCTTATGACCCAATCTGTTGCTCTCTAATCCTGGAAAAAATGACGACTTGATTTACCGTAATGGAATCACATTACGAGCAGTTCCGAACTGTCCTTTCTATGAACTTTTTACTTGGGTGAGAGACTCTCTTTGACGTATAGTTTGAGAACGTGAGCTACTGTTTTTCGTCATCTGTTTTTCCGTCTGTGGGAACACTTGTCAGATTTGTAGGAGAACAATTCGTAGTTCAATAGAAGAAAGTATTCAAGAGTAGATATTCAAACCGAGGGAAAGGAAAAAAAATCGCGGAGTAAAAAGCACGAATTGCTTACCTCGGCTGCAATAGCATATATAATAGAGCATATTCCGAGCACGTAGTTCACACTTCCAGGCTGACGAACCGTCCCTCTGCAAAGACTGGATTTTGCTGATCAAATTTTCCCGTAGACTGTCTTTTATTGGACAGTATCTCCAAGGAGATTGGAACGCGTCTCTACTCCTCCAATCAACATTCTTCTTCATAGTGTGGATTACATTGAAATCATAGAGCTTTTCTTATTACACAGAAAAACGCGGTCGAAAATCACCGCTCATGGAAATTATCACTCACATGCAGTCGTAGTTGGCGATTTTTTCCGGATTACCGCCCTCTCTTATCAGCCACTCCATGTGCTGTTGATGAAATACTAGAAACTTTGAAGATAGTTAATCTGATGAAAAAATACCAGACCATATTCTAGTTCTCGCTTCTACCCGTCATTGTAACAAAAAATGAACAATTAAAACGTATACATAAGACGGTAAAAATTTAGTATACACTCCAGAAGAACGTACTATGATATGCAGTTTCAGTTTATACCATTTTCACTTTGATTTGTACGTTTTTCAAACCACGTCGGACGTTTTCCAAGCCAAAATGGCTTGAGAAGTGTCCAATTTGGTTTGAAAAACGTCCGACGTGGTTTGAAAAACGTCCAAATTGGTTTGAAAAACGTCCGACGTGGTTTGAAAAACGTCCAACGTGATTTGAAAAGCGTCCAATCCAAAGTGAAAATGGTATATAGTCGTGAATCATGAAGCACAAAGAGAGTCGGTTAAAGTACGCAGCTCGAACATTGGTAATTTTGCATGGCAGCAACGTTGCTTGGTAGGGGGTTACACCTTTTTTCTCGAAATCGGTAGTTAGCTAAAACAAAAAGAATAAAAATTAAAAAGTTCGTTCCACGAATGGTTGTAAATTGTGTGACATTTTCTGTACTGTTTTTGTGGACTTTTCAATATCCCCCACTCTTAGAGCGCTCTCATTATGCGTCACTTGACAACACTATCCAACTTCTACGTGCAAGAAATTACTTTGTTATAATATATTTTTTACACTGTCTTATTGTACATAAAACACGTGATCATTACTTGAATAAAAAATGGAAACCGTTTCGACGAAACTGTACATATGGATTATTCGTAAGGCCGATGTTGAAGGCGTCCATCGCGGTACCGTTGTCAAATTTATCTCCAAAAACAATGTTGAACTAAAAACGGTAGAATCGATGCGTGAGCAACTCCAGTCCGTCTGAATTGTATTACACTTCTTTGTTTTAATCCGGAACTGAAATCTTGTTTGAGACGGACACAGAAATGGTTTTCCATCTGATGGTAATTCACTGGCTCACGATCTACCCGTATCGAGATCTACCCCTTTCGACCTCACTCCTGGTTCAAGTTAGAGTTTACCCAGGCGACGGAGATGCATGCCCTGGTGTGAAAATTCTGATCACTTCTGGTTTCACAATGTATGGAGAGGTAAAATGCATACCTGGCTGGCTAGCTCCAGCATTGCTTGAAAACGGATGTTCAATGCAAATAATTCCGAGTTTGCTGAGTGAAAGTAATTGTGAATTTTGCAAATCTATGGAAGTGAATATTCTCTTGTCTTGAAAAATGTCTTGAAAAATATCAGATCGTGAGGACGCTACTAACTGAAGTCGTACGTAGTATTTATCAATAGGTAGCTCGCCTTGCAAGCAACTCCGGAAATGAGACTGAGTCAGCACAGTGATATTGGCACAATAGTATTAACTACACACTCTATCTAGAATTACGCTCCATGGCAAAAATGCACCCAGTGCAAAATGTTAAGCCAAAAATCATTGAGGCATTGAACAGGGGGGGGGATAACAAAAACAGATGATCACCGTGCAAAGACGGCAGTTCCGCACCAAAAACCACGATTCCATTCGAACCGAACGCTTTCGTTTTTATCAGTGTGAACAGAAAATTTTCTTTCAGATGTTCTGCGGAATATACACTCAAATTAATCCATGATGACAATGGGCGTCTGAATCATGGCAAGCTCCTATGAAACCAAACCATCCAGAACCCAAAATCTAAAAGCATAGATATTCACTACCGTATTTCGCCGAAGTCGAACCTGACCATCCTACCTTTTTATCGAACCTGGGATATTAAATCTATTTGTTGTTCATGCGAGAGTATTTATAACAAAATTCTCTTCAGGCGGCACTCATAGATATGCATTTTGTTGGCACAGCAGATGGGATGTAAATTACGGTACAATTAACACGGTACAATACGGTACAATTACGGTACACGGTACAATTAAGTTTTTAAATGACAGGTTGCTCTACATTCGTAATCTTTACAACGTTTGAAAACGGCGAAAAATGATTGTGCATGAGTGATGTATTGATAAAAAGCCCCCTTATACCTAGGTGGTCCAGTGATCCAGGTTCCAAGCTTTCGATCCTTGGGAGGTCCGGTAGACTGGAACCATACTCATCTGGTTAGGTCAGACACTCGTACATCAACTGTTCTCGGAGAAGTCGTTGCCTAGCCCTCGTAACCGCTCAAAATTCCTCTACAATCCTCAAAAGAAGAGAAACGTGTTACGTGTCCTTGAAACGACAGACCACCTGACCTTCTATGTATTTTTACTAGGAACTCTGCATCCGTCTGAAGCACAGATAATTTCACTAAATGCTGATGGAGCAGCGCAGATCAGGCATTACGAACACGATGACGCTGCAGAGCGGTTCGACAATGAGGACCGCGGTAGTGATGCCTGTGGGCATCGCATTAAATGCTATTTTCAGGAAAAATAAGGGGTAAACCTAGGATGATGTATGAAGATTTTTCTTATCAGTTGAAATCTTGTAATGTCGGGCTGGATGGTGGCAAAGTGTTCAGACAGACATCGAGACATGACAGCTTTCACAATACAAAGGACTAGCACTACATAGTTGAGCCCTACACAGGATTAAGAAGATTAGGCTCACCTGCCTCTAATGCCACTTAACTTTGCGATTGTCCGACCAGCATAATTTGAGTCTTTAGCCGATCATCGAAACGTGCAATGCTGAAGAACAAGGCTGAGCTCTGTTCTACAGACTGCAGACCACAGAGCAAGTAGAGGTTTACCTGACTGACAGCGGCAGAAACGTGAGTTTTTGATGGTTATCAAGTGAACTTTTTTCTAACGGTCTAACGTTTCATTAGAAGGCCTGAACATAATTCGAAGTTAGTGACTTACCAGAATGACTGAGAGCGGCCCATTTGAAGACGAGACCAGGGTCAAGCATGGGGTGCGATTTTCGCAAAAATACTACGACCCCCCCCCCTCTACGGCCGGCATAGTGCGACCACCCCCCCCCCCTTCGTCCTCCGTTCATTTGTGAAAGCTGATAATTCACTGGTGTATGCTAAATGAATATTTGAAAAACATTGAAAAAAAGAAATAAATAAAGACAATTAAAAATTTAGAAATACATTAAAATAAATAAACAAATAAAACCTAAAAATAGATATAGTGACGAGAATATACTCAAAATATTACTCGAATAAATATAAATATAACACTCGAATAAATATAACAAATTTTGATGTAACGGTTGGAAGCTAATCGACGTAATCGTCTTCGATATGTTGTCTAAACGTACTGAACCGTCTACACAGCAACACCAGCAGCTCGCTTCTCCTGAATCAGAAATAGTGAAAGTCATTACAAAAGTTTCTTTACAACGGAGCCATCAGTTGGCCATGGATCCTAATAAGGTGACGGAAAATGGGTTCGCAAAATCAATGATCTACGAAAATGTGTGCGGCTTAAATATTCAATTGTTGTTCGAAACGGCAAAAATATTGGAGGCTGTTCTTAGTGTATAAATATGACTTTAGTCTACAGAATTAGCAGTGAAATCTCGACCATGTGAGGGGGCGGGCTTGATTTTTACACGCTGAGCAGATATAATTCGAAAGGATAGTACTCGATAAGTTTTTTTCAGTAACTGAGAAATGTGTATAGGATTGAAAACTAGAGGCAAAGTAGATTTCGACAGTATAAGAACAATCGTTCACAAGTCAATTTCTACGGGACATGGAGCGGGTGGAAGAAAAAATGAAAATAACTCACGGAGTTCGCGGTACTAAAAAAAAGTGATCATATTCCCAGATTTCTCAAAAAGGTCATTCTTACGATGTATCACATGATACACGAAAAATTAGTTTTTTTTTCAGAGAGCGGGAAGGCTGAAAGAAGGAACCACCTGTTCTTACAAAATGACCGATCAAAAATCGCACCCCCCTGACCCGCATGAAGATACCCTTTTCAAACTTTTACTCTGTAATAGAAAGATGGCAATTATTGTCTAGTTTTCGAATTCGTTGGTGCGTTTTCCCAAATCGCACCCTGATCCAATGATCATATCTCAGTTCAAAGTGCGATTTGTGTAAACGCACCAACCAATTCGAAAACCAGACGATATTTGCCATCTAGTTATTGCAAAACGAAAGTTTGAAAAAAGGATATTCATGCGGGGGGTGCGATTTCCGATCGGCCATTTTGTAGAAACAGGTGGTTCCATTCAGCCTTCCCGGTCTGAGAAAACTAAACTTTTGTGTATTATGTGGTACTCCGTAAGAATGGCTTTTTTTAAGAAATCTGAAAATATGTTCACTTCTTTTAGTTTCGCGAATTCCGCGAGTTATTTTCATTTGAACGCAAAAACTTTGTTTTTTTCTTCCACCCACTCCATGTCCCGTAGAGATTGACTTGTGAACGATTGTTTTTATATCGTTGAAATTTACTTTGCCTTTAGTTTGCAATCCCATACACATTTCTCAGTAACTGAAAAAAAACTTACCGAGTAATATCCTTTCGAATTATATCAGTTCAGTGCGTAAAAATCAAGCCTCGCACCCTCCCATGGTCGAGATTTCACTGCTAATTCTGTAGACTGAAGTCATATTTGTACACGAAGAACAACCTCCAATATTTTTGTCGTTTCGATCAGCAATTAAGTATTTGAGCTGCACACATTTTCGAAGATCATTGATTTCGCGAGCCCATTTTCCCTCACCTGATTAGGATCCATGGCCAACTTATGGCTCCGTTGTACAGAAGCTTTTGTAATAACTTTCGCTATTTTTGATTCGAGAGAAGCGAGCTGCTGCTGTTGCTGAGGATTCTGCATAGACGGTTTGGGACGTTTAGACAATATATCGAAGATGTTTACCTCGATCGTCGACAAAAAACATCGTGTTTTCTCCACTTTACTCGACATTGTATGTTGGTATTCTATATCTTTTCAGAATATATTTATATATTTTTATTCTTTTACGCATACATCATTTATGAAATAACCGAGAATGAAAAAAACTGCCCATAATGAGTGAAACTCCGGAATACTCAAACTCTTGAGTGTCACACTGCAAGGGAGATCTGAAAAAATTACTTCAAATAAATGTATTCGAATAAGTAATAAATAGTAAATAAATAAATAGATAAATAAATAAATAACATTCGTATATAAACTAAATTCAAACGCATATAAATAGGTAGCTAGTAGAACGCAGACGATTGTACGCCCCCCCCCCCCCCCCGCCACCGAGCTCTCGGTACGACTTCCTCCTGCAATTTCCGCACCCCACGCTTGACCCTGGACGAGACACTCAAAATGTACGGACACGCTCTGAGATGATCCAGGTACTACCTAATCAGATAAGTGCTAGATTTCGACGCACCTGGTAAAGGACAACGAGAAGTGCCCAAATAAAGATGGACGGATGACGTCAACAAGGTCGAAGCTATGCCTGAGGACGCCTTCGTCACACACTATAACAACGTTGAGCAAGTTTTTTCTATCCAGTCAATAAATACCAAATAAGAATGTGCAATAAAATGTCATCCCTCGAAGGAGCACTTCATGAGGAATGAAAACAATGTTACAATCAAAGCATACTTCAGACTTAAGAAAGTGGATTTAAGCCCGGTTGAACAAAATAATCACGCTTTACAAGTACTTTCATCTTATGAATAACGCACATGTTTTACACCAAACAGTTGCATAGGGAAAGTTTTCTGGTATTTGCTGCACGTCGTGTTTACTCTATTGGCTTTCTTTTCCGCTACGCCCGAACCTTCGCTCTTAGCCAAGACCTGAAAGAAACCGATACACCGCTTCCTTGAACTTCTTGCAGCACCAACTTTCTTCGAGCGATTGAGCAACTGGTTGGGTTCCTTCATATTTTCAGGTCAACCTTTTGGTATTAGGTTGTCCGGGAAGTTTTTAGACCATTGATACAATGTTATGTCTCGTTAATAAATTTATTGTAAACCATATCACTGAACAAAGTATTCACCATTATGAGCTGTCACATTCTGCCACCTTGCTGGTAGAAACCAAATTCCGCTAGCAAAGAACTCCAGGGTTTGGAGAGCAAGAAGATTTCGACTCCGTTTTTCACTTCGTCTCGATGATTGAATTTTCTTCCAACGAAAAAGGACTGCATGAATCTGAAAACATGGTAGTCACTGGGCGAAGGATTAGACGAGTATGGGGGATGTGGCAGAAGTCCAATTCCGAGTTCCTCCAATTTCATTTTCGTGCTCTTCGCGGTGTGTGGTGAAACGTTGTTCATGAAAAGAAGAATTCTTCTCTCTTTGGTCGACGATTACGCTCATTTTTTACAGCTGAGTACACAAGATGTTTGTGCCCACCATGTGACCAGTAGGAACTAACTCCCAAAATATCGGATCGTGAACGTCCTACCAGAAAGAAAGCATCTCCGATCATGGTGATCATGTTTTGGCTGTGGTTCAGGCAGCTCGTCGAAGTTGACCGAGTGCTTGTGCACTGCCCGCACTGCTTTGGCCGTGAAGCCTTGTCTTATCTGATTCATTGTCTTCTTTCATAACAGTGCCGAGGTGATGACCAATGCTTCGCCACGTCATCTTGACGTTATTGCTCGATTCATTAAGTCCCTCTGATCTTTGCTGGGCTGAAATTCTGACAGATTTGCTGACGTGATGAGTTCATTAAGATTATCGACCTCCTCATCAACAGCTTAGCTCAACGGTGCGTTTCTTTTCCAGATCTGCAAGATGTGAAATCTGCAGTAACGAACTGTGGCCCTAGGCTGCGGAAACGCAGCTCTAAAGCTGTTATAGCATGCTGCTTCGTCGGTGACAATTTTTAAGGACTGAATTTTGGGATCAGCGTCTTAATCACAAGCAACATTTTCTCAACGTCGTCACCAGCCATTGTTCCACTTAGGAGGAATGCTTAAACAAGTTAATCATTAAGAGATCGTCCCAGCATTACAAACGTTCTAGCCTACCTCCTGGTAGCCCTCGGTAATTATCGCCCGTGCACATCGACCATCAAGTGCCCAATTTCACCAAATATCTTCTGGTATTGTTCGTATTATCCAACGATATCCCCTTTCCTGAAAATCTTTTTATCCAGTACAGCATCATTGGTTATCATAGCATACGATTACTAAATTCATAAAAGTTAATTTACTGTAATTCATCCAATGCGCTGTACTATGCCTACCCACAGAAAGCCTGTACCGTCCTCTTTATGGCTGGGCCGAAAAAGCCTGATGCCGTCATTGGGCTCGTGTTCATTGTACCGAAGCAATAGAGGTGTGGCGTTATCCTTGTATCGCCATCCAGGCCTCATGTTAAACTGTACAGGAGCAGCTAATCTAATAAATAAACAACTATGTATCAACCCTGAGCTTCAGCAGTGAAATAAATTCAAGTGTGATAACAAAGGGTGGCGCAGATTGAAGCAATCATGACTGCTCAAGAAGAGCACCAGACAAACCATTCGGGTCTGAATAAAACCCAAATAGGACAACTGCGGGATAAAAGAGAAAAACAAATGGACTATGACAATGAAGCTATGAACAACTTTGGAGCCTTAAAGTGAATAAATCAGATTAATCACTTTGAAATAAATCAGTTATTCTATTTCAAACGATATGAGTGCTGTCCAACTAAAAGGTGAAAACGAGAGGACAACTGAATCAGATTTGGGATTTGTACTTAACTTTGAAATTAAATTTTCATTAAAAACTCCTGATCATCTGGAACCACCTCTTCCAAGCCTCGTGAAAACAAAAGTAGAAGAGTTCGACGATGATCAGTGCCCAAAGGTTGCGCCGGAATGTGGAAACAATAAATACGTATTTGGCCTATACAACGGAGTACGGGGTAACCGCTATTCAAAAGAATGGTGAAGACCCTTCTGCACTCTGAGTCTTGTACTAATTTATCCAACCCAGGAGGGATAGTTGGTTAAGTTAGCCCAATCAATCAGGATCCATCGCTGGATTATATATTGACACAGGAGATGAACCTCAGCAACATAAGTGATGAATGGAACTATGTAGCTGCAAAGAGCAAACGATTATTTAATTATTAAAAAGAAAACGGTTACTTTTCACGAAGAAACGAAGAAGAAGAAAATGAAAGGAACGTGCATCAATGTGTCATACCAAAGAAAAGAGATTGCGAGCAATGATAAGCTAAAACTAGTAAATGAATGATGAAATAGAAAGTGGAAGTGTGAAATAATTCTAACGACTAAATACAATGAAGTAATGTACTACGAGCTCAGGATACAAGCACAGTTCTAACAAAGTAGAAAAATCGACGAACAGAACAACGCAAGGACCGGATGAGACCAAACCGGGAAAAAACAACAGATACCTAAGAGGTTACTCCAGCGCACGTCGTCAACAGGGTCCGCAAACCCCAGTAGAATTGCGCGTGTTGCGGTGGCGGCGCGTAAGTCACGATTGGCAAATAATTGCGTTCGACTTTGGTAAAAAATTTTGCACTTTCTCTTTTCTTTCTCATTATTCCTTATACATCTTTTCGAGGATGGGGATTCCACCGCGGTGAGCAATACTCTACTACACGTAGAACGTGTGTTAGAGTATGAGTCCTTTCAGACTCTACTGCCGCAGTGAACCAAAGCTGTGCCGTAATAAGAGAGGTGCGTGTATTTCCGTACTATATTTAGTGCATAGTTGATGATATGGGTGGTTTCCACGAAGAAATTGGAAACCGATGTGAGATTCGGCAACAGCGCCTCTGATTACCTATGTACGCCAAATTTCAGCGAAAAATAGTTTGAGCGAAGTCAGATCCTATTTGCTGCCGCAGCAAAGAATGACTCGGGACATTCCCTACTGCGGCGGCAATGCGGCAGCGGTGACGCATTAAAACACTGAAAGCGGTAGGTAACGTTGGTGAAATTAGTCCGAACAGCGTCGTCTTATGATAGTCAGGTTGATGGGTATTTTTCAGGTACGCGACCATTCTACCGTATTAGCGACTGTGTTGTCCACCATTTCAGAACATTTTGCGAATTATTTAAATGAACTTTTTGACTGCTGCGATTTGCAATGCAAAGTCTCCAGGTATAGTAGTCGTCCCTTTTCATTGAAAGTCCACCTGTAAAAAAATAGAGTATTTGTGTCTTGGGAATTTTACGCTTTACGAACTTCGCGAACTGATGACCCTGACTAATGAGGGTAACTCGCATGCTACCGAGTTTCACATCGGGTGAATTATTTTTGGTTTTATCTCCGTGATAATTGAATTTGCGTTTTATTACATATTTTCCAGAAGACGGTTGTAGGTAATCCGCTAGTGGTACAGTGCTAAGAATCGCAAATAACACTCGCATGGTGGAGCGATAAAACCCAACTGGACTAACCAAGTCTTCATCCCTCAACGGCTCGGTAAAATTATGTCACACTTGCGCCGCGTTCGCCTCCTTCATACAGCAGCGATCAAGCTGAAGTCGTACAGGAAATGCAAGCTCAGCCACAAAAAGCCAGCTTGACAGGCGTCAAAGTAGCGCCATTAATAAATACATATATTACGCACTTGGCCCTATTTGCAAACTGGCTGTATGCCCTTGTTTGCAGTCCTTCGGCCCAGTTATTCTTGCTTTCTGCAATAGCTTACATGTGACAATTTCTATTTTTCGAATTTTTAGGTTTTCCTGGTACTTGTCTACTAATGGATAGCTTGAGTGAATCATTCGACAATCTTGTTCTAGATTATGATAAAGAATACTTCTGCATAGATGACCACAGGTGTAAGACTGCTGGTTCTTGCAGACAAGAAAGTTCTTTTTCGAATTTTTAAGTTTTCCTGGTGCTTGTCTACTAATGGATAGCTTGAGTGAATCATTCGACAATCGACAATCGACAAGTACCAGAAAAACCTAAAAATTCGAAAACTGTCTGATAAAAAATACTTCTGGAATGATGACCCGCAGACAGCAGGTGTAAGAACGCTGGTTCTTGCAACGAAGAAAGTGGGGCACCGATAAAATAAATAATTGGAACCGCGCATTTGAACATAGGAATCCGTTTTCATTTTCTGATAACAACAGCGGATTACATCACGGAAAAGTCTTCGGATTCACCGATGTCATCCAAGAATTTCCTCAAATTGAATGGCTGACTTGATTTCCGAACATGCTGACGTGCGGTATCTACTCATTGGAAGCTGATGGAAAATTCTGAATCGTTCAACTTTTTCGGAATATGTTTCTAAATGGAACATAAAAACGGCCGAAGTTGTGCTATACTGTTAGAAAAATTAACCGGCACTAATGTATGTGTTTGCTTTGTACACTTTCTTACAACTCAATACAAGGGTCTTCTTTACATTTATTAAATTCGAACAGCAGTAGAAAGACACGTAAATGTTACCTGAGATAAATGTGCAATGGTGAAGTGTGGTCGTTAGCCAAACTGTTTTCCAACTATACCATGAAAATAGGAAATTCCTTGTTGCAGGCACTTCACCTGCTTGTGGCAAATGAACTCACCTGTCTCCTCAGCAATTTTTAATCCTTCTGAAGGTAAAACAATCAAAAATTATAGCTAATGAATACCAAATTTCCAGCTTAGTCAAAGACCACACTTCACCTTTGCACATTTATCTCAGATAACATTTGCATGCCTTTTTTCTGTTGTAGTTCGAATTTAATAAATATAAAGAGCCCTTGTATTGAGTTGTAAGAAACAGTACAAAGTCACTGACATCTTGGCATGATGGATATTATGGTGTAGTAAACTAAAGCCGTTAGAGCATGCGTGGTTCAGCAGTAAGAGGCGCTACTGACACAGTGATCGATTTGAGGTAAATTGATACCAAACTTGTCTGGGAAGTTAAAGACACCGATTAGGTATAGCGAATGGACCCGAAAATCATTGTACGGGCCAAGATCGCATTCACCATGCGTCTGCGATTTTGAATGGAACATACTACTTTGTAATATGAGCTATGGAAAGAACCGTTATACAAGCCTTACGCGACCCTTCACCTCTTTCCTTCTCTTCACGGATAGTCTATCAAGAATTTTCGACGGCTCTAAATGATCAAATTCTAGTTGCTCTTCCAATAAGCTCTCCAGACCCTCGTTGTGCGATAAGATCTTCCCGCTGTTCCAAACACCTTCCAACATCATATGCTTATTGATTTATCTATAACTTCCTATGGGGCAGTCATCACCGTGAATACAAATTCACTTCTTCGACTGGTACTTTGTTGAGAACTGAAAAGCATTTCATCCTGGATGATTTTCGCTCACTGGAACATAAGAGTCCGAACAATACTAGAACCTTAATCTCGCGTCGGCGACGTCTGCTCTCGAAAATCTTTACTCTTCCCAGAGAACAATGTCAAACACGATGGAGTGTGTAGACTTTATTCAGGCGTTTATTACGGTAGATTAGTCGATGGTGACCTGACGACAAGCACTATATATGGACGCAGTGAAAATTAGGACATCTCACGTGCTAGCGTAGGGATAGCTAAAAGGTTAAGTGCATTCGCAGAAAGAGCAGATTTTTTGGAAGTTATTTTCTGAAAGGATACGAGGTTCCTCATGTGGCGAAAAGTACAGGAAGGGTTGAAAAAAAGAGCAACATGGCTTTTGATTGGGCCTAATATGTTACCTCCGTCCGCTTCCCTCTTGAGATGTAAATAAAGAGAGTGCACAACAATTTCATATAGTGCAAGGAACAGGCTTCAAGTTGATCTATTTCGTGACCACTTTAACAGGAAGAGTGTTCCAGAGGCATAGACACAAGCAATATAATAAGAATTTTATTGTATTCCTGCAAAAATCTAACGAATTCGAGTAACTATAGAAAAGCTATCAATTCTCAATAATTTCTATCAAACTTTAGTACAGAAAGGTTTGGGGTGGCTCCAATACCCGACAAACTTCGCGAGTCCCGTTTGAGGTGGTACGGGCAGGTGCTTCGAGCAAGTGACGACACGGTATGCAAGATTGGACTCGGTCTCGACATACAAGGTACAAGACCGAGAGGACGCCCGAAGCAGCGCTGGCTGGATACGAAACACGTAGACCTGAAGGCAGAAAGAATTCATCCAGACCACGCGCGGGATAGAGCGGTATGGCGTCAGAGGATTGGTAAAGCGGACCCTGCTTTAAAGCGGGACAAACGCTAGAGAAGAAGAAGAAGAAGAAACTTTAGTACAGTTTTTGAATTAGGTTGTAAGGAAAGTTCTGTCCTTGTCCGCACTTCCCTGATGTCACTGAACATCAAATGCGAACGGCAAGACGCGTAATCAAAGAGTTGTGCTTTTTAGGTTAATAAATAGTTCTTCTCATCGAAGTACTTTTATGACAATAACTCACGATTCCTGATTTTTTATAAAGCTTCAAACACAGCAAAGCTAAGATGACTTTTTGAAAGAATTCACTTGATCACTCCAAACTTTGCTGAGTGGTGGATTTAAGCGCTGTTGATCTGAATTTTGTACGACTAGGAAGTGCACTTCCACGAGATACTATAGTTGTCTGATTTAGTAAGCTCCTTGAAGAAAGCGAATCAGTTGAAGTGAGAGCGCCATTTGACGGACCTTTGTTCGTTAATTTTTGCATTCAAAAGGAAGTGGGGAAAAAGAAACCACCACAACCACTTCATGTGAAAGCAGGGGATTTAAGCTTCCTCCACACCATTGTCCTTGGCCACCTTAAGTCGCTATAGAAGGTGAAAAAAACTCGACAATTAATGGCCACAATTTCACTGAAGTGTGCACTTGGGGCGAGTGACGGTTACCAATTCATTCAATCAGGGCGGCTTTTACGAAGCGATTTTTGACATATTCCTAACACGCGATGAAGAATGGATCTTTTGCTATGAGAAGAAACACTTTACACAGTTTTTTTCACTTCGACTGGAGCTCCAAGATCTTTCTGAAGACTGAATACTACAGTAAGAAGGTAGTGGCCTTCATCATGTCAACTACAACTTTATAAGGCTTATTTTTCTTCCTTCCGGCTAGCCAAACGATAAAGAAAGAGGTGTACATCGGAAATACATGTGACATTGAAAAGATCACAACCCAAGCTTGGAACCAACATGATTGTTACTTCTCCAGGACACCCCGCATCTTCGTGGTTCAGAGTTGGTCCTCCAGAATTCAAGTGAGCTACGTTTCGAAACTTCTCCTACGTCCACCACATTCATCGACCCTCGTTCTAACTCACTGCCACTTTTTAGACATCCACGTTGCACTTGAAGGAAGAGAGGATTAAGGAACCAACATGATGTCGAAATCGCCTTCACGGATTTGACTCGATGCAGATCTTCGGATTTTTTCGCCAGTGGCTCGAATTCCTAACAGTCCTCTACTGAAAGACATGCTCTTTCAAACAGTGTTTAGATTATGAGAAACGGTACGCCCTGAGCTGACTTATGACGTTTTAAAATAAGGTGCAGAAAAAGGACAGAACTTTCCTTACAACCTAATAGAAGACGCGCACGAACAAAGGCTGGCAAACAGCATTGCGAAATGTACTTGATGAAAATACACAACAATGGCGCAAGGGGATCTCGTCTCCATCTGTACTTCCATAGCGAGTCGAATTTGCCTGAATCCCTTCAGTAACATTTGTCATCAAAATATCTGAAGAAGTGAACACCTTCCACGTCCGGCTGTCGATGAACTAAACACCGTTTCGCATGTGCACTAAGGAGTTTGTGTTTTTGTTATTAAGAATTTTTAACTTATTGCGCTTATTGGAGCCCCAATGTGTCGACCCAGCGAAGGAACATTGATTGTGGACATTTCATTTGTTATTCCAACAACTTTCTTGGTTCATTGAAAGAAACACTAATCGCTGAAGGTATGGCTTCGTCACTACCGGACATGAGGCATTCACCGATGCCCTCATAGAGCAGTGAAATTCTTCACGTTCAAATTTCCATTAACCCTTACATCGTTCTGCATGAATGTAAAGATCCTATGTCAACAAGCTAATGCAAGAATTACTTGCCAGGCGCTCGAGCGTCATCGCCTTCCTCGACGCTGAGGGATCAACTGCTTGGCTTTGTCCACAGCGATTGACCATTTTCAACTATATACGTATCACGGTCACTTTGGGGGTTGCGGGTGCCTCCTAAATTGGCACAGATATTCAAATGTTCTCTGCAGCGAGCTACTTGGAGGGCTCTACGAAAGCGTTCAAGCTGAAACTGATGTCTTATGAACTTCAGGGCAAATACAGCTGAAGCACTCAAACCACCACGAGCTATAAACTAGGAGTGTGATAAGGCAGTTTACCCAGGCTGCATCTACAGAAGGATAACAGTTTTAGCTGAACTTTTCGTTTCCCATACAATTTATTCGTGCATATACATTAATCTCGGAATGGAAGTGATATATTTCGTTTCACAAATGACACTGATCACAGCTCATCAACGTCCCTATTATCTATTTTATTATATGTATCGCTCTTACTGCTAGTTCCCCCTCATTATTAGTGATGGTTTAGAACGTCAGGTATGCTTAGACGACATCACAGTTACTGACACCAGCCTCGTCGCTCGAAGAATCCCAAGAAGTTCGAGGGCTTCACGTTGAATAGTGCGATTCAAGAAAAGGTACACAAAGGCGGGAAATCCTGAAATGTTCAAAATTTTCAGATGTTGTCGGCGAATAAAGTGACAAATTCAAAAAAAGATAATGCAGAAAGAGTAAATAATAAAGACTAATGTGGTGAACTAACCGTGGCCTAGCATCCAACAAAAGTGGCCGACGAGTACAAAAGACGGCGACGTCGGCAGAAATTGCATGTAAACATATATCAGGGCTGCTATGAGATTGGCCATGCAGATCGAAGTGGATTGTATGAAGAACTGAAAAACACTAGAACGTCTGCAGGTTCCGATGCGCTGAAGCGTTCAGAAAAGTAGTCGTGAGCTGGATGGAGAACCATCTGGCTACAGTGGAATGGGAAGGCTTAGCACTTAATATTGCCTGTTGAACAACATGGAAACGCTCTCCACGAAGTGAGTGATATGGTCGTCTTCTGTCTTTTGATTGAACACAGGAATACATCGCTTTGTTCGACCGCTTGTTTTATTTCCTAACCAATGGTTCGTTTGGAGCCGACTGACGCTACACTAATTCTGTGCTCAGGGAGTGGGGTAGCAAGCATAGCACAGACGCACAGAAGGGATATCAGCATGATCGCTCTCAGGCCTTCGCTGTGGCAGTAGTGCTAATGGGCAGTTTAGGTAAACGAATAGTAGGACCGTTCTTTCCAGGAACCTCCCATGGAGGGTGTGGTAAAAATCTTCTAGGTATATCACACTTCACCTCAATCAGTATCTAATGCCTCTTAATATGAACACGCGCACGTACGGTTTGTTAAACTGGGATACAAAGGTGCAATCGCAATTGGGAGATTTTCGGCTCTGATTCTGTTGCAACACCTTAGTGTATATAAGCTGCAAACCATGCCACGAGTGGTGCGCTGCCCCGAAATCAAATTTTGCTTACACTACAATAGTTATCACTGTTCGGTTAAACCTTTTGTACAAACGCACAGATTTTTGCGCCCATGTCAGTCCGCTGGTCGCTCTGCGATGACGAAGAAGCACTCGCGAGTACTGCACGTACAATAGGCATGTTAGTACCACAATGAGAAGATTGTTGGCAGTGTGTGGATAGTTGAAAAACTGAAAAAAAGTAACTTTTAAACTCCAACATTCCGAGCTTTGCCTTAATTTCTGGTAACTCTACCGATCCTCCGAATTTACAAAACATTCCTGACATACCTCGTCGATATTGTGGTTTTCAGCAAACGTTGCGAAAAACCAGGCCATGTGGTCTGAGTTGAACAAAAGCGGCGGAGTGAAAAAAGCAAAATAGATGGAGTAAGCCACCGGCAAAAGCAGAACGAGGTAGGTGCGCTCGTCTTTGAAGAGCTGAAAAACAGTCGTCTATAATACAACAACACTTTTTCATGGATGACTTCTGTTTGAAAGGCTGAAAAATGTCTTTTTTGCCGATCAGGCTAACGTCATGGTATAGGAAATGCAAACTGACCATACTCATGAACCTTTTGCTCCAAAGGTCAAGCAGTCGATTAATAACCAGCACGAAGCAGTTCATGCAGGCACCACACCACAAACCTGAAAGTGGGTTCTAGACAAATGAATGTGATTTTACGTTCACTCAATCGATACTCGTTTTTTGGGTGTGGCAACGAACGACCGTAATGCTTTGTACAAGGAAAAATATGATAGGTTGGCACGGTGAACTGAATCAGCAAAATTACCCAAGTTCTCTATTCTTGAAACCTTTGCATGGTGTTAAACTTTTCGAATGCTTCTGTGCTGAACGAGGTTAGTAAGGTGGATCAGAATTTATTATGGCCTGACGTTTCGACCCTTTCGTCGTCTTCAGAGGCCTAAAAAGTGGCTTGAAATTTCTTGACCATATAGAACTACCCGGCCAAACGTCTCATCCTCCCTAGCATTTCTGGCCAAATTGCAAAAATCTTCCCACGAAACCGCAAAAACCAAAGAAATCAACGACTCACCAGGTAGTTCTATATGGTCAAGAAATTTTGAGCCATTTTTTAGGCCTCAGAAGACGACGAAAGGGTCGGAACGTCAGGCCATAATAAATTTTGATCCACCTTGGTAACCTCGTCTGGCACAGAAGCATTCGAAAAGTTGAGTCAACAAAATTTTCAACATGTTTTCTACGATGAAAAGCAAAGATTATTTGGGGCTCATATATGCGTTCCAACAAAGATGAGTGCGACTGCTCTTCTGCTCTGATCGCTCATCGTTGTTGCTGATTGAGGCGAACGTGGAACTACGTCACATAATATGCCATCGTGTGTGAGTGAAACAACTTTTGCTTCTTTTTTTAAATAGACGTTCTCTTTCACGATAGTCAACATCGATGCATCTGAGAATGAAGCAACACTTGTTCTTTTCGCAAGCTTAGCTGCATTACGAATACAATTTCCGGAAACATTGATAACACGGTTGAATAAAAGTTAGGTAAAAAGTGCATCTTAGATCCCGATTCTCCACTTTGTTGTGAACAAGTTGATCTCCAATCAGTAGCAGCGGCTGCGTTGCGTTCACAGAACCTCCTGTTTTGCGGCTATGCGGTCAACAGCTCGATCAAAATTCATGTACAAATTCATAGCAGAAGGAAACGGACCTAGCGAAGGGAGCGTCAAAGAGAAGGAGAAATTGGGAGAAAACGATTCTGCCACATTGCGGCAGCAGAAAGCACCTCGTGGAAAGTGCTTAATTAGTAAATAGTGGGTATCTTACCATCGATTAAGAAAAAGGTGAGTCGCGACGACCGAGGTGAAGAGATTCAGAGAATGAACATTCGCGGTATTGCAGAAATGAAATATTTGGTAAAATATTTAATTTATTTGCTCTTACCGAGTGCAACTGAACCAGCAACGAACATTAACGTGGAGCATGTGCAGTAATTGGCACCAGTTAACCAAAAGTACCCTGTTAGTAGAGAGTTCAGCGAGATGGCACACATGTCGTACACACCTTAAACAGAAGTGATACGATATTTTTCAAATCTTTCTCCACCTTAGTTGCACTGCAGTGCATTCAAGGATCTTTCTAATAGCTTACGCTGAAAAAAAAGAAGATCATGATCACTGTTCTTTGCGCATTTGTTTTGTAGACTTTTTAAGACTCGAAGAGTATGTTTAGGCTCTCTCTAATCTTAGATCCAAAAACATGCAGATGCCCTCGTAAGTTATTGCACATCTGCATGTTTTTGATCTAAGATTAAAACTCGCGCTAAATAGGGCATCGGTAAAAAATGGCAAGACAGCAATTGGTAGAGGGAGGGAAGCGCTACAAAACAATTCTCAAGATTCATTTTGGTAACGTTACTAGCTGTTGAAATGGCTCTGGAATTCATTCCGTCTGAACCGCAGATTCAAAATGTCGGCGTTTTCTCCTTCTTTCTGGCCACAATGTGCTGATCAATTCTTTGGACGATGAGACACAAATGGTGCTCGTGTTTGATGAACGGCCTACTTTTGTTTCTCGAAATTGTTTATTTTCGACTACTACATCACGATCGACGACCGGGAAGTCAGAATGCCCGATTGGGTTGGATTTGCAGGTGATAAAGAATGAAGTGGAGACAGGACAATACCAATCAACTCGTGATTAGAGACCCTCAGTATTCGTTACATATTCGTGGACTTAAGATTAGAAAGCTCGGTAGGTAGATAACCCGGCGCCCTGAATGTCCGCTTTCTTATGACTCAATTTAATACACTGAACATTACCGATTACCAGAAAAGGGTGAGGTAGAACTTTCTCTGCTTCCCTTCAAAGGAGGTTGTGTCCTTCCTTTTTGCCTATACACCAGAATGCGGGTATTCTTATGTTTCTACTCCTGTTACTGCACATTCTCAGAACCCCAGCGCAAGAGTGCATAAAACCATAAGAGATTCTGTGTGCGACTGTTCTTTCTCAAAAATAACGTGACATACCTAGTACAATCATTATCTTGTAACACGATAGGCGACGGTGCTGATATCGTGTCATGACTGTTAAAACCAGCAGGTAGATGAGCTGAAATTAACGGATTTCTGAGATCATATGGGAAAATCAAACTTTGGAAATATCGATTTCCTTTCTTCTCATATTTCACACGCGTTTGATGGGACATTAGGGTGGTAAGTACAATTCAGTGGAAATTGGAATCTCGTTTTTCACTGGACAACCTTACCCATATCATCAAAGCGAAAACGACGAGAGATGAGTCCGATGTTCGTAACCATCCTAATACAACATTGCCAGCGTGCTAGTTGTCACTATGCTTACTAGGTTTCCAGCATGGAATACGGAATCGTAACAATGTGTGGGAAATTTAAAAAAATTAACACTTAGACATCTCACTGATTAGTGAGGCACCACAAATCGAATTGAATTTAAGAAATCTCACCTCGGCAGAAACACCATAAGCGATGAAGATTACACCAAGCACATGATTAATATTTCCACTTTGTCGCGTCGTCCCTCTGCGGAGAGAATGGAAACGTTTAGATCACGGTTTTTTACGGTACGACACGGATACGGTACAATGACAACCCACACTCACCTGCAGTCATAATTGACGATCTTTTCTGCGTCACCGGCTCTCAAGAACCATTCCATTGTGTTCTAGTCGAATACCCTGAATCAGAGCGATTCTCGTCCGGTTCTATAACCGGGAAAAGAAGTTGTATGTCTGAGAGAAATGACGCCTGATTTGGGGATTAGGCAGGCGGAGTCTTTTTTTACTCATGGTTATCTATCCCATCAGCAGAGATCAAGGGACTAAACTCCAAAGGCGAGAACACCTTTATAAGTCACTCGGAAGGCTACGTGCAGACTGCAAAGCAAATAAATTGCTTATTAAAGCTGAAAATGCAGACAATGATCACTGGTCAATGCTGATTTTCTTGTTTCATCAAGGACTATGGGCCATAATACGGGACACACGAATGGATGAAGAGTTTTGTTAGACATTCGATAGGTAAACTAGAGGTCAGATAGATAAGTGTAATGATTCACATATTCAGAAGTCAAGGCCAAAAAACCAACTGTAAACGTAGAGACATTAACTAGGCATAGCGGCTGTGACTGACCAACCTCGAACACGTTATGTTATGTTATGTTATGTTATGTTTATTACGACACTTAAGGTGACCGTAAGATATGAACAGAGAACAACAATAGAACACAACATACAACATTCATGAAGAAATCCGGTCAGACGACCTGGCTAAAAACGTATGTGATTCACTACGGCCTCAAGAGTCCAGCGGCTATTCTACGTTTGAAATAATTCAGCGACATCTTGGAAGGGCAAGTTTTGGTCACTTTCAAATACAGTGAGCCTGCTCGATTTGTGAAGAAGTTTCTGCGCACTGAAGTTCTAGCTCGACCAAAAGTTATTTTGTTGCTACTGCCACGCGTAACAGAGGGAGTAAAAGTAAAAAATTGACATACTCTCAACCTCATCAGTCCATGAATGATTTTATACGCCATGCATACATCTAACATGTCTCTTCTGGAGGCTAGCGAGTGCATCCCAAGATCTAAATTCCTTTTCTTCGCATTGGGAATGCTGGAGTACTCATAACTACCAGTCCTGAGCAAAGTTTTCCTTGTAAAGTTGTTTTGAACTTTTTCTAGTGTATCTATGTTTCGTTTTTTAGCTGGATTGTAAACTGTAGTTCCCGAGTTACCCTGTTGTCACTTGGAACGTAAAAGTGCTACCCAATGCTTAGTTGGAAAAATGATATGGAGAGGCGTATGACATCAGCTATCGAAGTGAAATAGGTAACTGGTGAATATTCAGGCAACAAGTCGGAAGTGCAGACTGAAAATGAGTGCACCATTTTAGTTGCCAACGTAATAATGATGCCGCGTTATTAACTCAAAGCCCGCAGGAGTAGAAAACAATGGGTAGCAAATCACGAGAAGGCCTATCACACGTCAAACAAAATTCGCACATAAGAGGAATACGGTCTGTTGCAGCCTATTTGTATGTTTACGTTCCTGCAGAGGGCAATTCAGTCACGTTCTCGGTCCCAGGAGCAATATGAAAGTGGAAATTAGTACTCTCCGGAATACAACGGAGTAACGAGCCTACAGGCCACCATAAGTGGAACCACGTGCTCCACGAAAGAGTATTGAGGTAGAGATAAAACCATAGTGCTTCAACTGAACTTATGTATTATAGTTCTCAGACTATGTTGAACGCATTCCACCGCAGGTTGCGCTGGAAATCGTGTACTTAGTGAAGGTGGTGTCCGAAGTAAAACAAAAAAGTTCAAGAATGGTTACTGAATATAAAATTATACTTTTGTTGATAATCAATTTCTTCTCCAAATTAACGCCAAGATTGCTCAACAAGTCATTGTGATAGGCGAAATAGAACAATGACAACGAACAACGTATGATGCAGAATATTACGCGGCATAATTAGAAATTTCCCGTGCCTGCGCCTGATCCATCACGTTAGCAATGGGCTTAATCAGCTAGTGGGACTTCGGCCTTATTTTCCAGACGATAACACTACCCTTCGAAGACCACAAATCTCGCTTAAAAGAAACAATCGCTTACAAGTGCATCAAAATATCCTCTATCGAGTTACGACAATGTACAAAATGTTGAACTACCTTTGCACTAATCACTCCATTCACCAGAAATGACTTCGAATACATCTAAGAAGGACTGACCCTATTAATGGCTTTCAATTGATTGAAATTAATCTCTGAGTTTTCTCTAATCAGGGCTAATGCTCAATCCCAATAACAATCAGTAGCAAGTATTTTTCTAAACCTATCCGTGGTCGTGGAAGTTTGGAGTTACACTCGAGCTTCAGCGCCTGATTTTCAGCTTTCGATCTTGGTAGTTAGTGCAGTTATTTATAAGCGACAGCGATTTAAAAGCTGGAAACATCAGGGAACCATACAGACCACAACGTTCGCTGATCTACATTTTATTATATCATCTATGAGAAATCGCAGAACTTCGCAAACGGTGGTTCGAGTGAGAGCGCGACAGTTTTCTATGCATTTAATTGAAGCGTTGCACCGAAGTGCAATGCCCTGTGTCCCTAGGATAAAGGTAAAAGGTAAAGGGATGGGGTTTATCATACCGCCGCAGTCGTGTTTCACCCAGAATCAAAGAGGTACGGTGAAAGCGTATTTGACCCATGCAATAACTTGCGGGTGGCAGCCGCTAAACCAAGTCAGTGTCTTTATCTTCCCGGGCAACTATGTTACCAATTTACCCAACCCCGGAGGGATGGAAGGTTTGGTTACGGGATCGATCGCTGGACGGTGCAGGTGTCAGTAGCGCCTCCTATCACTGTACCACACGGCCCCCTTCCTGGATATGGTGTGAATAATCACTGTAGCAGCTTTTACTGGGCGACATGGTATGCTTGGTGGGAAATATCTGTTCGTCCATTGTCGCACACTAGCCAAAGTGCAACTTCATTGAATCTCGTCACAAGTTCACTGACCTCCACAGCAGCCGAAAAGTAGTGAAGAGACAGATATATTGCAAAGTGTAAAAAATTTAAAGCACAATAATTGATGAACACGTGTGACGCACATCCGAAAAGGGCATAAAAGCCAGAAGAAAAGAGAATATTCAAGAATGAACACTACACTTTTCGTCGGGATTGTTTGCGTCCTAGTGCTCCTCACTGAGTCGTCAAGCGTTCCTCAATCCTCCGTCCCCGATCAAAAGAACGAGGATTCTTTGTGAGTTTCTCCAAGTTTTCGTCATAAACAAAATCTTGAATGCTGGTAGTTTGCTGCAATCAGAAAGATCATCAGGGTCTTGCACAACAGGAAGTGAGACAACAAATTTGCCGTCATGAGCTCACAGTAGTGAACTTATATTGTTAGTCAACAACTTCATTTTCTTGCCGAGTGTTCATCGTTCAAATTTGTCGACACAGGTGCAATCTCATTGAGAACTCTAATTCTTGCTTGCGTTTCTCAGACAGTTTATCGAAAATATGGGCCGCCTTTATAGACGCTTTGATAACGCGCTTGATATACTACTATTGGGAGTCTCCGTTTATCAGCAAACCCTCAACTCTAATATGGGATCACAGACATAATTCAAACAGCTATTATTAAATTATCAATCCCATCACTGAAAAGATTCGTCTCCATCAAGCTAAATCGCGCAAGTCACTCCAAAGAGAGTGCCTTCACCAATAGTTGAGCCTTGATCAACCCCCAAAAAAGTGCCTCAGTTCAAACGGGATCTCATTTGGTTAGCTCCATAAGTCAACAAACCGTGACTACCCATAGCATGTGGAATCGTTTCGAAAGCGGAAAACCAAAGAGGAAGGTGAAGCGGCACTCACAATACTTGGCATCTGCATTCGCCAAAAGGCGAACGACTTGCTGCGGTTATGCCAGTTCCAAGCGGCTCATATCTTCCTGCAACCCTATGAGAGGTGGCCAAATTTAGACTCGGGGAACCGAATGTCATCACTGTGACAAAACATTGGTGCACATTATTCATAAGATCGCTAAAGCCCTGCCATAAGATCATTTCAGAAAGCTCCACTTTTTGCAGTCTCGATCGAGCTCTCTCGATTTCTACAAACCTGAATGTGCCTTAGTCTGAGTCATACTCACACGATTCTAATCAAAGATTTCAACGTCTAAGCCAAATTAGAGCTTTGGATTTACGTAAGCGTATTGTTTATCACATTCAAGAGAGGCCGCCTGTATCGCCGCTAACCCTTCTCTCAAACAAGAAAATCAGAATCAGGTTAATCAGAAGCAACCGAGCAGCCGAAGAGATCCAGCTAGTAATGGCATTTATTTCACTTCTTGCACTCCAGTGGTCGAAGAAAGTGTTTTTTCAATCAACTTCCCACAAACTTCGCGAGGTTATTTGGAGCGCTGGTTACGAATCTGTGTTTCCCAATATTCGGCTGAGAAGCGCCCATATTTTCCACCAGGATGGCATGAGGACGAGGTCACGATGGCCGCGCGGAGTAGGGTGTAACTGAATCTGACGGAATCAGTCAAAATCTGTGAAAAAGACATTAGATTCGTAATCAGAATCCAAAATAACCCACCCAGCCGAAGTTATGGCAAAATGGGTGATTTTGACCCGATCACCCATTATATGAGTTGGGTGATCCTCAGCCGAAACTCGAAGGCAAACGTCGGAATAGTTGTCAGCATGCGAAATAAACACCCTAGACGAAGTTCTAGCCAAATTGCTGATCCCACCCGGACCACCTTGCTAGCTCTTGCAAGAGATATTGGTAGTCTCCAGTCGAAATTCGGAAAACGAATGTCGGATTCGTGGTCGTCATCCCGGTCGAAGTTTAAGCCAAGCATGGACGAAATTTCTTTTTCGACTGACTACTGAAGGGTAATGAGTAGTATAGTGTCATGCTTGAATTTGAGGACCTCTCAAATATACATTTATATATTGTACCTTCAAGGCTCTAACGAAGGCGACTTCGCTAAAATTTAAGCCAAAGAATGTAGTGGTATAAATGTTCACCACATTCTGATGAGAGTGTCCATGCCAAGATTGATTATAAGTCGTACGTTGACAGTGAAGTATGTAGTGTTATTTCCTGCACTATCTGCACTACACGGTGCCAAGGAGCAGCTTTTTTTTGTTGTAGGCCTACAATTGAAAGTGGATTTCTATTTCAATGTCTTTTGCATCAAAAGTTCGCTAAAGATCGCTTCTCTATTTGAAATGAAATATCTCTGCGTTTGGACGTCGCATGCCCTCGCAACCTTGGAGTGTTGAAATGGAAATGAAGGTCAGCATAGTCTGCAGTAGCAGAGAACTTAGGGTCATTTTTTAGAGATAGCTCTAGTGAATCACATCATTATATCTCAAAATTTCAGGCATCAACGAGTGAAGCGGTTCGGTTTCGGTTACAATTGTTGTTGTTGCGGTGGCGGCATGGGCATGGGCCTCGGAATGATGCCACTCTTCGGCGGTGGCTGCTGCGGCTTCCCACTCTTCGGTGGTGGCTGCTGCGGTGGTGGATTGTTCCCTCGGCTGTTTTAGGCTGCCAAAATAAGACTGAAGCCGATCAGTGTAGCAATAAAGACTTTGCAAAAACTTTGTGAGTGTACGGCCAGCATTGGACACGCGTGGTGGAGTAGCAAGTGGCGCTACTGACACCCACACAGTGGAGCGATCAATCCAGGCACGCGCTAACCAAGCGTACCATCCCTCTGGTGTCGGATAAATTGGTGCCCGACTCGACTAGGTAAAGAGACTGACTTGCTATAGCGGTTGCCAGTGCAAGACATTGCATAAGCCAAATACGCCAACACCCTTCCCTTTATCTTTACCTATGGATAGCTTTCTTTAGTATAAAACAAATATTAGGGTCTGAACACGGATACTCAGCGCACAACTCCAACCTTTGTCTGCCTTGATCGTGTTTTCGTTTCAGCAGGGGTGAACCGCTACTTATCTAGGAAAGCTAAATTTGGCTGCCTGCGCGTGGAAAGCTTACCGTCACAGCTTTGATGTCTGGTGTTAAACCTATCGGATTACGCACCATTGATGAAGAGAGCAATTGGTTTCCAGTCTCTGCTCTCTAAAGCGTAGACCATTGTTCTAAATATCTCGACGATCTTTAGAAAAAGCAATCTTGTTCTCACAACTCAGTAATTAAGACGTGACGAAGGCGCTCAAGGGAACATCCATCGTGAAATATTGTTAAAATTTCGCAAAAACAAAACGTATTGCTCATACAAGACTAACTAAAAACTTTTGCTCTTCAAACGTTATTAATCCGGTAATTTTTTAACCAATTTGTTTTTGAAAAGTTTCAACGTTGTGTCAGTAAATCATTTAGATGAGTTGATAGGATCGTGCATGGTTTTGCACGTCGCTGAGAAGTGGAACAATTTTGCCACGACATGCGAATTCAGATGATTTCAGACGTGGTAGAAATTGCAGAAGGTGAGACTGTGCTGACGGTTTACAATTATACTGAAAACTGCTAAAATCGAAAATGAAACGATCGAACCGATGACATTATTAAGTAGAAAAATGATGAGGGAATGAAAAGATAAAAGATAAATCTGTCGGCGTTGATCAGTCCCCGAAGGACGCGCCCCCGCATTCGTGTTCAATTCAGAATCGTAGTCTTGGTGAGTGCGTGTTTGGCCCATACAATGACTTGTAGTGGCAAGCCTCTATACTGAGTCAGCGTTTTTACTTTCCAAGAAGAGTTCGGTACCAATACGGTACACTGTGTACACCACAGAGAAATGGAACGGTTTAACCCGGGCGAGGATCGATCGACCGTGCGGGTGTCAGTAGCGCCTCTTACCACTGCACCACGTGCGCCCGAGGGATTTAAGGAATCGAGAAAAGAATAACGAGGAATTATTCAAAGTGCTTGAAATTCGTGAAACCTGTGCACGTGTTTACGAGAGGTCCCAAATTTTGCATGCCCTTGTAGAAGCTCTTTGCCAGTAGCTTATGTAGTATGGGTATTATTGGTTACAAGCTCTGAAAGAAGGCTAATGAATAGAAGGCTCGACAACTGCACTATTTGTGAAAAAAAGCGCTGATTATGGCTCTCAAGATGATGAAACAGAGCCATTCTTCGAAACCGTTCGACATGTTCGCAGGATATGTACATACACCCCGGTGCAAAATTACAAGTTCATCCTGCAGTTTGCCCAAAACTGTCCAAATAAATTACTTCAAAGATACAGCATTGTTACTATGATATTCCTCACTATCGAAAACCTACATACACAAGTTCTAGGCACGGTGCCTTACCAATGCAAGAAGTTACGAATTTTCATTTAAAAAATGGGCACAGGGACCGGTGCAAAATTATAAATTCACTTGGAATAATTCGGTTATGACAAGTGTTTTCACGCTTCTGTCGCGATGAAAATAGGTCAAAAACGTAGAGACGACTAAACGTGTATGAAACCGTAATGCCGAAAGGCACCAAGCTTTTCCCGCTTGAGCAAGCTCAAGTAGATGCTCTCCATGCGGCCGGCCTTTCAAATAAAGAGGTAGCAACCCAACTAGGACGGTCTTTGTGCTGCATCAATCGTTATCTGAAGGACACTGATGCCTACAAAAGAAAACAAAAGGGTGGTCGTAAAAGGAAGCTGTCTAGAAGAGATGAGAGCCTTCTAGTACGAGAGGTCTCTAACCGCATCATACCCGTGATGGATCTGCGACGTCAATTGGACCTCCTATTCTCGAAATGGACGATACTACAATGCTTGAATCGCAGTCCACACAGCGTTCATCAAGTCATGGAACGCAGATTTTGTCTGATGAAGGACCACAAACCTGCCAGGTTGGTGTTCGCCTGTGAACACATCAACACAAATTGGAGGGAGATGAGTCCAGAATGCCTTCAATTTTTTGGAGGTGCAGAAAAGGGTTTTTTCACTTTTCGTGATATCATTCGACGAAAAATAGTGGAATCTCGATGGACCCGACAAATGTTGACGCTATTGGAGGGATTTGAGGAAAGATCCACGGGTATCCTTAAGGCGAACCTTGGGCAGGGTAAGTGTTACGCTTTGGGCTGTGATTTGTGGTTATGGAGCTGTTGCGATGGACTTTCGTGTCGCACTGACAGCAAAGACTACCAGGAAGTGCTTGTAGATAATATTTCGCCTTGTTTCAGAAGATTGCGTAGTGATAATGCCCCAATACATACGCCGAGGTGAACAATGAACTGGTTTAGTTCCCATAAAATTCCACTTCTGATGCGGCTAAGCTGTTCTCCGGATCTAAACCTGATAAAGAACTTGTGAGGAATTCTTGTACACCAAACGTACAAAGATGGAACCACTTACGCTTCGGTTTCTGGTCTGAAGGAGGCCGTACTTAATGCATGGGCTAATATAGTACAGCGAACTGTTATTTTTAACCTTATTCGAAGTGTGCCAGATAGAATGTTTGATGTTGTTTATAAGAAAGGTAGTGTAACGAAGTATTAAATTCAATTGGCTCGTTGAAATTTTTAACATTAGCCACTTTTTTCAAAGTGAACTTATAATTTTGCACCGGTCCCTGTCCATATTTTTTAGATGAAAATTCGTAACTTCTTGCATTGGTAAGACACCGTGCCTAGAATTTGTGCATGTAGGTTTTTGATAGTGAGAAATATCATATTAACATTACTGTTTCTCGGAAATAGCTTATTCGGGTAGTTATGGACAAATTGCAGGGTGAACTTATAATTTTGCACCGGGGTGTATAATCATACAGGGTACGCACCATTTTGAAAGACCCCTGAAAACAGGGTTTGCCCGCGCAAATTATCACGAGCCACCTTTTTTAGTATATCTGACATTTTACTTTTACTATTATTATCTTTACCCAAGTTCAATAGTGTCCAGGGTCTATTTAAGGTTTTTCTTTTCCTTGCCCTGTGTGGCATTCGAGGGAATCGAAGGTAACTGTTCCTACTCTTGAGTGAATAGTATACATCACATTTTGAACAAAACCCGAGGAAGCGATCAGTGGGAAATACGGCAAAAACAAGACTGGTCTGGCTCATAGAAGGTGATACATGATTGTAGACGGCCCTGTTGAGGAAGGTTCGAGGCTCGAAGGTGTGATGGGTGAAGTCAGGTGCCCCGGATAGGGACGAGACAAAATCACATTTATGTCTACGTTGGTGTGCTTATGTTTGTTCCCACCACCATTAATAAATCAAATAGAGATAACCTTATTTTGTTCAAAAATTTTGAAGATTGACACAAATTGCAATCGTTGTGGCTGATAGCGAATAGCCTGTATTTTTTAGCTTCTGCAGACTTTTGCTTACCACAATCATCGGCCATTGCTGGTGTAATTAACCGCACTCTGAGTAAGTTCCGCTGAACCAAATCCTTATGGTCTATTGCATCATTCTCAAAGTCGTTAGAAATTAACCTACGGTATCTGGATTAACTCAGAACGTTCCCGACCGGAGTTCGTTCTAATCGTTTTACATTCTAGACAACATCAACGTAATCCGGTCCGAAGATCAGGCCATTGTTAGCGCGGTCTAAAAGGTTGATGCTGCATGCAAAATTACCCATCCAGCATGACGTTTACAAAAGAAGTTACAGTCTAAGGGTGGAAGCTATCTAGAGATGAATTAGATCATTTGGCAGTGTGGGGCGTAAATAACTCATCGATAGATTCCCCCATAGGTTCTCCAACTATTTTCTCCGAATTGAAAATGTGTCTAGTGACGGCAAGAAGCCACCGTTTTGAAAGTTTTATGAATTCTGCAGCAGCCAGTCAAAAAAAGATCACAATTTTCTCAATGATGAATTATTTCATGCACGATTTGCTGTCCTCCCTTCCGTAGGCAGGGTGATATCGTCCTCAAAGTGTCGCCAAATCTTCCACAGCTATCGAACAAAATTCCACACAGCTGGGAAGCGAGACGAGAAAGAGGAGTCCAAACATTCAAATTGCTTTTTCTATTCGGACATGGTCGTTCAGCTGGGCCATTGAGCGCAATGCTAGCGAAACTATAGGATGTGGCAGCTAAATTCGGAGAGACATTCGCGACTCTGTTTTTCATAACAAATTAACAAACACAGAATACGATTGAAATCCTTCTGTATCGCGTATCCTTCTGTACACTTAATTCTTCTGGAGCATGATCATGATCATGATTACAAATACTCAGTGTATCCTCAGTTAACAACACTGATCGACTTAGCCGAAAGCGCTTGCACGTCCTCATCAAAAAGGCGTGATCCAATTTCGTGAATGCCGCTTCAGTGGCGGCTCGAAGAGACGTAACCTTACAAGGGAAGTCAGTCAGCGTGCTCCGGAGATTCTCAACGAGACCTATATGATTTCGTAGAGCTTTGAATGGCGATTACAACGGTATACTTTGTTTTTGCTAAATAGCAATGGGCGGTCCAAAAAAGGCGAAAAATCTTGACCACTAATCAGTGGCAAATGGGCTTCTAGATCGCAATCACCAGAGGAACCACCAAAATCGACCCAAATTCAGAAACAAATGTCAGATTCGTAATCAGCGTCGCGAATAACCCCCGTAGACGAAGTTTGGGCTAAATCGGTGATTTCGACACAATCACTCTACTTTGACTACGAACCCTAGCAAGCGCACCTCAGACATAACGGGAAAAGCCGATGTTAGATTTGTGAACTGTGGATTTGTCAGCAGCCCAAGTGATCTTTCTTGATGAATAATGAAATAAACTCATCCAAAATGAAGTCTATGTTCTTTAGAGTCGAAAAAGTGGAGCAATAGAATGAAGAATATTTTCAGCAAGTGGACCTTCATACAACCACTCACTCGACAGTAGTAAGGCTGTTTGGTTCGAAATCACCGATTCAGCCCAAACTTTGTCTACGGGGGGTTATTCGGGGCGCTGATCACGAATCTGACATTTGTTTCTGAACTTGATGTTGATTTGGGTTGATTACGGTAAATGTGGTTCACATACATAAGTGCTAGTAGATTTTCTCCTTCGTGCGTACTCTGTTGGTTATACTCCTCCCAAACGCGTTTCTATCCAGCAACTGTAACAAAATTGCAAAAGGAGCTTAATTTGGTATCTAGTGTATGAAGGCAGAGGAAAGGCTGGCACACGGACCGATCCCCTAACCACCAGATTGTGAGCCACACCTGCAACCGACTGAGCCACCATGCTACTATCTCAGGAGGTTAACACCTAGAATACCTCTCGGCACTACTATCTCGCCTCTAGTCTGTGGTCAAAATTTTTCGACTTATTTTGGACCGCCCATTGCCATTTAGCAGAAACAAACTATACCGTTGTAATCCACATTGGATGCTCTACAAAACCATATAGGTCTCGTTGAGAATCTCCGGAGCACGCTGACTGACTTCCCTCGTTAGGGTGCCTCGCCTTGTTAGCAACCCTATCAACTACGCTGGTGGCAAACAGTCCATGGAGTTCAAATCCGGGCTAATGGGGGTCAGAACTCCGTGCAATCCGCGTGTATCTGGCGCCTTTAGAGATCATCTGTCGCACCTTTAGTGTGCGAGACTTGCAACGAAGCTGTACCTCTGCAAGCCGACGCATTCGCCTTTCTTCATACCTCGTTCCTCGCCTTGTTAGCAACGATCAGCAACGAGAGGGTAATTTATGTAGGGGTATTTAGAGAGGTAGTTAGAGGGTAATTTCCTCAGTCATTGTCTCAGATTCTCCAGAATCAGCTCCTGAGCAGGTACAGAACAGCTGCCGCTTATGAAACGTGTTCCCGCGAACGGATTTTCCTTCTTCCCATTCGGGGAAGTGCTATACCTTGCCACAGCATCATTAACTGTTGATCTCGCGTATCCAAAACATCGAATTCTTTCAATCAGTGTACGTCCAGCGCGAACAATTTCGATGACTGCGGAACTTTCGGTCAGCCTTACAAGCCTTGTTAGGCCCCTTGTATAAGGCCCATGCAGACTCGACGACGAGCAGTTTGCGCGTCGAATTCCCCGTTATAAGTGCACTTGAGCAAAACACGCGACGACGAGCATTCTCGTCCAAGCGGTGCCGTGTACTCTACAGTCAACACACTGCATTGCACGACAGCACCGCGTTGGACGAGAATGCTCGTCGTCGCGTCGTCGAGTCTGCAGGGGCCTATACACCCGTTGTCCGTCGCAGGGGGCTCTGCGCAACTGTTACTCGTCGCAGTCAATGGCGGCCGACGTGGCAGTTGTCCGCTGCCACGCCTCCCGTCATCGATCGCCGACGGCCGGCGACGGCCGGCGACGGGCATGGACCATTGATGGGTTTTATAAGTTTCTGTTTTTGTGTTTGTTTCCCACTTTTTTGAACGTTTGATTCTTCTATTGCACTTTTCTGTCTTTGTTCTTGTTTTAGGTCAGTGTTTGGTAAAATTATTTTATTTTGAATCTTTCTTTTGCTGTTTCTTTTTCCCTCAACTTAGTTTTTGAAAATTGAGAAATAAGAAGAAGATTGAATACAGCCTAATTTGAATTTTTTATATCCAATTCAAATTTAAATTATATTCAATTTCAAATTTTCTCTAAATTTAAATTCAAAAAATTGCATTTAATTCAAATTTGTAAATCCAAAATTGAAGGAGAAAATTCGGCTGAAGTGAATCTAAATTTATTACTTGTTTTTTTCTTTCATTTTAACAGAATAGAAAAAAGAAACAGAATCAACGAAAGAAAGCTTCAAAGTAACACTATGCTAGCGGCATCGACGTAAAGCAGGGGAAAGTCCGCAAAATCACAACAGAAAGGTCAGGCATACAAATAAAATCAGAAATAAGCACAGCTTTGCAGGCTTTCTGAGGTGCGGATCACGAATTCGGCACCCGTCTTCTGAATTCTGACAGGTCATCACCCCTACTCCTTACAGAAGCAATCTGGGTGACGCAGGTAGTATCGCCGATTTGGTTGAAATTTCGTCACATGGTGATAACGATTCTGAAGGTGGTTTTTCGAATTTCGGCCAAGGATCACCCATATTCTCAAATTGGTTGGTTGGATCTTCGCTACGGTTCGATGCGCGGGAGCGCGCCCCAATGTGAAGGATCGCCGGTCGTGGTTGGCCCTAGGTATACTCCCGCCGGCCGTCGCCGACGCCGCGCATGCGACCGACGGCGATCGACGGCGATGGCCGACGGGAGTATACCAAGGGCCTTAGAGCCATCTGCTTCGGTAATATTGAAATCAAGGTCATCACCTTGGGTAGGTGATCACTATAATGGTTACTTTGTGTCTTTGTTCAGAGCGTCTAAAACTGAGATAGAGCTTTCTTCTCTTCACCAAAGCTACCATCTGGACCTATCATGGTAGTTTCCGAGTTAATTCGTTCGTTCGTTACTATGATTACCTTCATTTCAAATGCATGTGCTTTGGAATGCTGGCCGCGTACACATCATCTAACATCTTTGCAGAGTTCACTCTGTCAAGATCTTCTTGTGTTCGTATCTCACCCTACGCAGGCAAATTGTCCATGTGATGCTGCGATTTGTGCTAAAAATAGCCCAATGGTGGTTTTCCATGATGCATGTCGTTCAACTTATTTCTAAAAGGCTGACCAGCTCTAATATTTTTCCTTCAATTCTCATCCACAGCACAACGACATCGTTGTTGTGCGCTTATTACTCTGTGACGCTTATTACTCTGTGATCTACACCCCGGTGCAAAATTATAGGTTCACCCCGCGATTTGTCCATAAGTGCCTCAAATCGAAAGGAGTCTGGTACGATTCGGTAGTCCTAACGACTCTATTCAAAAATATGTCGGAACATACCATTTTTGCAAATTTTGTGTTTTTTAAAAATATTTTATAGTGATTTTCATATGCTATTTTAAAGGAAAATATTTCAAATATCGCTGAGCGAAGGATCAATCTGAGACGATATTCTGATAGAGCATAGTCTAGTTATTATAATGTGTTACAAACATTTGATTCACATCGCGATTAAAATATAGATTTTTGTGAGCAAACATTTTGGTGGTCAAAAAGTGGTCAAATTTTAGAACAATGTTTCAAACAAAATTCTATATCTTTCTAACTGCGCAACGAATTTACACCAAATCTGAGTACATGATAGAAAACGCTTTTCTCTTTAAAAGTCTCATTTTTGTTTCTAAGCTCTTCTCTTAGTTTGTGAGAAAATTTCTTTTATAATTGAGATTGCGTAAACTGTTATATTCAAAAAAGTTCAAGAGGAATCGACTTCATTTTCTCACGGTTCATAGTACATTTATGGTACTCTTGATACTGTACGTATGCCAGAATAAATCAAAGTTCTTCATAAAAATATATCGCTTTGACTAACAGACGCTGTGCGCGCCTCTGCCCGCCACCATCTACTGTACTGGTGGTGACGGCGCATGCGGCGTGTGTTAGTCAAAGCGATATATTTTTATGAAGAACTTCGAATTATTTCAGCATACGCGTAGCATTGAAAGAACCATAAATGTACTATGAACCATGAGAAAATGGAGTCGATTACTCTCGAACTTTTTTGGATATAACAGTTTACGCAATCTCCACTTTAAAAAACATTTTCTCACAAACTAGGAAACCATACTCGTAACAAAAACAACCATCTTAAAAATAAAATCATTTTCTATAGGGTTTTCCAATTTGGTGCAATTTTGATAAAAAGTTAAGAAGATATAGAATTTTGTTTGAAACATTGTTCTAAAATTTGACCACTTTTTGACCACCAAAATGTTTGCTCACAAAAATCTATATTTTAATCGCGATGTGAATCAAATGTTTGTAACACATTATAATAACTAGACTATGCTCTATCAGAATATCGTCTCAGATTGATCCTTCGCTCAGCGATATTTGAAATATTTTCCTTTAAAATAGCATATGAAAATCACTATAAAATATTTTTAAAAAACACAAAATTTGCAAAAATGGTATGTTCCGACATATTTTTGAATAGAGTCGTTAGGACTACCGAATCGTGCCAGACTCCTTTCGATTTGAGGCACTTATGGACAAATCGCGGGGTGAACCTATAATTTTGCACCGGGGTGTATGTGTCTGACCAACCATCATATGTAGAAAAGACTGTGTCATTACCACTCCAGCGATGCATTATAGTATCTCCTTCTTTATTGCTTTGTGCCTTATTGCATCGATTCAATGCCGTTTAAGATTTGTTTGTCCGTGGCCCATGTCATTGTCGTTTTTTTTCTTTCCAAAATGAAATCGTGGACGCATAAATACGGAACACTCGTGTGGAAGGAAACACTGTACTAGTTCGAGATCTGACGTAGGAGTAGTGTTGAACGAAAGCATGGGAGAACCATGTAGGTGTCACAATCGAAGAAGATTTCGTTTCGATTAGCCGACAATGACTTGTCATAAGCACCCGTGAGTTCCGAGAACGGCGTTCGAAAATACAATTAGTTTTCTCACAATTCAACTAACGACGAAACAAGCTGGTAAGATTCACTCGCATTTAAATAGCTGCTCGGTAGAGAACTATATGTGAAGTATCGGCTCAAACTGTGGACTTCTGATAGCTTGCTTCGTTTGTCAAACTTTGAATATGAGAGGTAACTCCACTGGCTTTGTAGTTCATTTCCAAATTTCACTCATTTCTTGTTCTAATTCGATGAAAATCTAAACGTTTCTCAAGTTCCGGTTGGTTGCAATTGGATTTTCATTGGGGCGCTTGCTGCGTACGTGCTTCTCGGGCTCTGGCCCACGACTGGTTTCGTTTCAGATTAGGATCGCAGAAGAAAACGGTCAGATCGTTTGGCGACGAGGCGTTGAAGCGCAGTTCATGATGTGGAGATTGCATCCCACAACGGCTAAACTATTAGCATACCGCCTCTCGTCATCGGCTGGGAAAAAAACGTCAAAGTCTCCGACTGAAATGTAATAATCAAAAATAAATTGATGAATAAGGGGTCCGTAAATATAGGTACTGAAAATTGGAGAAGAACCAGAAATCGAACACATATAAGCTGCATCTTCACAGAAATTAATAACAGGTCAAGAACCGGTATTCAGATATTCATTGAACTCCCGCGATCTCCTTCTCACATGCAAGTTCTATTAGCTTGTGTTTGAGACTATAAGGTGGTAAATCTGTAGCAATAATTACTTTTTTCAGTTATTTTGTTTCTGAAGAATTTCACCCAAATGTTCAACACTCACATGCTTTCGTCAAAGATAGAGAAGCGACCTGTCTCTGAGCAGAGAACGAACACCCGTACGATATGCTTCCAGTGGCGGCATTACCTGAGGAAACAGAAATGTTCGCCAATTTCAAGATGAAAGTGACCAAATGATGAAACGAAGACGGCTGCACTGTATACGAGCGGAAATTCGGATAGTTTTCAGTGGTCTACGTACATATGACGCGTTTCATAATTATATATGTCACTCCATTTCCCTTTTCATCAGTCTCCTTTCTGCTTTGAAATGAGGGTTTTCAGGTCTTTGTGGAACTCCATCACTCAACAACGTGAAAGTGCTCATGAGGTACCCCTTTTGGAATCGATAAATTTCTGAGCTAATTTGTCATTTCTAATTAATACATAGTGTGCCCCATAATGAAGTGGATTGCATCCTGTTGTACTTATAGCTTGCCAGCTCAATATCCAGAACAGACGTTGTATTAGAAATAAGAAGATTTGTATTTGTCAACAACACTATGTAGTTGACTCACTAGTTGCACCAACGTCCGCACTCCGGCAATTTCTTGAAAATGAGGCAAAAATCGACTTGTCGCGATTTGCTTTTCACCCTATTCAGTGCTAGACTATAATACGCATGGTTTATAAACGCGTCGTTGTTTGTTAGACCTAGTCGCCTTCAGCAAGTAAAAGATGAACGCTTGCTTCAGCCGCTTTCGGGAAGGATTGTCCAGCATCACAGAGTTTAATAAATTTTGCTGAATACTAGGATAATTGTGCTTTGTTAAGCAGTTAGGAGGGAATCATACAGGGACGTAAATGTGATGTTAAAGGTTAACAGAGATTTACGCGCATTGTCTGTGAAGCGGAAGAAGAGCAGTATAGACTACAGATTCGAGAAACAGAAAAAATGATAATTAGAATGAAGAGAGATATCCTGTTCCACCTCTACGCCCTATACAGGATATACGTAGATGCCGGTAGTGAGAAGAGAATTGTAGGTTAATGTCAATTGTATGAAGTTACGCAGGTGTCAAAGCTGTACTCCCAGTAGGGCACGAAGTACAACTGAGAGTACTACGACTAGAGTCCTCTTATATTCGATAAGATGAAACTAAGATCGATGTTCGTTCACTTTGTAGCGTAGCATTATAGAGCTTCGTAACCGTAACTGTTAAGCGGAAACACGTAGCTCAGATCTTCTTCCTGCAAAACTACTTTCCATAGAAATCCCACCTTACTGAGTTCAGCGAAGATTGCTTTATAAAAACTATATGATCTATTCCGAAACGCACAAAAGCCAAAGGAGATTGGCGAGTATTACGAAAAGTACAAGAAAGGTATTCAAGGATAATTAAGATGTTGCAAAGGCTATGCGTAATTGCATACATATCATTATGGGCATTACTTTAATGATGTGTCTGCGGAAGTGGTCTCTGGCGGAAATTGGGATGATCAAAAGTTCAATTTAATAACGAGTTACGAAGCAAGTGAATACCATCTGAATTCCTGCGATTACAAAAATTTGGGCTCTGTAATAATGTCGACCAGCGACTACTTTATCACCTGCGGGAAAGCCTAAGACATATGGTTCGGATATCACAGAGGTTGCGGTTTATTCAGATCTCCTCTTTCCTACTGAAATATGTATAGAGTGGTAAGAAAGTTTTGAGCTGTTTGACAGTTTCAGAACTTCAGATTTCGGAATTGTATCCATCACTTATCATATGGTAGTTGTTAGCCATTCACAAAGCAACGTTACGATGGGTAAAAGTAGCCAAACCCTCCTCTTTAACTTCAGATCTCATTTCCACGAGAACAGATTTCAGCTTTCATCTTCTGCCGACCGTCGCACAGCACTGGAAGAACGGAAACCGTTCCCAACATCAGCGTTGAATTCGCAGAACACACCGCAACCCTCAGCATCGTCGAGCTCTGGTTATCTCGCTTTACAGCTCGAAATTACGGCTTCGAAGACAAGCGTTGGTTGGGACGGGCTCCTATGGTAGAAAATTCTACCTTTTCCCAAAGGTATCGTAGCGGATCCAGAAAAAAGGCACTCGTACTCTTGTAACACAGTCATTTTTCAGCTACCAGTTGGCTTCATTCCCTCGTTACAGGGAAACGCTGAGTGGACCGAGCTCGGAAGTCCTGACCGACAGCTCGTGGTTTACCCGGGCATTCACTTATCAGTCTCCCCTTCTCCGCTCCCTTGAAATAGACTTAAAAAAGCATAGGCAGGTAATGTGAAAGGCGAAAACCTTGTCCCTTTAAATCGCGCAGTCTTGCTGCCCTTAGCAGGGGCGCATTTACGAAAGCACACTTGAAGGTACATGTCAAGAAGGTTCTCCAATGCTGCTTCCGGCACAGGACAGGAATGAAATGCAACAAAATGGTATCGGAAGAGCACATGCTGTCGTTACTGCGACTCTGCTTTGGAAACCCGCGGAAGCATTTCGAGAAAAACGGCCGAGTGTACATACGGTGCACACTCGTAATGATGCACCAGGGCCCTATGTCGATGAAGAGACTGGTAAAAATTTACAGAAATGCGATTGGCGCACGATTTTGCGATCATCTTATTACAGTTATACTCCCTCCTGTAGCTACCAAATATCTTCCTTCTATGTTGCCTTTTAGCTGAGAAAAGAGTCACCAAAATCAATGGTCTCATACGGGCAGTCGGCGAATTTTTTGGCTTTCTGCCTGCTTAGTTTTGCAATTAGGGGTTGACCGACCTACCTATAAGGAACACTGTGGTTATTACTAACAGTCGTGATTTAATAGTATAAGAAAATGCATTGTGCGCTGAATTAGAAAACAAAGAAAAAGTAGACATCAAACGGCTCAAGAACTTCTTACTACCCTGTACTTTGAACAAAGAGCACCTTGATGAGTGCTGCGGAGATCGCCGCTCTTTATAAAAAGTACAAAAGCAAAAGATTGGTCGGTACTTTTGAGATAGTACTGTAAGAGAAATATTCCATGTACTATACAGCTAAAAATCCGAAACATGCGATGATAATGATATCCAAAAACGCCAAGCAAGGTAAGAAGAGCATCGCTTTTATTTTCGAATAGGAGGACAAGGAATAAAGATAAAGCCTTATTCAGAATGAACACCACACAATGGTATGTCGCTACAATACTTGACGTGTTTAAAGCGTTGCAAAATAAACCTCAGCGAGGATTTTGGTACGAATTCACGCCATTCGCCCTATTTCGTCCCTCACGCTGTCCTGAAAAGTTGGTGATCGTTGGGTGCAAATGAAACTTTGTACGCAAGGTACTACGGACCGCTGGCCGTGTCTTACTTACATAGAGATACCGGTCATTTCGAAAATCTTTGTGAAGATTTGAACTAAAGAAATGTGCTGTAATAAGACTACTGTTGATTCATTAGCTATTCCCCTCTTTAAACCGTGGTATGATGTTATACTTCTTGACTGCTGCTGTTCCAAACGAGGTTTTTGTGTAGATCAACTGATTTTGGCCTAACATTTCGATTTGAACGTCGTCTTCAGAGGTCTAAAAAATTGATCGAAGCTTATGTGTCTCTGAGCTATCTGGCCTAGAACTGTGCCATCTCTAGCATTTTGACGAACTTTTACAATCATAATGAAAAGATTGTCTAATTAAAAAAATTAAATTTCAATCAAAAAGGTGTCAAAAGGTGCATTATTGCCTTGCCTTGCTAATTCAGTGAGTGAAAAATGGCAAGATGGGCGAGAGGTTAAGAGCTTAGGCTCAAGATCTCGATGATCAGGGTTCAATCCCGTCTCCCAGGTAGGAACCCTCGCGTAGCCTAGAAATAGCTGAAAAAGGGTGTCGGTACCCGTGTGACAGGTTGGCTGATGGAGGAAAACTGTCACAATCACAAGACGGATCGATGGTCGCATGCAAAGAACTGGCGCTCAAGAGCCTTCGATCGAGGACGATATGACCATCCCATATGGAGCACTGGACCGAGCCAAGATGGCGGTGTGGCAACCTAAACGAAGCGGTAGCAGCACCAAGGAGAAAGAAGACGAGGCGACTATCATGAAAGACGTCCCCCGTAACTGATGGGTATAAAAACGTTGTGAAATTAAAAAAAAATTCACTGGGTGAAAAAGAGTACGAAGAAGTTCTGCGACACTCTCTACCCTCAATTCCTAGAGACTCTTGTTTCTTAGCCACAACCCTGGAGCTTAGACGATGGACACCTCCAGGAATATTTCAGGTGTTGAATATAATGGACGACACTGTCCTGTACTGAGAATTGGAGGATTTGCAAGGCTTTGAAAAGTTGAACTGTAGAACCAGAGACATATTCGTTCAAAAGATCCTAACCTATGTGCAGACTTTTACAGCTCTAGCTTCAGATCAGAAAAGGTAGGATTTCCCAAGATCTCTCATTGTTTGATGATCGTCGGTCAACAGGATTTGTCGTTTTGATAAGCAGCGTGTGGATCTCAATATGCTAACGCATACCGGTCTCTATGCAGCAGCGCCCGCTTCTTGCGTATTCTGGGCTGCTTACGTGAACTGGACGGAGGAACTGGTCCCGATTCAATATATTATGAAATTCGAAAGGAAAGTTTTCTCTCGTTTCCTGCAGTTGAAACGATCAAATGGAGGAGACAGGCAAGAGATTTATGAGTCGAAATATATCACGTCAACATTGCTATGTAGTGTAATGAGAAAGTGCGCTGTCCGTTGCTGGAAAAACACAGTTCAGTTCAAGTTCATCGGTGAATGACGCATTACAAAATGTTGTCATCCGCAATAATCTCGTAGCTGACGAGCCAAACCTAATGGAAGCAGCGGGAAGTAAAAAACTCTGGCAGGTATCTGTCACGCACGACTCGAAGATTTAGTTTTGAAGAATGCCATTCTACAGTTAACAAGCAAACCGATGTAACCAAAGTGGCACAATGTAAGACGCGGAAAGGGACGCTTGACAATTGAGAATAGATAGGATTTCTATGAAACTGCGTCAGCGCTGTGGAAACCTCAGAAATCTTCATTCACGGGACTTGAACGCACTTCAATTCCTAGGCTGGAAAGTGATTAATTTATTATTTCCTCTTCTGCCTCACGAGGTTGCTATGTAAACGGCTTTACTGACACGGTTCGAGGTTAGAGGCTCACCATAGTTTCCCACCCTCGCAATTCTAAGAAGTTTGAAGAAGCATATTTATAGAACATAGGAATGCCGATGCCGATGCCCAACAAGGATCGAACTTGGAGATTGATGAACTGTGTGGTAACTTACACCATCCATCTGTAGCGTTAACGGTAAAAATTAAGATCTTAACACATCGCTGAAACATAGTACATTTAAAAGTTGTTCCATGAAATAGACGAATCCATACCAGATGTCTCGATGTGTTGATATGAATAGAATAGTTTTGAATTCATGTAAAAAGTCGCGCAACCAGAAGCTAAATTCCGTAAGAGCAGAACAAGGGTTTCATTGAAGAAAAACTCTTCATTATATGTTCCTCTCCGTTTGCTACCTGGCCATCCGATAACTTTTATACTGTACAAGGCCTTTGTACTGTACAACGCCTCAAGTATTATTAATACTTCGCACCATTACAGTATTCTCGTACGGTGAAGCATGGGTAAAATTTCAAAGGAGTTTCGAAGGAAACGAATATTACGGAAGCATTGAGAGTCTGCCTCGTCCTATACGAAGAGTGCAACGTTATCAGACAGAAGAATAAGTCTGATATAGCCTGAAAACTCGATGAAGTCGTGGGCCCTTCGTATTAAATTATTAAAAAATTGATTCTTTTTTAAATATGAGCCGGTACCAGCTAATGCCTGCATCTGGTGCCACATAGAATCGACGTTCATCAATGCGAGAAAACCATGGTGAATGGCAGTCTCTGGCATCTAGTTGGATTTATTCACAAATGCTCATAAAGGATTCGTGCAACAGTCGGTCGTGCTTTATGGCTAATGATTTATACGTGTCTCAGTATTTCAAATGACACGAATGACACAAAACGTGGGGATAAATAACTCTAAGTCGATAGAGAAAAAGCAAAAAACCACTCAAAATAAAAAAATAACCCTAAATTAAAAAGTGATTTCTAATGATGGCTCTTGTTGTGTTGTCGCTCAATCCTTGTCTAAATAAAACGCTGAAAAACTCCTCCACAGTATAAAGAACGCCCGTCAAAGTTCTCTAGCACGAGAGTTTTTTTGAAAATGAGCTATGCTTCAAACACGCCATGGCTTCGAAATCATCGCAGTGATTTCACCAGCTGAGAATTTTTCCGTTTTCTACCTCGGGAGACCTGTTAATGGTATCTGTACTTGCAACGTTGTGTTCTAATGATGGCAGTAGGGATATTTATGATTTGTCTCCCTTCTAAATCTCACGTTAGTGCATAACGCCTTCACTTTGCATGATTTCCAAAACTTATTAGTGAAAATTTTCATCGGTGTTCTGACGTCTCATTAAATTGCGTAGTTTCTCTTCGGCACCATTTCTCAAAAAGCGCGAAGTTTGCGAAAAATCGCTTGGAGAATGAGTTTCATTTAACATTTTAACAGCAACGAAATTAAGAACAATCACCAACCGTAATTGCGAGAATCAAATACGGAAGAATCTCATGATCAGCGCAATGATCATACCAGCTAAAAAGCTCACTATTTCCATAGTGAACTATTGTGGCATTTAAGCAGCATCTGCACTCACAACCTTGCATCGGGTAGTGACACTAGTGATATTTGCGTGCTGTGTCTCCTTTTAATCCTGGCACTGGTTAATATATATATTCCCTCAGAATGTTTTTCAAGGTAAATGAGTGGAAATTTCATTCGGCGGTCTGATGTTTCAGCAGTTCTAGCGATTCAGAGGTATCCCGAAGACGATAAGCAGGTGTGTTGAGTGAAAGACATATTTGCTGTATATTCGCTTCCTTCTTCGCTGGAGTCGAAAAAACCGTAAAAGCTGAAAGTCAGACCCCTATGGTCTCGCTCGGTGTTAGCGCTGCTAAACATAGGATCCGTTCAGGTCAGCAGCTTGTGGCGTGCTTTTTTCAGTTTTTTATCTCAGCGCCACAGTGGCGATACGTGCTCGGATAGCGGTATCTCTTCGAGGAAAAGCGGTGTCGCCGCTCTCGTCGCAACAAGAAACACTCCGTCGTCGTCGCCCCCTAGGTGATCCACCCGGGGCCGAGTGAAACCGGCAGGATCTGGCCGCCCTCGCTGGCCCCAGTCCATCGTATCAGCCTATAAAAGCCATTGTTCCTGATCATGGCGCATCGTCACAGATTTCGTTTCGCCATTCTCATAACTTCGCTTTGCCTAGCTATTTCACTAATGCTTAGGAGCGAGAGCAACTTTTGCTGGTGCTCTATTTTGCCATCGATTTTGATCATTCCCTTCGATACATTCCTTCTCGAAATGTTATGGATCTTTGAACCTTTTTCGTCGAATTCGATAATAAAACTTTTTGCACAACCTTGAAGGATCGGCTTAAATTTTTTTAAAACTTCCTGTCATTGATTCAGGTATTTGCTTCATCATGCCCTCGCAGCCAATACCGGATTCAGACGCAAAATTTTTCGTACTTTTGAGATAGCTTTACACAAAAAGTTGCACCAGCAAGTGTTTTTGGATGAGTGCACGTCTAGAAGAAGCCCGAGATACGTCAAAACGATTTCGGAAGATCGGAGTTTCTTTTTATTGCATCGTAGCTGTTTCGGAGCTTTTCCGACAGTGATCCACACTGCGTGTAAGCTTTGCGGTTGCAACCGGAATCAGCACTTGATTTGGATGAAACAATCAAAGGGATTTTGAGCAAAAGAGCCTAAAAGGACCCAAAAACTCTCTGCTATCGGGGGCCAAAAACGATGGACGAAATTTAATGCAAAATATATCTCTATACAGAAGCGAATTCTGCCCTTCTTTTCGCGTTGTTGATGCCTAACTTACTCGGTCACGGCTGAAACTGCTCACTCTCAGTTTTCAGATGTTACGAGTGGCATGTTTCGTGGGGATCATCGCAGTCGCTTTCGCGATTCCGGTAGACAACGGCGTCGAAGGTGAACCGGAGATCGAATGCGGACCAACGTCCGTCACCGTCAACTTCAACACGAGGTAAACTCACCCAACGTTCTTATTGTAGCGGAAAAAGACAACATCCGCTTCGTCCTAGTTTATGACTAAGAAAAGAAGACTAAAATTTTGAATAGAACGGGGATTCATCCTGCTGTATAAAACTCAAGAGGCGTGGTGAACGTTTATTTGGCCTGACAATGACTTGAGAATGACAGTCGTTGCTCAATTTAGTGTAACTTTACCTTCCCAGACAAATCTGATGCCAATTAACCTTACCGCGGAGGAATGGAAGGCTCAGGTAACCTGGGCAAGAAGGGATCACCAGACCACACCGTAATGTCGCTTTCTATCACAGCCTCTTGCGCTAATTGGTACTACAAGAAAGGTCCCACTGTGATCTAAAATTCTTGACTCCTTTATAGCAGAATATATTTCCAGAACTGAATTCCAAATGTAATGTCAAAGATTGCTGGGAATCAAAAAGTGTGAAGGCGGGACACCTATTTTTGACCAATGGCTGAAATTATTCTTCTAGGAATCCGTTCGAAGGTCACGTCTACGTGAAAGGACTCTTCGATCACGACGAATGCCGCAACAACGAAGGAGGACGTCAGGTAAGTAGGAAGTGTGCATATTCGAGCGGTTTCATTCAAAAATGTCTTTCATTCTGCTGTTGTGGGCCGGTGGAGGCATACATTTTTCGAAAGGAGCGCACGACTCCTTTTCTAAGTGTATAATGATGTTTAGGTGGCCGGTATCGAACTGCCGTTCGACTCTTGCAACGTGGCCCGAACCCGCTCGCTGAACCCGCGAGGAGTTTTCGTCAGCACCACCGTCGTCGTCTCCTTCCATCCTCAATTCGTCACTAAGGTCGACAGGTGAGAATGAGTTTTGGTTCACAGCTGCTTCTGGCGGAGTACAACTACTTCGTAACACATGTCCCCTCTACTTTAGAGCCTACCGGATCCAGTGCTTCTACATGGAAGCCGACAAGACTGTTTCCACCCAAATCGAAGTCTCCGAGCTCACCACTGCCTTCCAGACACAGGTAATACCGAAAAGCGAGTTCATAGGCCATTTGTATGAATTAATTCAAATTCCGCTCACAGGTTGTTCCCATGCCTATCTGCAAGTACGAAATCCTCAATGGCGGGCCAACCGGCGAGCCAGTCCAGTTCGCGACCATCGGACAGCCGGTTAGTTGAACACTAGTAGGTGGGTCTATTTGAAAATGGGGTACAATCTCTGGTTCAGGTGTACCACAAATGGACCTGTGACTCGGAGACCGTTGACACATTCTGTGCCGTCGTACATAGTTGCACCGTTGATGATGGAAACGGTGATACTGTGCAGGTAAATGCATAAAGAATTGTGAAAAGCTGAAAAATGAAAAAAGTGAGAATATTGCAGATTCTCGACGAGAACGGTTGCGCGCTCGACAAGTTCCTTCTTAACAATCTTGAATACCCTACTGACCTCATGGCCGGACAGGTTCGTTGCTCGTGTTTCATTTTGGAGATGCCCCTAGTGAGGGCAGAACTAGACCAACATACAGGAGGAGGGCTCCTCTAACTTCTTTGGTGCGACCCGACCCGCAAAGATTTGCAGCTCCGAAAGGACTGATTGTTATATTTTGTGTTCATAGAATAAGGAAAGGTGGAAACGAAAGCCTTCGAAGCTAATTAATTAAAAGTTATGGAGTTGACTAGCTAATTAATTTACCAGAAGTGAGTAAATGATCTTCAGCAACACATGTAGATCACCGTGAGTCTACTGAAACCTCTTGTATCGAATAACAGCCCAGCGAGCACCGACACAACCTAAGAAGTTGTTCATTTCTCGCTCTAATCACTCTATAGTTCTGGTCTTTGATGCTACTTTAGCACTGCTTGTTCTAATAGTCACTGAATTTTGAAAAATCATATTCAGGAAGCTCACGTGTACAAGTACGCAGATAGAAGTCAACTGTTCTACCAATGCCAAATCAGCATCTCTATCAAGGTTAGTCCATGAAAAGAACGGAAGTCGGCAACTTTCCATGTCAATAGTTTGAACTGTTAATTACTTTGTAAGGATTCGAGTAGTCATCCAGATCAGAGCGCATTGTATCCAACGGTGAGCATTATTGGGTCGAATTCTGGTGCATTGTCTGTTACATTTTTGGGTTACTTATCGATGGAAATATTCAAGTTTCCTGCAACTACAGGTGAAATACATTGAAGCTCAAAAGGAGGCTCGTATCTGGGTTTGAGAGGCTAGTTACTCAGAAAATCATGGAACGGATTTGATGAAAAAAGACCTTTATTTTCGCAACTCCCAAATAGTGGAAGCTTTCCTCACCAAAACTGTTATACATTTCGCACTGACTCGTTTTCCTCGCTCAGAATATCAGCCGACTTTGTCCTCGTAAATTTCACCTGCCGTTGCATCAGACTCAACTCATCCGTTCCGAATCTACATACTGTCCATGTCCGAAATTGAAGTAAGGACCTAAGGAGGACATCTGACTAGTGGTACGTTGGATCACCAACTAATACGAAAGCTCTTCCACCGCTGGAACTCAACTTTGTTCGCCCGTTACTTACAGTTACTACCAACTCAGCAGTCCCACCATGAAGACGTTCCGTTCTGGTGGCTTCATTAAAGCGATATTCACTGCAGAGCAGGAAAACCAGCATCTTTGCTTTCTTCACTTTTGCTTCTGATGTACCATGGTAGAAGTGAGAGGTGTTCTTCTGCATCTTGGAGATAGACTTGTAGATTCGCAACGGATGCGTTCAACATTTCAGTTCTTTTGCCTTTCATGGAGCTGGTTTTAACTATTCATCCAGAAGTACTCACAACTGTTCCTTTTTATAAAGCTGTACCTCAGCTCAAACTCAGTTTTTGAATGAGCCTTGCAAGTTCCCATAGAAGGCTTATGAAAAGTAGTCTATTGACAGAGTGGTTGACTTTTCAGTTTCACGGATTTATGCCATCGTTCTTTGTAAGGCGGACAGAAAGTGAAGCTTCAACTTTTTCGGTGGGGGGGGGGTACACCAATACAAACCTAACTAGTGTGTAAACATAAAGGTAAAGCTTGATGGGACCCCTTGTAGTTAGGAGGAGCCGCCGCTTTCGTGTTCCATTCAGAATCGTAGAGGCATGATTAAGGCGTGTACATACAATGACTTGCTGGGGCCAACCGCTATACCAAGTTAGGATTTTTACCTTCCCAGAGAAGTTTGGTACCATTTTACCCGACCCAGGAGGGATGGATGCCTTAGTTAGTCAAGGGCGGGATCGATTGCTCGATCATGTTAACGGGATCGACCGCTCGATAGAGCTGTTACCACTAAACCACACGCACCAATTATTCCCCGTACTTTGGTTAAACAGAAATTTCGCCATGTTCCAACATTTTTGACTCTTCCTTTGTTGAAATGCCAAAAAAGCAGTTTTCAGTCAAATCACAATCCTCTTCAGGAACCTAAGGCCGAATGCGCTCGTCCCCAATGTGCCGAGCCAAAGAGCTTCGGAGCAGTGAAACGTGAACAGCAGGCGCAGTTCTTCCGTGTGCTGAAGAAACGTTCCGCCATCAACACCTACGAGAACGTCCTCGACGTTCGTGCAGAGCTCACTGCTCTTGAAGTGCTCGATGGAGATGTAAGTACTTGTAATTCTTCTTCCCGTTTACTTCGTCTTGCCTCCAGTATGATTTTAACGCCTTCACGGCTGTAGACACAGCACGTACAACTCGATAGGCTCCTAATTCCTCTAAGCTCGGTGTCACTTGCATACACATAGGTCGATGGAACGTCCGTTCTGTTCTGTTCCGGATTCCATTGGAACACACAATAATATCTGCATCTCTGGTTCCTACTACATCTATTACTTCGCCTTCTTCTCTTAATTGAAATCGCTTGTTATATCTCTTCAAAAAGCGAGAACCACTACCACGCTTGCATCCTGCTGACATTATTATCAGTCTCTATTTTGTTAGATTTGAATACGCTAGTGAAAATGTCTAGCTCGAAAACTACTCGCTCCACACTCCTTCGTCACCTTTCTTTAACATCAGCACCCGTCACTTCTTCCTCCAGCGAATGAGGAATCAGACCACATTACCGAGAGACCACATTACTCCCATAAGCTTCCTCAACGAATTCCGGCCGTGGGCTATAGAAATGGGTTCAGGTCGTTTCAGAAAGAAATATGCCTTTTGCAGCTTCCTGCTCTGCTTCCTCAGGCTGCCGCGCTCATCTCCGATCCTACGCTGATCAGCATGCCATCTGAAGGAGTCTGCATGTCATTGCATGTGATGTCGGTGATGGTCGCCGGTCTGGTCTTCCTGATGATCCTCGCAGTCGTCTGCACAGCACTCTGTCTACGAGTGAAGAAGTATTGAATTCTTCCGAATTGACCTCCATAATTTATAGACTGTTATGCTTCAAGCATTGTTTCACGACATTTGTACATGACCGTTGTGCAATCAACATTAAATATTATTTGATTTGTGAGCTGGTTTGGTACAGAAGGCGAGAATTTCATGAAACAGCGCTCAAAACGTTCTCAGATCTGGGTTCTGTTAATTTAATCGACGGTTTATATATTAAGTAAGAGCTCTAAAAGCTCGAGATAGATGTCATTGCCAGAACTTATTAAAGCAGAAAACATTCCCAGTTTTTGAGGAGAATTACCAAATTCGATATAAATCCACCTGAAGTGTGAGCTGGGCGAGCACAGTTCCACTCTCTGATCTAGTGATACTGTCAAAATCCCCTCACATTTGGTAATTCATCAATTCTCTGAGAGAATGTTAGCATCTGATCCTGCTTGCACTGAACGAAGTAACCTGGGGTCTGCGGCCAGGGCCAAATCAAGCTAATCGCCAATCCAAAGCCAACCAAAACAATCAGCAACCACTTGAGAACTTGGGAAAAATTCACTTTGAAATTTTTGAGTGGCAGCACATGACAGAACGTCCGGTAACCAGGTGATGGAGCATTCAGTGAGCCACTCATCCAAAACTGAATTTCGGAGGCGTTCCGCAAATTATGAGATCGGACATGGTTGTACTGTTCCTGAGATTGAACATTATACCACTCAAGTCTCCCTTTTCCATTGTTCGCTCGTTGTTTCATGATCGCTTGGCGAGGTCTTCGCTCTGAATTGTGGTCAGTTTTCGCCTCAGAATAACTAGACCAAATGCTAGGCGGCCGAATGCGGCATACATACCTACGCTTTAGAGAATATTTCGGAAGGCAAACAATTTTAAATGTGGACAGTCATCAGAAAACTACGCGAAACGACGTCCATCCATTTCCTTACCTCTTTCTGTATGTAACATATAGAAGGAACTTAATTGTTTACTTGAGCAGAACATCCGAAAATGTCATACAAACAGCTGTTCTTGGTTTTGCCCATTGTACGATCCATTATGAGGTTCATTTGTGAAATACAGTACCGGACATAGCTTTTGATCACTTCCCGGAAAAGCCGCTTAGAAGCGTTCCGAAGCGGCTTTTTTCAATAGCTTTGTTGAAACTCAATTATCTGTAAAAATATGCATATATTTGAGCTCAGCAGCTCACGCTCTATCGACTGGCATCCAAAGATCGATACAAATGCAACATATGGCTATTTTGCCGACCCCTCAAATCTCGGCTAGTAGGCCCCTGGGGGACCGACCAGTCCCAGAGGGACCGAACAGGCGAGATTCGAGGGGTCGGCAAAATAGCCATATTTTGCATTTGTACCGATCTTTGGACACCAGTCGATAGAGCTTGAGCTGCTGAGCTCAAATATATGCATATTTTTACAAGTAATTGAGTTTCAACAAAGCTATTGAAAAAAGCCGCTTCGGAACGCTCCTAAGCGGCTTTTCCGGGAAGTGATCAAAAGCTATGTCCAGTACTGTACTCATTAGAGGAGAGTTCAGAAATTGATAAATGGAATCAAGTTTTTTTTATTAATAGCTGTCATTACAACGGAAATCACATGCTAACTGTTTACTCGAGTAACGTTCAGCGAAACACAAAGGCACATCAAATGAAATAAAGGTGCCTCTGCACGGTAAAGTACATGTAACAAAGCTCTCAATAAATTGCACATAATAACGGGGTTTCCCTACTCAAACGCTTTAGAACTTACAAACACAAGCATCACTAGTTTTTGAAATTCTGTCGCTCTTCTGAGGTGAACGACTCCATGAAGTTGTCGAAGGATTTTCGGGTCTGCTTGTTGAATTGACCATAGCGTGAAATGATATCAATCATTTCCCAGACAGTGAATGAATCCTTGCTTGCGATTTCTTGCTCCGCTGATTTATCAAGTGGCACTTCGAATGTCTCGTTCGTTCTGAACGGACGAGAGTACATACTACGAGACCTGTATGAACCTTGGCATCGTACAGTTGTTTCTATTTATAATCATTGGCTGACATTTCGGTGGAAACACCTTGTTCGGAGCCTGACAGAGTAAAAACGATTCCAACGAAATGTCACCCAAAAAATATAATATGCCAGCCTTGTGTCGAGCTCAAATACAGGACAAGAGACAACAGAACTCCGAGGATCTTGTCAAGCTATGATAGCAGGTCTGAGAAATTGCCTAGACAATTATCTTGTGATGAACACCAAACACGTTCACTGCTGTTTGTTCCAGTATCTGCCTATTTGTACTTGAAGATGTCTACACTACTAACCTATGATATTTCGTACTGCAGACGCAAGGTTTTCCAATTTACTTTGGAAAAAATAAAATAAAGATAAATAAGCCTTTACTTGAAAGAGAAAAATAAGTAAGAATGAAAAATATGGGTAACGTTGATCATGAGGGTGAAACAGCCTGTCGTAAACCAGAAATTATGGAAACTTTTAGGTCAAAAAAACGAATTTCTAAATAAAAAAAAAAAGAAAACGAAGACTTACTAATTTGAAAAAAATCGGAAAGTTTTTATTTTTTTCGAGCATTTGTGTAGTACTACATACAATACGGCTTCAAAGGCTCATAGATTTCAGCATCAAATAGCATAATGAGGTGAATAATTACCTGATGACTTTTGCAGAGATGAAACTGATGAGGAAAAGGACGCCGAATAATGTCGAGGAACTCCACATTTTCACGGATGTGATTTGTTTGAAGGTAATATTGAATTGATGTCCAATTTAAGGGAGCAGTTATGCCGACGGCGTTATATATGTTTGAGTTAACTGTATAGCATGTGCTGCAAGGAGAACCGGAAACCTGTCAACTCGATCTTTGCCCATAACGGTGAGAAGGAACTTCCTTCAATCAGAGAATAACAAATCAGAAAACGAGTGAATGAAAGAACGATGATCACTTCAGAATTGGGTGATTGAAGATCAGAATCAAGAATCACCGTGTTGTCTGAGTTTAAATTTTTCGTCAGATTTCCAGTTAATTTGCTTGCGCTTTATAGACTACCGGCCATTATCTGTTCTATGTTGAAATAACTTGCAAATACTTTTATTCGCTATCGCCGTCTCATAAAACATAAGATATTAGGTAACAGGTCCATTGTTTGACCAGTGACGACGATGTTTTCTATTTGTTTTGATAGAAAACCATCGAAGATGAGTTCCTTCCATTCCAGCTCACCACAGTGGCTTACCAAGACACCCGTGAAACGGTCAGAAGGAGAGTGAACAGATTGCTGCCAGAATCAAAAGTATCGACGCCAGGGACTACCTCCACATTACTCAACTTGGATTATTTTGCGGTTCTGCGGTTCCCTCCACTACTCTACTAGATTTCGAGTTTGGACAATGCAACGAAACGCCCTAGTCGAAGCTCACTGAAGTGATGTAGTTGAGGCCCCATAGTTTTGGCTTCATAATTTAGAAGAAATCTAACGGAGTCGAAAGTTCGATAAATACTTCAGAAAGGCTTTGTACCTAGGCTACCCTAATAAAATGCTACCGGAAGGAAAACGCAGAAACTTCAGCAGAAGTTCTACTATACGATGAAAAAATATCCAATCGGTTGGTTTACAACCTAATAATTTGCACACTTTGATGCGGCCACCTTCCACTCACTCCTTATTCTAAACGGCGGTGGGACCTTCTGACCTTACCTGTTGCGCTATATTTATTCATAATATTTACCACCTATACAGGGTGTCCCAAAAAATGTATCCACTCTTTGAAATGCTATAACTTTGGCGAAAGTGGACCAATCGAAACGAATCATAGCTTGGATGGAAGCTAAGAAAAAAGAAAATTTCATGGTTTGTGCATGGTGAGGATTGCGCCATGTACGCGACCGAGGCCTCGGATTTTTGGACCTGATTGATAGTGCATGGGTTATATGCTTGCTCTATTTTGGTCGTGAACAGGTGATATCGCTGCTATGAGTTACTTCCAAGGCAGTGAACATATCAATTTGCCGCAGCTTTTGGTTATGCATGGAACAACATCAATATCGATCAGTAATTGTAATCAGTGTTTGAGAAGCTAAAACTCTACCAACGGTGATGCAATCATAAGAAAATAATTTAGAGGAATGTAAAATGTGTGAACCGTAAAGATTGCGCCATGCACCTATCCGAATCGTCGGATTCTAGACCTGATTGAAACTTCACGTAAGCATGCTTGTTCTACTTTGGTTGCCAACAGGTGATATCGCTGTTACGCGTTTCTCCTAATGCAGTTAATATGAAAACATCAAAACATAACAACTTTAACGACATAACAGTTGCTAGTACATGCTCATTACAAGAGTCCTGGGTTTTTGAACAGAGTAAGCAATATTGTGCAAAAGCATCTTAAAGTGCATGTTAGCTTGTTAAGTTTTGATGTTTTTATGTTTACTACATCAACAAGAACGCGTTTCAGCGATATCACCTGTTTACGACCAAAATAGAGCAAGCATATAACCCATGCACTATCAATCAGGTCCGAAAATCCGAGGCCTCGGTCGAGTACATGGCGCAATCCTCACCATGCACAAACCATGAAATTTTCTTTTTTCTTAGCTTCCATCCAAGCTATGATTTGTTTCGATTGGTCCACTTTCGCCAAAGTTATGGCATTTCAAAGAGTGGGTACATTTTTTTGGGACACCCTGTACATCTGCGGATATCTATTATTAAATTTATTTCTGAACTTGCATCTTCATCAAACCGTTTATCGCTTGCCTGTAGCTGTGTATTGTACATACATATTTCGAGGAGCGGTTGGAGCCATTCTTTATTTTTTCGTTAAATTCGCGAATAAAATGAATGTCTTTCTATACCGAATGCTTTTCTTTTATTTCTGATGAATAAATTAGATAAGATAGTCAATTAAATAGTTCATTAATAAGTTAGATAGATTTACGTAGCTATGGTTATAAATAGAATGGTGGCATATGATATTTCTTTTATACTAAACTGAGATGTTAAGACCACGAAATCGCTCCTGTAGCGGTGGAATAGTGGTAGTTTACTTATCTTCCAGTACATTTTTATTCAATGCTTATTTCGACAGAAATGTTAGGGTGGATGAGGTCTCTGCTGGTTACCTTAAGCGCCATGAAGCAGGAAATGTGTCCAAGCTTCTGAAGTCGACGAGAAGGATTGAAACATCAGGGTTATATTTATTTGCTCATTTACCATAGCTCAATAAACGGAACGCAAACACAAAAGGCCGGACGACGTTACATGCGGCTATCGGGCGGAAAATTATAATAAGATATAAATCGGATGAGAATCAAATTAAAAGGTGACTCTCGGAAATAACTGGTTCTGTAGAAATTGTCCAAGTCTGCCGAAGAGGATTGAAACAGGAGGATTGAAAACCCGAGCATATTCTTATGAAATCAGGAGGAACTAGATATGGAAGGAGTCAAACTTTTGGGTTTGGTAAACGTTTGGGCGGACCTATGGCAAGCTTGTCGCCCGGTCGGACCTTCAACAGCTTTTTCAAAACTGGCATTGCTCAAAAGGAGCCCTATAAGTATAGGTTGTTCCATCGCAGATTATGGATAAATGCTCCACCTAACAACCTTGAAAGGTGGAAGAATCAATTAGAACATCAGAAAGAAAAAGCCGAGGTTCAGAAAAGAACTTGGGAGCTGGTTCGTCGAAAAATGTAACAATAATTCTTTGATTCTGGTAGAAAGTTTTCCTCGCGCAGCAGATGTTCATATGAAATAAATCCGGCGTACACTGACGAGTTAGAAAACATGCTTAAGATAGCGCTTTTTATGAGTCACTCGTATTTACTCCTTCGCCTGTACTCTATTCGACGAGCACCAACTCGTTTTGGTACTAAAAACGTGTGGTAACTTAACTACGCGCTGGTACCGAGTCACCATTATGATGCGATAGTTCGCCCAGAGGCAAAAGGGCTTCCAGCAGTTTGCCAAATGAAAATCACAGTTAGCACTATTTAAGGAGATTCACATGGAGGGAATGAAAACTCCAGAATGAACACCGTCCTCGTTGCCACCTTCTTGTGCTCTCTGCTGGTTCTTGCACAGTCTTCCCCGGCTCCTCGACCATTGAATGTGGACGTCTCGTCGAACCCAGAAATGTAAGTGCTCTCTGAAAAAGTTTCTGGAAGATTAGTTGTTAAGTGTTTTGTGTGTTAAGTGTTCAGTTCACCTCTTCAGGGCCCGCAGAGTGAAGCGATGGGGATTCTTCCCAGGATTCGGAGGAATGGGTGGTTTTGGCTACGGTAACTCGTACGGACTGAGCTCCAGTTACAGCCTGAATTCGTACAACAATGGATACTACGGTGGCTTCGGTAATGGATTCTGGGGCTAAAGATGTCTTGTTATAAGCATAGAATTTGTATAAATATCGCTTGCCATGCATAGAAGTTACATTGTGTGAATATAAAATGTAAAGGAAAAAGTGGAGCGAAATCGGGTAAGATTTTATAAGCATCTCCCGGAAAAAGCTCCATATTGAGACATTAGAGAAAGTGATAGTGGGCTTACTGAACTGCCCCCGTTGGCGGTCTTCTTTGATACGGTGCGTTATCCTATAATACCCCATGGTTATCGTAGGTGAAGGAGCAATCCTCGCCAGAAGCAAAGCCCTGCAAGGAGCAGATATGGTTTTCTTTGTCGTTTACACCGACATGCTTTTATCGGTATCAATACATGGATTCCGGTGACCCGTTAGCAGCCACCAGTGTTTTTAAGCAATTTTAGAACAAGTGGATACTGGAGAGCAACACTTTGGTTGATGTCATTAATGTTACTTGAGCTACCGTTTATATAGACTTGTTGCTCCTTACCTTCTGCACCTTCTGTTCTACCTGTTGTGCGGCAAAAGTCGTGATGGGACTCTACAACATTGAATAATGAAAAGCAAACGCACGTGGGACACAAGGTGAAATTTTGGCAACAGTGGTGTATGCCGTTTTCTGGAACTGTTTTGAGAGATGTGGAGCATACCAACAACTTTTTCAGTAAGAAACATTACCGTGGTCAGGTCGTGTTTAGGCTACACAGCGGAATAAGGCATAAAACTAGCCCTATTCCTTGACCTGTTTTTGAAGAGCGCTCTTATTTCAAGGGATGAATGCAAGTTCTGTCCGTTGTGTTGAGATTTTTCAGGCGAAGTTGGTTCCATCTTTTGTCTTTGTTCTTCAAGTATTAGACTTAGAAACAGCTTCTCTTTGCTTCCGTATTACATGGACTGTCGGTGGTATTGTTACACAACAACAACAACTATCACATTTAACACCGTCGAAAAATGGGCAGAAGTAGGTACATTCATTGAGTATTGAAGAACTTCTCTAATCAGCTGTTTTATTATAAATTAACACGTTGACGACCGTGTGACATAATGCTGCGTCACACGTTTTAGGTCGCGTGGGACCGTGTGACGCAATGCTGCGTCACAGTTTTGAAATTTACTTTTCTGCCTTATCCCGATTTTTTGGGAAATGTTTGTCTGGCCACTATATACCTCATGATTAGAAATCATTGTAAACCTCGTGGTCCGTGAAAACAATCCTTAGCTTCTGATTTACTGGAATTTTTGATTGTGCACTAGTTTTCTTTACAAGTAAAAACAAATAATGACTATTGCACGAAACAAATAAATACAAACAAATACCGTTTACTGAAACAAACACAAAAATAGAAGCAAATATTGATTATTAGAATAAACAAATAATGAACAATAAATAAATAAGAATTTTCGGCACTATTGTAGTTGAGGTACCCCACTAAATCTCGCTCAAACCTCCCCTATTAGGAGTATTCGGCTATGGTATGAACGAATCTGAAGGTCGCTAAGTGCGGAAATTCCTGGTAAGCCCGTTATCTTAGGTTTTAGGGACGAGGAACCCCACGAAATAGCACGCCGCGGCGCGAGACGCAGAGAAATGCGTGCTGTCTCGTAGCTCTCTGCATCAGCGTTGGGGCGCAACAACTTCACCCTGACGCTAGGTTCGTTGTCCCAGGCTCACGAAGTCCGCGTTTAGCTCACCCTTATTGGTCAGGGAGTTTCCAGTGGCACCACGTGGAGGCTCGGACAACACCACCAATTTCGCTTCTTTCCTTGTTGTCGATAACATGCGATCATCAATACAAAACTAAGCATTTTCACTATATGTACCTGCGAACCTTGGAGAAAGATGCCTAGGCTAAGGCCTGAATACATTGGATAAGCACTATAGTGGTGATCCTAACAGCGGCTGAAGCATTAGGCCTAAGCCTAAGTTTGAGGCTCTACACCCAGGGTCACAGCTATTGTGCAAGTGTGGCTACAAATCTACAATAACATCTCAAGCAGCATTAACAAGGATAAAAAATGGCTACCGTATCCCGAAACTTGAAAAACAGTCCTTCTTGATCTCTGAATTCCCGTCGCCACAGAAACTCGTAGAGATAGTCGACATATCGCTTGTTGTTGATCCCGTATCGTATCTTCGACATCATTTTAAGTTTCTGCCAACAGCTCTCTATGTTCTGCGTGTGAGCACCCGTAGTCGGGTTGACGAAGTTAATCCTGTGGTTAACAATAAGATGGCTGTAAAGCATGAGGAGGCGTGTTAGGTTGTTGTACGCTCTCCATGAATCACTTGCAATCGTGGTGCCCGGTAGGATGTGTCGGCAAATAATCCTTTCAAGCGTTTGGGCATCGCGTCGTCGTACCAGCTTCAGGAATGCCCGTCCAGAACCGACCTCGATTCCTCCGAAGAGCCACTGATGACTTCGTACGACTCTGCCTCTGTTGTACTTTCTGCGAGTGAGTAGAGTCTCGTCTATCTGCACAGTGACTCCAGGCCCTCCAATGCGAATTCGATTTCGGCGGTAATGCATCGCAGGAATATCTCTGAAGAACTGGTGCCACTGGATAACAGTCTTGGTACTGATTCCCAGTTCGTAACTAAGATCTTCTGCTCGTCCGTACTCTCTTATCCAGTAGTAACTAAGTGCTTGTCTTTGTCAAGTTTCAACAACCTAGTGGCCAAGTAAGTACTCATGAAGAAGGGCTTAATAAACGCAAGTTTTGTGGACATCCATTCTAAGCGGAAAAAACATTCTAGAAATCAAAAGTAACAGGTTTCCCAAATGGTTTAGGGAGTTACGTGACACGCGCTATAAACAGCAAACAGAGCAAGAAAATTGGTGAACGATCAAGCAAGTTATGTTTGCCAGAAGTAGTGGCTGCGAAACAGTCCACGAACTTAGTTGCCAACCTAATATAATAGGTGCCATGTGATTTGTGGGAGAGGGGTGATTGCAGTTGGACAAAAAGTTCACAGCTCTCACATTGGTGTTAGAGAATGGAGAATTTCAAAGTACGCATTTGAATTTGCGAACAATTTGACCTCTTTGGACATTCTGAACTACCAAGTGGAGTGAGAACAACAATTTTACTTTTCTTATGGTTGTTTGAGCCAAAGTGAATGAAAATATCTTCGACCACCGGACTGCAATCAGTGGAACAGTGTCGAAATTTCAAATGATCGAATGGTGTTTCCGCTTGGCAAGCAATATAGATCAGAATGTTTACTTCCTTTCTTAATGAAGTTGCAGAACAGACGTTTGGTGGCCGCTAGGCCGATGAACGACTGGTTTCATGTACAGTGGCGGCAATATATTTACAGACGCCTGCCCTCTGCGTGGTTTTTTTGTCATAACTTTGGAACCAGAGGGGTATGAGAAATATTGAGCACGTATTTAGAATCCTCAAAAAATTCTTTACAAAACGCACTAAATTTCATTTGACGTCTCTCTGAAATTGTAGAAAAAATCGAGTGGAAATAAATTGGTCATGTGATAGTAAATGGTAAACACATTCTCAAAATCACAATAAACTACAATGCATCATCAAAACATGTTTATTTTAAAACAGGAAGTCAATATTTAGTAGGATAGTCCTTGCTCTTGATCACAGCCAAACGGTTCGACATTGAGTCGACGAACTTCATACATCGCTCCACAGGAATAGCACTCCACGTTTCCTTGATGATTGCTTCCAGCTCGTGAAGATTCTGTGGCTCCAAGCGCTTCAAAAATCTATCCACGTCATTCAGGAGATGTTCGATAGGATTCAGAATGAAAGCGCTCGAAGCCACAGAAACTTCACGAGCTGGAAGCAATCATCAAGGAAACGTGGAGTGCTATTCCTGTGGAGGGATGTATGAAGTTCGTCGACTCAATGTGAAACCGAACTGTTTCGCTGTGATCAAGAGCAAGGGCTATCTTACTGAATATTGACTTGTTCTTTTATAATAAACATGTTTTGATGATGCATTGCAGTTTATTGTGATTTTGAGAATGTGTTTACATTTACTAACTCATGACCAATTTATTTCCACTCGATTTTTTTCTCCAATTTCAAAGGAACGTTGAATGCAATTCAGTGTGTTTTGTAGAGAAATTTTAAGGGATTCTAAATGTATGCTCAGTACTTCTAGTGCTCCTCTGGTTCCAAAGTTATGGCCAAAAAACCACGCAGAGGGCAGGCGTCTGTAAATATATTGCCGCCACTGTAAGAGCAACTAGTCGTGGTTTTATCGTTGTTTATCACTGAAATCATCTTCAACACCACATTCTTCGATAACACACACGCATCTTTTTACCAGCCGTTCAATCGCTTGTCGTCAAACGAAATGAAAATTTTTGAAATGAAACATTGCTACACCGGCTGGTATTATGCGGACAAAGTTTGCTCAGTGACAGATCCGAAGGATATATCGAGACTGTACATTAAATTGACGTATTGTATTGTTAATGGTTTCAATGTAGTTCAACGAGAAGGTTAGCTAACAAGTAACGGTAGCAAAGCCTAACCGCCGGAAGCACTCCATGCTCCAATTTCTACCACTATTTCGAGTGTGCACCTGAAGGGCTCCACTTCATTGCAAACATATCGGCGTTTTCCATTTCCCTTTGTAGTTTACTTTTCAATGCCTTTAACGACAGACAAACATAGGCAGACATCATCGGTTTGTCAGCAAAGAGATGGAAAGCATATCGCCATGTGGTTGGAAAAGAGCGCTGACCACTTTGGCACTTTCGATAATGATTGTTGTAAAAATTCAGTTGGCGTTTATTTAGTTGACTCCGAGTTATTTAGTCATTTGTTTAATTATAGATAATAGATAAGGACGATAAGGACGCCGAAGGAGCAACAGCGCGCATTTAAACTGGAGCAGGTACAACTCGAGGTGATTACAATCGTAATGTCGCTCCCCGAAGCTTGGAACTTGAAGCCCTATTGACCTACAAAGTGGTCCACATATGCCGATTTGATTACGGACCAACTATTCTCAATCCATAATCAAAGACAAACCTACAAGTTTACTCTTACTTAAACTTCGGCACTAATATATAAATAGACGCTGACTAACAACCTCGAAAGCCACAATCAAGGAGCGAGACGATTATGAGCTAAGGAGGTGAAATCGCCTCATATCGGGTGCAACTCTTTCAAACCCTTATCTGATTTCAAGGAAATACCGTAACTTGACGAGCAAACAGGTTCCTCGATGCTCCGTTTAGTCATTCGCATCGCGCAAAAATATTTACCTGAGCGACATCACGTTTGTTTTGGCAAATGTTGTTTCCATCAAAGTAGACATCTAACACATAAGCGTAATTTACAACGCATTATACAGATTAACCTGTAAATATATGAAAAATCACGTTATAATTTTTTTCAATTCTTAATATCAACAGCTTCTGCCGCACGAGTTTGTTTGGTGGAAAAACTTTATATTACGGCCCAACGTTCCGATCTTACCGTTTTTTGGAGGTCTCAGCTTTCCACCTCTGAGCTTAGTGCTCAATGTTAGTAATAAATAGGTTAGTAGCAACAAACGCAACAATCGTAGAGGAAATTTTCATCTGTCAAAACGGCAGAATAAATACGCCAGATTCGAGAGAGGCCCGAAAAGTTGGTAGATTTGTTCCAAGAAAGGCTCAACCATCCAAGTCCATGCAATGACCCATCACCATACATTGCGTCCCTCTGAACTACTCAGTCCAGCCAAAACTCTTCGCATCTGTAGTCGTCAGAGAGCGGGCCCAGTGAAGCAATTTTGATTTCACGTTCATTCTATTTCAGCAATTCGATAGTTACAGATTACAAGTAATCCGATAGCGAATTTCAATGGTTAGGTGCTCTACCTGCCAAGTTATAGGTACGTATCAAATATCATCGTATCTATTCATATTTTCTCGTAATTCTGTACAAACAGCCTTTGAAAAACGATGATAAAGCGCTCATGTCATACAGGCGTTCAACCTAACGCTGGACTGCTTTCCTCAATCTAACGACTGCGTGAAACTTTCTTCACCTCAAGTGGAACCTTCACTGCAAAACTCGATGCATATTATTTTGAAGAGAAAAAACATAAAACTACGACGGCATAACAGAAAAAACATGCTGCTCTTGTCAGAGGGTTGAAAAAATTTACCAAACACCATGTAGATCTTGCTGTTGCTGCTATGTAAAAAATACAAGAAAATTTACGATGTGAGTGTTGTTTTCACCTGAAACATTGTTAATGGCTCAGGTGGCCCACTGATCACGGGACGTTTTTCACGAGATTCCTTTTCAACGCTCGCATGGGGTAACCTGTTGACGGTGACAGCCACGACATAAGGAAGACTTCGATGACGTTTGTTTAAAGTAGCAAACATTGATTTGCAATGTGCTATATAAGGTTTTGAATATTGACAAAGGCAGCAAATACCAAAATGAATGCAGTGCTAGTCGCCAGTTTCCTCTTTTCCCTGCTATTGATCGCTCAATCTTCTCCTCTCGATGGTGACGCTGACCTCAGTAACCTTATGTGAGTGATTTCAAAAATTTATCGTTTTTTCCGTATGAATTCAATTACTATTTTTTGATCCAGGCTTATTCGAGCGCGACGACAATTCTTCCCTGGAATGGGAATGGGTGGAATGGGTGGAGGCTACGGTAACTCATATGGAATGAGCTCGAGCTCTCAAGTAGGAGGCTACAACACTGGATACAGCGGTCTGGGAGGACTCGGCTTTGGTAGACGGTGATCTCGCTGATTGACTTTGAATAAAGAATGTTGTCCTTCCGCACAACTGATACGTTCTTTCGTCTTTCGAGGTTGTTAGGTAGAATGCTCGTTTCGACCTGTTCGTCGACTTCAGAAGCCTGAATACACCATGTAGTTAGTGAGTGGTCAGGTTACCCTTCCAAGGGCTCTGTCTACTCTAATTTTGTTTTTCTCCTATATTTCTGAATTGAATCGAGCACTGATTAAAAATGTGTCAGAAAATAGAGCTCTATTAAACCTCTAACGAGGGAGGCTGCTCAGCGTGCTCCAAGGTTCCATAACAAGAGCCATATTGTTTTGTAAAGCATCGAGTTGCGATTACAACGGTATAGTTTATTTTTTCCATGTGGCAATGGACAATCCGAAAAGGCTAAAGCCTCTACCACTAATCGGTTGCGATGTGGCTTATAGATCGCAACCACAGTCGATGGTATTATACATATTATGGTGGCTCTGTGGCTAGCATCCTCCCGATCTGATGCTCAATAGATCGGCTCCTTTATCAGATTTTTTGCCTTTATACGCTAGATACCAAATTACGCGCTTTTGTCTGAAACACATTGTCTCGGAACACATTGTCGTAAAGCCGGTGTTAACCCAAGTGGTCTCTCCAGATGAATATTCAAAGAAACTTATCCGAAATAGAGTCTCTGAGTCCAAAAATGGAGTAATAGGAATAAAGATATTCTTGGCAAGTTGACCTTCGTACAACTACTCTACACTAGTTGGGTCAAAAGCACCAATTCAGACCACACTGTCCACGGGAGCTATTCGGAGCGCTGACCACGAATCTGACATTTTTTTTCTGAAAGTTGGTCGATTTGGGTGGTTACGGAAGCTATAGGTCACATACATAAGTACTAGAAGACGTCCTTTGTGCGTACTTTGTTGACCATACTCGTCCTAAACGCGATTTTATCTGGAAACTACAAGAAAACTGCAGAAGGAGCGTAATTTGATATCTAGCGTATGAAGGCAAAAGAAAAATCTGATAGAGGAACCGATCACTCGAAGATTAGATTGCTCAATATCTCCTTATAGAGGGTTCACAAAAATTACCCGGAATAAAATATCACATTGTAACTTCCCCAAAAATGTAGACCTGACAATGAAACTTAACATACAGTTTTCCTAATCCCTTACTAATGGAAAATTATCAAATTCGTTCAAAGTGGCCCTCTATCTTACGGACACATGTCCTCAGACGAGTAGCGAACCCATAACTCATGTCACGGAACAAGTCTTCTAATATATCCTTCTTTGCCTCAGCCAGGGGAGCTTGGAGCCAAACATCTGTGTTGTGTAGAGGAATTCTCGCTCCCAGTAACTGACCAGAAAAGAAACTGAGGCGGTTCAAATCCCGTGAGTTCAAAGGTCAGCCATCTTGTGCTGTGCGGCGTGGGACAGCAAAATAATGAGTCGATGATTGCTGATCATTCTCGATTTGCCTTTGCCATTCGCACATGGTGAACTCAAATAAACTCAGGCTTGAAATACATTCGAGTTTAGTGTGTACGTACCCACTGCTCCAATGTTAGGTTGAAAGCTTAGTTCTAAAAGTTGTTATCAAATGCGCCAAACGAATAACTCTTGGCACGCAGGTAGTCCTCATCGAAATCATTCCATGTGTTTGTTAAAGGTGCTATCAAAGGCAGCAAAGTTGCACATCAGATAGAGCACATTTTTTTCTCAGAAACTACTAGACTAGAAAATCAGTTTCTCAGAAACATTAAAGAAAATTGAGGCAAAAATAGCAGCACGACCAGAGAGGTGTAGACTGATGATGGCCGATAGCTTCAGATTTCGTTTTGCTATTAGCGCTGTGCAAGCCTTCAAGAGCTCAAACTTGGACAGCGTTTGCATGTAGTATAGATGTATAACATTCCAATATGAAACTCAGAATCCGGTTCTGCCAGTAGTTGTGGCCTGTGATGTATTTTTCCGGGTAATTTTTGCGCACCCTGTATATTAAATGTCACTGTGTATTTTTAAATCGTCACTTTGCTCCTCGTTCTCGTTATCATGTAGCATTGGATTGACAAGGTTTAGTTATGCGTCCTATTGTTAAAAGACTGAGTCTTGCGGTGCAGGTAATTTGTGACGATTCTTAACATACTGCGCTTGTTTTCGCGTTACTAGCCTTTCATGTCCGAATTTTTGATGCCGCGACAAAATGTGTAATACTGTGGATCAAAGACTACGAAAACATCCAATTGAAGGTGGGCAGCCTATATATAGGTTCTCGCAGTTAGAAACAAATTTGTTACATGACTTTTCGAAGTTTTTGGAGTATTCGTGATTGGGTGGATAAACACAAAAATACTCAGGAGGATTTAAGTGTGGTTTCAACATGAGCTGTTCCGTCTCCCCATCACTCGGCCTAGCTACCTCAAGTTGCAAAATTGCGAAATTTCGCTGAACCAATAGTTCTGTCCGTTTTCCTGTCTCCTTACACGCACTGTTTTCAAAGAAACAGCGGACCTTTGGGCGTTCGGGTGAAGTCCGTTATATTCACTGGGTCGACTCCCATTTTTCCTTGCTTGGAGAAGCCAAAAATGGAGCCACTACTTCGATACATCGCCCACTTTATTGAGTTGGCACTCGCTAAGGGAATGAGCAATCAGGTTCGCAAACTGGTATTCGGATGACGCAAGATCCACACCATTGATTTGGTTTGAAAATAGATAGAATAGATAGATAGTTAAATAGACAGCGAAAGTTTAGATTTTATTCTAATATTTGCTAGGAAACGTGCCATTTTGACCTGTGGTGCTGAGACATACGTCTGAACAAGAGCCGCAATTCCTTTCTCTTTGAGTGCAAACGTCGAACAGTTTGCATTTGAGCACTTTAGAGTTTGGGTGACCCTATATGCTTCTTATAACTGTATCTGTATCTCACGGATTGCTACAAACTTCGTTACCGCGAGCCGGTCTGATCAAAGGTTAGTTGTTGTGCCCGTTTCTCCACCTCAGGCGAACCCTACGTTGCATATTTTGATACAACATCATTGACTTTCATCTGAGACTTCCCTATTGCTCCTTACAGCATTGTTTTCAATAATAACGTCGAAGGACCCGAATGGCAGAAACTCAAGGTTTCAGGCTCTTTTCAAAGAGTGGAAACAAGCTAAATCAGGACTATTCGTATCAAATAGTACAATTCAAGTATAGAACACATTATAGTATGCATCTCCATTCGGTGGAAAATCATCCAACAGCACTGAGAAAGCGACAGGACTAGTAGACTACCGCCAAAGTTGTGTAATTTGGTTTTCACCCAAAAATACAGTAGCGGCCAAAAATCTGTTAACACTCGGCCGCGCAGAAATTTTCACCCTTCTTTGACCAGCAGCCCACGAAAGAGTTCGGAACTTTCGAGGAAGCTGTGCACAGTTTCTACTAGAGTGATTCTCCCTCTTTCAAACAGTGTACAAACAATTTCTAGAAGTGCTGAATCTAAAGAAATATAAGAGTTTTTTTGAGACATACATTTTTCTTCACTCAAAAATTTACTTTGGTGACTTGTAATTTTTCTGCAAGCAGCTGTGAGAAAAAACTAATCAAACTTCTGGGCAGAGCAAACAATTCTCTTTCAAATGGTGTATTTTGTTTTCAACGCTTCTCTACAAATCTAGAATTACAGACAATTTCAAAGTGAAAACTCACGAAGAAATGCAACACTACAGGGTGTCTCAAAAAATGTGCTCACTGTTTGAAGAGCCATAACTTTATTGATAATAGAGATCTAAAGATAGGTTATATGCCATACGAAAGCACATTAGGAGCAGATCTTATGCCACGTCATTAGTGTGGATTGCGCCATGCACCACTACGACTGACCAATTTTTACACCTGATTGACAGTGCTTAAGATAAATGTCCCCGGTAATTCAACAGTAGTGTACCTAATAGTTGTAGAAGATGTTCGCAGACAAGCGATGTGCAAAATAGAAAATGATTACGAAGTTTCCCCTTCAATAGACCGCGATTCGCGAAAGCTACCATAAGCTGTCATACTCGCCACTTGCTGTTTTTTTTTTTGAAAATTTATGGCGTACTGGGCTAACAAGATATCCTGCTCAAAATTTTTTCGTGAAGGTAATCTGACACGTAGAATGCTACGGTTTTCTTTCCCACCCTCGAGATCGCGCTGTTGGTGCACTATCAACTAAATTTTGAGCGGACCTTTAGTCTTGCAATACTTCACTAGTTTAAATTTTTCAAAAATTCATGGCTTGCGACGAGACGAGATACCTTGTTCAAATTTTTTCCGTGATGGTAGCAAGTTATGTGGAATACGATGATTGTATTTCTTGTCTTCGAAAGGGTGCTCTTGGTGAGCTATCAGGGAAATATGGGGCGGACCCATAATTTAGCACCACACTGCCTGCTGGAACATTGTTCAAAAATTCCTTTCATCTTGCGTTCCCGAGGTATTCTGCTGAAAGTTATTGCATAAAGGCAACAAGGCATGAGAAACACAATACTTATAATATCCAGCTCCCTCAACGCAAAATTGGTGTAATACCAACTAGTTCACTAAAAAGACTGTAATTTTGGATTTGTGTAGAAAAGTTGAAAACAGAATATGACATATGAAAGAGAATTGTTTGCGCTGCCTAGAATGTTATTTAGTTTTTTCTCACAGCTGCTTGCGGGAAAATTACAAGTCACCAAAAAATTTTTTGAGTGAAGAAAAATGTATGTCTCAAAAAACCTCCTATATTTCTTCAGATTCAGCACATCTAGAAAATTTTTGTACACAGTATGATAGAGGGAGATTTGCTCTATAAGAAACTCTGCACAGCTTCCTGGAAAGTTCCGAACTCTTTCGTGGGCTGCTGGTCAAAGAAGGGTGAAAATTTCTACGCGGCCGAGTGTTAACAGATTTTTCGCCGCTACTGTACGTCCTTCGCCGTAGGAGATTGTGCAGTTTTCACTGAAAGACGAATACAATGGAGATGGACCACTCCTCGTAGTTGTTGAAAGATCCTCCAGCGGCTGCTCCCCATTTTTCATCTGCTTACCGACTTGTTATTGCGGTGCTACAACTATGGTTGGCGCTCACGAACCGGTAAAGATTGAGTTTGCTGTTTTTCATAGGTTGATTCCATACTTTACGTGACGTTGCTGGTTCTTTCCTTAATGGTGCAGATCTTTCCATGCCTGGCTTTCTCACGTGCAATACGCGAACGTTTAGAAATTTGGACGGCTCTCTGAGAACCGCGGGTATGCCTCACTATGGAGGCCAATGAGCGTCCCTCAAAGATTCCCAACGAAAGCTATACTATTCTGCTAATTACCGTCTTTTGTTTTGCGGGTTATAGACGAGAAATAGTTGAAAGAATTAGTGGGTTCAATTTCCGTCCGATGTCAGCGTTTTGCGAATAACCTAGCATCTCTAAAAATATATAAGAAACCTATACTGTTTTATAGATCACCGAACGATGATCGCAGACGTGTGGTTTACTTTTGCTGAGGGCCACTGTGTGCTCCAAAAAGGCAAAACACTATCGCCGCTGAGCTGTTATGCAAGGTCTTCTCGGTTAAATGTGCCAAGGAAGGTGTCTTGGAGGCGCAGTGGCTAGTATTCAGGACCCGCAATGTGAAGGCCGTAGGTTCTGTTCTTTTGTCGCGCCTATCTTCCAATCTTAGAAGGTTCAAATCACACTTGAGGCACGATTTTAGCCTATAATGATGTGAACAAAATCTACTTCTACTGTGCAATCCACGAAAATCGGCAATGAAAAATAGAGTATAGCATTAATTCTAAAAATGTAACTAATCACATCTGATTTTGCCCAAACTTTGTCTATTTTTGTTATCTGAGATCACGAGCATGACATTTGTTTTTGGATTGAGATAGATTTGGGCAGTAAACGGCGTATGAATTGGTCGCCATTGATCGGTATATTTAACTAATGTTCTGCCTTTAGACGAGTGTGGTACTAATTTACCGGAGCGCGGAAGGATGGAGGCTTGCTTAGCCCGAGCGCGCTTCGATCGCTCGACCGCGCGGGTGTCAGCAACGCCTCTTACCACTGCACCGCGCGCGCCCTATACAATGTGTACGAGTCACGCACCTAATTATCAGTTGATATTGCACTTTGTGCTTTATGTGAAGACGATACTCACTACAAGTGCGATTTTTTCAGCAAGTGGGACATAATTGCAAAAGGAGCGCGTTTGCTGATCAAGATGATGGTGGCAAAAATGAGACACGACAAACAATCAAACCTTTGGCTTTCTAGACTGCGAGTGTTCCTTACTGTTGAACGAGTCAACCAGATGCTGCTGGAAGGTGATCATGATCTGAAGCTCTATTCGCAACAGCTTAGCGGGCGTTGGTTTTTACCTTGTTGGACCGACCACTCGCCTGCGATAAAAAATCACCGTGTTGCTGTTTTCCCCACTCGATGCTCTACAAAACCGTATGGATCTCGCTGGGAATCGTTGTTGTAGGCACATTGACCTTCATGGTACCCACCTTCCCACAGTACTTACAAATGGGTTAGTGGGATTCAGATGTTTTTGATGTGCAAGGTGAGATTTTTGTTTTTTTTTCTGATGGTGGATGGTTTTGTCATGTATTCGGAATCTTCGCTGCGCTTCGTGTTGTTCCTCGTGCAGTGCTTTTCCAATGACAGGGGCTCATCTGGTGTTGTCTGGCGATGAGCTAATAAAAGCAGGCGGCGAGAAGTAGTAGCGGCTGATGTGCCGCAACGACAGCTCCGGCACCGAGTTGCTTCGCATTCCACTCAATTTTATGCTCATTCAGCAGATGATTCATGATTCTTAGCGTTTCTCCTAAATTTCTCTTGGAAGCATTTGAAATGGATTCTATCGCTTACGGGCTCTGAGCCGTTTATTGAGCACGTAGTGTACACGATCGGTTGCATAACTTTTATGGCTTTAGTGAATTCGAAGTTCGCCCTTCGCGTTTTGTTCTTTTCCTCATCTGTTCGGCTAGCACCCGAAATGACTAGGTCAGTTAATCAATTGCCATTAGAGCCTTTGCCTGAGAGCTTTCTACTAGGATGTAGAGAATATTTCCCGACACTGCAACTTTCTAAAAATTGTTTCTCTTCTTTATTCCATCAAACATGTGATAGATTCTAACAATATTCTTGATAACAAAATATCAGGTAACGTATGAACGCTGCTTGTACAGAACTCCTCGAATTTTGATAAGAAATTTCACCGAAACACTGGACATAATGTGTCATGGGAAATTTTTCTGAGTCTTCTTCTCAATTTCTCATGAGATAAATAGAGAAAGTGTTACCACATTTCCCATGAAGAATTTTTTTGCTGCAATCTAGCCCGCTACGACAGACATTGTTAAAGAGATAGCAGTATTCGTAGGTAACAGTTCCATGCGTGTAATTTCTTTGTATCTATACCATGCATTAAATGTTTGTTCGCTCCGAAAAAAAACTTAGGAAAAACCGCGGCTGTTCTTAAGCCAATTTTATTGACAATCGTAAAACTCATTGGATTCTATCTTTTCCTTCAGCACTTCCAGCGTGGAGCACTCCCGCTGTACCTACATATATCGACCCACCACGCGGTAGACCACGTTAAATAGGCCCTAAACCTCGTATGCAGCGGAGTACTGCTACTTGGGAGTGCTACATTGGCCACTAGACTTCCTTCGAATTGTGAGCAGGCTCCGTTAAACGCCGACTACGCGGCAATCTGTAATTTTCTGAAATAACTTATAATAGGTTTTTATTTTTCAATGGGTTTTTATTTTTAAAAGGCTGGAGAGCAATCGCCTGCATTTTCTTCCATTGCGAAGGAGACCGCTTAGCCAATGAACAGTGAGCTAGAAAGCAAGTGAGCCTAACTCCTTTGTAGAAAAATTCATTTCATTTGCAGATGTTGAAAATGTCTTATACCACTAGTACAGTGTACGTTGGCGGAAAAAGCTATGAATACCTACGCGAAACACAGACAATCGTTAACTCGGCCTTTGATCATTATGTAAAGTTTGAAACTTTTCTACGGAGGATTTTGACTCACTTTCTTTCTAACTCACTGTTTGAAGGTTAGGAGGTCTCCTACGCAGAGGAAAAATTTAACTGCATATCTCAAATTTTTTGAATACGACAGCTTATGTAAGTACAAATTTATAAGCCGTTTTCTCGAAAAGCTTCGAGCGTAGCGTAAAATTTAAACAAGTACCAGGTAGTCTTGTTCTTAACAAGTACCAGGAAATCTTGTTCTATAAAGTTTGATTCGGTTTCGTCAACCCTCTACTGATTTTTATTTGAAGTGGGGCCTCAGCCTGAAATTTTGCCATTTTTGGCCATAAAAATTTTCGATCAAAAAAGACTATAGTTTCCTGACAATCTGGGCTACTCTTTTGAATATCGGTACAAACCAGTTATGATCTATCGAAATATCACCTTGGATTGATTTGTTGTGCACCGGTTCGTGAGATATAGTCATGTGAAAATAAATATAAAAACACATCCAAACCTTTTTAAACATTCCAAAATTTCCAGCAAGCGCACGGATCAATGCATTTTGAGTGAAGTTACTGATACTGCCAGTTGGACTATGGTTCCTCTCTGTTCTAACGACTTGTATTCAAAAATGTAGGGTAACATGTCATTTTGATCGACAGTATACATACATGTACATACATATGTATGTATGTGGACTAGGTTAGTTCAAACGCAAGACGACCTCTCCATAGCGCACATCAGTATGTGAATTTCAAAAGATAGAGGAACAGTGGTCGGTCAGTTCTCTGAGGACCCATTCAAACCGTAGAACCATGACGAATGCGCATTTCCGGTACCAACCACTTTCGGAGGAATTAAGTGCTTGTTAGTCCGGATAAGGATCAATCGCTCGAGGGTTTAGAGCCACGCTTCTCATACTTCCTTAGATGACGGCCTTGGATTTTACGGACGGCACTATACATATTGAGAAATTCTCATCTGTCACTGATAAACTTATCAGTAATATCAGTTCTTCGGTCCTTGAGTTTTCGATCTGATTCCTGGTCCTGTTTACAACAAAGACGATGGTGAAAGGCAGCCACTATTGTTGTTCATGTTTTTGTGATGGATCACCTCATGGTGGACATTGAATTTTGGATGGGTCTGAAGCGCCGCTCTGTACAAAAAGTGCCCACACTGATTCGAGAAAAGTTCCATTGGTGAGGTATTCATCAGTGAACCGCTTCCTACAAATGATCCTATTCGAGGGTGGGCTTACCTGCCTCACTAGATAATAATTCATCCTTCGTCTTCTCAGCTAATGAAAAGCCGAGAAAAAGAAAAAGAGAAAAGGATGTGCAGAAGTTACATCCAAAACGTCTACAAGGCAGAGATCTAGCTTTGTTTACTGACTGTATTTATAATCACGATCATTGACATACCTACATATAATGAAGGTAACCTGAATAATTAGTGGATGTTTGAAGACATTAACGTTATTGATGCATTTTTCTTTCTATTTCCATAATCTGATCTTGCAGCAAGGAATTTTGTATGATTTTCTCCAGTTGCTACGGTTCATAGGACTTACTTTGCATTCGGACAACTGCTATTTGAGTACTACAGGGTATGGCGAACCAGGGCTGTGCGTTAAATTCTGGCCGTTAAATTTTTTAACGACTTTTTTAACGGCAAAATTTACCGTTAAAAACCGTTAAATTCGTTAAATCCGTTAAATTTTTGAAATTTTGCAGAAAAAGTTGAAATTCCTGAAAATAATTTTTTTTCACCGTAATATCGCGAAAATAAACGACACTAGTATGTAAGCGTTTATTTTACTGTTGTGCCGGAACGATCAATTCATCGGTTAGTACACTAGAGCGCATATTATTAGGTCATTTCATAAGTCCTTGCCGTTTTTTTCAACGTCCTTATGTAAATTTAATAGGAACGTTCTAGCAAAGGGCTGTATACTGTTCGATAGAGAATTGTTTGTAGTTTTAGAATACGTATTTCGTTTTGATGGATATTCAAAATATTGCTGATTTTTTTACCAGTGAAACGGAAAATGAAAATTCGCAAAAATAGCCTTTTGCGGCATGGAATTTTCTCCAGAAAAAGTGGGACTTTTTGTAATACTCTGCATACCGTTTAAAAGGGAAAATCGTCATCTACAAAATGCTGTATTGCATTTTCTTCTTGCTTTTGGTTTTTGTTAACTTCAAGGTCTTCAATTCGAGTGACCCAAAAGTCGTCAAATATTTTTGGACTCAACTCTAGCTCTTTGTGTAAAAGTTTTTGCAACTCTTTTTGTATGTCTTCCGTCAAAATTCCTTGCTCTATCAGAAAATCTGTTTAGTTTTTCACGTCGCTGAGTTCTAAGCAAAATTTAGCAGTAGCGAGTTCCCCTTTTACGCAGCATCATTAGTCTTTTTGTTGGGATAGTTCTGCCAAACAACATATACTGTTCGAAAGAGGAAGAATTGCTCTATAAGAAAGCATATTATATGTTACCGCACATACCGAATCGCATACGTTTTCAGCAGTGACGATGAACGAGCCCTCCTGGCGGTCCTATGCCGAGCAGCTCGGATAACGCGACCGACGCGCGTTAAATGCGTCCGCAGCGCTGTTATGTAGGACCTTGAAGTTAACAAAAACCAAAAGCAATAAGAAAATGCAATACAGCATTTTGTAGAGGACGATTTTCTCTTTGAAACGGTATGCAAAGTGTTACAAAAGGTCCCACTTTTTCTGGAGAAAATTCCATGCCGCAAAGGGCTATTTTTGCGAATTTTCATTTTCCATTTCATTGGTAAAAAAATCAGCAATATTTCGAGTAACCATCAAAACAAAATACGTATTCTAAAACTACAAATAATTCTCTATCGAACAGTATACAGCTCTTTGCTAGATAGCATAATATACGCTCCTAGATAATAGGAAAGTATAATATGCTAGATAGCATATTATACTTTCCTATTAAATTTACATAAGGACGTTGAAAAAACGGCAAGTACTTATGAAATGACCTAATATTAACAACAGCTAACGAAAGAGCTGAAATGAAATGATCAGTGGTCGAAGCCAATCTGTGGAATATTAAGTTTGAGAAACAGAAGAGCTGCAAAATTTGCAGGTGTTAGCGACTTACGAAAGTCGGTCAAAACTTGACCCGCAGATGAGAAAACCCTTTCAATTTCAACTGTTCCCGGAGAAGCGCAAAAGTATTTCGGAATTAAAGAAGTTATGTGAGGAAAAAGAGATCGTGTCAGTGGAGCACTCCAGAAAGTGAGCGGGTTTGCCGCTGTTACAGAAATTAGAGAAATTTCAGTAGGCGAACTCCTATTACAATGCCCAGATTGCTTCTAATGTTGTGGAAGAGAGAAGCTGGATGGTCCTGACACGATTGCGTGCAATTTGGACCTGCTGCCACTCCCGCGCGGGCAATTCAAAAGCCGTTAAATTTTCCGTTAAATATCGAAAATTTGCCGTTAAATCCGTTAAATAATTTTTAACGGAAAAAGCCGTTAAATCCGTTAAAACCGTTAAACCGTTAACCGTTGAATGCACAGCCCTGTGGCGAACCACGTGGAGGTACGTGCTGTTGGCTTTATTCCGAGTCAGTGGTGTGCATTTTACGATTTACTATTTTACGATTTTTACGACATTGTTCGTAAAAAATCATTTCACGATTTTACGACAAAAAATTGGGAGTTTTACGAAATCTTTACGACTTTCATTTTGGAGCTCAAATAGTGCTAACAGGCCAAAATTGCACGTGCTCATGCTGGAACACTTTGCTCAGGACACTACAAAGGTACTCTCTCTACCCTCATTGAGCTTCACTAGCTCTAAAATATTTTAATTCCTGAAGAGACAGAGAGGGTTTTTCGGCAGCCGGCCATGTTTTGAGCGACTACCGGAAGGCGCTTACGCCTGCAAATTTCGCTGCACTTCTATTTCTGAAGACTACTGTACTTTTGATTGTGTTGATCGGTATTTATTGCTTTCTGTGAAATTTGTTTCTATTTTTTCCTAAGGATGTCCACTGTAAATAGATGAGCTACATCTAAGATTGATAAGAAAGTGCGTGCCGTGTTTTTTCAAACGACTGTTGTAAGTTAAGTTCGGAAGGTTGTGCAGAGCGTGACACATCATTCGAAAGAGAATTATCTGCTCTTTCGAGCAATATATTTGTAAATTGTGATGAATTTGAATTTCATTGTTCCTGCGGGTAGTAAAGTGGAAAGCGAAAAAGTGAAAATATAACCTCATCGAAAGCAATTTTTTCTGCTTAGTTCAAGAGGTAAAGGTAAAGGTAAAGGTGCCGGCGTTGATCAGTCCGCATTCGTGTTCCATTCAAGTCGTAGAGGCTTGGTGAATGCGTATTTGGCCTATACAATGACCTGCGGGGGCCAGCCGCTATACCAGGTCAGCGTCTTTACCTTCCAAGACAAGTCTGGTACCAATTTACCCGACCGCGGAGGGATGGAAGGCCTGAACCCACATTCATCATTGATCGCTCGACCGTGCGGGTGTCAGCAGCGCCTCTCACCACTGTACCACGCGGGCATCAGTTCAAGAGGCCTAAATAAAATGTGTAAAAATGTAAGGTTTGAAAGGGGATGATCTTCTCTATTAGGTAATACAGTACTACAGTATATTACGTGTTCCTATTTGCTCTGAAAATTACGAAGTTTCAAACCCCCAAATTTTGTCGTTTGAAAGACAAGAATAATTTTTCGATACTGCTCCTAATTTTCTTCTGAACGTCCGAGTTGTTTTTTGTATAGTTTGCTAAATAGGTGTTTTGCTCTACCACGAGATATGCATATTTTCAAACAATGCTCGATTCTAGAAAATTTTTGCGCGAAAGCAACTCAAAATTTCTCATCAGAGCAGACCTCCAGTTTCATTCTTTTCACTAAATCTCATAAAATGTTTGAAAGAGGGCGATATTTAAAGACAGTATTTAAAGTATTTTGGGCTCGCGCGTTTTGGCAAAACATGGTTCCATTTTAATTTCTAACGACGCGTCTACTGTAAGTAAATGAACTATTCGCTTCGACGTTAAGCTGAAATAAATGTTTCGACTTTCAGTAACGTTTATTTGTGTTCTGGCGCACAATACTGCCGATTCTCTCAAAACAAAAATATTTACGAATTTTACGATTTTTACGATTTTTACGACAAAATTTGAAGTAAAAAATTTCGTAAAAAATTTTACGACAAAAATTTTGCGCCCTCCCCTGTTCCGAGTGCTCTATGTAGTGCTTCTGAAATCGTTTTCACGATAATTTCCTGTGCTTATTTCTCCGCCACCTCTCTGAAATAGGCAAGGTTTTGCAGCCTTTCTGAACATCATCGTCGCCTCTAACTTCAAACATTCTTATTGCTCTGTAGTCCCGTTGAAGTTCTGTTATCAACTGTGACGTGAAAGGAACGAATCTTGGACGAATCGTTGACAATCCAACGGAAAATTTATGAGGTCGAATTTTCGTACAAATTCGGATAGAGCAGTTCAATAGCTTAGCACACATCATATGGAGCCACCCCATTAAGTTGAGGGACCGTACGGACGGAATGGCACTGGAAGGGCCTTCGGTTCACTTCAATAGTATAATATTTACCTTGCATCAAACGGTTTCTAGGTAAGTTGACGAGGACTTACAAAAATGAGGAATGCATCCGCCCGAATAATAGCTCTGAATCTCAATGGAACGGTGTATTTCTGTGCTTTCTTTCCCTTTGTGATACAGTGTTGCACAAATTGTTTGAAGTTTATTATTGAGTGATTTGAAATAAGAGATGAGATCAACGTCTTCCGAACATTCCACCGCCCATGCCACCGAATCCGTTGTTGTAGCCGCCCATACTCATGCTCCTGCTCATTTGGAAGCCGCTGCCGTAGCCGCCCATACCGCCCATACCACCCATGCCCATTGGGAAGAATCGCTTTGCTCGTTGAAGTCTGAAAAATGAACAAACTCATCAGAACTTCGACTTTTCCTTCGAGGTTTCAAGTGATTATTTTCTTCAGTCTAATTTCAAGGTTTTGGCATCTGTGGCTTTGTTCAGCCAATCTTGTTTGTGAAGGTTAAATAGTTGCAAAAGTTAAAACAGCGAGGCGTTAAAAGAAAAGGTGAAGACCAATTTTGTAGTAGAAGGATTCGGTGGAGTATTTACACCAAACCGAAAAGTTAGATGTAGAATCATATGAAAGGCGCTCATTGTAAAATTGGCTCCAACGGAAGTTTGGTGAAAATGGTCCTCTGTAGGAGTTCTTAATTTTCTGAAGGAAACTAAATTCTAGAGATTTGACAACATAGTTAATGGTGTACACGAATCCAAAAAGTAGAGACTGGCCACATCTGCATACCAACCTGTCGTATCCATCGTAGATGTCTGACGGATCTGGTGAGGCCCAGGTTATGAGAATAAGGGAGCAGAAGAGAGCGGCAAGAAGCGAAGGGTTCATTTCGGCCTGTATGACCCCATTGCCGGTGCTATTTTATAGATCTCCTTCGTCCTTGTTATTCGCCAAACATTGTGCCAACAGCTCATGTATTTTCTTAATTGGCGTCATCACTCTTCGCAGTGTGCCAAAGATCCCAAAACAGGTCAGGGTAGACGTTGTCTGGCCGCGTGGAAAGGTCTTCGCTCAGTAAACGTAAATAATTTACTATTACAACGTTGAGATGGAAAAACAAAAGAACTTGGACTCTTTCTCAATATATACTAGGGTTTTTTTAAAGCGCTAATGGTTTAGCAACATATGAATGTGTCCATGCAATTAGATACTCGGATATTTATATGTGTGGCCAGGCTTTACTGAACATGCAGGTCCCAATACGACTCCCATTCGCATCTTTGTCCCTCAATCGTCATTTAGTTTGTTGGACGAAGTCGACTATGACGAATGCGAAAGTCAATCGTGAAAAAGGTGAAGGTAAAGGTGCCGTCGTTGACCAGTCCTCTCAGGACTCGCCGCGGCACTCGTGTTCCATTCAACTCGTAGAGGCATAAGTGAATGCGTATTTGGCCTACAAACTGACCTGCGGGGCCAGGAGTTATACCAAGTCAGTGTCTTTAACTTCCCCAGACGAGTCTGGTACCAGTTTACCCAACCAGGGAGGGATGGAAGGCTTAGTTAGCCTGGGCCGGGATCGATCGCTTGACCGTGCGGGTGTCAGTAGCGCCTCTTACCACAGTACCACGCGATTCCTCAAAGTTATTCCTGAATATATACTAAAATGGGAACAATACAAAGAAAGCCAATCGTACCGGAAAAAATCATTCCCTCGGAAAGTTGGAAGAATACGGAGGATCATCTCAATGAATGTTTTCCACGATTCCTGCTGTAGTTATTCCACCGTCCTTCTTGTCTAACGATAATTTTCTCTGCTCATAATACCGGCTGATGCTTGACTTTCTACATGCATTCCGCAGGGACTCGTAGATGGGACATCTGTCTCAAATCGGAATTGCGAAGTCCGGCTCGGTGTTCAGGTAACCGGGTGAACTTGAGAATTTGTACTGTAGGCCAATTTTTCTTTCACTATACTTCTACTATTCTTATGCACTTCGCGTCAACGCTCTGCTTCCTAACTGATGTATAGATAATCTCAAAGAAATCGGTGTGAATCAGTGATGTGCAGTGTTACCAGTATAAAGTCAACCAGTGATGTGGACGTAGATGGACTAAAACGCACCAAACACCATACGCCAGCGAATTGTGATGTTTCTGAGTTTAAGGAATATGATACCTCATCTATCTACATAGTTTGGGGGAACACAGCACAAGCTTCGGTAGGCGAACACATGCAGCCTTCTCCATCATCTAAAGCATGTTTCACCTTCCATCAGGAGACGTTTTATGCAATTCATGTACCATCTTGTTAATTTGTATATGAAAAAATTTAACCTCCAGCGACAACTATAATATTACGCTGCAATCTCAGTCCCTCTGGAACGTTTCACCAAACACCTAATCAATAAAATTAATCGTTTCCTAAAATAAAATCATAAAAACCTGTTTAGTGCTAGATCGTATGTGACAAATCAACCGAAAAATATTTTCGTCGTTTTCCAAAACGAGAGCTATCACACTTTCTCTTATTTCAATCCAGGCACATCGCGATCAAAAAGATGAAGGTGAAGGTGTCGGCCTCATTCAATCCCTTAAGGACCAACCGCCGAATTCGTGTTCCATTCAGAATCATAGAGGCATAGTGAATGAGTATTTGACCTATACAATGACTTGCGGGCGTCAGCCGGTACTCCTGGTCAGGGTCGTTACCCTCCTAAACAGGTCTTGTACCAATTTACTCGACCCCAGAGACACGGAGGAATTGGTTTGCCCTGGCGCAGATCGATCGCTCGACCGAGCGGGTGTCAGCAGCGCCTCCTAGCACTGTACCATGTACACCTTATCAACTGAGTACTAAATTGTATTCGTCCACACTCCCTCCTGAAGCACTAACTCGAAGTGGATCTTGAAGCGGCGGCGAGATTCTCAGTGGTAATCGTGAGTGTGGGAGTGGGGGAGCAATACGGGTAACCGCAGATAATCAAATTTCCCGTGGTGAATGGCCCACGAGAGTCGCCAACGAATACCCCCGAATCAGCGGTATTAACTACGACACGGACAATTTTCGGCTCATCAGTGCTCATTTCTTCTGCTGAAACGGCGAACTAATCAAATCTCAGTCGTCTTCAAAGAAAAATACCCGCGGGTTCGATACGGCGATCTCCTGATCTCCGTGTGCGTGCATTTCATGGTCTCTCTAACTATAAGATGTGGTAAATAAGCCAACATTATCTCGGAGCAATACGTAGAGGTAAATATTTGGAGCCTACCTAGAGATTGAGGGGATTTTCTAGACCGAATCTTTCGGCGGTATGCGAGATAGCGGTACCGAGGAAGAAGTTAAAACCTTAGGAAAGAAAGATTTAGTTGAACACTTCAAACATTGCTGAACATCTGAGAAAACGGTAGCTCTTATACTCAGACCAAATTCGCTATCAGAAGTACTCGCATTTGACTAATTTCGTGACCTTCGCGATGGAAACAAAAGAATAAAGGCAGGTCATCAGTGGAGGGACACTGCGTTCTCGGCTCACTCATTCTCAAGTCCCCAAGCCATGACCTTTCCGCAGTCTAGTTCTCATTGCTGGAGGACAATGATCCTGGTCGTTTACAGCTTTACTGCTCTACCCTTTCTTACTTCCTCCAGGCTAAACCACAGAGAGAGGTTTGCGTGGGAAATATGCATAATATTCAAGACGATACAGCCGGCTTTCTATGAAAAACAGGTTTGAGAGTGTCACATATGGCTGCTTTGTGGTTTTCGTGAAATTTTCCTCCACGTAAAACATGCATTAGACCTAGTTACTGTTTTTCAAACATACAGGCTGATTTTCTGGAAGGCAGCGTGATGTCTTATGCATCCATCCCAACAAAGTTAAGAACTTCTTTCCACACTACATAGTACTGGAATCGTTGCGAAAATGGTGACGGGAATGTGGATGAAGCCGTTTGATAAGCTTTGACAAGCGAAGCGACCCGGAAAAGACAGGTAACTCTCGACAAGCCTTAAGCTGACTCGTGCGGCTTGACACACGTTACGTCCTGGGCACCGAGGGGCATCGAGAGACAAGGCTTCGACTCAGCCCCTGATGTATTAAGTTGGTTCATAAGTTCGTGCCGTTTTTTCAAACGACTGTTGTAAGTTGAGTTCGGAAGCTTTTGCAGTGTTACATAGCATTCGGGAGAGAATTATCCGCTCTTTCGAGAAGTGTATTAGAAATTTGTCACAACTTAGAATTTCATTTTTTTTTGGCTAGTGAGAAAATAAGGTCACTCACAGCGAATTATTCTGCTCAGTTTCGAAGGTCCAAATGAAACGTGATATACTTTTCAACAAACAAGATAATCTTTTCTATCACATGATGTATCACTTATTTTTATTTGTTCTAAAATTACAAAGTTTCAATCGCACAAAATTTGGCGTTCGAAGGACAAGAATAATTTTGCGATCATGTTCCTGGTCCCCTTCTGAACGTCCGAGTTGATTTCTGTACAGTTTTCTGAAGAAAATTTTTCGCTCCACCACATGATACGTTTATTTTCAAACAGTGCTCGATTTTGAAGAATTCTCGCGAAAAAAGCGTCTGAAGTCTCAGCCGAGCAAACCTCCAGTACCATTCTATTCACTAGATCTCATACAGCATTCGAAAGAGGACGATAAGCTCTACAAGCTGGTGTACAAAGCATTGAACCGTCTTGGTTTTCGTGGTTTTTAACAGAAATAAGTGATATATTGTATGATAGAGAAAATCATTTTCTTTTGAACGGTATATCACGTTTCATTTCGACCTTCGAAACTAAGCAGAAAAAATTCGCTGTCGGTGAGGTTATTTTCTCACTTTTTTGCTTTTCACTCTACTAGCCGAAAGAATAATGAAATTCGGAGTTGTCTCGAAGTTCTAATGTACTGCTTGAAAAAGCAAACAATCTTCTTTCGAAAGCTGTGTAACGCTCTGCAGAAGCTTCCGAACTCAACTTACAACAGTAGTTTGAAAAAACGGCACGAATATATGAACCAACGTAATAGGTAGACCCGTAGGACGTGGAACCGCAACTGACACGTAGGAATATAGTACGTATTGTAAGGGCTTTGGCGTAGGAAGATCAACTGGTGTTCTGTAATGTAGCAATATCAGACAGATATTGAAGTCGAGTTACCGCATCATGATCTCGCAAGTGTATGAACGCTGTGTTGCCACGAGGACGGCTTAAGCAAGTGTTCGCACGAAATATTGATAAAGCCCAGCGAGTGAACAATTAGGGCGTAGTGAATATGAAGAGTGGTCTAACCTAATACATACAAGAAACACACAAGATACATACAAGATGGTGACCGCATAGCAGGCAGCATTAAGTGCAGTCTGAGTTGACAAACTCCCGATATTCTGAACATTAAGACGTGCTGCTCGTACTTCTTAAATGCTGCACGATAGAAATATTAAAAAAAGTTGCGGGCGACGCGACAGGAACTTCTCCTCTTTTCCTTCAGAGTTTCGAAACCTTTCCGAATTCTGAGGGAATGAAGGAAGAGTTCCATCGGTGGCAAATCAGTCAAACTGACTTGGACGGGTGAGCAAAAACACAAAGCTGACGATCCCTTCAGCGCGACAGCTTTGAAACAAAAAGTTCGCCAATTGTACGCGAGTGTTGCGAGCAGACCTGTTCATGTTTCTTTTATTACTCCACTCATGTGTCCTTCAGGAAAAGTGCAATTTCGTAAAAAGTGCAAAAACTCACGCATTCGTAGCAGTTGTCCGAGTGTGTTCACCCGGAATTCATTTACATCTTATTGTTTAAGAATTTGCTGCCGTACTCTTTTTACTCTTAGCTGCAAATAACGGTATCAATAGAATTGGAATGGGGCGGCAACAAGGACAAGCAATAGATATTAATAAAAGTGGTCGACGAAGGACGGAAGTTTCAAGCAAAATAGCGTAGCAGATCTCACTTAAGTAGCGTTTCTCATCAGTCTGTCGGAACCTGGCGAATGACATCTTAAATAAAAAAGCAATAAGACTACTAAATGTTGATGCTTGAACTGCTCAATCCTTCGTATGCATATCTATATATTCTATCAATGAGGGCCAAGCTAGTACAGTAAATGAATTATAATTCCAAAGCATTGACTTACGATTCCAGGTAACACGCTAAACGGTTGAATGTTGATCATAAAGTGGTCGGATTTGTATCCGACTTTGTTGCATCCAGGATACCCTTTTGTTCAGTATTCGGACACTCCTTTCAACAATTTTAGTTTAAGGAGAACGGAAGGAGAACTTCTAAGAAAAACTAAACTGAGATCATCGACAGCGACTTAACCCATTGACGACCGCGCGCTCTCTGCGTGTCTGGCGCGGGGGACCGCGCACGTGCAGTGATGAGAGTGCCTCAGCGGCATTAGTTGTTTTCGAAATGATCATAAGTATAATTTTTCTGTGTATATTGTTGATTTTGAAACTTCCTCAAGTAATCATTAGAAGTAGACGATTTTCAGACCCTTTTTGAACTTGTTGACTTGATGAAAACCTTGAAGCATTGATAGAACGGAAATATAGAATGGGTAGTAACTTTGCCTAAATGGACACTCCTATCCACAGTGTCTCCCAAGAGGGAGGAAGCCTAAGCCCAAAAGGTGTGTCCCGCCGGCGGGATACGCGGTCGTCAATGGGTTAAAGAGCTACGAGAAATCTGACGACAAGTATGCGCCAAATGGTAACGAAAACAGAGCATCCTCAAACTCAGCGTGGATGGTGCGAGAGGAACTTTAGGAATGTGAAAATTTTTGCGTCTAATTCAAAAAATCCAAAAATGTACGCTCTCCGAAGGAGATGACGTATTTTTGACAGCGCTTCGGAAGCGTATTACGACAGTTGGAGCGTTGCAGCTCCAATTCCAGTGATTACGTGTGCTAAACTCCGATGCGATGCCAACATGTGAACCACTTCGGGTCCCCGAGAAGAGACGGCGTTGCAAGAGAAGAGAAAAGCTGCGTTAGAAATGTGTGAAATTATAAGAAACGCTGCAGTGGCGATGATGATGAGCGTGGAAACAACGTCCGATTTAGCCCTGTCGCTGAATGAACCTTTCACGTGTCATGCGGAAAACAATCAGGCATCGGAAAATTCTGCGCACGCTGCAGGTGCAACTAGTGTTTCTCAAGTATATACTATGCCCTGTGTAAAAGAAAAGTTATTCTATACACTCGAGGAACCCGTAACGAGAAAAAGCCCTATAACGAAAAACGGAGATTATTCGTACAGAAATTAGCAGTTACGTGACAAGATATGGAAAGAATGCCGTCGAAAGAGGAACAGGAAGTAGAATAGGAAAAGGAAGAATTTTCCACAAGAGACAACATATTGATTGTGTGTTGACGAAATTTGTGGGTTTTTTGGGTGTAGGTATTTTAGTAAAACTAGTGAGTAGCTTGTTTGGAGCTGTTTTATGTAAAAAATCGGCAGGGACGCCGATGCGAGGAAGACGGGGTGGTACAGAACAGGATGAACAGATAGCACCGCTACACATACCGCTCTCTAGGTATAGCTTATATCATACGTGATAACACTATTGTCATTGTATACATTGTATGATACACAAGTGTGAGGGTATACAAACCCTCGGTAGATTAGGTTCGGAGTTATTGTCCGTTACCAGCTCAATGAAAACTTTGAAGGAACTCTTACAACAGTCGACCGGCCGCGCCAGGGCAAGACTTGGTATAGAAATATTCTACCTTTGAACTTCCTTATATCAACTAAACTGTGTTTCTGAACTGTGCTAAATTGTGTAAACTGTGACAATGTTTTACGTGTGTGAATTGAAACACATGTCATCCGCCTAATGCTCATAAATAATGGATAACATCTATTGGAAGAGAACGGTAAACATTGTCGCTATGTTTTCCTATGAAATAATTGGTAATTGGTTCCTCCTTTCTTCGAACACCCGCGCGAAATGATTTAGAATACGCAACGCCATGGGCGGAATCCGAATATCCAACTATAGGGGCTAAGAGAGTGCCCTAACCATGCAACAATATTAGGGTGTCTTTAAAAACTAAGAATTGGCATTTTGCAGACTCGTCGTGTCTGATGAGAGACGTTAGAAAAGGATTTGCCCTTATTGTCAAAACATATGTATTGATATCAAAGGTAAATGTTGACTTATAAACGTGCCGATCTCACTCGTACTTATTCTAGAGTGACGAGGCTTGTTGAGATTGAGTAGATTGCGGCGGGCTCTCGAGCATTATTGACCACCGCGAACCTTATTCAACGCCTCACCAAGCGGACACATCCTCTTAAAACGAACTCTTCTCGCTTCTATTCCTCACATTCTATTAATTCTGTTTTTGTTATTTCTACTCTTGTATTTATGCGTTCCTTTGTACAGTGGACTATTTCTTCTTATGTCTTCTCAACGACAGAGCTGAGCGCGTTTTCATCTTCGTTAGGAACGACAATTAAGGAGAATGCTCTCATGTCACGCAGAACTTTCATAGACGTTGCGGAAGTATTGAAAGGACGTCCGTCAATCATTTTCCTCCTCTAGGACATTTTCCATTCTAGTTATTCGGACAAAGGACTTAATAGAACAACGGACACACCCAGTCGCGGGAAAGAGTTCACCTCCTCTTAAGTTTTCCTCTTGAGCCTCAGCAAAAAAGAGTATTATAAACTAAGGATGTATGAGACGAAATTCTACAAAATTGAAGAGCAGAAAGTAGTGGTAGGAGAAGTCGAACTCTACCCAAACAGTCAAGCGATCGATCTTCACCAAGGATGACCAGACCAAATCTTTCCATCCGTCAAGCAGGGTGAAATGGTAGCGGCTTGAAATGGTAGAGGATGGAATATCGGTTGGTCCGCAATATTGGGCAAAAAATACCCTCCGTCGTTTTTGATTCTTACTGAGTTTGCATGGAAAGGTGCGGAGTTAGGCCTTGACGTTGATTCAATAATATTCCGCTCCTCCCTTAGTGAGCGGCCCGCCCGCGCAAAACTTCTGCTTGTTCGCACATTTTATTTTGCTCTGCTCTAGTTTGAGTCATGCGTAGGGCTGGCCTTATCCTATTTTATATCACTTGTACAAAAACCTCTGCCCTTAGAATTTCATCATTTCTCAAAACACGTCCTGGTTCATGATCGCTTTCAACAAATCTCAGCGCGAATGTTTTTCTAGGGCCCAAATTTGTTAAGCGAGGATCGAGATCACTAGAGCTTCAATGATGCATGAAGATGTTCCGATTGCTTGAACTTGTCTAGATGCTCGAACTGTTTCTAAGAGACGCCTTTCCATTTCATTCCATTTGGTTGGAGTAAGGATTTTTTTATGATGAAGGCACCTTTTGACGAGATTTGTTTTGAATGAGAAGCTAGCAAAATGTGGTCCGCCCACCAGGGAAAAAACGCTTCAAAAAGGTACTCGAATGCTTTTCTGACAAGATTTCTTCCCCAATACATTATACTTTTGATGAGGCCAGCATGTCCAATGGGAGGTATCGGATAGTAAGGTGCGTGGTACCCTGTATATCTCTGGTACCCTGTATGATTTCTTATCTTACTTGCGGGGGAAGCTATTTCGCATCCAATCCACAAACGGCTCAAGGAGCACTCAGAGGGTAAACAAGGTTTACACTGCAAGCTAAGTGCAACATTGGGAAGCTGCAGGATAAAGCCCAAAAAGCACATGGAGTTCAAAAGCTTGGTGCGGAAGCCCGAAACATCGCCGAAGACAGTTTGGATGTAGAAGCACCGCCCAAAATCGACTGGATGAGAGGATTCCTTTTATATAAGTCTTCCTTGGTGGCTACTTTTAAAGTTCTTCTGGTAGTGAAAAGAATATTGGAACGAATGGCTACGTGTACGTTTATCCCTCTCAGGTTTGAAGAAGGCGAACGCAAGGGTAGTCGAATAAGGCGCAGTACCTACTTTGAGCAGAGTTTTATGAAGTCGGCAACAAAATGCTGTTTCCTAGCAACTTGAATTGACTGTCATTTGCTCTTTTCTCTTTGAAACTGTGCGTGGACAGCGTATCATTTTGGATCCTGCCCTGGAGTAGAATTTCTTGGTTTTTTTCAACGGTTTGAATTTCATGACGTCTCCGCCAATCCGTGCGTAACTAGACCGATTTTTCAGACGAGTGATTCTACGGAAACCTGTCTTCTCACGCCTTCCTTCTCATTGAGGCTCATGTTTTGCTGTTGTGGCTGTTGTTTGGAGGCGACTGATTTCACGCCTTGGGATCGCATTTCTACGTCACTTGATACGCTTCACCACAACTCGTGGCAACGGGATCTAAGACTCCTTCGCGTTAGGCACCGTCGCCACGAGTTGTAGCAAATTCGGCGGCTCAAATTACTCGACAGCTGATCGAAACGGCAGCTTTTTTGTCACTTAGTTTTGACGAATTACAAAATTTCGTAGTGCCAGCTAACGTTCTTATCTAGTCTCACGTTCGCAACTCGTCTCAGAAAATTTTCAAGATTCCACTCTATGGGAAGGAAACCGCTCTAATCTACTTTCGTCGATTCTCTCAATTTTTTATTCGCAATTGTTAGCAAAAATCATCAGAAATGAAAATCAACTTTACTTCTTTAGAAGCCTACTATAAATAAGTTAAAGGTGCTTCGCTTGTTCAACAAGGGCGGCAAAAATGGTTGATTCTGTAGGGAGAGGCCATTAAAATCGGAGGAAAAAACATATTTACCCGATAAGCCCATGGGAGGGAAATTTGCAGAGATAGAACTGCAAGGCAAATATAAGGAAATAAACATCACTAATAAATATCCTTCTTATATTTCCGTGTTTTTGCGGGTAATTGCTATGTATAGAGCAAGTAAATGTGCACAACACGAAGATGTAGCCAGGCTCATGCACGAGGCTCGATTTTTGCACGAAATTTACGACCCTCCTCTCTGCAGCACGGTTCCAGTACGACCCACCCACTACATAAAAAACGACTGTTCCGTCTTACATAGATTTCTGCAGGTTTCGTTGTGTCAGTTGGACCAAAACAGGTTGTTCATTCCATATGGCGCCGGGACAACATGGGATTTCGCTCGCGGCCTCGCCTACTGAAAGCATGGTCACTTGGATGCGAAAGTGGAATTGATCCACGCAATATATATTTTTCAATAACTATTGAGTCTTCACGTTTCTGCAGTAAATAATGAAGTTTTCTGAACGATTTCAAGCCTACTGAGAGAAGGTTAAAGGCTTCCCTGCCACATACGCCGATTGAGACTTTTAGTCAGTTTTACCCAAGAAAGAAGCATTGTGGCGAATCGGAATTGTATTAATCGAATTTTTAAATCATAGAAACAAAATACAGATTTACAGATTGAAATACAAACAGATTGAAAGATTAAATAAATGCAGATTAAAAAACAACATTGAAATTGATCCGACTATTATCCCCACGGATGGGAGTTAAGACGAAATTCGTCGAAAATAGTGTAAGATTTCAATTCCGGAGCAGAGAAGAGGCTCAGCAAACCTTTTTCTTGGAAATAAGTACTAGGGGAGAAGTGCTTTCGATCTTCAAGAAATGGATCTTCAGCTGGCACAGGGTGGGTTCAATTTTTTGTCAATTTTTGATGAAAATCGACCGAAAATAGACCAAAAATCGAACCCCCACCCCTGGCGCCACTTGAAGATCAATTTTTTAGAAACAGGTTTCAAATCGTTAGATAGAATTTTTCTTCAGTTTTTCACTTCCAAGCAGCGATTCTCCAAATTCCAACTTTGAGCAGAGTTAGTGGAGAAAGTCACGAAACCAAGGACGCGGCGGCGAAACGTCATCCTCGATTATATCTCAGCTCAAAGTTCGAGACTGAAAAATCGCTTTCCGAAATTGAAGAAAAACGCTATCTCATGATATGTAACTCGATTATGAAACATTTGGTCCTGAGATGGCGCAGGTGGTTCGATTTTTGACTGCAATTTTTTCAGATATTATTATAGGACACTCAATTCCTCTGCAGTCGATGAAGCAGATAATTTTATCAACGTTTTGTGTACAACGAAAGAAGCGCTCTTTTTCTAGACTCCAGCATGGTTTTTTTGCGAATCCGCTGGTTCCATGCTTTTCCTCACTTACAGTGCGTCAAACTCGAGCCTCAGTTTTGACAACCATGAATCTAAGTAGACTTCATTTTTAGAAATTTTTTATATATTTCGTGTATTTTTCGATAGCATCATTTTTCTTCTAGCTTTCGATGTATATATCGCTAGTATATACTGAAGTTTCGAAATTACTCAATTACTCCTATATTGATGTGGCAGCTCCATCCTGCGGAAATCATGTTCAGTCGCAGGTGAGATCCAAGTTTTCAGAAATTTTCCACGGTGTGCTGATTAATATTTGAGCAAAACGCGACTGAGACCTTCTTTTCTGCTTCCTAAGATTTTCCAAAGGTTTTACTTTCTTTCAGGTCAATGGATGAACATGGTGATCGGATGAATTTTACCATACTTATTCCATTCCGTTTATTTTTTGTTTGGCTTTTATCTACTTGCAATACATTATCGCTCTTTACTTTTTGTTCTTTATTTTATCATTATTCATCGAATCTTCTTCCACAGAATGCTCTTCCATGAGGTCAAGTCCTAGTGCGACCCCACCTCCCATTACGACCTCCCCCTGCGGTTTTTGAACCGCCGAGCCTGTTAGGTACAGGTGCACCACTGTGAGGTACAGGTGCACCTATACCTAACAGGCTGACGATATAACGCTTGAGGTATAGGCGCACCACTGTACCTGTCATAGGTCTAACTTGAGACGCGGGTTGGAATTCCTCTAAACTCGTTTTTTTAACAAACCCGGAGCAATACAGATAACATCTACCTATTTTACTAACAAATACGTTTTTAGCTAGATGACGCCTACCTAAGACGTTCCAGGAACACGGACAGCGCCATGGAGGGACCACTCATCAGAATAGGAAAGCTGCGTGGTTAGTCCAAGGACCTCTTGAGATGCCGCCGTCCAATTATTGGATAGAAGCGTTCGTTTTGGAAAGAGAAGACCTTACAAAATATAATAGATGATAGATGAGCGTTCTGCGTACGATGGCATCCAGGGAGGAAAACAAACTGGTTCCACTACATATTGAAAAGTAGCGATCGATTAACTGTTGGGAAAGTGGGTTGGTCGATAATTTAATCCAGTTTCCCTCCCTCATTATCGGTCTCACTTTCTGAGTGAGCTAGTTGGAAAGGAATCCCTCCTTAGTCGTTCTAGTTAACACGTTGACGACAATGTCCCATGATGCTGCGGGACACTTTTTCCGCCGCGTGGGACCGTGTCCCATGATGTTGCGGGACAGCATTATAAAAATACTTGGTGGAGAACTATAAAATGTTTCACGGTGTAACATTTCTAATTAGTCATAGTGGGTGATAGGGAATAGTTATGGTCACCAAGAGATACACTCATTCCATAAAGTTTCATGGATATAAGGCACGAAGCTGGTTCTCAAGAAACCGATTCGAAATCCAGAAAACTTATAATACACCGAATGCATGAAAGTAAGACGGATTCGTTTCCGACTAAAAACCTGGATTGGCTGAGAGATATTCCAGCTTCGCTCTCAACTAATTATGGTAGAAAGAAATATTCAAGTAAGCAATATTTTGCAGACTAATGTAGCAATTTTTTGACTGACCCAAATCGACAGTTACGCTCCGGTGATTAGCTTTTTTAATTCAATCGATTAGCTCAATCAAGTAGCTTAGATAAGATCAATTAGCTTTTTTAATTTTAAATTCAAAACCGTATGTTCCATGGGACTATTTCCGATGGCGTCGAGGGTGTTTCTCGCCACAACGGACTAGGCGCGGTCCCACGAGCCACGCGCACCAAAATCGGTATTGTCGTCAATGGGTTAAGAAATATCTAGCGGCTCCTGACCTTCGAAAAGTGTCGACGATGCTGAACTAACAGCCTCTCAACCGAGGTCACCGCTGAAGGTGGTCTCGTGAATATGTTAATTATAAGTGATTAACGCTCGTTCCTTAGTCGATTGAGGGTGCTCCACGCTTTCGTGTCCCTCTCAGAATCGTAAATGCACGGTGAATTCGTATTCGGCTTTCCCATTGACTTGCGGGTCCAGCTGATGCTAAGGTGAGGTTTTTCACCTTCGGAGACGAGCCCGTGAGCAATGTACCCGATCCCGGAGGGATGGAAGGATGGACTGGCATAGGCCGGGATCGATTGCTCGACAGTGCGGGTATCGGTGACATCAGTGGCGCCTCTTACCACTGCATGAAACTAAAAGGTTAGAGTTTTTAAGATTTGGACGTGTAGTCATCGTTTTACTTGGTATTTTATAAACGCTAATTTACAGCAAAGAAAATCTCTTGCGGAAGCTCTTGCAGTCCCAACAGGTACCCGGTCTGCGTCGTTCTTTCTCATTAGTGTGCCGACGCTTGTTGTGCTGGGCGTTCAAGCATATTGTCATGCGTTGTTTACAGTTTACCGCCACGCGTAGCCCTCCGTTTGCTATTTATTTAATCAGTTTTCTTTTACATCAACGCCTTTGAAGCATCCTCAGCGAGCTCTCCACGTCGCGCCTCCTCCTCTCGCGCGCTCGTTCCATACTCGTCCTTCCTTCTCCACAACTACAACGACGGCAAGGAGGAGTAGAAAGAGCGCCCCCCCCCCAGCACATTCCAATTATAATCCACATCCCTATGGTGGTCGCAGTCGTATCTACATAATTGTTCGTTCATTCATTGCACCTTAATCGCTCCCAGCAGGAGTCCTCTCGGCAGTTTTTGTTCGTTTTTCAATTCACTTCCACTCGTTTCCGCTGAGCTAATGCTATCCAACCATGGCTTTCGGAGTACTTTCAGTCTTCAGTTTCGTGAACAGACTGGAGTGGACTGGGCTGGAGGAGAAGTAGAGAAAATGGAGAAAAAGAACCGGAAAAATCCTGGGAAACTACTAATACAATGAAGCGCATTCCCGAAATCAACTTTGAACATTTAAGATTGTCATGCACAGCGATCGACTGCCCTCACCATGTTTATGTGAATAAAAAGAAGCACATTTTATACTACTGAAAATTACGCTGCAACTTTTACATCAAAAAGTACAGTGCGAAAAATGCTTTTCTCACAGGACCCTATTCACGAAATTTCGCATGCAAATCTTGGTGAGGCTCAGTACGAACGTAAGCCGACAAAGGCAAAGTAAAAAGCGATTGCAAGGAACGTGGAAATCTGTGACAGAGAATCTGTGTTGGAAAGTTTGACATCCAATCGACTTTGGAGATGCAGACTCTGACGCTGGCTTTTTCTTCTCATTCATTACCAGAACATGGGAGCTTGATTTATTAAGTTGAGCTTGATTTTCCGTTAGCTTTTCGGAAGAAATAAACTTATTAAGTTGGAACTGTTACACATTGTTCGGAGACATAGCACTTGTCGCTGTTCTCCATTTTGGAGGTTTTACGAGTGCTCGTAGACTTTCACAGTTGTTCATTTCTTATACATAGTGGGAGCAATCTTAGACATGTGACATCTTTGTTATATTTCTATCGCTTAAAATTACAAACATTCACTCTTTGGATGCGGGAGACGTTTTCTAGGCATTTCTTAATCCTCATCCGCCTTGCATGGAAAAGTGTTGCACCGAAGTCGTTTTTTCGAAACAGAGAGTGCGAAATTATGTATGTCTCATAAAAACAGTAGAGGCCGCCAATTCATAGGGCTTTAGTGGAATCCACTGATGCTTTTCTAGAGAATGAGTCTTATTGGCCCGTCCACTAAGATATCTGAAATCCACTTCAACTACTTCAATTGTACTTCAACTGCATTTCATATATACCAATTCGCAGAATTTGAAGGGGGTCGTGCTCACTCAGTAAAAGCATTCCAACTGCTAGTTATCGAAGGACCCTTCGGCTGATCAGTGGTGCCTACTTGATGGTTCCTGATCGAGTTTGCACATCTTCACCCTATTTCGGTTGCCAATTAGTCTTTGTCGACACCAGCGTTGCATTTCCTTCCCTGTCGACGACAGTCTTCGCTCTTTAATGCATCTTAACTACGTTGATTAGCATTTTAGATGTGTTCCGAGATGTTTTTGACGCTGCACACGGATCAGCAAGCATTCTCATCAAGAAAACTAAGTAGCTGTCTGAAATGCGAGGAAGTCTTGTTACGAGAATTCAACAGATAATACCTCCATCGTAGTAATGAAGCACACTTGTCATACAGAAAGCAAGTTTTCTGTGCGGTTCGGAAGCAGCTGCTCACTGAACCCTGGAGTACTTATGAAGTGGCTCGTGGTTTAATACGCTATTAGTATTGGAGAACGTTCTTTTCGGTTTCTTATTGCACCGCCAGCATCGCCTCCGCTCTGTGATTCCTACTGTTCCGAAATATAAATAGGATCCAGAGCCGTAAATGGAATCGTACACTTCCTCATTCGTGCGTATAAGCGCTGCTTTCCTGGACAATGAAAAAATGGGAAAAAGCTCAATTTCGCACTCATAAGTTCTCTCGATTTTAGACCTGTTTTTGAAGCTCTCTCGCTCTCGTTTTTAGAACCTTAAAGCATAGTGTAACAATTGTGCTTCATTAGGCGTTTTCGTATTCTTTGCAATACGCACATTTGTGAACCTCAAACTACAGACTCTGAAGTCCTTTGAAAACCGTTCTTTGAGCGCAAAAGCCCCTCGACTCAAGTTGTAAAGTTAGCCATAAGAGGACCGAAAATACCATGAAAATATCTATCTTATTCTAGCGTTTTAGTTATTATTTCCTATGATGATGAGAAGGACTCGTAGGAGAGACTCGAAACAGTCACAATCTCTGTGAAAGAAGCGAGAACTGAAGGAGTAGGTGAATTGTAGCTAATTATAGAACGCATTCGATATACATTTTTTAATAAAAGTTCCACAACCTTTCAACCGCTCGATTTGCTAAACGGCTCGTGCACGAGGTAAACTGTGGCCTATTTAGTCTAGCAAAACCACGTCACTTTTCCTTCATCTCTTTATTTCCCTTTTTACCCGATGGGTTAAGTCTGACGCAATTAAGGAATTGTTCAACACTTCTTCTGATTGTCAACTCTAGGGTCCCGCCGCGATTGCCCGATACCGTACTCCCAGTGATGAATTTCATCAGTTGCTCGCCGTCTTTTGCGTCATGCTTTTTGTTCTTCGTTTTTTTATTATAAATGTTTTATGTATGTTCCCTACTATTCATTAGTTCATTTGGCGGCCTGCAGGCCGCTGAATGGCTGGTATGTACATATATGAAACCGACTCAAGAACAACGATTAGCAGTTAAAACACCTTTCGCAATAGTATGAACACGGTGATAGATTTCCGAGCCCGTGCAGAGAGATACTCTGAATGTTTTTCCTCCAACTCAAAATGCAGCTGAACTCTCTGGTGTTTTTGTAGGTGTGGAAGTTTTTTATAATTCGCTACTTCGTCATCGTAGAAAAAACGTTAACCTGAGACGCCATCCTTTGCTCCTTTCCAATGACAAGTCCAGATAGCTGTGTGTGTGTTGAAAAAGCCCATCCAATGAGTATCATTAATATGAGAAGGTCGACCTCACCTCGTATAGCACGAGCAGGCCAGATTCAGCATTGCAGCACTTTCAGCGCTACCTTCAGTTTTGGAAAGCGGTTTAGTCCGTTCAGTTTGTCCCCAACTTATAATTTAAAAAAGAAGAAAAATATTCTACCTCGCAGTGATGAGGTTCAACGATGACAGTCACCGCAGGATGTTAAATTGCTGTCATTTTTCCCTAGCCTAGTATGAAGTATGAAGTTGAAAGCGACTCGAAGATTGTAAAAGGCAACTAAAATTTGTCCGACTGCATCAATTTTTGCTCGGGGAAGCGCTCTCTTGAGGTACATACGTTAGACATCAATTCTTTCTTACTTGTAAAAGCTAGACTGTAGAATGTGCCTCGTAATTACCGTCGTAAGCATGTCCGACCTTCCCAGTGCGTATACATTAAGGCCTGTTTACAGTCTTGCTGCCGGCAGCAGCAGCAGAAGTGGAGGATAGGGGGTTTAACGCAGTTGCAGCGTCCGGCAGCAGACCGACAGCAGGGGGGTGTTTCAAGTATCGACAGCAGCAGCAGGGGTCCCATCGCGAATAATACCGTACGATTGGCGCGCCATTTTGAGTGGGGCGCAGGCAGCCATATTCATTCGCCGGCAGCCATATTCATTCGGTCCCACCACGACAACTTCCTCAGCAGAATTTTGGGCCCACGCCCCGCCCCCATTTTGCTGCTGCTGGCAGCACGACTGTAAACAAGCCTTTAAGAATTACGACCAAAGTACTTCTTGTTATTCCATCTTCCGCTGTCATTTACTTTCTTGCACTTTTGGATAATTACGAATATTTGTAGAAACTTACCCATTAATTCCGTCGAAGAATGGCAAACGGAGCCTCTAGGTTGTAGTTAAATTGCCAGCTCAACACATGCATACTTTTTTGTTCTCTCCCGAGTTTTCTTCATATTAAAATTTCGGGAAACAACCCTCTATTCAACAGGAGTGTTTGAAAAAACCGCACCTGTGGAGTTCAAAATGACAGCAAGCAAGGTGCGATCACCAGCCCTGATGAGCACCACATATACATTTGTATTCATGAATGGCTTTAACAATTCTAATATGTGCCCTAGCAGACGTTTTTTTCCGGGACATGTTGGTTTCTTTCGTCTTGTTAACAGAAAAATTTCAATTTTCTGCCCTTGTCACAGTGAATGATACTTCGTACTAAAATAACTTCCCGTTTCAGCAGTTACATAAAGAGAGTTGATATTGCGAGTAACTATCTTGCAGGCATGTCTCGAGCTGCTTGTCTTGCTGCCGGTTTCTCCAGAAGTGTCGCGGCAAAAGCTGGTCGCGGCTACTTGCGGGATCCTCAAGTCTACGGCAAGAAGAAGTCTCCTGGTCGTACAAGAAAAGTATCCGATCGGGATGAAAGAACAATCTGCCAAGCTGCACCCAATAGCGCCTCGACTTTGCGTCAAAGCAAAGCAGTTGTCGAGCTTGCCGTATCTCGTTCGACCATCTGCAGAGTGCTGAATCGAAGCAACCACTTTCGGCGCTCAGCAGTGATAAAGCCCTTCCTCATCAAGGTACATGAGCTGGCTCGGCTCCACTTTGCCGAACGAAACTCAGATACCGACTGGTATAAGGCGGGCATATCATCGCCTACTACGATTGAGCCCAAAAAGATTTGACAGTGTCTCAACCTCGTTCTAGGTAGTTTGTTCCGACGAAAAGAAGTTCAATCTAGACGGCTGCGATGGTCAGAAGACTTATTGGCGCGACATCACTAAGGAGCCGTAGTTATTCAGAAGGAGGAACTTTGGAGGAGGATCTCTCATGGTTTGGGGCGCCTTCTGTGCTGACGTGAGGCTCCAGCTGGCATTCTCTACACCCAATTGGATAGCGAGGAGTATCAGCAGGTGGTGGGTGGCCACCTTCCGCCCTTTCTGAACTTTCATCGGAAGGACGAATACATGTTCCAACAGGACAACGCAAGAATTCATGTCATCTTTTCCACGAAGGCGTTCCTAGAAAGTCATGGTGCCCAGATCCTGGAGTGGCCTGCGTGCAGTCCGAACCTCAATCCTATGGAGAACCTCTGGGTCACACTCTCTCGCCGAGTGTATGCGAACTGCCGGCAATATGCCACCATAAAGGAGCTCAAAAGTGCCGTAATTAAGGAATGGTCAAACAGCGACTCTCAAATCTTTCGAAACTTGCGCTCAAGTATGTGCAACCGCTTGGGTGAGGTGAAGAAGAAACAACAAGAAAGAGCTGTTAATTATTAAGACTATGTAAATTTATTTGCATAGGGTTAATAAATTTTCAAAAAACCAACGTGTGGTGGCGTTCTCGCAAACCGGAGAGAATGAAGAAAATTGTCATGAAAACAGCAGGTCAGGTCTGAAAATTGTGTTCCATAGTTATTTCTCATGCTCCTGAAGATAGCATCCAAGGAAAAACCGCATTTCTTCCATTAGCGTGGGAAACACCAAAGTAGGGGTGTGGCGTATATTGCTGAAAAATTTTTTGTGTGTATTCCTGTACAAAACAATGTGTATTCCTAACCGATGTAAGTTCTTTGGAACAGCACCCCGACCTCCCCTGGTCGATCATCAATTACTTGTAAAGGCGGGGCAGCTCTTTTCCGTGTCATAAAAAACTCAAAATATTGACATGTCTTCGAAAACGTTGACTCTGCAGAAAAGCAGGAGAAGAGAGGTTCATCAAAAAAGATCTAAACCTACATACTTGTCCTCTTACAAATTATCCATACACGCGTGCACCATGAATCCACGATTCTAGGTGGAACTCGAAATTGGCGGCGCATTTATAAGGGTCTGATCAACCATTCAACTTTTTCGTTCACCATTGCGTGACCTTTTACCGCTGTCAACTACCTTAAAGCCTTTGAATTGAAACAAGCCGATGTTATTTTCATTACCGAGAATGTTTACGTTGTTTACGTACGTAGCTTTTCGCTTCTGAACACATTAATCGGTTGCACAGTCGTGATTTGATTCGTTTACATTCTTGGAAAAGTTTCTAAATTTCTCAAACCATTCAGCAATAAATCAAAACGGTAGTGACATATTCTCGCCTTGCGTAGTCTTATATTTCTCGGTCATGACCTGTTTTCAGAGTTGAAGTGCATCCTAATCTGGAGAGATCGTCGTTAAAGTCTGTGTTCTGCACAAAAAGTTGCGTACGAGATTTTTAGTTGCTCTACGAAGGTTTTGATGTTTTCAATTTCGATTTCGTGTGACTTTGAGTTTCATGCTCTATTGCCGTTGGGCGAACAGCTGACTTCAAAGCCTTTACCACCCTGAATCTTCTGATAACGCCTTCTCTGCAATGCTGAGATCATTTGTTCGAAATGTTTCATGGCATTCGGTCTAATCTGCGCACACGTTTAGCTTTCTCCTTATAGTATCCGAGAATTCAAAGTCTTCTCATTTCTCTATGGCCTCGTTGCTAGCCCCGACTGCTTTCATCATGTCATTGTTTCCATTCATCAGACTAATCGCAGCACAAATGGGAACGCTAAAGAAAGGCCGCTGTTCCACGTCAGCAGCTGCTATCATAATGATTCAATACGGTTCTTATTTCAAGAAAATCGTTGACGCTCAATCTGCACAATTCTCGTGACGTTCCCAATTGAAAAACTCTTATTTACCAGTGAAAAGAATAAATTTTCAGATGAGGAATACGAAATTGTTCTGTTAACAATATAAGCTCACTGCAAAGAGGACCTGCTCACTTGAAGGAAATAATGCTTTTCACGTGGATGTTCTTTAACTTTAAAGTGTTCTACTCTTAAAAGTGGTTCAATATTAATGGATTGTAGCTCCTTGCACTGAGAAGGAACGTAACGCCCATCAGAAGCTAACATCTAGATCAGCATCCAGATCGGAAAGTTTCATCTTCATTTTCTGTTTCTGTGGGTGGAACGATCGATCCAGGTCCGGACTAACCGACCTTCCATACCTCCGTGGTCGGGTAATCTACATAGTACTAGACTTTACTGGGAAGGTAAAAACACTGGCATGGTATAGTGGTTGGCCCCGCAAGTCGTGGTGTAGGCCAAATACGCATTCATCGTGCCTCGACGATTGTTAATTGAACGCGTGCGGCTGTGCGTCCTTTGGGGACTGATCAACGCCGATACCTTTACCTTTATTTTCTTTCTGACAACTTTGGAGCTTTATGCGTGCATGCGAACCTCAAATAAAAATGGGAGCAGCATTCGTCTCCTCTGCGCAAATTACCAAGCTAAATGTAGTTTGAACAAAAAGCCCATCGGTACTACCCAAAAATACCAACGGCTACACATTACTTCCTCTAAGATTGGTTATAGTATCTATTTACTCCGAAATATTTTAATTCATAATTATGAAAAATCTTGGTATTTGTTTATTCGGCTGCTCTTGAGAGATTTATCTTACGAAGTAGTCGAAATTACCAGCAAATAACACTTCATGCTGTCCAAATCTCGTTGTTGGAGAAATTGCACACCTTCTCTTCAAGCCCAGCCTAGTACTTGTAGGACAAATTGGAACGCTCAATAATAATCATTATTATTTATGGTCATTTGTAGCTGCCACGATGATTGAGTTGACGCCATTCCTGGAATACTTCTTGCGAACAAGTTCTAGCGATTTTCTCATGAGAGTGTCTAGTACACTCATCGTATTGTAGGCAAGCATAATGAGTTGTCGTAATTGAGTCACTATATCCGGCTGAGAAAAAGAGTGTGTGATACGTGCTGATATAGACTTGCTATCACTCATTAGTTGAGGTTGTCATTATGAGCCTTTTCTCGTCAGTGCTCGCGACTTCTTTTATAGGGATTGGCTTACTAACAAAGTATCATCTACAATTTTCGCTGCTGCATGCTATATTTGAGAAAGCCTAGCGATTATTCGAGATTCGAGTTATTTCGCCGCTAGGGAAATGATTAGATCTCAAGAAAGACGGAAAGTTTGAGGAAGTGGTCTTCATCGCAATATGTGTATCACATGCGCCAGTAAGCAGTTCTGTGCAAATATAGCCCCTTGTTTGAGAGCGAATCGGTTCCGCTTTACTTTTGGTTCTCATCGCACCGCCATTCGTAGAAAAAAGAAGGGAACAGCTCTTCAATATGTGATTCTTCCGGAATCCGAGTCCGCTACATGGAGCAATCATTTATGGCCTAACAACCGACCTCTTCACAGTGTTGAAAATAAGATTGAGTTTTAGCTGTGGACTTTAAACATGCAAACACTTATTTTTACGAGTAAATCAGCGTTTTAGCGGTTGAGTTCGAATACATACTTATTTTTACTAGTAAATCAAATTTATGGTCAACATAGAATCCTTTCGATGCAAAACTCGCCGTTTCATCGTTGCTGCACGTTCGATACTATTAGGTTGTTAACTAATTATTTGCCGTTTTTTTCAAGCTTCTGTTGTGCGCCTAGTAGATAAGCTTCCAAACCCATCCAGACAGCATTCGATAGAGATTGCTCTTTCACGACATGTATCTGATATTTGCAAAACCTTGAAATTTTGATAACTTTCTGACCATTGAAGTTAAAATCAAAAATGAGAAAAATTGACTCCACCGACAGTGAATTTTCCCTGCTTCGTTTTGCGACTTCCTGCAAAACCGCATATACCATCTGAAAGTAAACGAATTTTTCTATGAAATGGTACACAGTTTGTTTTGGTTTTCCTTGGTTTTTGTTTACTTACAGAGCGTCAAAGTGGGGTATCTCAAAAAATACAACAATGTTGGATGCTTGTACTGCTTTTCTGCCGAAAGTTTTGCATGAGCTCTAAACACGTCACGATAGAGCATTTGTAGCTCTATCAGAAATTACGTTTCTTTTTTCATGCTATTCTAAAACTTTTATCATGAAGGCGTTTTTAAAATTCCTCGACGTGTAAAACTTTTCGTTCGAAACTTTTTGCAGAATGTCAGGTACCATTCGAAAGAAGAGGATGTGGGCTATTAGGCGATGCATCACAGTTTTTCACCTGGTTTTGTTAACTTTTAGGTCGACAAAGTGAAGGTTCGGCGGCTCACGTGGCCGCGCTGTGCGGCCAACGCGACGGCCGCATGCGAACCCCATCAGTAATTGTGCGGCGGTGCCGCCGTCGCGTTGGCCGCACAGCGCGGCCACGTGAGCCGTCGAACCTCCTCTTTGTCGACCTAAAAGTTAGCAAAACCAGGTGCGATTGAAAAACTGTGATGCATCGCCTAATAGCCCACATCCTCTTCTTTCGAATGGCACCTGACATTCTGCAAAAAGTTCCCAACGAAAAGTTTTACACGTCGAGGAATTTTAAAAACGCCTTCATGATAAAAGTTTTAAAATACGTCTAGCATGAAAAAACAAACGTAATTTCTGATAGAGCAACAAATGCTCCATCGTGACGTGTTTAGAGCTTATGTAAAACTTTCGGCAGAAAGGCAGTACAAGCATCCAACATTGTTGTATTTTTTGAGATACCACGCTTTGGCGCTCTGTAAGTAAACAAAAACCAAGGAAAACCAAAACAAACTGTGTACCATTTCATAGAAAAATTCGTTTACTTTCAGATGGTATATGCGGTTTTGCAGGAAGTCGCAAAACGAAGCAGGGAAAATTCACTGTCGGTGGAGTCAATTTTTCTCATTTTTAATTTTAACTTCAATGGTCAGAAAGTTATCAAAATTTCAAGGTTTTGCAAATATCAGATACATGTCGTGAAAGAGCAAATAATTCTCTATCGAATGCTGTCTGGATGGGTTTGGAAGCTTATCTACTAGGCGCACAACAGAAGCTTGAAAAAAAAACGGCAAATAATTAGTTAACAACCTAATATAATTCCAAATAATAGTGGTCCAGCAAAAGCTTTCAATCTCAAACTTTTTGAGAAGATGCAGAATGAAACCAAGGAACATTTCGTTTGAAAGAAACTAATTACCCTAAAAATCACATTTCTACCTTAGTAAACTTAGTATTAATTGAGATGCAGTGCACATTTATGTGCGAAAACAAAACGTAAAAACTTAAATAAAATTTCAACGTAACAGTTTCGTAAGGCAGAAGAGTATCATATCGAAACCATCGCCAACAAGGTTTAAAAAAGAGAAAACTTAGAGAAGGAACAACAGTAATTTTTGTTGTTCGAACTTGTGCGGGATTCCAACAAAATTTATAAGCCCTATGCGAATGTCAATGACAGCTTTGCTAGGGTCTAACCACCGATCAGCGGAATTTTGAGCGTTCCCAAGCGCTTTCCGGCTACACGCTTTTTTACCCTCCCTCATTTTCTCACCAAAAATCATAAACACATTCACATTTATGTCTTTACAACAAAGGCTATCAATCCTGCACATACTTTCTCTAAAGCTTGTCCTAAACCCGTAAAGCACGACAATGAAGTGTGGTCCAAGTCTCTTATTCCAACTTTAAAATATTGCTTTAGAAATGACGGTGTCTGGTTTGTCCTTCCATTAATCGTTCTTTCTCCTCATATTATTTGGTCTTCTTTGTCAATTTTTAATGCTCTTCCCATCCTTGTTGCTTCTTCCTCATTTCCGTTTATTCCAGTTGTCTTTTCAATAGTTCCTAATTTGTTTTATCGACGCTGCATGCTTGTTTTAGCCAAATGTTCTATAAAGACCTATGTTACTCAGGTCCCCTTCACCTCCTTGTTCGATGTTACGTTATCGTCGGTTTGTATTGTATTGCACATGGTTCTTCTATGTACTAAACAAACAAACAATTAAATGAACAAGACTCCTAGGTGTACAACCATTCGCCTCTAGTTACGACTAAACGAAGCCTTAGAAGCGAATTTTGGAAAAAAGATACCAATGTCGCCCTACTAGCAATTTAGAACCCCCTAGAAGCTTCATTCATTTACTTTTTGAGTTTTTTTGAGTTTTCTTAGTCCTTTGAAAACTTACAAGTTCGCTGTCAGGGAAGCCGCTGGAAAAGCTCGTGAGAATAAAAATGCAGATTTTCAACACAGGAGTGTATAGGTTGCATCACGGACTCTTCGAAAGACCAAACTGGAAGCGCCAAGCGACTAAGTAAGGCTTCACGTAGATACAGAGTCTACGATATTACACTCTGTAATTTCTGGTGTGGCCCCTCATTGGCCAAATGCGCATTCACTATGCCTGTACAGTTCGGACATATACGAATGCGGCGCCGCGTCTTTTTTGAGCTTAATAAGCCGACTTCTTTACGTCTACCTGTGATCGAGAGCCACTCACTATTATAGTTCTTCCAATACTCAGTGATTGACTCTAGTCTGAGCTGGGTCTTTGTTTCTCTCTATCTTATGATCTATCTTATGATGAGGCTTTTCCCTAGCTTGGCAAAGTGGAGTAATAAGGTTGGTCCCATTTCCTGCGCTTCAAACATCCACCAACTCATTTCACCCACGCCGCGTGACAGACTCCTTTATGGGCTCTCATAAACATGACCACTCACCAAACAAAGTACGGCCACAATTACTCAACCGAATCTAGTGAAGGGTGCGCTGCACTCGCTCAATGTGCTGCTTTTGATCACCCAACTTCCACAATGAATTCCAATGAATTCGTTCACTAATATCGTTACTATCTCGCACACTTACATTTCTTCTTCTGGAAGTAGCCGGAACTTGAAAGCCTCGAGAGAGCCTTCTCTATTAAGTTATGAAAATCGATTCGGAAATAATCAGTAATGGACTGCAAGAAGAAAGAAAGCCACATATGTACAGGCAGTATCTGTGGTGATGAATTAAGGAGAAGGATATTTCCTTCAATGGCATTTCTTTTTTTTATAATTTTTCTTCACTGGTGTAAATTTCTCTGTGAAATGCCTTTACCAGGGGCTCATAGAAAGATGCTAGAAAGGTTTTTCTCACATTCTACAAATCATTTGTCCACTACAGAGGCTAGAACAATTCTACGAAAAACCACATGTGTAGTTATGCGCAATAATGTCGACGCTTTCTGCTACATTGTTGTCCTCCGCGTAGTCTTCCATCGATCTGCATGTTTTTAGCTATTTTTGTGTAGCTGATCCTCCCCTTCGGGCATCTCCTAAAAGTTTGGAAAAAAGTTTTTCGTACTTTACTGCTAGTTTGTTTTGCTCTGAAAAAGTGACACCTATTATCTTCACTAGGAATTTCGGGAAACAAAACCAGGTACACCTAAAATGGAAAAGTTTACTATGGGTCCAGTAACTCTTACCAAGCACGGAATAAATCTGTAATTTTTGGCTGTCGGCACTGGTTCGCGTGTTGGGTACAGGTGCATAGCTCTTGACGTTTATCTCGGCTTATAGAGAAAGTTATTCTATTATGCCCATTCTCTTTGGCATCTCGAAATTTGATGGAGAACGGTAAGCGTTGCGGTTAACTATTAACTATCAATAATTACTATGAGAAGTACGGAAGCCAAAGAAAACATCAACATTTGGCTGATTTTTTTTGATCTTATTCTCTCTGTTCAAGTTAAGAGTATTATGTCATATAAGCAGCCAACTTAGCTCTCTTATCTTTCTAGATCTCTTCCTCTTCAATTTCTGGTTCCTATCACATCGAAATCCTGGACATACGCTTAACCGTTTGCGAACTAACTTTGTCTCTTCTACGAACTAACTTTGTCTCTTCGGCTTTTCTGTTCCTTTACCGGGTATGAGTGGTTTCTCTACATAGAGCTCCTCAAGCGTGCTGTAGCTACTGTTTCACCATTTTTGTCAATAAGTGTTGACCTCTTTTTGCTGCTGCGAAATGGTTGAGAAGTTCCTGGATCGAGTCGCTCAGTTCCTCTGCCAGCCTTTGCGTGACGCCACAATGGGCGTTCTCAGACGTAGAGATTGCATGCCTCTATTTACTGCAATTGTAAGAAGCCTTTCATCTTCGTTGGGAAACTCATTGACTTCATTGCCTCCCCGCTTTGTTGATTCAACGTGGCCAAAGGAAAAAAAACTAAGACTTCTACGTCGTCACAAGGGATATTCGACTCGAATTTCATTTTTTGTAAGGAAAAAGCTGCAAATACGGTACTTCAGTTTTCATCTGCTCAAGTGATACTTGATTTTTCTTAATTTATTCGTCCTTAAAACAGTTGTATGGCATAGTTTTAAGGCATTCCCAGTGATTGAACAAATACATTTACGTAACTATTCAATGCTGGAAAATGCGCTACAACGATATTATCCAAGCGTTCTATTCCATAAACGCCTTAAAGGCACCTAAGACTGTCATTCCCAACTCGGTGATCACATACAGTTGTTAGCGAAAAGATATGTCACCTTGCGTTTTTGGGTGCAGATCGCTGGAACCAAAAGGAGATTTATTCCAGTTGGCAGTTCTAGTAACTCTTATTGAAAATACTTTGAGATATACTCTAATATGTGCCCTTGTTGGGAATTCTAGATTTTTTAAAAAATTTCAAACTTATTTTCATATGCATTTACCATTTGTCATTGTCGAATCAGCTGTCGGTCGTCAGCAGATTCTGATGCGGACACAAACAGAGGTCAGTGCATGCGATCTCCTTCTTCAAAGCGCGATGTATGGTGCTTGAGATACCCCCACTTCCTTTCCTCCTCTTCGTGCGGTCGAACTTTTTATATTTCATGTTTAGTCCTTCAACAACGCCTCATTTCTGCCGCACTCACCGTCGCTGTAGTTATATTCCTTTTGCATAAAAAACCTAAACTAAGTCCGCTTAGAATCTTCCTTCACTGCTTGATTTCAGCCTCATTTATGGACTCATGTATTGTTGCATCAAGCTTCGTCGTCCCCTGCTGTAAAGCAGCTGCACTTAACGGCGAGCCACCTACCACCACTGTACTTCGACTACAGTTACTTTCTTGCATTATTATTTTTTAATTCCTTTATAGCCGTTTTCTCTGTTAAATTGATTGCTCAATTGTGACCGGGGTGCTTACGGAACCTTCCTTCTGAATCATTTATCATGTGTAAAATAGCGGCGCCTTTTTCAAAGCATTGTTGTGTTTACGCTCTTACTTGTTTACTTCTCCATTATGCCCAATAGCTTTCTTATCTTGACTGCCATACTGTCCATTTTCGTGATTGGATTTAAATTAAATAAAAATAAAATAAACGTACTTCAAATCTGAGCGAGAACACTAAGGACTTGGTTTCTATGGCAAAATATCACACTCCTTGCTATATCAGTACCATTTACCAATGCTTATAGTGCCTCGTGATGCAATAGTAAAGGACGATACTGACATCTTTAAAGTCGAGATATCGATCGTTTCAGGAGCTAACCAAACCTTCCATACCTCTAGAGACAGGTAAATTGGTATTGTCTGGTAAAATGAAGACAATGACAGGGTCTGGCAAGTCCTGGTATACTTGCGCTTTCTTCATGCCATTAATGTTCCCAATGGAACAAGGGTGCGATGCGCATCCTTACCAAGGCTGATTTGCTTCTCCGGAGACGTTTCTTCAGAAATCGCTCTATTTGAGCAATGTTATGCAAATCCGTAACGACTACCCCTCTTTGTGATGAGACACACTATCCTAAACTCCAGAGACGGATTTTGAAGATTATGTTAATTCTTCTTCTGACTGATAGATGTCGAGATTATGTCGATCATAAAATGGCAAAAAAAGGATCGTTAACTTCCCGGAGGTTTTCAAGCCAAGATTTCCCCTGGGACAAAAGGGCTGAGTTTTGACGACTAGATAAGAGCCGTGCTGTTTGAGATGGTCGCCTGACACATCCACAGTTTTTGTAATTTTCAGTTAGACAGCTTTCGTTAAATTTAGCGCCTTCAAACGGTCGTCGAATAGAGTTTTATCTACAGTAGGATCGATCATGTAGGCACCTTTCCCAATATGAATATTACTAGCTCAAGGGCGTGCCTGGAGCTGTGATAAAAATATATGTGATACTGACACCTGCATAGTCAAGCGACTGATCCTCGCCCAGGCTGTCCTTGCCTTCCATATCTGAAGGGTTAATTAAATAGCATCCAGGTTTGTCTGGGAACGCCCTGATTTCATGTCTTGCTTGCTCCGATAGCTAAATCGGAGAATATTTTTGTGACGAGAATGTTTTTTGCTATTAGAAGTGAGTCGTCCTTCCCAGTCCGAAAGAAACTCAGAATACGCACGATGACGATGTGAAGAACGAGTAGAACGCGATAAAAACAGAGCATAATGAGAAAAAGTGCTTTCCCGCAAAGGCATGTCCAGCTTCCTCAGTCGACAACAGTCCACTCAATTTTTTCCTCAGTTTCTTTCTTGAATCAAACTTTCCTTCGCTTAGCAGACCAGCTCTAGGTCAGGTAAACTTTGATCGCTGAACTTTTCTGCAACGTCTGCCGTCACGATAGCGTTCAGTCCTGTCGTGCTACTTCTTCAGGCCGAGAGTAGAATTCCTGAGTCGGTGCGATGCTTCGATTCGAACTTCGGTCGTCGTCATCGCGCTTGTCTCAGGTATTGAATCAAACATAGTAGAGAAAGAAGAAGAAGAAAAAGGAAAAGGCGGCTCTTTCCAGTCTAATAGATGACTACTTTTTGGTGATCACTGTTACCGAGCCCTTCTGGCTTCTCATTTCACCTCATCACGACTCTTTTTCTTCACCATTGTCTTTTTCCTTTTCATTACCACTGTCTCTTCCCCCACATACATTTTGGCGAAGATCTCCTCAAATGTTATACTAAAGTTGTCTCTACAACACAGAGGAGCTGGAGCATCAACGGAGCTAATTTGGGTAAGTGCACAGAATAGTGCATATCTCTATATGAGTTTGCACTTGTTCTTTAGCACTTTCCGTAACCTTCACAGAATATTGCCTAAAATTTTCCGTCACTGAGACCCGCTATTCCATAGATGACGTCCTCTAGCTTTGGCAGATTTCACCTTAATCAATGCGCAGAACTGAGCAATCTGGGCTTCTCGCAGACATTTTCGAGAGCTAAGAGTACTCATATCTGAACTGAATGTAATGAATGGACCTTTCCTATAAACAAAAAAACCTAAGAAAGTATGTTTATTTATACCTGCACGGAAAGCGATTGTCTCACGTTTTCAAAGTTGATTAGTTTTATGAGGAAACGAAAGACGAGGGTAATTAGGTGCATCTACGTACATAGAAGTTATTCCGAACATTCCTTATTCATTAGGATATAGATAGGTCGTTTCATTTCCAAGCGAAAACGCTCGCGAATCCGGTCGGGTAGAGACTATTTGAGATTGCTTTGTTGTTTCTAGTATTTGAAGTTTTTTCTTGATTACTCAGATTTTTTTATGCAGTGAACCAGGTGGCTATCTATTCGTATCCAGTTTTACTTTTGTTCTCGATATACCTATTTTAAGTGAAGAATGATTTTCTGTCGTAAGACTTTGTGCGAGTTAAATAATTCACAAATCTCTGCTTGTCCAACATCCTTCACCTGTGGCCCGTTTTCACACCAAGGTGATGGACTTTCACTGTGCAAGCACAGCCCTCTCCTTTTTCATTTCTTCTTGTAATAGCGTTTTAGTGTTGAAAGCAGAAGAGAAAGCAATGTGAAGAAAGCAATTTCTGCAGCTCTTGGATACTCGTCCAATAGGGCATCGTAGAAACACTCTCTACAGTCAGATAAATTTATTTCGAAAGGTAATGGTTGTGTTAACCGAATGTAACCGGTAACATCGCAAAACCTGCAAATTAAGAGGAGAACAATGAGTGGTCATTCTAAGAATCATCAAATCTTATTTTGGAAGGGAGGTGATAAGCGGCTATATAAATGAGATTAAATCTTTGGAGAACTTTAGTTGAGTATTAAATAGCTCTAAACTGGAAAAGCTTGCCAAATCTGTTGAATATTTCTCTTTCTTTCCGAATGCTGCTGTGCCGAACAAGGTTAGAATTTATTTTTTTGAATTTTTTTTTAAAAATTTTATTTGGGAAGAGAACGTGGGAAATCACATGTCATGCACTGCCCCAGTTCTTCTCTCTGTTAGGCCGAATGAAGTTTCATCCACCTTACCAATATCGTTCGGGACAGCACCATTCGAGAAGTTTACCATCATGCCGAGGTTCCAAGAAGAGAGAACATGGGTTATTCTCATTCTTTTTTGTTGAATTGTTCACCAAAAGTGATGAACTAGCACCATCCAATCGTCTGCATTTATCCAACAAGATCGAGTTCATCAGAACTCTGGCGAGAAGCATGACATCAGGAATCAGCAGCGCGTCCTTCTAGTGGCCAAACTACTATCATTCAGATCTCAGAGAAGCCTCTTTCTGAAGCCAACAGCAAGCTGGAGCTATTTATCGCCATCTGCACAATTTTCAAACCAAATGAAGCCTCAATCAGTTACACAACATGGTAAGGCAGCATCTCCTGCAAGGTAACAACGGATGGGCCAAACCTAAAAATGTCCATAAGAACCGAAAAAACGAACTTTTCACCTCTTAATGACGCCATCTGCAATGTATTCGAGTTTGCGAATGTTAAAACAGCGACAACAACGTTAAAACAACATCGAATCCAATGAATATTGGTAGCTGGAGTATAACAAAGGTATGTATAAGGGCGGGCGTAGTGTAGAAGTAAGTCACGTTAGTTTCGCAGTTGAGTCCCTGCCCGGACTACAGAGCCGACACGTCAATCCTTCCGGGTTCGGCCCTATTGGTAGGGGCCAGTACAGCTGTTCCGGGAAGTCACTGCTAAAGCTAAATATGCAGTCACCATGCCTCTATGATTTTGAGGGAAGCCGAATGTGCTGGAGCTTTCTTAGGGGACTGAACAGCCCCAACTACTTGATCATTTGTGTTACTAAACCATTAAAAAGGACAATTACTGATGGATATTCTCATTTGACGGACTCCTAGTAGGAAGCAGCTCAAGCAGGTTGTCTCGGATGATATTTCATTTTCGCTAAACTCTTGCTAGCTGGTGAAAAAAATCAGCAGGCCTGACCGTTTTCTCTTCCATCGCTGAACCCCTCGCACACCAGACGAAAGGTGCTTCGTTAGATTGGATTACACTTTGCAGTTGTCGCGAAATGGTTTACCTCACAGGCTGCAAAAACAACATATGAAGCAGAGGTGGTCCTCTAAACCCCACAGAGCTGCTTAAGCTTGCAGCTAGGATTTTGCTTGAGTTGCTGTTTTCTAGTTGCCTTCTTCCTTATTGTTACTTAACTGAACACTTTTCCGGCTGAGACAGATATGTTTCGACGAGGTCTTGGTAATTGAGATGCGTACCCCCGCGTTGTTAGGATTGCATATTTTTCCCTATTAGATGAGTCAAAAGTAATCAGACATCTGCTGGGGTTTGTATTCATGATCGAAATTCCCGCCAATTGGGGCACCGGTCAAAACTGGTAAAATGCAATACATAGTATCACGCTGACCAATGCCTAGATCGCTCAAAGAAGGAGAGAAGTACTCGTAAGAAAGTAAGCGTTCGAAGCACCGTCTACTCTTGGTTCTAGAAGTTCAGTATTGACGACAATCCATCGAGGACAAGGGCAGGCCTGGACCCCTGACGAATTTGATCTGGACGTTGGGAGGAGCGAAGTGGAGACAGAACTATACTTGACCACTCGTGGATTATCACACACGCTTAGCACTACTCATTTACCTGTAGTTCGTGGACTAAAGTCGATCGGCAAGCCTACAAAACGGGACTGATGGTTACCCCGGTATGCAGAGCGCCCGATTAGTACTTGTTACTCCACCGAATAGTTCAGCATTCCTTTTATAGAAATCCTGTAGATTTTATGAGATTTGATACTTCTGATATCTCCTTTGTCCCTTAATTTCTTGCCATTAGAAGCACTCTTGTCCGGTCAATAGATATTTGAACGAGTGGTTTCTTAAGTATATGTTGTTTATTTCACACGGAAAGGGAAATGCCGGATGTCATAATTTTCATAATCTCTCAATCTTCAGTACCGCTCAATAGCACAGTGCTTTGTACAAACCCGTTTTTTGTTACTGAGAAATTGTCTGAATCAATCAAAAAAGTTGCCATATTTTTCAGATGAAATGTTGTGAAACAACATCTCCGTCTCAAAGAGGCCCTTCGGCATGTTGCCTTTGAGCGACATCCAATCAGCTATAGACTAATTTCCAGTCCAGCACGAGAAGGTTATGGGTTATTCACGCATTTGGTCGTCTAGCAGCGTTGCCGAAATTGCTTTCATCCCTCTACGGCGCTAGTACGAGTTCTAGCCGGAAGTCAATGAGGGTACATTCACCTCAGGGTTCATCAGTTGGTTTTCCATAATGTGATCTTTATGAAAATTTTTGGAGTCTACTCATCTTGAATCACTCCCACATAACCTCATTTGATCTTACCCGTTTTAAACTTTGGGCGTTTTCAGTTTTTCCTTATTTTCTTATGTTCATATGCTTTTTCAATTTGCCGTTCTCTTCTCTAATGTGCGTCGCACTATCACATATGGCTTTTTATTTTATATCCTGTTTAATTTTACCTTTTTTTCAGGTAATCTCGTCAATCATACGAAGCGACGTTACCCCTGCAATATGGTCGGATATGTGTAAATATAGATCTGTTTTGCTGAATTCCAGAGCAAACGTAAATATTCCGATTTCGGTTTCTATGTAGTACGTCCTCGCCGTCTCCCTCCACATTACTTCCTTATCATGCTTTGCTTCTATCTCTCAGAACTTCTTTAGAATTGATATGTTATGAACGAAGAGGTAATTTGATCCTTCCTCCCCACTCGATATTTTCATATTTCTCTTTTCGGAATTTTCCTGTGTTCTATTCCTGTCAATCGCATCGGCTGCATTTATATATTTGTTTGCCTATTTACAAAATAACTACAGCCAGGTGACGGTGAATCGGGGACCACAGCGAATTATAGAGAACAGAAATCACCTTGAATCTGCATCTCTTCACCACACCATTGCAGTCCATATCTGTCTCTGGTCTTTGCAACAGGCATGAAAAGCTGAAGTTTCGCTCGCCGACTGCAAGAGAGACGAAGACGTCAGCAAACCAATAACGGGTGCTTTTCAGCGTTCCAGTGAGGATTTTGAACAACTTGATCATACCATTTTTTCTTGGGAAGCTAAGACTTGAAAGATCAAACATTTTTGATACGACAGCCGCGTCTTTTAAAGGGAGCATATTAATATTTCTAGTTGAGTCGAATACAAAAATGATAGAAATGTTAAGGATTGATATTGACATCTTTCCCTACATTAGTCACTGCATGTCCTCTACATATATTGAAAATGGGTTTTCCCTCACAACAGTAGTGTGCTCGACCCGAAGCGTCCATGTTTCCTACTGAAAACATTTCGAATTACAGCGGATCAACCATATTCTATTGTTTTCGCATTGCTTCTGGCATGTGATAGAGTTTTCACCGTTCAGGCGTATAATTAATCTGCCATCCACAGACTACAGGGCCCTTGTTGATGTTGCTTTGTTTTCGCACCGTGCTTGATTTGTTTTTTTTCTCATTTTTTCGCTTCTTCAGGTCCGAATACCAACACGATGTCGAATCCGCCTTCGAACATTTGATTTAATTCCTATCTTCAGACTATCGCGATAGCGGCACACTTTATATTGCCTTCCTCAAAGAAATGGGTGATCCTTCGAATGGTGAATGAAGTAGACAAAATGGTAGGACTTGAGCCGAGTTATGGCGTTCTAAATATGAGCTTTGAAAAAGGACAACTTTTTTTGACAACTTAATGCATTATATCCACTCTGCTGGTCGGTGGAAGGAGATGAGTGTAGGCCGTATTTTGCCTAGTCGTGGGTCGTATAAATCACCTGGGCCTAAATTCATTACGGGTATCGGCACAATATACCCGAGAATAAACCCCGGTCGGCGCGATTATTCGCATTCATGAACGCGCCGCGGAGTGGAATGGATCCGCGATATCCCCCAAATAAACTCTGCGGCGCGTTCATGAATTCGAATAATCGCGCCGACCGGGGTTTATTCTCGGGTATATTGTGCCGATACCCGTCATTAATTTAGGCCCTGATCGTATATAACAATTACATATGGGTAGGGTATACCTAGAGATAAGACCCAGAGAAAGCGCAAGATTAGTTTTAACCGGAGAAATTTGATACGAACACCGCAATTCAGTAGAGAGCTCTCATATGGCTGCCCACCTAAGGCAACTAAACCTGCCGTGTCCATATTTTCAGTTTTTTCACTCAAGCTGAGTGGCTTGAGCAATAAACCCAAGTTTAGTTGTCTGAATTTGAGACTTTCGAATGATCCCAAGCCGCAAAGCAAACAAGAGTAACGCTGGTATGATACTAAGCATGTGGCACGGAAAACACTTTCTCCCAATGTCTTGTGTGATAGTAGTTGCACCTCGCAACGCTTACGAGCACGACCGATAACAAAACCTGAGGGTAATCTTTCGATTTGACACCGGCCTTCGAACGCAAGATTACTGATTGGGCAACTCGTCACTGTTTCCGTCAAAATCGTCCCAGATTTGGATGTTCTAGCCTCAGAAATGCTTCATACAAAATGATAAATTTTCGAATCTACAGCTTGTATTTGACCATTCCACACCCATATTTCGCAAGACCATTGATTCATGTTGTGATTCAGAAATGCAGGTCATGCTGCAAGAAGATAACCTCAATACTACCTCAGTACACCGCTTCGCAGCAAGACCGTCCCGAAGTCTTGCTGCGAAGGCTATGATTTGGTTTTCCTTTTCCACGGGATCCGCGCCATCGTCGGAATTTCATCTTACACTGTGGCGTTCTCGTCTGCCAGTCGTTGTGGAAGTTGTGAGCCCTTTTATTCGAACAACTTTTTTCTGATCGAAATACGCCACCAGACTTATGCATAGATCCCCCAGCAATTCTATTCTCTCTTCAGCCTTTTCAGCGGCTTCCCAAGAAGATAGGCCTTGTTCAATGAACAACATCGGAGTTCTAGCTCGTTTTTCGCAATGGTTTGAACACTTTGACGAGCTATTCCAAGAACTCTGTTCGTAATGGCTTGTTGCTTCTTTGCAATGGCATAGCTGCTGGATGAACTTGATTTGGAGTTTGATTTACTTATTTAAGGTCCATGCCCTCGTGTTTAGTGAACAACTGAATGCCAGCACCGTTCTATCCTCTTCCTTATTATGGGACGGATCCTCCAAGTGTTTATAGATCGTGGACGACCTTTCTTCTTCCCCTGGATACATGAGCCGTATAACTAGCCTGCACTGCTGGTATGGCCTTTAACCAAGAGTCTTCCAATAGCTGGATTATGAGCACACCACTTCGAAGAGTATGAAACAACTGATAGGTTGCAAAAAGGGCGATCAAATGACATCAAGACACAAAGAGGTAAAATATTTACACCATCAATGTGGCCATGTTTCCTAACTATTTTGCCCTAACCACCACAACGAGCTGAGGTAATTCAAATGTTTGTCGACGTCATGCAAGACTTCAAGTACAGCCGTACCTTTTTGTATTTTATTACGATGGGTTTATCCACCGAGAATCATTTTGAACACTGAGATAGCAGAAGTCATGAGTGTTCTGCAAAAATTTGCTGCTTAATGACAGATTTTTTCTTGAACCTTCCCTCACAAATAGGGTAAAGCGCTACCTTCTGGGTTAAACAAAGACTACATTTTGCAAGTACAACTGCAAAGTACGAAATGGACACCTTTGCTTCACTTTGCTTTACTTTTCTTAAACTTCTCGAATCAGCGCGCCCATTGAGGCGGTTTGGGTTCTTGTACATACATACAGTAGTTCGCGAAAAGAAATGTTACCTTGCATTTTTGGGTACAGATCGGTGAAATCAAAAGGAATTTTATTATTCCAGTTGACAGTTTAAAATACCTCTTATTGAAAATACACTAATATGTGCCCTTTTTGGAAATTCTAGATTTTTTTTAAATTTCAAACTCATTTTCATATGCATTTTTAAACTAATGTATCTTAGGAACCACTGAGCTTCTGCTTGTCTTGTAGTGATATTCTGATAGAGCATGATTAGCTTGTTATTATAGGCTATGAATTTTAGTTTCAAGACATTAATAAACCATAGAATTTTTGTGTGAATTTTTTTATGGTCAAAAAAGGTGAAATCATGGGACAATCTTTCATGTAAAATTTCATATATCAGTAACCAGCAGATGAAATACCATCAAATTAGGATATGTGATAGCATAAGATTTTCCCTTCCCCATGCATATCTAACTTTGGAGAATAGCTGGCTGATTACAGAGAAAATAGCTAATGAAATTGCAGTCCCACAAGCGGCCGTTTTACGAATACCCGGAGGTCATTCGACTCCAGATTTTTCTAGCGCATAGTAGACTTATTGCTTGTTAGGCACTTAACAGCTAGCGAACTAATCCTCGCTATTCTTCAGAAAATCATCTGTTGTTGTATGCATCACTATCCCGCCACCGTACGCTGCGCGGGTTGTGCCCCATTTTCTCTCGGTCCAACTAGAAGACGATTTTTTGAATAATAGCGGGAATTATTTTGATAGCTGTTAATTGTCTAACAAGCAATAAGTCTACTATGCGCTAGAAAAATCTGGAGTCGAATGACCTCCGGGTATTCGTAAAACGGCCGCTTGTGTAAATGCAATTTCATTAGCTACTTTCTCTGTAATCAGCCAGCTATTCTCCAAAGTTAGATATGCATGGGGAAGGGAAAATCTTATGCTATCACATATCCTAATTTGATGGTATTTCATCTGCTGGTTACTGATATATGAAATTTTACATGAAAGATTGTCCCATGATTTCACCTTTTTTGACCATAAAAAAATTCACACAAAAATTCTATGGTTTATTAATGTCTTGAAACTAAAATTCATAGCCTATAATAACAAGCTAATCATGCTCTATCAGAATATCACTACAAGACAAGCAGAAGCTCAGTGGTTCCTAAGATACATTAGTTTAAAAATGCATATGAAAATGAGTTTGAAATTTAAAAAAATCTAGAATTTCCAAAAAGGGCACATATTAGTGTATTTTCAATAAGAGGTATTTTAAACTGTCAACTGGAATAAAATTCCTTTTGGTTTCACCGATCTTTACCCAAAAATGCAAGGTGACATCTCTTCTCGCGAACTACTGTAGTTCCTCATGAAAAGGCGTTGTTCGAGACGCTCACTGAGTTTTCACTTGTTGGGATATGCAATCAACCAATTTTTGATTTTCATACATCATCGCGAAATGAAACAACAAAGGAAGATTATTCCTCCGACAGGCACTTATCGAATTGGAATTCATGGAGAGCACGTCACATATCCTTTGTCGGGGATACCCTGCCCACGCAATTAAATTTTTCTGCAGAAGAAAACACCCCATAACCGTTCGCACGTTAGTATCAAACATCAGTGTGCTTCGTAAATTATTTTGGCAGCTTTCCGTGGATCCTCTTTTGTCTGTCTGTCGGAGTTCCCGAATTTCAGAGAGATCGAAACTAATTGTTTTGGCAAGCGCGTTCTAAATCTCATTATTTCTCCTCACACACTGCTCGTATGATGTGGTTGGGATTAGTTTAGTTCGGAAACATTTTCTTCTCTGACACCGGTTTCCGCTTCTTTTTTGATGTCTGCCGAGCGTCATCCGATAATGTCGTTACATCGGTGCCGATAACTGTTCCTTTTTTGAAATAAGGGATGGGAAACAACATTTGGTTGACGTTACAACATGGCTTCGATTGATGTCGGCCGCAATGTTAACTGAGGTTCTTCTCCAGTTTTCAAAAGCGAAATTGGCATATAGCCTCTCGAGAACCGTTGTACCCCGAAAACATTCTCTGCACCCAAACAAAATATGCATTGCTTTCATAAATTCTCTCCATCCAACGTTCTAATCATTGTCTTGTTTAAAGCAATATCCGTTTTTTCAAGTTGTTTCTAGGATACTATTTCCATCACTGTGGAGAATTTCCATCGCTGTGGAGAGTGGTTGAGAGACACGCTCTTGTATGAAATTGATATTTTAAAGTCAACTTCTGGTTTTTTGCCATCACATTTTTCCTCTTCATCGTTTATCAATGTTCCGACCGTCAGAGAGTGCACGGATAGTTTAGTCGTACGGTTTTCAAGCTTGAACCCAGCTTTCCATTTTCCGATATTCGTATATTTTTTTAGCGTGATTTTCTTCAAGTTCTGAACAATGGTGGGAAAGCATCTCTCAAAGATCCTTCACGGAATTTAGATCCGCTTACAGGGTTCGAGGAAATTTTTTCACTCCCATAGAAATACATAAACCTTCATACCAAGGGTTACAAAAACCTGTAACACAATAGTAGCCTTCAACGAGGTTCTCTGCCACTCACAATTCATAAACTCATTAGCTCGAAACATTTTCATTGTACATAGGCTCCCAACGATCTCTCTTTAAACCGAGTTCAGCCAGTTTCCGTAGAGGGGATGTCCTGGTTGATTTTTTGGGAGAAACGAAACAGATGAGCTTCCAGTAAATGACAGATGTCCCGATTATCCTAATCTCAGGTTTGAAGCGGGCCAGAATTCACTGAAGAACAGCTATTTTATGTTTTCGACGTGTACATAGAGTAGCGCTCAAAAGCTATGTCAGTTTTCATTTTTATGTACAGCTAGCTCAAATCGGAAAAAAAAATCTGATACCAATCGATAGTTCTGCCGACTATATTTATAAATATGTCGAAATATACCGCTGTTGCGAATTTTTGTTTTTTTTAAATATTTTATAATGATTGTCATATGCTATTTTAAACGAAAATATCTCAAAATTGCCGAGCGTAGGGTCAACCTGGGACGATTTTCTGATAGCGCATGGTCTAGTTATTATAATGTGTTACACAGTTATTATAATGTTCTCACAAACACTTGATTCAGATTGCCACAAAATCATAGATTTTTCTGAGCAAATGTTTTGGTGATGAAAAAGTGGTCAAATTTTTGGACCATGTTTCAAACAAAATTTTATATCTTTCTAACATTTCGACGAAATTACGCTAAATTCTGGTGTCATAGAGAGTAAATTTCACTTTGATAACTTCATCTTTGTATCGAGGCTGCTCTATTGGTTTGTGAGAAAATTCCTTTCAATTTGAGAGTGCATGAAGCTTTTATATTTAAAATAAACTTCAAGAGAAATCGCCTCCATTTTTTGGTTTATAGTACATTCATGGTTCTTTTGATACAACACGTGCGCTGAAATAAATCAAAGTCCTCCATAAAAATATATCGCTTTGACTGACACTAACTAACTGTATGCGCCGTGACTACCAGTACATCAAGTGTTCGTAACACATTATAACAACTAGACCATGCTCTATAAGAATATCGTCTCGAATTGACCCTACGCTCAGCGATTTTTGAGATATTTTCGCTCAAAATAGCATATAAAAAGCCCTATAAAATGTTTTTATAAACATAGGATTTGCAATAACGGTATTTTTCGACATATTTTCAAATACATTCGTCGGAACTATTGACTGGTGTCACATTCTTTTCGATTTGAGCTATTTGTGGATAAAAATGAAAAGTGACATATCTTTCTGACCGCTACTGTAGGTTGAACTTTTTCCAGAATCATGAGAATCCGCGCCCTTGCTGTTTGTCAGCCGTTCATTTGGCAGTGTATCCTTGTTCGTTGAACGCAGTGTTCCCTGAGCTTCTGACAGAACGTCGTCATCACTGGTCTGGTTCCTTTTATTTTGGTCTTTAATCCTTGTGGAGCACAGAGCATAGAGCAGATGACCTGTACGACACGCGATGAACCTCTACGGTTTGATCCGTCCTGGTACCTTTGGTATTCGTATTGCTCTATAAATTTTTAAATATTTGCGAGGATCGCTTGGTCAATAGTACTCGAATGAATTTCTTTTTTTTCAGACGCTGAAGGAGTCCATATTCTCAGAGACGTTCGTATTTTTAAATAATATTCTTACCAACCTCGAGGCGCAGTAACTAACGCTAAAGGAAGCAGGGATCTTGTGTAAATTGTGAATCAGAAGCCCTCTTGGATCTACAGGGAGCACTAATAGAAATATGGCCCTTACAGAGCACTATTACCAACCCTGTTGGAAAATTAAAAAGGGCGCGCAGGCATTAACACACATGCACAGTCGAGGGTTTAATCCTCGCTCGGAATACCCTGGCCTTCCGTCCCTTCCGGTTGTTAGAAGAATTGTCTGGGAAGGTGAAGATTCCGAGTTGAGTAGCGGCTGACGCCGTAGTTGACTGCATAGGATGAACTCACCAGGCCTATTAAAATCGTCTTTATCCTCAGAAAAAAATGTTGTCCGTCACGGAGAGGAGTTAGGCAAAGAAAGTCCAGTTGTGCGTTCAAAACGCATCTGCCTCTACATTCAATAACGGATGTCATGTGTGCGTCAGTGCCCAGCGGCACTGAATTTTGCGAACCTTTTCCTTCCTTTCCACCATATTCTCCGGCTAAGATTTTCCTTACTGCATCTTAAATGAGGGCCGACAGCAACTTCTTATGTGATGTTCCCGCAGCCCATTTGCGCACAATCTCCTTGGCTACTTTCTTCCTGAGAAGTGCTTCCCATAATAATTCGCTACGACAAGCATCGAACATCCATCACTTTTAAGTCTTTACGGCTGCACTTTTGAGCTCTCATAGGTGCCGGATCTTTTTCTGTTTCCCAGTTCAGATTCATCATGATCGTTGTCAGTTTCGACAGAACCTGCGTAGGCTATCTGTTGTGGCCGCAGCGTGGTGCTGTTCTGGAGCAACAATAACAATTGACCTCTGGAATCATCTATATGAGTGCACAAGTCAGGTTTATTTTGATATAGAGTGACTCTTACTTTGCCGAATTCTCCTTCATCTATCAATAAGTATTATACGTAAGCATGCAATTGTACACACCTCCGATCTGCAAACCATTACACCTTTATTGCTTCGAAAACTTGTTTTTAAAGCTTCTTGAGTCTGAATATTCCATTCACTAGATAGGTTGAGTGCTTTTCTTTGAGTCTACACTTGTTTTTGTCCATGCTGAAGCTACGTTTTCCTTTCTACGATGGAAGTGACTTTAACCCATAACTTTTAAGTGAGTTAGTGCAGTTGAGTGACTTCAGTTAGCTAGTTAGCTGAATCCTGATCAGTGATAGGGGACGAGTATCAAGAACATCACATTGGGATTACAATATACTAGGTTCTTATTCTTGTTTCAGTTTTTGTTGTTTTTGTTGAGTATGCTTGCTCGCTTGTTAATTCCTTATCGTTCTTGTTATTTGAAGGCGCACGTCAAGTGCGCGATAAATAAATAAATAAATGCTGTTCTAAAGAGGAAAACCTGGCCTCATGACAGCCGTCTTCTCCCAAGCCAGATTTCGACAAATCTTGAAACGAGCTTGGCAACGTGCTACCGCGGCTAACTGCTGATGATTCCACAAAAAAAGAACTACTATCGCTCAGAAGGGCTTCTTAAAAGGGCGAAGAGACAAGCGAGAAGGTTAATTAAGAGTCAGGGCTACGGAAGTGCCCACTTCGCTACGTTCTCTTTCGGCGTCTTCATTAATTAACGGGGCACAAAATATAATATTTAGTCACACTCGGCCTTACTACGGCGAAATTCTGTTAGAAAGAAACAGAGGGGCCGGCCTGCAACGTTTTATACCTCCAAGGTCAAACTATTGTCAACTTTCGAATAGGCTCAGATGTTTTTCGGGAGCGCAGCGAAGGGCAATGTCTATACATCATCTTTATCCTGAGAATATTTGTTGAAGAAATATTTTAATTGTATTACGTTCCGGCTACCAGATAGAAGGGCAGATGAGTGGGACGAAATTGGGTCCCAGACGCTCAGTAGGTAGCACATCTTCCTTTTTTGTCATCAGCACCAGTGGATGAATTGACTGTGCCCTTTCGGAAGACGCGTTCGGCTCATAGCTTGGAAAGGACCGCATATAATCTCATTTTCGCGGAGAGGTGCTCCATGAGGCGTTTTGCCGAGTGCATTATTGAAATACACACTCTAGCTTTCTCTTGACAGTTTTCATACCAACCTATTCCCGTTTTGGAAGAATTAAATCCGCCCGTCACTGCAAATGAAGCTCTTGATCAATCTACTTGCTTCCAAGTCCCTTGGTTGCCGCCAAATTGACCCGCGCGAAGTAAGGGTCGGAGCAGAGGCACAGGCTGTTTTGCATACCATTTTTGTTCTTTTTTGCTCCTTTTTATGCACCTTGTTGGGACCCCCAGTATTATTCGCCGGTGCGAAGAGGCGGCAATTGTGATGACAACAATGGGCAGCGGAAGCTCCGTTTTCGGTTGGTGCTTCTGGCAGCTTCGACCATGCTGTGAAGAAGTCTTAATGGCATCTAGGAGCGGATCACTCCTCCCTCTGAAGTTGACTACCAAGCTCATGAAAGAGATCGTACGAGCGCGATGTTTCTCACGGAGCAATATAACCATGTTCGACACGGGGAAGAACAACCACATTACGCCCAGGCTCATCCCCTGCGACGTGCACGGCGCAAACTGGTGAGAGGCATTAAAATGGCGACACATCTCGTGCATCATATGGAGAGTAATTTGTACATTGTACCTACAACCATAGAACGGTTCCAACGCCGATCTCTTCGATTTTCACTAAGCTACTGGATTTATAGAATGCTATCTCATGTGATCGCACTACAAGAAAAAGAGCAGGAATACCGATCTATGTCATCTCATCAGAGGACGATCCCAAATATCGACTGCTACTCATAAGAAGCTGGAGATTGGGAGTTAGACGACTTCCACGGCCAGCTACATAGATGAAGTTCATCGGGAAGAGAAGTCCTCCAACAGGTAGTCATAGATGACTGCAATGCAAGAATCGGTAAAGTCAATGGCGAGGATAACGACAACTTACTGTTTGAGAAAATGAACACACATGGGAGTGGCCCCATTACCAGATTCACCCTGTGATCGACGATAGGTTGACCAAACCTAGAGGATCGAACAGAAGATAGACATTAGTCCAAAAATACGCTCCATTGACTTCGTAACAACTCTTCCAGGAGAAAAGCCATAAGATACAGTATTCATTTTTAGTGATAAGATTAAGTTCGTAAATTATCCAGTGCAGATAACAAAACGAATATCACCACTTGAACAACAGAATCTACGTTAACACTGCGCTTAGCATGGCTAACGTCTTTGCGCATCTTGCTGCTCATACTAGTCCTATCCATTCCCATGGAAGATGTTCTAGAGTGCAGGATATCAAATCCTGAATTAGTCGCCAGTTAGATCATAACTTGAAAAAATAAAACTAATTTCTTTTTAACGTCCTCCGGCTGAGCGGAATGGACCACTTACCCTTCCCTGCTCTGACCTTCCATGGGAATGAACCACTTGCTAGTCACCGGTGGCCTCCTGAGTACTGCGGAACTGGAAAGCAGTGAAGCTACTGTACTACAGCTGGGGTGTAAGCTGATACAATTGAGATTTCTCGTGTTTGTTTTGGCCGTTGTAATGATAAATGCTGCAACAGCGGACGACGATTAATCCGTAGCACTCAACTGTTCCACTGGTTGCTCTGCTTTCTGACAGCGCTGCTAACCTCATTTGCTACATCTGTATATTATGCTTGAGGCGGAACCGTCTTCATTTAATTCAGACCAGAAACATCTGGAAATTGGACAGAGGCTTCCATATTTGTCCATCCCTTGTCCACATGCCCAAGTAAGATTGTGCTTGACTGATCCGTGTTTCTTCTCTCTCTTCTATCACATTTTCATTCACCGCTGAGATAGTAAATTGTTCTTAAATAACTGATCTCTTCTGTTCCTCACTCAAGAGCTTCTGCTTAACATTATGGGGCACGCGGTGATGACTTCGAATTGGAGCTCCGAGAGCTCATTCTACGTCATTTTACCCTCTGACCAAAGGCCCTTCCTTTCACTTCCACTCTCGGGAACAATTACTCCCTGGAAGCAGTGTGGGTGGACAAAACGGACCTATCCGTATAATTCGGAGTCATTGCGTTCCAATGACTTCGTCCGGAAATTGCTTCTGTGACAGTCGTGGCCAAGGATCGGCTGGATATTGCACAGCAAGAGAATTTTGCCTCAAAAATATTTAGAATTAGCAATCTGTTCACATTAACCGTATCGATCAGAACGGTGATTTCGTCTCCTGTAACAAAATAGTACGGTATAGCTGAATTGGCCGCTAGGATGATCATTTTTGGTAGAACAGAAGAGCTCATGAATTTCAGTAGCTGCGGGGTCTCGCGAATTGGATATAACAGTTCCTGGGAGAGTTTTTTCAAACCCCAGCAAAAAACTGGGATTGGTTTGTGTGTACTTAACACCGTAATTCTTTCTATTTTTCCTGCACAATATTTTGAGCTCAGGGCGTTCTTTTTTTTCTAAATTTGCCTATATACCGTGGTTTCTGTTCAACACACCCCGCGCAGGATTGGTATAAATAATAGAAGCGATTTAGGTCACCCAGCGAACCCTTTTATCTTGCAGACCTCGACACCTTCCCTGCTCCATCAAGTACAATACATGACACATAAGCCTGACATTGCCCCACTTCTACCACTTTGTTACAAATGGACATTCTTTTGACCTGACGCTGACGCCACGAACGACTTTTCGAATGTAGAATGGCTTTGCGTGCGCATATTGTCGGCATTTTCTTGAGTGATTTGTGGAAGTACTCCCAGCGGCGTAATTTACAACGGCACACATCTCAAGCTATTCGTTTGTCACAAAAATCCCATCTTGTTTACCTCCTAGAGAGAGAAATCGTTCCGAAAAACGTGATGAATTACTTTTGCCTTCGTCTTTTCGAATCACTTCAAACCGTTTCGAAAAACAGAGCGTGAAAACATTTTCGGAACCTTCTCCTATCAATGGGGAAAAATCAAGGAAGCAAGGACAGCCTACCTACGTGCTGTAATCTGAGATGGGATGAAAATTTGTTTTTTCGTTAGTCAGCCATTCATTCGCAGTCATCGCTGGAAAATGGTAGCACCTTTTAATCGACATTTCCTATAGAAGCGGGTGCAAATTCAACTTTTCAAAAATAGAACCAACGAATTATCTTGAATACGGTGGAGCTGAGGTGCGCGCGTGTTGCGGCTCATGGCTAAACCATCTTACGGCAAAGAATAATTTAGCTATTTATTCAATTCCATCCTTCGAAGAGGCAGGTTTTATTTTTGCTTCGAAACATGGGCTTTGAAAACGATCCCTATTTTTGCACAATAACTGGTGTATCACCGTCGATAAGTATTCGCTCCTTTTTGTTTTGACAAAGCGGCGAAAATGGTGGATTATACGGCTGCTTTCACCACTTCGCTGAGCTCTCGCTAAGTAATTTATTCCGACCGAACATCGTATTGTTGTTACCGGGAAACTGTGATCATCTACTTATTTCTGCTGTCCAAGACGGATATCTTCGCTAAATGCGGAATTTTCACAGGAAGTCGACATTGTGCACCTGCTCTTATTCTTGCGTAGAGTGTTATAGAACAGTTTCGATAATTCTATTTTCAAATTCAGTTCAATACGGTAGAAAATCCAAATGGGACAAGTAAACATGGAATATCTGGATTCACAAACAAATCAACAAGATGGACATGTACTTGGGATGAAGATCTGGAGTGGATCTTTCTTTCGCTCATGAGTCTGCGATTTTTTATTCCTTTCATCACTTTTACGATTTTCATGTGAGAGAGCTTTGTGAAGGGCGGATGACCTATTACATTCTCGACTGCTGTTTACTTCCTCCATTTGACTTACGTCACCCTTTTAGTGGAGAAAGTGATACTCTGAAAAGAATGAAGCAGCTGCTCAGTTCGAAGTTTTGTACTTCGACTCGAGTCGCCAGAGAAGACACTCTCTACCCGATTGTCCGCTCTCGCTTGGAATTCTGCCTTCATTGTTATTCTTTTGCTATTTGGCGACTACCACCGCTATATTGAGGACATTTGTCTTGAATGGGGCATTTATGACACCGTGGGACTAATTCTATGCTACATGTTTCATACGCTAAGTAAAGTGCTGTTGTGTGGAGCTACAGTAGCGAAAACGTCACCCCAAAGGACGACAGATGTGGCGCTCTTTTTGCTCCATATCTGTCGTCGTTCTACCGTCTGTCTACCGTTTCTCAATAACCACATCGAAAGTCTATAACTTACAAAAATTAGAAATTTTCAGTGTTCCTGAACGTGCGGGATATCGCTACCACGTGTACTTTTGCCAGGCAATCCCACTATGTTAAAAGTCGTTAAGCTCACATTTTGGCTAATCGGGAGACTGTGCACACAGTTGGAAAATCACAAGCTGCTGAGTAGATCGAAGATCGATGCAGCGTTAGTTTATTTATTTCAACGTTAGTTTATTTATTTATTTATTTATCTATTTATTTACCTTGCACTAAACGTGTACCGTACAATACGAAAACGCGAACAAACAATACAATACAAAAAACGCACCACTTATGAGTTGCTGAGCTTTCGACGCACAGGTGCGCCGATGCCGTTTTATCGTTGCGGCACGTCCGGTACTTTATAATTTTTATTCGTTGAAATCTGGCTTTATTATCGTGTTCGCTCTGTAGTCGATGAGGTACAACATTCGAAAAGCCGTAGCAATTACTCGCGCCATAGGTTCAATAGGCACCTTCAACGATATTCATGACCTGACAGAACTTCGTGAAGAGGTGATCGAAGAGATCTAACTATAAGAGGTGCAGATCAGAGGTTCAAATGACGAGAAGTTCCTATCCGAACAGCTCATCCAATCTGTTTCCGCTGGATCAATTACACAAGGCGCCACTAACGTGAAGACAATGGATCATTTTCAGCTTATCGAGCAATTCGCTGGGTTTTCACTTCAACGAACGGGTGATTGATTCATTTCTGACCCGAACACATGCTTTGCGTATTTCTTGCTGATCGAGCTCAGCTGATTTGCTATCGAGTTTAATGGCTCAGATTTCTGCTTTCTCTCCTACCTATTGAACCTCTGGCAATGTGTGATTAACCACCCCGTAGATAACGAATAAATAGTTTGTTGTTGCTATGCCTATAGAAATTGCCAGGTGGAAATCTTCATTGGCTGCCTGAGGCTTCGATTTCCTCGTTGTCTTCGTAGTCCCTTTCCGCTGTTCGAGCTGTTGCTCACTGAAAGTGAGGATGTTTATTTATTTATTTACTCGTATCTGCAGTCGCTGATATATAAAAAACATTGTGTTTGCACTGAGTGGACGAAAACTGGAAAACTTTTTTTAAAAAATATTTTCCAGTTTTCGCAATATCACAGTATTTAAGAGCGGCAAGGCAACAACAGAGAATAATGAAACGAATGGCGACACATCCTTCTGCAGCCAAAACACTGAGCTCTTGGAAAAAAATCAGAATGACATACTTTAACCAGCTGTATTTCGGTAGGTGCTGAAATATTCAGCACATAATATTAAATAGTATTATATAATATTAATATAATAATAATAACATAATATAATATTAAATTACCTTTCTGTGCTTTCTTTACCATCCTTTTCCGTAAAATAAAATTGCCGTGATAATTTTGGTGGAAACAGAAGATGGAATATTTTGGGTTGAGGCATAAGTAATCGGACATTTTGGTGCGTTCGCATTGAAGATGAAATTTGTAGTCAATGAGGACACAATCAGAATGACATACTTTCACCAGCTGTATTTCGGTAGGTGCTGAAATATTCAGCACATAATATTAAATAATATTATATAATATTAATAATATAATAATAACATAATATAATATTAAATTGACATACCTGTATTTCTGCTGAAATATTCAGCACATAATATTAAATAATATTATATAATATTAATAATATAATAATAACATAATATAATATTAAATTACCTTTCTGTGCTTTCTTTACCATCCTTTTCCGTAAAATAAAATTGCCGTGATAATTTTGGTGGAAACAGAAGATGGAATATTTTGGGTTGAGGCATAAGTAATCGGACATTTTGGTGCGTTCGCATTGAAGATGAAATTTCTAGTCAATGAGGACACCTATTCAAATGAGTAGCATTCACCTCTGTTACAACGGCTCCGGGATTCATTCCTTTCAAATCGCATATTTCAACGCCATCCTTTTTCTCTTTCTGTCTGGTCACTATTTGAACCGTTCTTTCAAACGCTTTGACCAGCTTTATAGTGAAAGCGCTCCAACTTCAAACACCTACTCTTTGCTCTCGAACTTCTGCATTGGCGACTACGCCATCGAGAACAAGGACAAGTCAGGACGCCTGACGGCGCTTTATCTGGACCTATAGAAATAGACTTAGAGGTGAAATTGGATATTCATTTAATTTTAGTTACCATTTTTCTGTTTCTTGAAACTGTATTCTTTACTTTTAATAGAACTAACCCAGAATGTTGAATATAGATGAGTGCATGCTCTTTATGATGACTTAGAACACTCTCTTCTCAGCAGTAACATACAGAACGCAGCTGAGATGGAGTTTCAATTAATCTCCTTTCCATTCCGTTAATCAGACCAACATTTATTAACAAGAAGAGTAGCGTGTTTGGATACCCTCCGACCTTCTTTCTCGGATTAGGAACGAACGCAGTGATGCAAAAAATACTGTTAACTGGCATCACACCAAACTACCCATAATTGCTGACGATTGATCGAGAATGAAGCAATAAATAACTATGCATTGAAATTTGATGCAGAGTTGGTTGATGTCTGAATCTGAAATACTTCTCATCTCATGGCATCTCGGGTTCCACTTTCTTTACAGCAGGCTCAAGGACTTCCCTGGGACTCTCATGACTGATGCATCATCCTCATTTCTTACCGTAACCATTCACTTCCGTCCTCATGTCCATCTGCCAATGAGTGTCCCCATTTCGCCTGGGTATACCTGACTTTTATAAGTATTATTTATCACTCGATATTTACAACCATAATGTGTAGGTTACTCTGACACTGCAGGGTACATTTTCCATTTTACGACTCTTGAGCACTTCTTGCTCCAAGAGTCTAGAGGATTCGTACCACTGCATCAGGTCAGGTCTTTTCCACCCCTCATTGCGTGACCTACGAAACCACCCGAAATATCGAAAGTGGCTAGCCCTACCCATGGCTGCTTTGCAACATTCGAGCAGTGAATCTGAGCCCCCACCGGGTGCTTCCTCACATTCTTCTTGATGCCATTTTTGGTCCTTACCGTATAGCTCTTTCTTTTCTTACTATCCAGTAACGGGCATACATCATCTGCTTACGGAATAGTTTCGACTGGACCTTCCACCAGGCTACTGACCACATCGTCGAGAGTCAGGACCAAAACAAAAAGGGGGTGAATAATTGTTGGTCTGGATCTCTTGTTGAGGGCTCATTCATAATCTAAAGTGAAGCAGCGCATTAGTTCCTGTAAGGGTTGCAAAAAGATAGCTGTTGGCGACTCATAAGATGTTTGTCCCTTTCCATCCTTTTTTCCTTTTCCTATCATGCGTTTCTGCTTTGATTCTGTTCAATCAACGAACTATTTTATGTATTATAAACCGCATATGAGCGTAAATTATGATCAAATTTCGAAAAATCTCCCATTACACTTTCAGCGCCAACTTGTTTAGGTCAAATTTTTCCGACCAACGCCAGAGCTAAATATTTCCCAGCTTTTGTGAACAGCAAACGTCTTTAAAAAAGAAAGGAAGAAATAGGAATAATTGTGGCATAGAGGCCTCCCACTTTACTCATCAGGGGCGGAGTCACGCCTTACGCCATCTCTTTCGGGAAGCCGTTTCCAATTCCTTTCCTTCCATTGTTGTTGTATGAAGACGAACATTTTTCTGAAAAATGGCTCTGGGTTTTGAGACTTCCGCTAATAGGACACTGAAGAAAAGTACAAATAATTCGGCTTCATATTGGCTCTATTTTTTCACGGAATTCCTGAGAAGACTTTCTCTTAGAGACTTAGTAACCGGATCCGGCTCCACACTGATATGAATTTCTATGATATACAAGCTTGCATTCGTGTGTTTTGTTCGCACGAAAAGTTCCCGTAGGCCTTGTAGGAAAAATATCGCAATGTCTACCATGTTCCATAACCACGCTGTTTTTTCAAATCTCAAATTTCTGATTTCCGCTTGATGTTTGAGGCAGCGCGTCGCTCGTAATAGAACACTTTGTCTTCACAGAAAAAGCCTTTGGATTTGTTATTGCTGTTGGTTTTCACCGGTTTTTAATCAAACCACTTCGAGCGTGATGTAGAAAAATATCAAAAATCTAATGCTTTCCCGTCCACCCATTCATCTTCATTATAGAAATTGAAACAAAGCGCATGAAACAGAAGAAGACCTGAAGGCTTTCGTAAATTCTGCCATTGTTTTGGTGAATGTCTGTGTGTAGAGTGCGCCACTCTTTGGTGCGAAAGGTAAAGGCGGGTTTGAGAGCACATACATATCTACCTCGTGAACGTTGTATTTAGCAAATAAGTCACAAAGAATAATTATCGTGTGGTGCTGTGCCAAACGAGGTAAGTAGGGGGCCAAGTTTATTTCCAAATAATCTTCGTCCATGTACTCCTAATAAACTAGATCCACCTGCCACCTGCTAACCTCGTTCGGCACAGCACAACGCTACAATTATAAAATGATGCCGAGGTTTCAAGAAGAGATAACTTGGAGAATTCTCCATAGAATAAGATTGTCAATCAAACTTTGAATGTAATTTGAACATCAGCACTGATAACTCTCAAAATTAAGCATCGATAGCGGTTTCGTATCACCAGTGAGGGACGGGGGCAACCATCACACTTTATTTACGCGTCATTTACACCAGGGACCCATTTGCTATTATGTTTCGACAGCAGTTGCATCACAGCACGAGTGACAGCTAGACGGCCATTAGAAAGTCGTCTAATCGCCCTTTGCTTCGCATTGTCGACGAACTCCATGAATCGCCCTGTTGGATCTCGTATCGCTGGAGAATTATCATATTATATTCAATCATAATATACGCTTAAGGCATAAGAAGCAGGTGAAATCACGTCTCTCTTATGCTTTAATCACTTGGGCGCGAATTGGAATTCCATACTATAGGCAGTTTTTCAATAACCTCCAGTCGGGACCACTCTAGAGCTCTTCACGTTTCTGGATTTCAGTTCCGCGGAGAAAAGTTTGGTTCTTGTTCAGTTTCCACAAAAAAAACGAGAAAAACCGCCGTGGGAGACACTTTTCATCCTCAGAGAGGCCCCCCTAGATTAGTTTCATACATACCTGACGAGTTGGGGTAGAGAAAATGACTGCTTTGACTTCTCATATAATGCATTCTTTCCGTAGCAAACGTAGAATGAAGGCCCCGCCATAACTTATACCGACTACTACAGAACTTAGGTACTGCTGGGCGTATTGAATGTTGGACCCTGCGGAATGGTTCCGGGTATGTATAAATTGACCCATGACACGCCAAAAGAAGTCATACATTTGCCTGGAACAGTGAAACGTTTTCTCGGTTCTAGCTCATATTTCCAATGACTTGGATTCAAAGAAGAAGGAGGGGCGGAACTGCCGCTACGAAAACGAAAGCCTGCCTACGCCACATCTGGTGGTCGGAGTAGTTCTCTGTCATATCCTAGCCCTGCCTGTTGGCCTTTTCTCTCTACTCTTATTCTGATCATTGACTCTTTTCCATTAGTGCCAAGTTTGCCACTTTTCTTTGGTATTGCTTTTGGCTTGATAGCTAAGTTCTTCGCTTCCCTTGTTTTACAGATATAATAGTTCATAAAAGAAATGAAAGATGCTCTCTGGTGATTTGATACGCTGTACGTAATCCTCCTTGAGAGCTTGAACCAATGGGTTGGCGCCGGTTTCTGATCTAGGCGGCTATGTAAAAGACCAGAAAAACAACGATTCAGTTCTGATTGCAGGCCGTCGAATGTCTTTGTGACTTTTATATAATGACTTCGTGGGGTGTCGCCGCACTCCAGGAAATTGGATTGAAAAGTGGAGAGCGAGTGTTTTTTCTAGGGCTGAACCAACACGAAAGATGGTTCAAAAATGAGCAGTTGTGTGAGCTACATTTAAAGAGCATTTCGTTGGAGAACTACACCTCTTTTTAACAACGCACTCATTTGATTTTGATAGAAATCAAATATTTTATGAGGATTAAATATTGAACTTTCGTACCCCGCTCAGCCCACTCCCCAAACTCTATTTCCAGACTTGAACGGAAAAAAATCAACGACTGAGACAGTCTCGAAATTGAACTGAGAATATTCTTCATGAATAATCTCAGGCTTTCATGCATATGGTACAAGGTTGCTGCCATGAACGTCAACGTTCTATGTGTAGTTCAAGTGCATTGTGTTTAAAAGAAATAAATTCGAAGGGCGAAATTGTGAAAATCCTGAGGGGTTACAGCTTAAAAACCTGAGGGGTTACAGCTTAAAAACAGACACACTGTGACAAAACTGTTCTACATAGATTTCCTTTTTGAACGTTGGAGAATGACGGCGGAATGGCAAATGTGATTTCAAGCCTCTTTATTTTGCTGCCGGCAGCCTCGTTCCGCCGCAAACATTTTCCAGTTTGTTCTCATGTTGTTTAGATTCTCTGCCACGTATCGCTCTATGTATCAGAAGAGTTCCTACAAGCGATTCAGATGAAAAATAGATCTTTTTCACCTCATTAGACTATTTCCACCACGTTCTATTGATCTCGGCATTTCAAATTCCAAAAATTTAAATTTCTTTTTCGTTGACTATTGAGTAGAATATCGTGATTGATTCAACGGTTCTATTCCGCTATGGTATCGGCAATGCCACCTCCATCTGATTCCTGCGGGTTTTTCTTGAAACAAACCACGACTTCTCTCACGATCAGATGCAGAAGGGAAGGAGTGTTCCCTTTCAAGGATATTTGCATGCGTTGTCTGCCGTGAGGCAACTTCTCCTCAAAGAACGGACGAACTTCTCCTCAAAGAACGAAAAATCTCTTCAAAGGTCTGGAGAGGCACAGGAATTGATTAGAACGATAGAAGCAACGATAAAAGTCTCATTGAAGCATTTCCGGCATCGTGACTCCTAACAATAAACAACACTATTGTGTGCATTTGTAAACGAGCTGTCAAGCACGCGATGTTTCGCCATGAATTCTTCCTCGTCAATTTTCCTCGCCTTTCACTCTCATGCTCCCGTACGTCGACGGGTAAATGATTTATGAGGCAGTTTACCCGATTTGCTTCGACAGTGCTTCCAAACCAATTTCTCTATCTCTTTTGCTTATTCTTTAGCGTTTCTGCCCTTGGAGGAGGAGTTCAGCCTAACAATTCACCGGCGCCATGACATTATGGCTTATCCTGCGACTGAATTAGTCCATACTTCTCGTACGTCGGCATTTTTCGTGTCCAGCCAACGCTGATTCTTGTTGACTTTATTCCAGGTCTTGAGACCGAGTCCTATGCTACAGATAGGATTAGCGCCGGCTCTAACTAGCGAATAAATACGTCCTCATATCACCTTATACGGATATTTCCCATTAGCCCACACCAATTCCCTTCGTTACGTCAGCGATGTAGCCGTATTACGCCAGCCATCCACCTCAGTATTGGCATTTCCGACGATGTTCTTCTTTGGTGGCAATTCGTCACTACGCACCATTGTAGAGCGTAAAGGGTCCTACGAGAAGCCTCACTAGAACTTCGTCGTCAAGCAAGAGAGAAACCATTCACGGGAAGCAGGTAGGCTCACGGAGAAGTCAGAAGCGGATCGTTGTTAGCGTTCTTAGATCGTTTGAGACCTGGGTGACCTATGTAGGTGAAGCCCTCCACTCTGACGTGCAGATTGTATAGGTCAGCGTCCATAAAGATCTAGGGACGGAGTCTATTTTCATTCCACAACGTTTTTATCCCGATCAATTACGGGGAACGTCTATATCGCAGGGACGGAGTCTATATTCATAATAAATTGATCCCGATCAATCTGTTAGATTGAGTCATAAGTAATCGGACATTTGTACGCATTAAGAGTCAAGACCAAATTTCTAGTTGATGAGGACACCTATCGAAATGAATAAGGTTTCATCGATGGAGAAAAGCTCTGCAAAATCTTCCGCCACACTCGCTTTAGTGACGCCGATCACTGTTATAATGGCTCCGGAATTCATTCCATTCAAATCGCGCATTTGCAACGTCATGCTTTTTCTCTCCCTATCTGGTCATTATTTGAACCACTCTCTTGAACGCTTTAATCAGCTTTATAATGAAAGTGCTCCTGTTTGGAACATCGTCTACTCTTTGTTCTTGAACTTCTGTATTGGCTACTACGTCATCGAGAACAAGTACAAGTCAGGACACCCGACGGAGTTGGATCCCTACCTATTGATGTATGAGGTGTAAGCCGATCCATGCCAAACCACACGTAAATTATAAGACACCTTTAGTGTCCTTCAGTCGTCTGATGATCATGGACTAAAGTCGATCGGTAAAGCTTGGAAACTGGGTCGACGATTATCTCGAGCTCTTACCCAGTGGGCAGTGGTCGCATAGTACACGATGGAGTTTCTCTTCTCATTCTCAAGTACAGGAATGATTGACTGAACAATCTAGTCACTGGCGATGAGAAACGAGGGCTCCACTCTAACCATCCCAGTGATGTCTAGGTGATCGACAAGACTAGAAAAGCAGAAGACGTCCTAAAACCTGACAAGCACCCAATTTGGCGGTAATGTATAACGGAACATTTTGTAGCACTTTTCTTCCTCTATCGGTAGAGACCTCATTTGTTTTGAAAGGTGCCTTCATTGTCGGAAATTTTGATCTTAAATTCAAGCTCATGCAAAAATATCCAATTACTTATGACTCAACCTAATGAGAAAGCGACTTCTACGATGACTTTCCTGTTATGCACGTTGACCTCTACTTCACAACGTTGCAGGGGAATTGAATTTATAATGATGTTTGGAGGTATCCTAGCAACAATAGACAGTTATCCATCGGCGATCGTTAGTATGGCACTTTTTGTGCAAACACACCGCAATGGCTAGAAACAAATTATAGGGAGACCTTGATCGAACTTGGTAGTGCAGCCGCTATACTTAGTGAGTGTCTTTATCTTTCCAGACAAGTCTGATACCAATTTTACCAATCCCAGAGTAACGGAGGGGTTGGTTAGCTAGAGTGAGGACTGGTCGCTTTACCATGTGGGTAGCAGTAACGCCTTTTACCGCCGCTCCACGCACGTTCAAAAGAGAAGAAGATATGACATGGTCGTCAGGTGCCTGTGGCGCGGATCACAATCACTGCATCTAGTAGACTTGCCCGACGGGACTCGTCTGCCTTCGGTTGAAAGTTTAAGCTAGCGGCCCACATGACTTGGCTGCACCTTCCAACAGCTCTTCGATCACGTGAGCAATTTTCAAAAACCTTTTTAACATACTGGATAGCTCAGGACTGGTTCCGTCCGAATCTTGTTAGGAAGCCCGCATTCTTTATGAGGACCTTGGTTTTTCGTTGCTGCTTGTGACCAGTTTCATTATTTTCTTGCTGACCTCATTATTCAACGAATGACATATGCTCCCATGGCAATTAGCAAAAGGTCTGAAGAAATGGGCATCTACCTCGTCAGGCTCTGGGGGGCTCCAATTGGACTTATTGAAAAATGTGGGTTGTGCTCTTGGGCGAACTTAGGTGACGTTGGATACAACTGAAGGTAGGTAATATTCAATTTTGTGATCCTAGCCATTTCCGACTTGAGCTAGTTCTTATCATTAGTCAGCTATAAGTACGTATCAATTCTCTAATTTTTATCAACCGCAGCTGAACTGTATAACGTTGAGCCTTCTTCATATTGCTCTCGCCTGCTACAAAGTGAGCGATTTTCTTGGTTCGACTTATTTTATTCGCCAGTTGCGTGGCAACATATAGGGATTTCGCTGTCTCCGATCAAGAGAATCATTGTTTAGCGGGAGAAAGGTCCAAGTTGGAAATGTGAATTTTTTTCAAATTGTCACTTAATTAAACTAAAGGTAAAGGGTAAGGTTAGTTTGTCGGCGTTGATCAGCCCCGAAGGACGCGCGACGGCATTCGTGTTCAACTCAGAATCGTAGAGGTGATGAATGCATGTTTGGCCTACATACTTGCGATGGAGGGGGGGGGGTGGACGGGGGAGGCAGGCGCTATACCGAATCTGTGTTTTTACCCTTCACGATCTGTCAGAAACCAATTTATCCGAACCGTGAGGGTTTGAAGGCTTTGTCGGCCTGGGCGAGGATCGATGGATGATGCGAGTGTCGGTAGCGCTCTTACCATTGTCCTTGATTAATTGACCTATTTCTAAATGATTTCATCATCCACTACTCAAGCAAACAAGGTATACCACTGGCTTACCAGTGAATTACTGACTGCAATATTGTTACTCATAGCATCCAAGCATAACTTAACTTAAGTGAACTCGCTACGCTATTCTTTTCCGAAGGCCCTTGAACAGTGTGTGGGCCGAACACCACATACATTCGCCATGCACTTCGATTCTGAATTACAGACTTATGCGTGGCGCGCCCTCAAAGGACTGATTAACGGCGCCCACTCCATCTTCACCGTTCCTCATCTGTCCGCTCTAATTTTGCCGAAGGTCATTCTCGGCATCGCTGCCTCCTTATTCCCATCGCTAAATGGTGCAATTTCAGTCGAAAACCATCCCATTAGCGAAATTATGTTGTTATTTGATTTGTGTGGCGAAATGCTCACTTTGCTTACTCTCAAAGTAGTTTCAAATGAGTCATCGTCGCCTCTGGTAATGTTATTACATCCCTATTACGGTCGCCTATTACATCCCAAGAAGAGAGTTCTATTTTTTTCCCAAGAAGTTTTCCCAAGAGTTCTATTCTTTATCAACAAAATTCAATATACCGTAACCTTCCTATTCTCTGCGTGACATTTGATGGCCAAACAAATTAATACTGAGTTAGCCACTCGTACTATGACTAATTCGTGAGCGATTCTGTTCTTTTACGACGACCAGTACAGACGAAACTTTGCTCCAGTTTCCAAACTGTTCATGTACGCCCTTTTTGAATGCTTGCCTCTGTTTTGTATTTACTTAACGGTGGTCAAGTGTATACTCGTTTAACTGAATGGATTGAAGTAACCTTTCATACTAATAAACCACACACGCCGCTATTCGCAATCTAGTAACAAACATTTTTTATCGTGAAACTCTAGTTTTTATTTCAGTTTTTTTTACTTTCCTTTAATGATGCACTAGAACCACGAGAAAATGTTTGTGGTTCAGTAGACGATGAATCTAGCTTTTCGGTGTTTGAGTTTTGCGTTTGCACCTGAAATGGTCGCTCGTTCAGTAGTATGTTAGACATATGCATGTTCCTCCTTCTACAAGTGGTTATTTCTGAGCTTCTCATCGCTCAAATTTCTATACATATTTTCCGCGTTTCCCTTCGCTACTCTTCGATATGTCAGATTCAGTGTTATTTTTTCGAGATTCGTTTTATTTTTCAGATGGATTGCAAAGATCCGCAACTGTTCGATATGAACAACAACATAACGCATAGTGTTTTACAGACACTTTTCCTATTTCAGCAGTGAGTTCTATTTAAAATTTGTCCAAATAAGTTAATCCAGATTTTGGAAATAATGGAAGTTAATGATGGAAACAGCAAGTTTCACTTTGAAACGTGTTCATTCCAAATTTCTTTCCTGAATACTGAGACTGAGACAAATTATGCTAGTCGGATCGCAATCTTATTTAATGGTCGGATTTTAGGGTGCCCAAAGTAGAAAATCGCTTTTCATGTAAAACTGTGTGCATATGTTACACGAAACTATTCTGCTATTTGCCGCTTTTTTAGCGGTTTATAGGCACGAACTAGTTGATTGACATATATATTTGGAGATGCCTGGTCATTCGCAAAAAACTGACATCGGACCGGAATTGAACCCGCGTCTTTCTGTTTCCGGCAGACTGCACTAACAAGCTCCGCAACGTAGTACATCGGTAGCACAGTGGTTAGTGCAGTCTGCCGGAAACAGAAAGACGCGGGTTCAATTCCCGTCCGATGTCAGTGTTTTGCGAATAACCTAGCATCTCCATATATAAGTCAAATATAAGTCAATCAACTAGTTTGTGTGCATATGTGTTTTCGCTTGACAGAATCTTGTGAAATGTTGCTGACCAATTCAATACGCAGTGCAGATTCTTAAGGCATTTTGGTCGCAATCTCCTCCTAGGCGGCCTAACCACGATAGCTAGTCTGGTTGAGCGCATCGGAATACGTCTCGCATCTATCATCTTTCAGTTAACAATCAGCCTCAATCTGAACTATTTTTTTATCAATTTAGGTATCAAACACTTTCTTCGCTTAAGATGTGATGTCTGTTTTTTATTTGGTTCAGAAGAACTAGAATTTTAACTGCCATTCAGTTGATCGAAGCCGCATTTCGTTATGCGTACGTTATTACGTGGTCAGCCTCATTTGCTTATCATTCCGGCGATATGTACTGAAAACTCTAGAATTCATAATTTTTTTAGTTCAAGTCGAACGATCCTCCTAAACAGTTTTGTGGACCAGTTGATGAAGCCGTATTATTCTGATTTGTGTCGTATGTTTGTCATTAATGCGACTCAGTTTGAAGATAGTTACGAACACCAGAAAGAGCGAAATAGTCTTGGCCAGGGCGGGGGAGGGGGAGGGTAGAGGCTAGACCTGCACCACCGACCCGTTTTGTTTGCAGGTTTTGCAGCAAACAGAAGAATTAGCGAGCCAGCGCTACTTGTTTATACTTTTTTTCCAGTTTTGCTGTTCTCGTGTTCCTCAAAAAAAGTCTCATTCAGGACATACTCGGCTGTTCATCGCTACGTAGCTGTGCTGCTGTGCTTGTTCGGTCTGCTTGCCAACTCCATTCACATCTGGGTTCTGACGCGGCCGCGAATGCAATTCAGCTCAGTACATACGCTACTTGTTTGTATCGCCGTCTCCGATATGGGAACTATGACGTCGTATCTGGTAGGGTATATTAACCGTATATTCACCTTCTGGTTTTCTTCAGTGTAACTGAATGTTTTCAGATCTACATGACGCGCTTTGAATTCATGCAGGATCATCGTGGATATCCATACAGTTGGGCGCTCTTTTTGAAGGTAGTTCGCCATGAATTCTTTAGTTTTATTTTTGCCTTTGCGGTGCACTGCATGGATTACGCTCAAGGGAGGAAAGATAGTGGTGAAGGAAGAAAATGCTGTAAAAGCTGCCGTGATGGCGCTAGGTTCATCGCGAAGTTTGAAACTCAGGCGGGATTCGAAGTTTCATCCCGTGCATATCCGTGGTACTATGATGATGGACCCCTACATCAACAAGCCGACAGTTCCTTTCCCCAAATGGACCTGTCATATGCGCTTCTCTAACACATTCCCTAGGGCCGTTGCCTCCATCACTCACTAGTGATAGCGTTTCAAGCCGGAAACTGGGCTCGGTATTGTTTCAGTTAGGCCTGGAATCATCTTCAGTATTAACGCGAAATTGTAGTTTGATTACCGCTTTTCGTGCGCAGAACGCTGTACCGAAAGCGTAATCTCACGTGAATGCTGTAAAGATTGTTGGAAAAAGCCATTCCGCTTGGAATCATCATCATCATTTATTACATGAATCAAAATGTGATATAAAAAGAAAAGGAAATGCATGCGTAGGTAAAAAGGAACACAACCGGGGATAAGTGACCGACAGGCAGTGAAAAATAAAAAGTAGTAACTCAATGCGCGATAAGAGTAGTGCAAAAGAACCTAGAAACGAGAAGGAAAGTAGAAACATCAGAAACACAACAAAACAAAACAAAAAAGAAACGCTGCAGACGGCCAACAGTGTTTAAAGCAAGGTTATAGAGAAAATATGGACTGTAATCATGGTTCCAGGAATTTATCGACTATTCTCTTGAAAGCGTTAAACTCGTTGGAACACTCACTAGTAATAGTGACTCGAGCTGGTAAGCCGGACTCAGTATTATTTCAGTAAGGCTGGAACCATCTTCAGTATTGATGTGGAATTCCAGATTGATTAACGCTTTTCATGCGCGGAACGCTGTAATGGAAGTATAATTTCTTGTTAATGCTGTAAAGGTTGTTAGAAAAACCCAGCTCGCGATGAAACAGGCTCCCTATTTCATACTGAACCACGAACATTTACATTTTTCGTGGTTCCCTTAACCATACAGGTGGAATTTCTTCTAACTTCGGCACGTAAGCTAGTCGTAGTGAAATCTTCTCTAGACTAACTACTCCCACCCCTCATACTCCATTCAGGCCAAATCAATGGCATTGGAAAAGATATTGTTTCGATTTTGTAAAGAAACAGTTCTCTAATGACGTTCTCATACCTAAGACTTCCGGTGCATTTTATTACGAAATAAAAAACAACAGGCTGATTTTTATTGGCCTAACGTTTCGACTTGAACGTCGTCTTCAGAGGCCTAAAAAGTGGTCCGAAACTAAACTGACCCTTGATCTAAACGGCCAAGCGCCGCATCGCTCCTAGCATTTTTGACAAACCCATGCAATCCCCACGAAATTGAGAAATCCAGAGAAATCCAATGACTTACCCCGTGGTCCACCGTGAGAGCGTTGCCGACGTGGCAACCAGCTCTGTTAGTTGACGAATGCGACTGAGTCACATCAGTCATTCCGGAACCCACAGAACGGTGTAAATGATAAGAAGTCATTGCTTATTGAAAGACACTCATTTCGGTTGTTCATGATTGGATTCCTTGCGGAAATCCAGAACGCCTCCAATGCCTTTCTGGACGATATCTCAGCCTCGTAAGAAAGAATTTTGCACACAATGTCAAAATCATTCCCGCCGTGCACTTCATGCTTGTGCCTTCCCAGCGGGGATGTTATGCTACCCCTTCTCTTGCTGGCCAGATGTTCATTTATTCGTGTCAACAAAACACGACCGGTCTCCCCAATGTACTTGCCGTTGCAAGTCCTGCATTCAATCTCATACACTACTCCCGATTTTTCACAATCTCCACTCTTTCCGTAAGGACAGACAACACAATTCTCCGATACACATTCAGTGTCGTAGAGCCTATTTCGCACTAGCTGACGTTTGATGTTGTCGTTCGGGATGTTAACAAGAACGACATCATTTTGAAGCTGAGCACGAGCAAGGCATCGCTGTACTGTAGAGGAGAATGCGTCAGAGATAAAAGGAAGACATAAAGGTACGCGGTCTCGGAAGGGTTGTACGCGCTGGACAGTAGTTGTTCTTCTGTGGTATGATGTTCTGCTAACATAACCATTGTGAGAGGCTATTTCGGAAGCTAATCTTACTGATTCTCGTCGTTCGTCGTCACCCGTGCACACTGCTGTAGCTGTCTTGAACATGCTCCGTACTACTGCTCGTTTAACAGCGGTGGGGTGAGCAGATTTCGCATTGATCAAGATATTTTTAGAGCTTCCTTTTCGGTACCACTTTACGCTTACTATGCCGTTGGATACCTTCACCTGCGTGTTAAGATACGGAAGCCAACCGTCCGAAGGTGTCTCTCGAGTAAGCTTGATGTGCTGTGATTGCTGGTTAAGAACGCGGAAGCATTCATCCATCTCGGACTGTGTAGATGTTATTATGAAACAGTCGTCGATGTATCTACAGTACATCAGAGGCAAACGAGCTAGCACCGGTTCTTCTATTCTGCTCATAAAGCAAATTGCAAGCACTGGCGCAAGCCGCTGACCCATTGCCAGACCCCTCAGTTGGGAATAATACGTGCCTGACCATTTAAAGATGTTACAGTTCAGGCATTCTTTGACCAGAGTCATAATTGAGTTCCTCTCGAGTCCAAAAGTGTTGATGTTAGCTATGTGCCTTTCAAGCATTTCGGACAATGCTTGTAGGGCTTGATCGTTTTGGACGTTGGTATACAATGAGGTGACATCGAATGACTCTACAACGCACTTTTCTTGTAATTGTACGTTGTGTAAATGGTCAAGGAATGTCCTCGTATTGGTCAGGTGGAAGGAATCATGGTCAAAAGTTGGCTTACGATTTTGTTGAGAAACCAAGATATACGATCGGTTGGTCCACCAACGCAGCTTATTATAGGCCGTGTTTTGAAGGTATCCGCTGACATCGAAAGCACATCTGCAGAGGAAAGCTTGTGGGTCTTTATAAGGCTATAGAACACAGGACATCTGGGATGGTCTTGCTTGAGTCTAGCAATTAACTTTCTGTCTAATCCCGCAGATTGTCCTAATGTTATCCAAGTTCGGTTCAAGCGTCTACATTGTGAACGGAATTCCTCCACGGTTGATAATCGGTAGAGAGAGGAATCTCGCAGATGGAGTTCATTGATACTTCTGTCAAGTGACTGGGGTATTACCACGAACTCTCCACCCTTGTCACTCACGGAGACGCGTAACGTACCATTAGATCTTAACTCACGCATTTCTTTAAATCCCAGTCTTTCCTCGAACGTCAAATTTGTATTTCGTTGTCGTCTGTGCTGATGGAGTGCACTTAAGATAGTGGACGACAAGATTCGTAATTTGACGTCTACTTCTGGAACAGGCTGAGGTTCTCGATAAAATGTGCGTGGGAATGGTAAAGGATTGTATGGGTTTGTCAAAAATGCTAGGAGCGATGCGGCGCTTGGCCGTTTAGATCAAGGGTCAGTTTAGTTTCGGACCACTTTTTAGGCCTCTGAAGACGACGTTCAAGTCGAAACGTTAGGCCAATAAAGATCTGGTTCACCATACTAACCTCGTCCGGCACAGAAGCATAAAACAGTTATAACATCATGCCGAGGTTTCAAGAAGAGAGAACTTGGAGAATACAACAGGCTGAATAACGATTGAACGCTCAGAACTCCCTTCGAACCGTCCTTTCCGCTTATCGTAATGTGTCTCATTGAGTGGACTATCAGCTAAAAAGAAGATTATCAAGTGACCCTTGTGTTATAGGTGAAGAGTGTCCTCAGCATATATCGAAAACTTAAGAAACTGAGCTTCCAGAAACAGCTCCATTTCTCTGGCAAATACAAATAGCCAACAAAACAACCTCGTGTTGAAATAACTTCACTGAAGCTTTCACATGGCAATACCGCCACAGTTTTCGTCGTAGAATAGCAGAGGCGGCTGGGGTCCCGCTACAGTTCTATGACCAAAGGAAAAGCGCCAAGAAAGGTCATATCCGAAACTATTCTGCTATCTGCCGCTTTTTGTTTAGCGGTTTATAGACGAGAACTAGTTGAAGGACTTATATATTTGGAGATGCTAGGTTATTTACAAAACACTGACATCGGACGGGAATTGAACCCGCGTCTTTCTGTTTCCGGCAGACTGCACTAACCACTGTGCTACCGATGTACTTGCGAATCTGAAAAGCTCTTATCCGTTTTTCAGATCCACGTCGTGCTATCAATCGCTCTTCATGCGATTACGCTCTACCTTGTCGTATTGATGGCTTTCGTCCGCTACAGCGCAATGCGGGTCGCAACTTCTGGTTGGCTCCAGCCGAGGAGATCAATGTAAATTTGTTTCCGGAAGAAACTCCGATCTCTAATAAGCTCATTTTTCAATCCAAACCTAATGAATCGTCTGTATAGTGGAACCACGCCTTTAGTCATCAGCTAAAAAAACATGCAAGGGGATTTTAGGCACAGAGGATCTTTTCTGAATGGTCTCTACAGAATTTAAGAACATGATCAGGCGAATATTCAAATGTGGCTATTTTCGCAGATTTATAGGTAACAAAATAAGAAGGGTTCTAATCCAACTTTTTCCTTCTCGTGTTTGATTGAGGTCAACCCTACTGGGTGCACAGCCGCATTTTTTCCTGAAAGTGGTACTTCGATAAAGGAATTTGTAGAAGAAGAGGGTCATGGAAGGGATTTCTCCTTGACCTTGCTTTCTAGATTGATACCAGAAATGGAATTAATAATTATGACCATGGCTACGCCTCACAATCTACCAAATTTATATAAATTTCGACTTATTGTTAGTGGGACTTCGGCCGTTCACTTCTTCCTAGCCGAATCTGAGAAAATACAACTAAACAATCGGATTTCATAACGTTAGAGACACCAATTGTTTTCAATTTCAGACTTGCAGCCATAGGAATAGCTATTTGTGTGTTCGTTCTTTGCGTTCCTACCCTACTCGCTCATGAAATCACCGCCAGAAGGGCTGTCTCCACGCAAGGAGAGGTCTCAAAGCGATACAGGTGAGTTCCGAAATTCTGCGTCTCCTGAGCACAACTTCGATGCCTGATTCTTGCTCTTCTTCAAATCAGCGGTTATTTCAGTATCGGGTTTTCCGACATGGTGCTGGAGAATTCCTGTTTGTTGCTGAAGGGTAATCTGTGGCTGACAGGAATATTCTTGAAGGTGAGCTTTTAACAGCATTGTCATAATCCTCTCCTACATTGCATTCCTCAAATGGGTCCTTTACCTCCTTACGTACCGATCATTTTACTGCATCTTCCTCATTTTCTATGAACGAAAAACGAAAAGCTCGTGTAGCGAGCGTGTATAAATGAGTATAAAGTCGAAAAGACATTTCAAACAGGGAAAATACTGCAAATTATGTGGTATTAGGCAATCATTCGCTTTTATTTTTATATTCTTTTATTTTTGCTCCTTACATTCTTTAACTACTTCGAACCAGCAGCTTCAGTTCTTTTGCATATCCTTTACCTATGTACTGTTTGAAAAAACCATGAGCTATCGCTTGGGAAGTCACGCCCTTTCCATCAATTTCGAAAGTTTTTGGTGCCCTTTATTGTAATCGAAGCAGCCAACGATCAACCTCAACCAGCATTTTCTGCACGAGAAGTTAGAATTGCCCTTGAGTTACATTTGGTATGGTGTCACAAAAATGTACCGGGCACAATTTTTTCACCTCGTTACTTTTTGAAAGTTACTTCTTCAGGCGATACCTTGCGTGCTGCTTTTCTGGTTCACCATTGCTCTCATTGGTAGAATGAAGGAAAACAAGGAAAAACGAAAGAAGCTGCTGAAATCCCGCGATGACAAAGGGAAGCGAGATGTCACCACGTATATGTAAGTCCACGCAAACATTCTCTGAAGAAGTGATTCTACAGAATATAACATAATGCTTCAAGGTTGGTGTTTATGGTTGCTGTTTTCCTCACCACTGAGCTGCCGCAAGGAGTTATGGCCGTATTGAACGGTGAGTTTCATTTCTGCTGACGTTTACTGTATCACCCAAAGAACTGTTTTCTTCACGATTCATTCATTTATTCCGCTCATAGTCGTACTTATGGACGACAATTAGTAAAATAGAGCGCGCATCTTTAACCAGCTCAAAACTGAACTCATATTATTTGTGGGGCGACTGTAAAATTCCATTCATAACACTTTATATCGACGTCGGTTACGTATCAGATTTTCCAAAATCAATATGCTCTTCAAATTCCGAACCCAGAGATGATCGTGATTTACTAGGAATATCATGTCGCTATTGAAGATTGTAGGGAGAACGTAAAATAAACACAATCGATCAACGATGTTGTAGGCGCGATTTTGGTTAAGGAACGAATTTATTCGAAACGTTAACAGCAATCCTCGAAACAACTTAGCGGAGGAGAAAAAGGAACTCTTCGAGGCCGCCGTCTCGAACCCAAGCAGTAAAGCATAGTGATGACCTTAAACTATCGACATCCATCCCAGAAAAAGACACGCGAAAGTCGAGATTTGTTTGAAGCAACCTTTGCCCATCCGTCACCCTTCTTCAACTGTCTCTCAGAACCGTTTTCCTGTTCTACGGCATTCTCAGGACTGGATGGCCACCGCTTAGCGGAGGTCTCCCTGACGTTGCTCCCAGCGAGATAGAGTTCTGTCAAGTATAGTAGAATTTAGTAAAAGTATTGTAGAGACTAGAAATCCACTGACTTTTCCTTAAATTTATGTTATCTGTCTGATGCTGTGACTTTCGGGTGATTTTCAGCTCTCTACACTTCACAGTTCCACGCGTACGTCTACCTGTCGTTGGCTGACGTGCTGGATCTCTTGTCGTTAATCAACTGCTACGTAGCCTTCTTAGTGTACATTTGCACGTGCTCGCGCTATCGACAGACGTTGCTTTCCATACTTCCCGAAAGACCGTCAGTTTTTTGGAAATATCTTCATGCATCATATTCCATTATATGACGGCTAATGCAACAACGAAAAATAGAACAGAAACACATCATGGATCTGTCTCCTCATATAAACCATCGATCTACCTAGGAATAATGAGACTAAACCAAGAAAGAATCAAATAGAGCCAAGAAGTTTCCACAGTCAACTAAACCGTCCATTTCAATGTTCGATTTGTCGCACGGTAGCGGCGGAAATTTACTGGATGTCTTTTGGATGCGAATTTTTCCGAACAATAGAGGGAGAGCCTCTAGTTCTCATAGAAAATTTAATTACTTCAACGGTCCAGCTTCACCTGAACCCCAACGCGACTCCTATTTGCATCTTTGTTTCTCCATCGTCATCCGCCTTATTGAACGAAATCAAACTTTGTGAAGGCGAGAGTCAGCCATTTTGAAAATGAAAATTTTCAGCACTTTTTTAGCACACAAAACGTTTTTTCTATGCACAGAACTTCCTTCCTGTGGAACTTAACTGACTTGAGTGAAGTGTCTGCTATGAATTCGGCTTTCTTGTGGGAGGAACTTGTTGTAGGTGTCTACTATTTTATTGCTGACGGTCAGAACTGTTTATCGTTGTGGGACATGAATTATGCGGCATATCAAGAAATACAGAAAACGAGCCCCTGTTTCCATCTTCACTGTCGCTTTTCAGGCTGATTCTGTCGGCTGCGACGTCGCACAGCACAATGAAACGAGATAAGCTAACATATTCGACGTTGAATGGTGCCGAGGCCGGCACTCCGCTCAAACCCGTCCAGCCGGACCTTCCCGAAGAACAAGACCATTTGCTATGAGTCTTCAGACTTGTCATCGGGCATCGTTTCGATCAGAAGACCAACTGTTCGATCGTCTTACTCTGCTGACCTCCATGTGCATTTATCATTTATTATGAACTGATCGACGACTGATAAATGGAGCAAGCGTAGCAGCAGCACTCATAACATTATTGCATCTGTATCTATGTAATATGTTGCTTTACCAAATTTATATGCCACAGTGTCGAAATGCTCAATCTGATTCCAGTGCACTACACAAATGAAAGCGATACTCAATAATAATCGTAATGTACATGTCGTTTGCTATGAATAAACTTTAACGCTCATTTCGCAGAAAACACGAACATTTTCACTTATGAAATGAAAAACAGCGTAATCGCTATGGAAGTGACAATCATCGCAACCGGCAGGTAGTTGTTGATCTTCGTTCCGAGCTTCGTCCTCCCATATCTTTCAGTAGGTATTCCCACATCGCCCTCTCTGTAATGGCGCAAGCAGTTAGAATACTTGTTTCGTGTGCACTATGAGCCGTGCGGTCAGTTAAAAAGGCGATTCGGCTTGAAGGCTTTCCCTAATGGACGGCGTTCATCTATTCTACTCTATATCTCCTTATTCTCTATACATTACCAACATTTCTCAGCAAGCCGAACTAATGAAACTAGATTTTCTTCATGAACTCGGCAGCTGCTAGGCATTCCTGCACATGCGGTCGGCGCTGGCACATGCGGTCGGCGCCGTTCAGCTATGAGCATAAATGTAATGGAAATAGAATTACTTGCTAATAGCACTAACAAATGGCAATAGCTCTAGAGCTCTAGTGACGGGTGTGGAACGGTTTCACAGAACATTTATGAAGCAATGCCCAGGTTCAGAGAAGAGGAAACTTGGGAATTCAAGCCGACAGTCGCTGTGCAACTTCTTCCGTACCTGATGTATCTTTTGGCCGGAAAGGAGAGAGGACACTTCAGACGAAAAACATCTTCGCGAGGCGGATTTCCCGAATAACTCCATTAAAACGTAATTATTTGAAGAACGCCACACCTATGAGCAGCTCGAGCTTTATCGGCTGGTGTACAGCATTCTGGTATCTATCGGATTCGACATTATCAATTACAAGTTCCACATTACCAACGCGTGTAGTGGCAATAGGCGCTACGGACACAGCACGCTTGAGCGATCGATCCTCGCCCGGAGTAACTAAGCATTCTATGCCTCCGGAGTGGGATAAATGGGTGCAGAGACACTGAAATGTGATGGTGTTCAAGGCAAAAATCTCGGCTCAGGCGTGATTTGGACTCGCGCCTTTTGCCTCGTGCGTTAACTACTGCGCTACTGAGACCACCACTTTACTCTCCATTGCGCCGATCATTTGCACTCCCTTGGCACTTTCCTAAGCCCAAAGGCTTTTACTTCCAGCACTCATCCGTAATCACAACTTGAGGTGTCGATGAGCCGGATTCGGCATTGCACCAGTTAAGATCAAAGCACTTACAATCATCGCAAAATTCTAGCTTTATTGCTGCTTTTTGCGGATTACTGTTAAGTATACCAAAACACATAATATACATTCTAGTATATGTAATAGTTACCCGCGAAAAGCGGTAATGAAACTAAATTTTCACGATAACTGTGGAGACAGTGACTCGCTACAGTGGCTGGCCCCGCAAGTCATTGTTTAAGCCAAATACGCATTTACCGTTCCTCAACAGCTCTGAATGGAACCAGAAGACTGATCATCGACGATCGCTTTACCTTAAGCAGATTACTACCGGCAGCTGGGAAACTAATGTGAATTTCAGCTATGAGAAAGGCACTTCTACTATGTCGGATGGTCGTGGTCATCTCCAATGCTATACAACACCACCTACTGCATAAGAGAATGGAAGAGCTAAAGCACTAGTACTAGCAACTGAGCGATCAAGCGCAAGACATGCTGAGGGTGTGGAACCGACCAACAAACCTTCGCCAAGTTCTAGTTCTTGCTTTTTCAATTGACGGCTTCAGATGTTTGGGGGTCTCAGTTGTACGTAGGACTGCTAGTGATGTCAGAGTGTCATCATGAGTGGCAACTTGTTTCGTCTTCATGTCGGAGTCTTCATTGCTGCTAATTTTCTTCTTAGCAGCTTCAACAGTGGTTGATGTTAATGTCGTCGTTGATGCAAGCTCATCTATGGAAACTCCATTTGGCAATGGTGCGTAGTGTTCGCTAAAAGAACGTAGAAGTCTCAAGTGCAGGTGACTTAAAGGTGCTGTTGTCGCATTAGGCCATAAACTGTAGTACATACATATAGTACTTATAGTGTTTCGAAAAAAATTTCTCCTCTTATCCTTGTACTCGAATAAGTAATAGCGTTGAGGCAAAAGATTTGCTCATCGTGCAGACTGCGAGATGAAAAGCTCTTGTAGCGAGCGTGTATAAATATAACCCGAAGATCGTGACTAAGGACATAGAAGGGACCAAAAATATCGCCTGAGGGCGAAAGTTTCTTCAAGTGTAGACGTGCGTCACATGCTATGCCAACACGGTGTTAGTGGTAGTTGTTTATGGAGAGGATTCATGTTTAACCCATTGACGACTGCGCGAATTCGGCGTGGAATGCAGACGAAACAACGTTATGGTGTTAAATATTGATGACTATTTGATGACTTATGCTGTAATCTGTTTTGATATGTTCTCATGAAAAAGAAATCTATACATAAATGTGCTATGAAGTGAGAGAATTTAGAATCGATCCCTTGTTTAGTATAATAGTTTTTGGAGTCATAATTTTACGAACTATTTGCTTATAACTAAAGAACCTATATTCGTATTGAAACATGCGCTGCAAAGAGAACGTTCTTTTCTATAGAATATCAAGATTTAGTCAAACGATTTTCGTAAAATCGGAATGAATATAGGAAATGTTATATTTTTACCACCAAAAATTGCTTTAGAAGCTATATGCTAGCACCCATACTAACAAATTTCCCCTCTGCAAGAAATTCTTGAGAAATAATGAATCCCCGACCAGGGCATGGATCTGTATGTTTGAGCAAAACTCTCACAGATATCAATTTGGTCGACAATCTTTTTGATTTGAGCTATTCTTCTCATAAATATAATATTATAGAATGTGACACATCTTTTTGACCGCTACTGTACACGGATCTCTTTACAGTAAGTTTTCCCAATTAAGAAATAAAAGCAATGCTAAAAACACCAAATCGAAGTGATTTCACCCATCGCTACCTTTCTTGATGCAACCTGTAGTGTAGAGAGAACACTGCGAAAAGAATCCGTCAAAGATTCGAAAACTTCTGAAAAATCTATGACGAAGTCTCGTACAACACGGACTTCCACAGGTCAACAAACGATCCTCATATTGTTCGAGTGGTCAAACGTATGTGATCGCAACTGTTCACAGATATTTTCAAATAGAAAAAACTCACTTCGGCTTTACTCCAGCTTCATCATTTCCTTGAGTTTCGGGAGACTGCGTTGTTACTTCTAAATCAGGGTGATCGCGACATTGAGTGAAAAACTTCGGAGAGACACATTAAATCAACAAAAAAACTATGGATTTTGCCACAACTAGCTCTAGCGCATTGAAAAGTTCACACTTTCTTTGCTTCACAGCAAATTTGTTTGACGTATCCCCTGTGATCCTACGTCTCCAGAATTTTCTAAAAAAAATCGAAAATTCTGCCAATCCACAACGTCATCCCTACAAATAACAATTATTTTTGAAAAGTTGAAAAGTTGAAGTTGAAAAGCCATTGACATTGAGTGAAAGTCGAGAAACGATCGACAAGGTTTCAGAAAGGGACAAACTCACGAGCATCTATGATCGGTTTCAATGTAGGAGGAGCTTCACCGTGACCTTCAATCATTGGCGTGAGTTGATAACCTTCGAGAATCATTTTGTCCGTGAATTTGAAGTTGGAAATGGGCGACGTGGGATAGTTACATTTGTCGGTTGTGTTGCAAGCACAATATACCCGATATTCACCTCTTAAACGGTAGCCTTTGGGGTAATAGGATGGTGTCGCTCGTCGAAACTCAACTCACCTATAGCAAGCCGATGGTGCCTCCTTGAAGGTATCGTCTTTGTAGAGATTGATGCAGCCGGCGATAATGGTGCCATTAAAGAATTTGTTCACAACTGAAATTAGAGGTCAATCCAAGATTCTGACTGATACTTGGTTCATAATAGGCCACTGTAGGCGAACCTGAAGTTACGTTCACAATTAGGCCACTTTGGGCAGCGACTGTCACTCTTTTTCTAACAGAACCCCCAATGGCTTTGGAACTAAATATTTGTTTGTGCGCCGTTAATTTGTGGGAATGAAACCATATCAGAACGGAAATGGAATATCAATACATAAAGTTACATCATCGACTTGACACTAAACATCGGACATGTAGTCATTTCCTCGATGTAGAAATTACTTACAAGGGAGGTCAGTGAGCTTCCCCCAAAGATTCTCATCGAGACCTACACGGTTCGGTAGAGCATCGAGTGACGATTACAACGTCATAGTTTGTTTTTGCTACCTGCAATTGGGTGGTCCAAAAAAGGCGAAAAAATCTTGACGTACAGGATTGTAATACTCGTATAACGGCGAGAGGGCTGCTAGGTCTTAACCTCCTCAGGTCGTAACACCGTGGCTCAGTCGGTAGCATGTAGGGCTAACGATCTGATGGTCGGGGGTTCGGTCCCTTTGCTGGGTTTTTCTTTTGCCTTCATACGCTAGATTCCAAATTAGGCTCATTTTGCAATTTTGTCGTAGTTGCTGGATAAAATCGCGTTCGGGAGGAGTATGACCAATAGAGTACGCGCAAAGGACAATACCTACTAGCATTTATGTATGTGCTCCATACCTACCGTAACGAGCCCAAATCGATCCCAAATTCAGAAACTAATGTCAGATTCGTGATCAGCGTCCCAAATAACCCCCGTAGGCAAAGTTTAGGCAAAATCAGTGATTTCTACCCAACCAGCCTTACTAGTATCGAGTGCGTAGTTGTATGAAGGTCCAGTTGCCGAGAACATCTTTATTCTATTGTTCCACCTCCACGTCTCTAAAGAACATAGACTTCATTTTGGATGAGTGTCTTTTAATATCCAACGAGAAAGATCACTTGCGCTGCCGACAAATCCACAATTCACAAATCTAACATCGGCTTTTCCCGTTATGTCTGACGTGCGCTTGCTAGGGTTCGTAGTGACGAAGTAGGGTGATTGGGTCGAAACCACCGATTTAGCCCAAACTTTGTCAACGGGGTTATTCGGGGCGCTGATCACGAATATGACATTAGTGCCTGAACATGGGATCGAATTAGGTTGGTTACAGTGGGTATGGGTCACATGCATAAGTGCTAGCAGAGATGCACAATCCCGGATAGGTTGTGACGCGGGTTCGATTCCCGCCTGAGATGCGATTTTTGCGATGAACCTAGCACCACCATTGCAACATCATGTTCTAGTATACATAGCAGTAACCCGCAAAAAGCGATAATAAAAAGAATTTCACGATAGTGCTAGTAGATTTTGTCCTCTGTGCGTATGTTAGTTGTCAAGGTTTTTTGCCTTTTTTGGGCCACCCATTTGCAGGTAGCAAAAACAAATTATACCGTTGTAATCGTCACTCGATGCTCTACCGAACAGTATAGGTCTCGACGAGAATCTTTGGGGGGAGCTCACTGACCTCCCTCGTTAGTTCTACCTATGTTATGGAGTATTTTAGAAACATGTAACATGTAAAATTGGAAACTTTCGGACTCACGTAAATGTTCGGATCGCTTCAGAACTTTCTCATTTATTTTTCTCAGAATATGAAAGACAGACCTATATGACAGACATCTCCCTGGCATGTCTTAGAGCAGTTGGTCCTTCCAACTGGAGTGTTGTGGAACTCGCACTCGGTGCACGTGAGCTTAGCATAAGCGGTGATAAAAAAGGACAATGGGAGTAAAATAAACAGCATTTCGAGTACCTAGAACATCAAATTACAGTGCTGAAGTAACTATGGACAACCCTTTCAGACTGCTAACGACTTTTTAAAGGAGGACATTGTAGGCAGAATAATACGCTTGGAATACGATTACGAGTTCATCTCTAAGCTGTGAAAGATAAAGTGGTCAGCAAAGATCAGACCCCTCATGGACTCGACTATTTGATAAGGCATTTCTAGAAGTATGTTTATTTTAAGAAGTTGTTTTTGGATATATTTGTTTGATTGACGAATAACAACCCCTTTGACGATTCACTCAAGCAAACAGGTATGAATGTTGTCAATTTAGTTGTGCGATTTCAAGCAAAGCATTGTTTCAGCCGAATTCTTTCAACTCTTGTTGAGATTCAGAGAAGACGCTATTTTTTTGCAAAATTTGGATATGCTCAAAGTGGAAACGGAAAAGCATAATCTGAAAACAGCTTTTTCGCGGATCGAAAATTTTGATCTTATTAGCAACAGTAGAAATTTTCTTAGATCTAGGACAAATCACAGGAGATCTTATTGTCACTGTCGCTAGTGACTGATGGGCATTAACCTACGGTAATTTTCTCTTCGATTTCTGAACCGGATGTGGTTGTGTTTCTTGTGGCAATCGTAGTTTTGTTGACAACAAGCAATCGTAGTTTTCTAACTGGACCAGTTTTTCAAGAACTCTGTCTCTATATCTTCTAGGTTTTATGTTAACCTCGTAACTATGTACTTTCAGTTGCATTGCATATCTATGTTAATGTAATAATATTAGGTTAATAAAAATACACAGAAGATATGGAAGGAAATTACGAAAAGCGAGGTCAGAACCGGACCTACATATGTTCAGGAAAACGTGTGGCACAGTTTACAAAACTCGATTGGAAAAAGAATCGGTGCAATAGCAGACTTTCTCACTTATGGGCACTGTGGAGGGTCGAAGTAAACCGAAATGCAAAACGAAATGAACCGTGCAGTATTCTGCTGCGTATGTCGACCCGAACGCGGTGCATTGGAGCTACTTCCTTTCCGTACACGATTTGGCCCAGAAGACCAAGATGTCAAAAAAGCTCGACCTTGTGCTTGATCTTGAACTCCAAACGGGGCGATTTCTATTAAGAAGACATTCATTTCTAGTTCTTCGGAAAATAGACGTCCATTATTGTCGAAAAGTAGCATAAGAAAACATTGGTTCCTCCCAATGGCTGCCATGAAGTACGGATAAAGCCTACTACTTCAGCGCAAGAAGTGGCATCGACAGACAGTGGAATGGTCGTGATAATACTGGTTACGGTATTGGTTCCATGGAGTCATAGGGAACTTCTAGAAAGAATCGCTGTGACTGTATTAGTCGCGTCATAAAGATGAGCTGAGCAAATCATTTGGAAGCGAAACATATGCAAACATCGACCGCCACCGCTCAAATCGATCATGCCGATTTACACGGATTTGGATCGTCGGTTGCGTATGCGGATCTACGTAACTGCTCATGATTTTTTCTGCTAATGATGAGTTGACGTAGATTGCGTAAACGTCCTCTGTTTGAACTCAACGGTAACAGAAATGAAATCGAGGTATAATTTCACGAGAACTGTAGAGCTTAGTAGGTAAAACAATTGTACATATTACTGGGTGTAGTGGTAAAAGGCGCTACTGACACTCGCACGGTCAATCGATGGAGCCCGTGTTAACCAAGCCTTCCATCCCCGAGGTTGAGTAAATTGGTACCAGACTTGCCTTGGAAGGTAAAGTCACTGACTTGGTGAAGCGGCTGACCTCTCACAAGTCAGTAGTGTAGGCTAAGTACGGATTCACCATGCCTTTTCGATTCGAATTGAACTCGAACGCAGCAGGACGTCCTTGAAGGATCGATCAGCTATCACCTATTTACCTCTTACCTTACTGCTCCTTTTTCGCGTCCAAGCTAAAAAGGACCTATAAAATTGAACCAGATTGGACTGACGTTAACAGGGTTCTTTTCTACTCGCCTCTTTCCACTCTAAGAATTTTTCTTGGCAAGCCGTGCTATTCACCATTCCTTTGAGATTCTGAATGCAAGACGTGCGCATGGTCATTCCACGGGTGACTGATTAGCGCTTACACCTTTAGCTTTACTTATGATTGCCCTGAAGGGTCTTACTCTGAGCTCCTCAACTGAATCTTGTGAGCATACGAAAAGAATGACCGAAAAAGAAGGCTAGCTGGAAGTGCAAGCTGAACGCGGCTTCCCATAGAAAACGCTCTAAATGCAACCATTTCTGGAGACAACGATAAATCTAGAGGTCTCTACCACAACACTTGACCACATTTAGTATCGACTGGTTAAAGGTAAAGGTAGGCGACGATGAAAGGTATACTGTGCATACTGTGCACAGTATACCTTTCATCGTCGCCTACCTTTGTATACTGTGCAAAGACGGATATTCCACTCTCTTCCTATTCTATTTGGGTGAACAAAAAGTCCTGTCTTTTTTTTCCACTCCAACATGACTTTGTTTTTCGAGAAATGGCAGGCCATCGAACACAAAGGTGAAGTCGTTAGCGATCTCTGTTTTGAATACATCTGTCTGCAATCCACATGAGTCGGCACCAGAATCATTCCTTGTTTACAGAAGCCAAAACTTAGAAAAACCACTTTGTGAAGCGGTGCTCAGTAATGAAGCGCGTTTTCAGAGCGATATCCAGGTGGCTCCGGACTATATATTTGGTTAAGAATTAGTTCAAATAGAAAATCTGAAACTAGTTTCCAGTTCTGACGTAAAAGGACACAAATCGCAGAATTTCAAGGGACTTTCCCGGCGTATTAAAAGATTAAGGACAAGCTACACAAGTATTTTTTGTATTTTTGATACCACAATTGAGTAGCTTCAAAGAATGAACGAATCATCAATACACATCTCCACTCGGTGGGATGCTATCCGGTCAAGATAGCACCGCAAATGGACTTTTTATTCAACCTAGTATAAACTCTCCTTTCATTTACTTCCAACCAACTCCGCTGTTTTTGTAATTCGCATTCCATTTATTAATCAAAATCACCTTGCTCCATGTTCCATGACTGATTTCTTTTTTTTTGAGAATCTTCTGAAGCATAAGTCATTAACACGTTGACGACAGCGCCTTTTTCGCGTGTCTGGCGCGTGGGACCAACCGATTTTCTAGCGCGCCGAGGCTGTGGCGAATTTTTTCACAATGGAAGTGAATAGTAAATCTCGAAAACTACATATACAGTCCTGTAATCTCGGGGATTGTGACTACTCCTTTTTTTTGCAACGAAAATAGAAAAATAACAGCTTTTAGAATGTCCTTTTTCCCTATCCAGGTTAAAAGGAAGTTGTATTTTGTTTATTGTTCATTATTTGTTTATTCTAATAATCAATATTTGTTTGTATTCATGTGTTTGTTTCAGTAACCAGTATTTGTTTGCATTTATTTGTTTCTTGCAATAACCATTATTTGTTTTAACTTGTAAAGAAAACTAGTGCACAATCAAAAATTCCAGTAAATCAGAAGCTAAGAATCATTTTCATGGACCATGCTTCCTATAACAATGTGCAAGGGTCTACTAAAAAGTGGCACAAAAACATCCTTCCAAATTCTGAGATGTATCGAGAAAAATACGAGACAGGACTGTGGCGCAGCAGTGCGCCACACGGTCCCACGCGGCCGCTTGAGCGTGGCGCAGCATTGCGCGACACTATCGTCAACGTGTCAAAAAGAGAAGAGAGATGCGAAGTCCATCCTCCACGAAATCAGTCAGATAACATCGTTGCGTTTTGTAAGTATGTTCAATGTTGGTTGAAAAGTGTCAAATCGAATGACGCTCTCGAAAAAGCGAGTGACTTGGATTTATAGCTTTCAAAATTTCGTCAAGATTTTTCCAGGAACTGGGCAAATTGCCTCTCATCAGTGGGGTAGGTACTATAAAAGAAGAGCCAACAGCTGACCGTCGACGTGGGTCCCTAAAAAGCAACTCAAAACGAAGGAAACAACGTACTGAAGGAAAAAAAGGTGAGAATTACATTTTATGCTTCTTCGTATGAAATTCGCTAAGTATTGGGTGCACCGCTAAAATACCGCTTTCCCTCTTCTATGGTATCTACAGCACCGAGGACCAATTCGAAGTACACGAAGCTCTGTTTTGGTCAATTTCTAATATGGTGGACTGTTCTAAAACTTGGGATATCCCAGTGATCTTTTCAAAGACCTAAGTGGTGCATTTTATCAACATTCCAAAGTTAGATAATTCGTTAGGTGAAACTTCGGTAAGAATAACGGATGAGGAAGGAATCTCTACATTTTGATGACACCTAATTTCGGTTTTGATACTTAACACTATCGTACCAAAGCTTTTGCGATGCTTTTTACGATTTTCAGAAATAACCGTTGCTGTGAAACCTCCATATCCATCAATTTGAACAAAACGTATGTTGTCCCTATTCTTGAATATGGGTCGTAAATTTGAAACCCACATATTCTGAGACAAATGCGTGAGTCTGAAAAAGTGCAAAAAGTCTCCATAAAATTACTGCTGTACAAATGTTTTGTTTCTGGTTTTGTGAGTTTCGTCACCAATTTTGGTTTTATTGCACATCCATGTGGATGTAAGGATCAATAAATGAATAAATAGATGAAAAAATAAATAGATAAATAAATAAATCAATAGAGATTTACTGATGCATAGCTCCGAATTAGAAATTTACAACCGCTAGCGGATCAATGCGTACGCTTCTTCATGTCGATTCTGAGCTGGCCCTGACTATTGATCACCCTCGGCGGTCTTCGATGAACTACTAACTGTTATTTTTTATTTAACTCTGTCCAAACGAACTTCACATAGTATATCTATTAGGTTGCTAACTAATTATTTGCCTTTTTTTTTCAAGCCTCTGTTGTGCGCCTAGTAGAGAAGCTCCCGGAAACATCCAGACAGCATTCGATAGAGAATCATTTGCTCTTTCATGACATGTATCTGCTGTTTACGAAACCTTGAAATTTTGATAACTTTTTGACCATTGAAGATGAAATCAGAAATGAGAAAAATTGACCCCACCGACAGTGAATTTTCCCTGCTTCGTTTCGCGACTTCCTGCAAAAGTGTATATAATATCTGAAAGTAGACGAATTTCTCTATAAAACGTGTACAGTTTGTTTTAATTTTTCTTGGTTTTTGCCTACTTACAGAGCGCCAAAGAGGGGTATCTCAAAGAAGACAATAATTTTCGGATGCTTGTGCTGCCTTTCTGCCGATGAGCTTTCGTGAGCTCTAAACACGGTACGATAGCGCATTTGTTGCTCTATCAGGTAGTATGTTTATTTTTCCATTCTAGCCGTTTTTTAAAACTTTTATCATGAAAGTGTTTTTAAAATTCCTCGACGTGTGAAACTTTTCGATGGCAACCTTTTGCAGAATTTCAAGTACCATTCGAAAGAAGAGGATGTGGGCTAGGCGGTGCGGCCGTCGCGTTGGCCGCACAGCGCGGTCAAGCGAGCCGTCGAAACTCCACTTTGTCGACCTAAAAGTTAACAAAACCTGGTGCGATTGAGAAACTGTGATGCATCTGCTTATAGCCCACATCCTCCTCTTTCGAATGGTACTTGAAATTCTGCAAAAGGTTGCCATCGAAAAGTTTCACACGTCGAGGAATTTTAAAAACACTTTCATGATAAAAGTTTTAAAAAAACGGCTAGAATGGAAAAATAAACATACTACCTGATAGAGCAACAAATGCGCTATCGTACCGTGTTTAGAGCTCATGAAAGCTCATCGGCAGAAAGGCAGCACAAGCATCCGAAAATTATTGTCTTCTTTGAGATACCCCTCTTTGGCGCTCTGTAAGTAGGCAAAAACCAAGAAAAATCAAAACAAACTGTACACGTTTTATAGAGAAATGCGTCTACTTTCAGATATTATATACGGTTTTGCAGGAAGTCGCGAAACGAAGCAGGGAAAATTCACTGTCGGTGGGGTCAATTTTTCTCATTTTTGATTTCATCTTCAATGGTCAAAAGGTTATCAAAATTTCAAGGTTTCGCAAATACCAGATACATGCCATGAAAGAGCAAATAATTCTCTATCGAATGCTGTCTAGATCTTTTCGGTAGCTTCTCTACTAGGCGCACAACAGAGGCTTGAAAAAACGGCAAATAATTAGTTAACAACCTAATATATTAAATGTTAGCTCACTCAGATCTAGACTCTATAAACACCATATCCTTTCCTTTATGTACTTTGGGTGATGCCCAAAAAGCTTATGTGCCTTACCAAATCATGAAGGAACCGTTAGTCCGTCACGTTTAGAATCTATATCATTGCCCTCAACAAAAAATGGGATCGAGCACAGAAATGCACTTTTGGGACGCAATAGCAGGATCAAAGTAGACGGAGGAAGGGAGGAAAGCGTTTTGTCCAGCTGCCGTGTTATTCTGAAGCGTAGTCTTCGCATGATCCTGCACAAACACCAGCCACAATGAATAACATTAACGCCGTTAAACAACGGAATTTATTTAGACAGCGATGCTGCCGGGTAGTGCTACACACTAAGGGGGGTCAACATCAGAGTACCTGATCGCGTACTGATATTCTCTGCTAAAAAGAGTTGGTAAGAAAAGCAGAAACCCTAGCGGAGTAGCTCAGGAGTCAGTAGTGAAGTCCAAATCTCCACCTCGGCTCATACGTATTGGGAACCACAGGTTTTAATGAAATTTTACTTATTTATTGTGCACTATTACGTGCGCCACGTGAAACAGATGGGGATAATCCTAAACAATAGTTAATAACAAATAAATGAGTAAAGTAAAATAAGACAATTTATGCTGCACCCCAGTTTTCAAAAGGAGAGACCATCGCCATAGCGTGTAGATACATAGATTCGGAGAGAGCCTTGCTGGTCCCGTTAGAGGATAGTGGATAGTTTCATTGTTGAATTCGGTACTGCTAGGAGCTACATACTAGGATAACTCCGGTTCGACAGGCGCTAAGGCCTAGCTAGCTTAGTGCAACCAAAGGGGGGGGGTGGAAGACACCAGAACGCCCTGGAATTCGAATTTTGATGTAACGAGAAAAGTCGCACTAATTTACCCGATCCCGGAGGTGTGGCAGATTTGGCTAGCCCGAAAGAGGATTAATAGCTCAACTGTAGTAGCGCCTCCTTGTTTTAGCCTTCGCTCAACTTCTTATCGTTAGATGATAATGTATTCAGTGTTAGAGTGGCACGTCATTCCGCTTAAGACGATACGCCTCTCGCATCAAACATTGTAAACTGGTCTAAAATTTGAAGCGCAAAGTGCTAAAGGTAAAAATTCAAAGAAAGAAAGCGCTATGGTGAAAATTCAGGATGTCAAGCTTTCCTCTTGCTGTTGCTGCTGCTTGCTTCTCTTCCTCCACATTGATCACAATGCCAAGATTCATCGAGAGCCGGACGTGGAATGTCCTTTCCTCTTGACTTATAAAAATAAACTAATAAACTTGTAACACATAACAACTATTTGGCTACAGTCATTCCATCAGCTACTATAAAAATAAACTAATAAACTTGTAACACATAACAACTATTTGGCTACAGTCATTCCATCAGCTACTACCTTTCCTCTTAATTTCAAGTTCCAACGTCTCTAGGTAAAACATTCCCGGAGACAAAAATCACATGGGAAGACTTGTACTCCAGCGCTGATTAGGCCAACATAGAATTAACAACGATAACGCAAAGGTAACGTCAAAAAATGCGACCGCATCCTTCTGGACGAAGACGAGGGAAGTGGAGCATGAATCACCAAAAACAGCGCGAAAAGGTGCTCTTCAACGTCAGTAACTAGTTTCATATTAACTGCGAATTCGTCAGGGATTACGATTAATCGCTACGGTCGGTACAACCCTTCTGGCAATTAGCCGGAAAATCGATATCGGTTTGGAGGGACGGTGCTGAGATTCAACCAGGACTGTCGACGCAAAAGCTGCTTTGATCAATGGTGAACGACGACCGGCAGATCGCCGATCGGATATAGAAGCAAGGAGGCGTTTGAGCTAATGGAAATGATTCAGCCGGCAAGCCGATGCGATCTGCTCGCCGCTCAGCTCTGGTGACATCTCTTCCGTCCCTGAAACATCGGACGGCTCAAAATCAGACACTTAGAGGAAGCGATCTGGTCATATTCTGCTGAAAATTGGACGTGTTGAACGTACTGGAAGTGGATGTATTCTTCATTTTCCAGAAGCAATTCGAATTCATGCCTGGAAGATGCACTACAGATGTTGTCTCCGTAATCGCAGAATTTGGGAGAAAATTGAAACATATGGAATTACACTCACGTGAAGTTATCTGGCATTCCTTGGTCTAGAGAAGACTTATGACATATTTCCTCACCAGGAGCTGTGTAGGACAGTACGGTGGAGCAATATCTCGAAGCGATTGGTGCAGCTCGTAAAGGCTATGTGTGGTGGTTACACCTGCACACAGAACAACGATAATTGGTCATCAAACACCAAAAAAACAGCGATGAATGAGCTCCTCTTCCTCCTTAATCTTGACTGTGTGCTCGGCCTTCGGATGTAAGATTGCCAAGAAACCCTCTGGCATATACCTTCAACGAATGACCAAGAGGAGGCCGACGAATGCTCAGAAATGGTAAGAAACAATGGTGAAAATTTTCTCAGGTGCTCTACAGTACCGATTTTCGATGAATCTCGGCACTGTGGTGAATGCAGCATTTGCTTTGGGTTCAGCTGCACACGAAACTGGTACGAGTTTCTACTATACTATACTATACTACTATACTATACTATACTACACCATATACTACACATGTTTTTTCTTCGCCTTCTTCAGAGCCTCAAGAGAATCCAGAAAATAGGAAAATCACATTTATCTGCTTCTGACTTGACCAAGGACCATTATGGAGCATAGAATGGAGTTTGCTCGCAAGCGATCTGCCGAAGGACGGTAAATTAGAATCGGTGGCGGTTGGTTAGATGCGGCTTGGATAAAATACAGGAGGTAGAAATGCTGTGATAGGAAACTGAGTGCGCAAAGTACGGTGCACTGCAGAATGAGTTCGAAACAAGGATGTCAGAGCGATCATGGGAACCATACCCAACGATTTGGGCCAGGTCCAGGATTTTCTAATAGTAAGGACGAAGAAATGAAGTTTGAGGCGCCTTTTGGGATATCGCGTCCGCAACCCTCATGGGGATGTGGAGATATGTCGCTAAAAGGCCCCTGTATAGAAAGAATTGGCGAATGCTTTTGAGAACGTTGAATCCGAAGGTGCGGGACCAAACGGTAAAGCGAGAAGGAAGTGCGACGTGATTGCTTGATGTGTGAGTTGAAAACGGAGCGCCCAGCTGGAGGACCTCGGCATTCTAATTCAACATCCGCCGATTTTAATATTCTCTTTGCCCTGTATTCTGTAGGATCCGAATACCAATGCTGGTATGGTAACCTCTGAATGATAGCAGTGGAATAGGAAAACAATCAAATTCTTCAATATCAGACGTATGTGTGAAAGAAACTGCCTAAGTAAGATTACAGCTATCGATGTCGGAAACGTTCGACGGGTGGAAGGTCAACAGCGATAACTCTGTCGAAAAGGTGTAAGCTGGGTAGAGAGGAGCTCGCTCACAATGGAAGCGTCAGCCGCAGACGAGGCTCAGCACATATGGTTAGAGAGAATTCTAAGGGTAAACAAAGGGCGAGTTGAGCAAAAGGCTACTCGAATCCGTCTGGAATACCTCTCAAACCTAGAAGGAGAGACGACTAACCTTTGTTACGGAGTGAGCAGCCTTAAGAACAGAAAACCGATTCAGTGAAAACATGACATCAAGGACCATAAGAATAGCTGTGATCACCCAATTTTCGTGCAGTGTCTGCAATAGGTATGCATAAAATCGTGACAACCAGGGTCTCATTCGTGTCGATTCCGAAGGCGATCTGAATTGGTGATTCGAGAGTGGGGATCGATCGGTTTAGAATTATCGACATTTGCAGATTTCAAATCTTTCGTGGACATATGCTTAGAACCCGTTGTGGCATTGTTTACAGTCCATAAGAGAATACAGTGGCGAGTTTTACTGCTACACTCTTTAACAACTGTATTCTGGAGCGCGAATAAATGTATAATCGAAAATGTCGCTGATGGATATAAACTCCGTCTAGCAGTTCAATTGGGTAATCTTGAGTATACATAAAACTGTAACAACACACCACCGATGTCTCGTTGTTTCGTTCGAGTAGAGACTCAAGTTATACATAAAACTATAAATATTATACTAAACTAGTACAACTATAATAAACAGTAGAACTTTTTTCACAAAACTGTAAAACGGAATATGTGTCTGTATTTGCCTCATGCGCCAATTCTGGTCGCCACTCATAGATGAATTCCAAAGCAAAGTTTTTGTTTCTGCTCTGCCTCCGGTTGAGAGACGGTAATTTTTTTGACAATTTGTTAAAAAGCAGGGCTACTTTTATGGAAAGGCAAATTTAGTTTATTTATACACGCTGGATAGTGCTCGACTCTTGAGCTCGCTACTGATACAACCACGGTCGAGCGATCGATCGTCGCCTGGGTTAACCAAACCTTCTATCCTTCCGCGTTCGGGTAAATTCGTACCAGACTGGACTAGGATGGTGAGGACACTGACTTGAACATGCAAACTATTCTGTACGTCGAATACCTCCTTACAAGGCTTTCGAATAAAACACGATCGCTGACAACTCTGCCTTCACTTTCACATACACTGCGTCCAGAAAAGATAGGGACACCCCTAAATTCTTGTTTCAACAAACCGCTCGATACTATTTGATTCCAAACTCATAGCAGCAAATTCAGCTGGCAAAAAAACATGGGACTAAGCGATTTGAGCTTCTGATTTGAATGGTGGAGGTTTTGAGGACGATTTTTGCAATCATAGCGACGGAACCAGAAAGGATATGGATACCCGAGAAAAAACAGCTTTATAAACAAGAGTCTAATTAGGCCTAGAAATTGGTGGACGCTTCACTATTCAGTGTAACGTAACCAAGTGGAGTTGGGATTAACGCGACGGAGTTTTGGATAATTTTATTAATTATATCGTCGTAGACCGATGGTTCGCTGTCTTGACGCAGCAATACATTTCATTAGTCGCCTTAATTCTCTAATCAAGGCGTTCACAAGGGTTTTCCATCAGAATGATCTTAGAAGAACTTGCTGGTCATTCAAGAGTGCCGACTAAACGAGTCCTTAAAAAGCCGGAAGTCAACCTGACCTCATGAAGCAGGTCATGTTCCTGTTGGAAGCACAAGCTGTGCCCTAAGCTGTCCTCTAGAAACGGCAACAGATAAGTTTCTAGTACCTGTTCGAATCAAATATTATCTAGCAAATTCTTGAAACAAGAAATTAGGGGGTGTCCCTATCTTTCTGGGCACAGTGTATAATAGTCCCAAAATCAATGACAAAGAAATAATTTTTTTTGGAAAATAAACTACTGCAAACACCATTGAATGGGGGAGAATGAGCTACCGTTCACCATTCAAACGCTTTTTGTCCGACTGAGAACTTAATGCTCGAAATTCTGTTAATTCTGTTATTACCAGAATAGAGCGATATTTATGTGGAGTTGTCGATACAGGAATCAGGATGAGAACATAATATACGATATATCGTGCGAAAAGCAGATTTAGGTAAGCTACAAGCGCGACAAATGGCAGCCAGACGATGCAAATTTTTCTTTACAGAACCATGCAAAGAATTCCGGTTTCGCGCAAAATACAGAAAAGCCATATTGTGACTACTTTGCTTTTTATGTATGAGATAGAAATTGAATTTAAGAAACTGCTACACGTGACCAATGACATCAGAATCAACCGTGTTGATCAGCAATGGTAGCGAATACGTTTAAATATAATATATTTCCTTTTCTTTTTCCCTTTTTTTAAATTTTTCCTTAAGCTTGAAACTGAGCTGAGGCGATACCACAGATAAAGATGAATTGAAACTAAAACTCTGAACACCGCGTCTCGTTTAGTGGAAGAGCTGCCAAAGTGTTTTCAATCTTCAGGCGGAGAATTTCGATTCATACAAGCAAATCATAGCACCCAGAAGCACTAAAAAGCCTTGATGTTCCGATGTTCATGGATTTACAACAAACTCGATCAAATTTATTTACCATATGTAAAGTTATTCACAACCCATAGAAACAAAATAACACTAGAGAATAGAGCAACCTCAGTGAAAGCGTACTGATTCTCCTAGTCGTTACAATCGCAAGACATACTCAACGGTCAATCGATTCTAGAAATGCGTTGCGTTCGGGTCCCAAATCTGTGACAGATAGGTGCTGTTTTTCTCGCAAATCGGGTGAAAATCGTTGCCACAGTAGTGAAAGTATGTGTATCGAGTGGTTTCAGAGTTGTAGTGAGCGACACATTTCGCAGCTGAATTGAATCCATTGTTCTCAGGTGTCGGAGGAGATGAAAGCCAATTCCTGAAAAAAACGCTCAACTCTTCCAGAAATGTTTGCAACTCTCCGCAATTCTCAAAGGTCTTACAGTTTGCTAAAGCTGATTCCTCCCACTTCTTTCCATCTCGGTGTTCGTTCATCTTCCTCCTGTTCCAAACCGATCCAGCTGAACGTGTTCAGCGGTGAACGTTTAATTACCATGTCCTGAAATAGAGATTCTTCGAAGTAGACGTAAAGCGGACGGCATTGATGAGCCCGCTAAGGACGCGCCACGCATTCGTGTTGCATTCAAAATAGTCGATGCATGGTAAACTCATACTTGCCGAATGTAATTATTGACATGGTTCACTGGTGTTTGCACCTCCCCTGACCTGTCTGATATCAATTTATCTTGGAAGAATGAAAAAGGATTGGTCAGCCGGGCGAGGGTCAATCGCTCAGGCGAGTGGAAGCAGCGCACTGCTCCATTATAGGAGATCCGTCGGGCTAGAGGTGCTCTAGAGAAATTGTACAGAATGGAGAAGAAAGAAGAAATAAGAAAAGAGATTTTTCTGCGAAGAAGTGCTCTTTGCGAGCATGCACTAATCGTGGACCAGAAGTGGTTTCTCAACAACCCAAATTCTTTTATTTTCGCTAAAGTTCGAGTTAAGCGCGCAATGTTCCTTTCAAAGGAGTTAGTGTACTACGGTGAGATAGAAAGATCAATCGTTGAATAGAACGGCTGTGTTTGAATGTAGCTATAATTCTGCATTCGCAGACCGTGCATGCAATGTGAAATAACACGCTTTTGCTCACGGTTTTTGTTCTTTTTTTACAATCTATCATTTCTTGTCTTCTACTTCATTTGTGAAGTTCATTTCTCCCCCAATATGTCCTTAATTTACCCCTTCTTTTCCGAACTTTGGCGACAACATAACGGTTCCATTTTGAGATGAAGAACAGCTCATATGCAGCAACCTACCCATTCTTCTGTAGAATCAGGCACGAACAAAGTTCCTCCTTTATTTAGGCATTCCACCTCAGCTTTGTCGAAGCGCATTTTCGTTGGTTCATAATAGTAACAGGAATCGCGGAAGCGCATCCATCCGTTTGGGCACGCTGTGTAGGCCTGCAATGAAGTTCCGCTTTAGAAACCATCAGAGTAATCTTTATGATGGCGAAAACATCTCCTATTACCTTTTCATAAAAACGAACTGCAGGCGATGAGATAACCTGGCCTAGAAGTGCCAATGTCAAAATCGTTCTGCAATGAGTCAATATCTAGACAAGGCCCCCACTTCGAACACGGAAGCACCATGTGCAACTAGAGACTCATAAAAATCAGAAAAACATGACAACTAACCTAAGCCACATGATGACAGTACAAAGAACGACGGACTGTCCTCCCTATATATGAATGATTAAGGCTAATCAATGCCCTAATGACCAACTTAACACCCCACAGGTCGCTCGATAATCTTTCCACACCTAAGAGGAAGATTTTCTCAGGTCAGCAAATAGATTCTTGGATGTATCTAATTGTAAGCGTAATGATCTGAGTGCGGTGTTATAGTGGAATTCTAGTTTCATTACCGCGTTTTTGTGGGTTTATTTCATGTATGCTAGAAAGGGACGTTTTTTGTAATGATAGTACTAGGATCAACGCTAAAATTGCGACATGGGCGAAATTCGAACTCGGGTCTTGGGCAAGCCACAAAGAATTGGTTGCATTTCGTTGGTTGAATTTTGTTTTTGTTGTTCCGTCCGTGAAGTATTACAGGGTGGCCCAAAATTACGTTCACAAATATTAATCGTCATAAGACGGGCAGAAAAGACACCTGCGTCTAGAATTTTAGCATAGCATTACTAACCCAATTACAAATAAAATTGCACAATCAGATTTCGAAACGGCCTCCTTTAGGGAGAACATAAGCCTTCAGACGACGCGGAAATGCATCCATCGTGGCACGCACCTAGTCCATTGGCATTTCGTCCCATGTCTTCAGAAGGCTCAACGTCAGCGAGTCAAGCGAATCATGGCGTGTAGAGCAGGCCTTGGTCTCGAAGTAGGACCAAATAGAGTAGTCCAAAGGGTTGAGGTCAGGGCTGTAGGAATGCCTTTCTTTTGCGCTCATGAAGTCGGGAAGCTTGTTGCGGCACCACTCCTGCACGACCTTCGCTCCATGAGTTGGTGCTGAATCTTGCTGAAAGATGAATGACTTGTCCTTGTAAATTGAATTGGTCCAAGGGATCAAAAGCTTTTCCAGAAGGTCTTCCATGTAAATATTAGCTTCTATTTTTTCTCCTTTTTGGACGAATAACAACGGCGACTTCCCAGAATAGGAGACAGTTGCCTAAATTATGACTGACTTCGGACCACCGCAACGTTCGTACATCCTTCCCACTTCGTTGGCTTCGGCAACTGATTTGGCAAGTACACGGTCGTTTCGGTGGTTCAGCGTTGCTTCTATAGTGGAATTTTTTTTGCCTGAAAAAATTATGTCCCGGTAGCGTGCCTCGCCTAGTCGCTTGATGAGTACGTGCTCAGCGGATGAGAAGGTGCCTTTGAGCAGCTAGTTATTATTGGAACGCAGTATTTGGTGTTTCAGTTAAGCATAAGCACAGCTAGCGTAGGAAATTAAGACAGTTCATTCCTGACCCGTAGGTCAAGAGAAATGAAAGGTCAAACATGTGTGAACGTAATTTTGGGCCACCCTGTATTTACGTTGAATAAAGTATAAGTCCGAGGAGCCGTGATATTCGACCACTACACCGCCCAGCTGACTGCGAGGGTTAATGAAAGAGGTATAATGACTTGCCTCTCGAGTTTGCTGGAATAGTATAGATGGTATACAATAAGGAAATTTTCGTTCAGCCAGGATTTCAACTGTTGACTGTATAGGCAAAGATATAGTGAAGTGTTCCATTTAAATCATAGAGGCATGTCCAATGCGTATTTCGCTCGCAAATGGCTTCGAGGGTAAATTGGTGCTCAAATCAATGTTGTCATCTTCTCAGACGGACTGCTACCAATTTACCCGACCTCGGATGGACTGAGGGATATAAAGCTTGGTTTGCTTCTGCAAGAAATGATCACTAGTGCTTGCCGATGGCGGCTACCACCTGCCACTGCACCACGCCTGCCGTCTGATAAGTACGATACTAACTGAAAGTAAAATAAGCGAAAAAAGCACAGAAAATAATGAATCAAAAAGAGCGATTTCAGCGCTCATTCTAAGAATGAAGCTGAGTCATCTTCTCAGCCTCAGCTTCAGTTTCAAAATCCACCATCTCTACGTTACCATCTGCTTCGAGCCTAGAGCTTGGAGCACAAATAAACTTCAAACAACGAATCTCTTGATGAATCACGATTTGGGCGCCATTCGGGTCATACAACAGGGTCTTCGTCATCCTTAAATTCCCGCCCTGGACAACACCACACTTCTGCATTAACCAGTTCGCTTCGAATTTTTTTCACGAAATCATTTGTGGGGCAGTACTGGAATTACGGTCAGATTTCAGATTCCCGACAAGCCTAAGCATGTGGACAACGGTTGGAGCACGTTTTTTGAGCATCCAAACGCATCAATCATCAAAATTTGCAAACATTTAGTTGAAGACATGAGGACAATATGGGTTCCACTTTATTTTCAATACTATTTGATCGATATTGATCGCTCAACAACAGAATACCTAGCAAAACAGGAAATAGGAGACGGCGAGACATCACACTAGAAGAGACTAATACTCAGTAAACCCGTTGCAACAACATATGTGCTTGTAGCACAGATATAGATGAAATCAATAAAAAGCCCACCATAATGAGTTATTCGACATATCCTGTATTCAAGTTGAGATCCGAAACTGCACTTGCTGATCTTACTTTTGTAAAGTAGGTAGTGGATGGGTTAATATATAACACTATTTCCCTCAGTACAGACCAGCATTGTGGTCCCAAATGTCTTGCAGAAGGGTGTTGTTTTTCTCACATATCGAATGGTACTCGGCTCCACAGTAGTGAAAATATGCGTAGGGTTTGGTGGGCGAGTTGTAGTGAGCTACACACTTTGCGTTCTCGCTGAATCCATTATCATCTGATCTTTTCGAGCTGCGAAGCCAATTTCTGAAAATGTATAATGTAGAGGACGTTTTGGCAGAAAAACACACCACTCACATCTTGCTTGGCTCGATTCCACCAGGGTACTTCCACCTCGGTTCGCGCTCATCTTGTTCCTGATAGAGCCCCGCCCATATCCATGCGTTCGTCGGTGCGTGCTTCATCACTTCATTCTGAAAGAAAATCATAAATTTCGAAATTCCGGATTGCCTGTGGAAAGTGGTTAGTGGAACAGCCTTACGTTACGACCTCCAGTCGATTTCAGGGACGGAAACATGGAATTCGAGGTTGTCGACTCACCGGACTGGCACAAAAAAGTGCCAGTCGATAAAATCCAATTGACGACACTTCACCAGTCAGGCGAAATATTTTCCACCCGACCATTTTCTACACCTACTTTAAAGCGCTGATCTCGCTCATCTTTCAAATTTCGACCGAACACCCTCGTACTATTTTAGTAAACAAACACTATGTAGGGCGCGCATGGTGCAGTAGCAAGAGGCGCTGCTGACAAAAGCACGGTCGATCGATCTTCGCCCGGGGTTACCAAGTCTTCCATCCCTGCAGGGTAGGTAAACTGATACCTGACCTTTCTGGGAAGGTTCTGAACATGAACACGAATGCGGCGGCGCGTCCTTCGAGCACTGATCAACGCCGACACCTTTACCTTTTCCTTGCCTTTTACTCCTCTCCATCTCCACTCTCGTCCAGCGCGCGCAATCAGTACTTACCTACACCCAATCGTAAGGGCCGAAACTCTGAGAACAAGCACCATCATGCAAAATAACCTATCTAGACGGACTCTGAGAAAGTTATGAATTTTTGATCTGATCACCTATGTGAAAGTAGGATGGTCCTCTTACGAAATCCGTAAACTGAACTTCAGCATCGCGACCAGAATGTAGAATCACCTATTTAAACGATGTTAGAGCCGAATCTGGAGTTATAACCCAATCCCGCTAATGAAAATCGGATGATATTCGCCAAAATGAACTTCAAAGCCAGCAAAACACTCCTCTGGACGAATTATGAGCCAAGTCGTTGGTCTAGGATGGACCACTCCTAGCAATAATACGGCTGATCTTTGCCGAACTCTAAGAAACTAACATCAGACTCGTGATCATCACTTCAACGATCATATACACGTAAATTTTGAACGGGATTGATTGAAAAAAGTCATTGGAGTGGCATCACTTGAATCATGCCAAATATGCTAACCTTTTGCTTCCACCGTTGATCGTGGGGTAGTTTTTTATATTGAAGACAGTGAAATCGATACCGAGCTTTAAGGTCGGGAAGGATTGGTGAGGGCAAACAAGATTTTGAGAGCACTGATGTTAAAAATTCAGGTCTCACCCACTCCTCCACGGTATCAGCAACAAATAACGTTGACCCTTGTTGCAAGCACATCACTTCAGCCCTATCGAACTGCATTCTCCATTTTTGGTACTGATAACACGATCTTCCAATATGCTTCCAACCGTATGGGCACTCCTAAAAGAGAGATGAAAGCGTCACGAAAATAACGGGAGTTACGGACGAAATACGGACAAGAAATGGAATACAGCTAAAACTCACCCTCACGTCGGCGGTTTTCTGATACGTGAACGCCGCGACACATTCAGCAAGAACGCAAAGAGTGAAGGCAAACCTACAACGAATCTATAAAGGTTGAACGACCAAGGACGGATGACTAAGGGTAGAACGTACCTCACCATGATAGTGGCTAGAGTGGATCTGCCTTCGCGCCTTTTATAGGTGAACGATCAGTCGTTGTACCCTACACCGGAGATCATCATCAGACAATGAGCATCTACAATAGTTCGCGAAAAGATATGTCACCCTGCATTTTTGGGTACAGATCGGTGAAACCAAAAGGAATTTGATTCCAGTTGACAGTTTTAATAACTCTTATTGAAAATACACTAATATGTGCCCTTGTTGGAAATTCTAGATTTTTTTTAAAAATTTTAAACTCGTTTTCATATGTATTTTTAAACGAATGTATCTTAGGAACCACTGAGCTTCTGTTTGTCTTATAGTGATACTCTGATAGAGTATGATTGGCTTGTTCTTATAGGCTATGAATTTAGTTTTAAGACATTAATAAACCACAGAATTTTTTGTGTGAATTTTTTCATGGTCAAAAAATGGTGGAATCATGGGACGATTTTTCATATAAAATTTCATATATCAGTAACCAGCGGATGAAATACCATCAAATTAGGAAATATGATAGCATAAGATCTTCTCTTTCTCACGCATATCTAACTTTGGAGAACAGCCGTCTGATTACTGAGAAAATAGCTAATAAAATTGCATTTACACAAGCGGCCGTTTTACAAATACCCGGATGTCATTCGACTCCAGATTTCTCTAGCGCATAGTAGACTTATTGCTTGTTAGGCACTTAACAGCTAGCGAACTAATCCTCGCTATTCTTCAGAAAATCATCTGTTGTTGTATGCATCACTATCCCGCCACCGTACGCTGCGCGGGTTGTGCCCCATTTTCTCTCGGTCCAACTAGAAGACGATTTTTTGAATAATAGCGGAAATTATTTCGCTACCTGTTAAGTACCTAACAAGCAATAAGTCTACTATGCACTAGAGAAATCTGGAGTCGAATGCCCTCCCGATGTTCGTACAACGGCCGCTTGTGTAAATGCAATTTCATTAGCTATTTTCTCTGTAATCAGACGGCTATTCTGCAAAGTTAGATATGCGTGAGAAAGAGAAAATCTTATGCTATCACATATCTCAGTTTGATGGTATTTCATCCGCTGGTTACTGATAAATGTAATTTTATACGAAAGATTGTCCCTTGCTTTCACCATTTTTTGACCATGAAAAAATTCACACAAAAAATTATATGGTTTATTAATGTCTTGGAACTAAAATTCATAGCATATAAGAACAAGCCAATCATACTCTATCAGAGTATCACTATAAGACAAACAGAAGCTCAGTGGTTCCTAAGATACATTCGTTTAAAAATGCATATGAAAATGAGTTTAAAATTTAAAAAAAAAATCTAGAATTTCCAACAAGGGCACATATCAATGTATTTTCATAAATAGTTATTAAAACTGTCAACTGGAATCAAATTCCTTTTGGTTTCACCGATCTGTACCCAAAAATGCAAGGTGACATATCTTTTCGCGAACTACTGTATGTTAGGAAGAGGCTCGTAGTTGACCTTGGAGCACTTATCGAAACACGTGATAAGCTGCCTGATGTCCGCAAATTCGAAAAAAAATATTCAGAATATGAAATGATGGTTGCTTGAATCCAACTGACCTTTTTAGAAGAGAAAAGTGAGGGACAACAGTAAGAGAGAGAGAGTGAGAGAGCATAGAAAGGTGCCGAGAACACCAGTGAGAAAGCGAGAGTACGAGAGAGTATGGGAAAAAGGAAAGAGTGCCAGAGTGAGTGAGAGAGTGTGGGAAAGTTAGAAGAGTATCAGAGAGCAAGAGAAAGCGTGAGAGTATCGGAAGGTGGGAGAGTACTAGGGAGTAAGAGAGAGTACGAGAGAATGTGGTAAAGCGAGAAGAGTACCAGAGAGTGCGAGAGAGTATGAGTAAGTGATAAAAGTACCAGAAAGTGTGAGAAAGTGGGAAAGTGAGGAGACTATGAGAGAATACGAGAGAGTGTGGGAAAGTGAGAAGGGGATGAGGGCGTAAGAGAAAGTGCGAGAGAAAATAGACAATTAAGTGAGCATAAGAGAATAAGAGAAAGTGGGAGGGAGCTTTGAAAGTTCAGGAGAGTACCATGAAGCACCACTTTTGCTCTTTGTGATCTCACGTTTGTCCTTCGGTCATTCTTCACTTTGGTCCTTTCACCACATGTTAACACATATGAGGATGTGAGAGGACTATCAGAATATGAAACGATAAAGTGAGAGAGACAAAGAAGTGAAATTTCTTGGGATCTGTCAAGATAGAAAAAAAGCAGTGAGGAATAGAAAACCGAGGTAATGATGAACTGTGTGTTCAGGGAGTTACTCAAAAAAGCCAGTCTGGAACGCTCCTAAGCGGCTTTTCCGGGGAGTGATCAAAAGACAAGTCCGGTACTGTAGCTTGAAACAGCGATGCAGCACCACTTCGAAGTCACTTGTATATTTTCTATCTCGTTTTTCATTTTCCTAAGAAGGGGGTTATTCATTGAAACAAGTGTTCGAATTAGCACCCATATTCCCTCGAGATAGCCGATGTGAGGCACATCAATAGCATTTTTCGCAACTGATCAGGATTAAAAATAATCTCCCCTGCATGCTGAGCTTAGAGTCGCAGATATTTTTAGATAATAGTATCAAGGTACCCTTCAGCGGAAAGATAAGTTACTACATTTCCCATTGAAAACTGAAGAGAAAATTTCTAGTTTACTAACCTGTTTTTGTCGGTAGGTCGTTCATTTAATCAGTGTCACCAGACTAATAATCACCCTTACTAGAATCAGAAAGCTTCAGGATTACAAGGAAGCTTCTGAGATGAACATTTTGAGTAGCATTCAAGGCTCTGGTTTGTTCCACTACTGTCCTCCTCTTGAAAGCACCCTGTCCCCATTTTCTGTTGCTTCGTCTATCGAATTGAAAACGATAAACTAGCGGATCACGTTAGTGACGAAGCGGTGACAAGACACTATAAAGTGGTGTTTGTTCAAGAGCACAGTAATACGATAGCGGTGATGGACCTTTGGACGAAGATATGAATTTCACAATCCATGCACGGGTATGGATGGATCTCATCACTAATATTACTTTCTATTGAGGTCTGTTGAGCAGTTGACCGATATTACTACAGCAGTTTCATTCGGCTTACGTTTCGCCGATTTGCCTCATTCTGGAATGTTTATTTTACATTTGAGAGGCTTTGGGAGGTCAAATACCAATTTTTCAAACCAAACGCCGATTCATCATAAAGGTAAAAAGGTGAAGGGGTCGACGTTGAATCAGCCCTACGAGGTAAAGTTTACAGCGAGGCGCGGCACGAGGACATGGAAAGGATACACACCATACTACAAGGCGCGCCATGCATGACTTTCAATTCAGAATCGTAGAAGCATGAACATGAAAATCGTGTTCAGTCTATACAACTGAGCCATTCAGAGGAGACATCAGTATTTTACTTTGCCAGTCTTCTACGGTTTCATTTTATGCGACCAAGACGGGAAAGAAGGCTTGGTCAACCCGGTCGGCGATCGGGGAAGGCTCTGGATGGCTCTTTATGGTGATTGCCGAATCAAACTACGAACCACCTTGGAATAAAGTGGATGAGTGAAATAAACACTAGTGCTCAGGCATACTGACGACCCAGGGCCGCGATCAGGTAAATCGAACCAACTCTTCAGGTGGTCGCTACATTCTCCTAACTTCGATTTAGCTTAGGAGCTCTGGCGGGAATCAAAACCCTTGCTTTCGACGCAGCGCGATATCATGATTGAAGGCCAAGATAGAGGTGGCTACCTCAATTGGGAGTTTAATGTCGAAGAATAATATTCGACCTTCCAGAATTTGACGAAGATGACAGTCGAAACGAGGACCGTTTTAGCAGTCTTGGCCAAGTGCTCACTAGTGCTCACGAACACATAATCACGGATATACATAGGGTTCAATGTTCCATGTATCCACAGCATAAATGTTATCCCAGGAGTTGTCGATGGAAATTCAGAAAGAGGAGCAGTAATACTTCTCTCATATATGGTTTTTCTGGTAATAAATGATGTTCAGTATTAGTTCGAATTGATTATACTTCTTCAGATTAGGTAGGACAGCGGACACTGCGCTGCTGTGAAAATTGTATAATAGTAATAACAGGAGCTCAAGAATTACCCTGACTAGCACAGCGTTTATTACTGATTAAGTAACAAGTAATCTAAACGATGTAATCGAAACTGAATAGTTCCTTCCACATGTTTGTTTCTTTAATGATGAAATTCGTGCGAAGTTGAGGATACAATCTTTCACGTTCGACTGGAAACAATAAACGCCAACCGACCGATGCAAATATCGTAAACTCTTGCGCATCGATGATGTGTTCGCGTTTTTCACTAGGAAATGGCCTTCATAAAAACTATACCCGACGAAGGATAGGGCCGGCACTATAAAGTGATCGTTTGTCATCCCTATTTCGTCCATAAAGCATGCTTGCTTCGGTCCGCGGTGATCTCGTTGGACCTCCCAGTTACGTTGCCACTCGTTCGAGCTCTGGAACAAGAATGTCCACGATTACCGTACTTCTGGTAGCCGTTTCACTACCGTTAGCCGATTCAATCTGTATTCAATGCGCATCGCCTACTCTGCAAAATATGTGGCAGCTCACCGGTTTCCCCAACCATCCAGCCAACCTTCCGTTTGTGCCGCAGTTAGTTGTCGTTTTTATCGCTACCAATTACATCTTTTACATCTGCAAGGTGTTTTTTCTGAATTATCAAGCTTTGAGCTAATATCTAGAAAACAAGAAAGAGGTGGAGATTATGGATTCTAGAGGTAAGAAATGAAAAATTACAAGAAAAGATTGCGAACACATTCCTCAGCCTAGTTCGATGTTTGCTTCTACGTACTTTGTTAAATGCTAACTTGAAAATAATTCGACCCACTTCTTAGCAGACCTATAAGCTAGTTCATATGTTTTGTTTACGTTAATGACTACGCCCACCAACTCGGTGATCGCCGCTTGTTCATTTATTAATTTTATTAAATTAAATTAATCTAATTTTTTATTCAGTGTATGAACGAAAGGCGCACGTGGAAGCTTAACACCTATTGAACGGGCAATTCGCTTCAACTTTCCACAGTAAAACGACCCCTATATAAAAGTTACATATATAAAACGCTCTAGTTAACATTTGACACCACAGAAAAGGAGAAAAGTCTTGAGAAGTTTTGTTTTGAACTTGAAATATGCCTCAATTCCTCTGTAATTGAGGGAACTTTTCTTCTGAAACTTTTCAAATTAACGGCTTTGCCACAACAACAAGTCCGAGTTAAGTTATTGTTACATGTGGATAATTATGCAACGCCTAGGTCTGGGTAGATAGATTATCATACAACAAAACGGGACTGAAATCAGTAATCACCTTGATATCGTTGCTCAAGGCTATATTCAGGTGCGATTCCGTGTCTGCCACTACCAACGATCTCGCAGATCCCGCTATGGAAAAGAAAGGCTGCTCGTCATACTGTTTCGAGATGGTGCTCCCATTTAGTGAGTGCTGAGGGCGGAAGAACCAAACTATTCAACGATTTTTGCGGATAATTCGAAAATTTTCGAATATTTCAGAGAATCAATATCACTACGTACGAGGCTGTCACGCTGATTTCGTCGGGAACAAAACACCAGCGACTGGAAATGATGTTTTGTGCTACTACTCGAAGATCACCGACCAGGTCATCGAAATAGCACCGACGAACACCGCGAAATTTCCCGTAAGAAGCTACAATAATCATTCGGAACTTTCACATGACTGCAATTTTCTCATACTTGGAGGTATCCATGATTTGGTACCATAACCATGGCTAACACATCCGCTGCTAACCTCGGGTTTAATCGAATGTCAGAATGTGTGTGTCAGTTGCATGGCACATTTCCTTCCACTGAATCACTAGCACAGTTGCTTTCCGCTTCTTTCTACTCAGAACAATATCCAACAATATCCTAATGACGGTTCGCTGGCTTCCGTACCTTAAAATTCTTTGCTGTCATGTTGTTCGCTAACGCACTACTTCAATTGGATTAAAGACAAAAAGCACGTCACGCTGAAAACAGTATGCAGTTTGAGAAAGAAAATCAGCTGTAAAAGTATACATACTGTAGACGATGTTATCTTTCCTTAGCTCAGAAGGGGGCCTGCAAACCCCACGAAGGTAGTTCTACGAAATCGAAACGGCTCTAAATAGTAACAAGATATTTGGCAGGTCGCCATCATGCGCTTTGTGAAGGATAAAGGAGAGGAAGACAGGGAAAATGTGGAGTACCAGGATTCCTCGTTGGCCTCAAAGACTTTGAACAATACGTTAGACAAAGATAAATGCACAGGTATGAGGCAATACTTATGGGCGAGAAATCCAGCACCCAAATATAGTGTTTAAGAGTCTCTACCGAAGACATGTGTGAAGAGCATGTACTACGATGGCACCGGCGAAGACAACAACAAACAAACGTGCACCGGTGCCTACTGTACCAGCGTCGAAGGAAAATTGAACGGTAATTCTCTCTGAAATGTTAGAAAAATAGAAGTATTCAGGAATCGCGACAACATCCATAGCTGCGATAGTTCGCCGTCGATGAGCTTCCGCTAGATGGAGAATGTTACCAGCAAATGTAATAGTAGGGATGTTTGAAACTTCCTTCTCCCGGCTGCTGGAACAAAGCTACTATGTTTAAAAAGGGGATAAACACCATTAATACTCCGCTGCTCGAAGAAAGTATTCAAGACGCGCGTAGTAAAGTGGTAAGGTGCGCTACTGACACCTGTACTGCCGAGCGATCGAACCACGTCCGGATTACACAAGCCTTCCATCCCTCTGGGTTCGAGGGTAAATTGGTACCAGGTCTGCCTGAGAATATTAAGCGCTGGTCCTGGAAAGTCATTCTATAGCCAAAATACACATTCACCACGCCTCTTCGAGCATGAATGGAACACGAATCCGGCGAGTCGTCCTCGGGAGACTGAGGACGACTATTCACGACCGGGCACCTTTACCTCTACCTTAATCGTGTTCAAAATTGTTCTCACAGCTGTCAGTGGTCCGGGTTTGAATAAATTCAGAGTGGGCGACATTTTGACTGGGGCGCGAACTTGAAGGTGGGTATTGTTTCCAAAAGCTAGGCCCTGCAAGTCATTACGTTCTAAGTGTTGTAATGGCTTGTTGATGACCCTGACTGTCTTGCTTGATGAGTTTCATATGCAGATCCGCTTGGATGTTCGAGCAAGTAGGTATGTAAGCAACTAAATAAATGACAAGATGAAGAAAACAGTTTCGATTCCAGGACGGAAATACATTGAACGTGGATGCGCGCCTATTTCTCCGTATACAGATGCAAACACTTGCTTCTATGTCTATTCGAACAGCACCTACCCGGCCGGACCCGGTGACGGAGGTGCACTTTCTCGAACAAAACGTTCTCTAGTCGCCATCTTGGACGCGACCGAATGCATCTGCTCAAGCACGTTTACACTTCTTTATTTGTTTCATTTAATTCAAAAACACATGGGCTTCCTAATTTCCAGAACTGACCTCCACTACGTTGCACGGGTTACAAGCATTAAAACTGGCAAAAATCATTTGATCTCAATAAGGTCCTGAGTGAGTCGAGCACTCGATGGTTCCAAACATTTGTTTTAAACAAGTAACTGGAAAGTAGCTTTGATGGATGACCTTGAGGAGTAACAGCTCTTTAATTTCGACAATTATAAAACGACATTTTGGGCTAAATGTAGGCGAAATAGGACTTCAATAGCAGATAAATAAGAGGATACTGATGTTGAGGCAAAAGAAAAAACAAAAAGTTTGTGGTTGCTTACAGGCGAGAAGTGCAACACATCGTCCACACACATGACGATGTCTGTTCTTATTGCAAGCGCCCTGATGTCCGTGGTGATTCGGTTTTTATACTGACGAGTATCTGGGCGATGATAATAAACGTCTTGTTGATGATTGTAATAATCAAAGGGATCGTTTTCAGTGCAATCTCATCTTTTTTGCAATAAAACTTTTTGCCCGTGTTAAAATGTGAGCAAATATTCACAGAGTGCGACAAAAGTTCTTGGACACAGGCACTTGGCCGCATAAACGGCAGGTCTCATGCAAATAAGATGAAATTCATAACATTTATTATCTTTGATCACACACATATAAAAACGAATTCGTTCTGAGATGACCTGCTTTCGCACGAATACAGGCCCTAACGGCCCCTTTCGCACGAATACAGGCCCTAACGTAAGTCTCTTGGGGAACGTGTCTACGGCAGCGTGCAGGACCTCTCCATCCATTTTCTCCTAGGCTTTCTTCAAGACTTCTTCAAGAGAATCAATGCTCACGTGTGATGCTGCGCAGGATTTGTTTTTCAATATAGAACAGACTGAATAATCCATCAGATTAAGGTCCGGGTTATTGGGTGGCCACTCTTTTGCTGAGAAGAAATCAGGGAATTTGTCGGCGCCGCTGCTGTACGACTTTGGCACTATGGGAAGGTGCAGAGTTCTTCTGATAGATCCAAGTGGTATTTTTGAAGTTCTGAGAAGTCCAGGGAACAAATTTTTCTTGAAAAACCTCTTCGAGGTACTTTTGGCTGTCTATTTTGTTTCCCTTTTTAACAAAGATCAGCGGTGTTTTCGTATTGGCGGTTACCCCCGCAAAAACCATAACGAATTTCGGACGCCCCGACCTTTCCACAACACTTCCGTTCTAGTTAGCATCATCTATGTCTCTTGCAAGTGCTCGGTCGTTTTGGTGGTCTGCAAACGGTTCGATGGTGAACACGGACTCGTCGTTGAATAGGATCCTGCGGTGGCGTGCCGCATCAAAACGCTTCAGGAGCGATCTGCGTCTCTTTAGTCTTGTAGGTTTCGCAGGGTCTCTCAGAAGGTTTGCTCTTCGAATTTTGTAGGTACGCATACCATGCTTCATTTTCACAATTCTTCTGGCGGATCCCTCGGAATTTCCCTCATCGCGAGCAAGTTGTCTCATGGACCTTTGTGTGTTCCCGGCCAATTTTCCAAGAATTCTTTTGACAACGTCGGTCGGAGGAAGAAGCAGGCATTGGTCCACCTGATATCGGTCTGTTATCCTTTGTTCTCGTTTCCCTTAGTTGACTGAGATTGCTTTAGACCGTGTATCTAGGGAATCCAAATCTTTGCTGAGATTGCTTTAGACCGTGAATCTCGGGATTCCAAGTCTTTGCTGAGATTGCTTTAGAGCATGGATCTCAGAATTCCAAGTCTTTTGGTAGTGTTTGCAGCAGGCGCTTCTTCATTGTGCAGTTTCATCATCACAGTGCGCAAACTTTTTGAACCAAGCGTCTTAAAGCGGTGGCTCTTCTCTTGATCACTTGCCACGCGGGTCTTGTCTGTTTCTTGCGACACACACGAGAACACGTCGGAACAACCGCGTTTATCTCAACCTCAAACTTGGGTAATTAAACCATAACATATGATAAAGCATACATAACGTATAAACACGGCGATATGACAACAATATGATAATAGCGTAAAGTGATCAGATTACAAAATACAAGAAAGGCAATACCAAGAAAAGGCAATCTCAAGCTATCAACGATAACTGTTAACAATCAATTATAGTGAGTGGTTAAGAGGAAAAAGCCGGGATGGCGTGCTGCGTAACTGAAGACTGTGCGCGGGGCGGAGCTTCTGTAAGCTGAAGATGCTTCTGCTCGGCGCCTCCGCGCATTCCTGCGTAACAAAAGATCGCGGTCTTTCCGCGATACTCCCCACCGGCGTTATGGTCTTGTTTAGGCCTCTTGCTGTAGAAAGTTGTCGAGTCTGCGGTGTCGTCTGATTATCCTGTCATTGGCCTGTTCTATTTTTCTGCGTAACGTTTCCATCGTGGAGCGAAGTTTCTGTTGTTCATCTGGGCGGGTGCAGATAGCTGGGTGGTGTCCCTTTTCCCGACAATAAAAACATGCTTCATTTTTGCGTTTACAGTGTTGGTTACCTCTGCATGTTTCGAATAGGCATCTGAAGCACCTTCCTTGTTCGATGAGGCTGGTGATTCGCGATTGGGCGTCGGAGATCACGGGGCAGGAGTCGCTGTAATGGGCCCTCACTGCGTGACAGAACACACACACGATCCTTGACGTGTTCTGGGGATCGATATCTGACCTTCGCAGCAATCGAGCTGGGCCTAGCTGTCCTTCTAATTGGTCTAGCATAAACTTCAGGTCATTGCGTTCCTGTTTGGCGCTTTGAAGCTCGTTTGTGAGCTGCTGTATCCGACACTCTCTCGCTTGTTCTGGATTCACTGCGTGTTCAACCGCCTCTGCGGGTGCTTGATCTGCGTTCTCTGCGTCATCTGCGCTGCCGACGCTTTCTTCGCCCTCTTCCTCTTCTGCGACTTCGCCAATGTCTTCGTATTCGAACTCCACTTCACTTTCTTCTTCTACCACCTCGTCGCCGCTGACTTCGTCTGCTACTTCAAGGTCGTCGACTTCCTCGTTCGGGTCGGTGACTAGTCCTTCTGCAGCTTCCACTTTGGGGCTCTCTGCTACAGTGGCGCTGTCGTCCTTCTTCTGCGTATCCGCGACTTCCTCAGCTGCGACTTCGAGCTGTTCTGTTGCAGGGATGTCGTCGTCATCCTCGGTCTCCTCGGCTTCCTCTGAAGGTTTTCGTCTTTTGCTTTCTGCCTGGACTTCTTTGGGACTCGATAGTCTGCGTTTATTCTCAAGACAGAATCCTTCTGCGAGTGTCTGCGTACCCATCTCAATCGTCGAAGCGCAGGTTTCATTTGCCTGTGTGGCCGTGTCCATGGTTTTCCACTGCGTCTGCAGCCGTTTGTCTTTTGTCTTACGCTCAGTCTGCGTTTTCTTGCTTAGTTGGTCTTCCTTTCTTTGCTGCGTAGCTTGGTTCCTCTTCGCGACTGAAGGCGTTTGACTCTCGGCGTTGCAGAGGTCTTTCAGACTCGTTTGTGTCTCCTGCTCGACGCTAGGCGTGGGCTCCCCACGGCCGAGTGTGGCGACTGCTGATGCTACTGCTGCGTAGATTGTTTCAGCCGAGGTATCTAGGCGATTCTCTATTTTTTCTCTTTCTCGTACGACCATCATTTGTGTATCGTCCCTGTGCCATTTGATTGTTACCACATGATCATGCAATGTGAGATGAGGTGGTAGTTTTATCAGACGTTGATTGGAATGGGGCTCGTACAGTCTACACGATGTATCTGTGCACAGCTCGAATGACTGATTTGCTGCGTCGACGAGAACTCCTTCGTTCGTACACGTCATCTGAATCTGGGGCGTCGGTCCTCCGTAACATGGTGTGACCAGCGTGAAAATCATCAGATAGAATAAGAACCATCTCGACGGAATGAACTTAGTTTGTCGAGTAGATACCGTTTGAACGTTTCGATCTGCGTAATTTACTGGGCGGCGCGGACGGAGGTTGTATCGCGACGACGAAGTCTCTGCGTTGGTTTGCTGCTGATCAAGCTTTTCTCCATTGTCGTTGTCGTCATGGATTGCTGCGACTGCGTCCTCTGTATTTACCTCCAAGGGTGTAATTAAGTTTACTGGGCGCCGTATCTTGCGGTGCGTGGAGGTGATCAATTCCACTTCTCGTACTGCTCCATCTTTACCTTGCTTGCAGTCCGTTATTCGCGCCATTTTCCAGTCATTTCGCGGAAGAATGGGGTCACAGACTAGAACTATGTCTCCTATCTTAGGGATTTCCTGTCCGTGTCTCTGACTAGTTATCCGCGTTCGTTGTCGCTCTCTCAAGCTAGTAAGATACTGCTCTTGCCAGATTTTCCAGAATTTCTCAGTGGCGTCGCAGGATGACTTGAGTGCTTCTTGAACCTGCTGTTGTGTTTGGAGGGCACGAACTTCCTCAGGTGGGAGGTATGGCGAATCTTCTTCGAGAGATTCGGTAACAGCTTTCAGAGGTAGCGTTACACAGATGTCGCGCTGTAGAAAGTCAATCGGGCGTATGGATGACAGATCTTCCTGTGCAGACGTCTGATAAGTCAATGGACGAGAGTTGATGCAGGCTTCGACTTCGGTGAGAATGGTGAACAGGTGGCTCCCTGAGCGCTGAGCTGATCCTCTTAGGGCCTTGTATAACGCGTGTTTCACAGACTTTATTAGTCGCTCATAAAAGCCTCCCTGCCAGGGAGCATACGGCGTGATATGCTTCCACTGAATTTCCTTTTCAGCCAAGGTCTCCTGTACATCATCTCGAAGTTGAATGTCCAGCCCGTTATGTAGCAACGAAGATGTCATCAGGAACGTAGGAGCGTTGTCACATGTAACTGTGGCTGGTAGTCCGCGTCGGGAAACGAAACGCCTCAATGCGTTGATGAATTCTACCGTACTCAGGTTATCGAGCATTTCCAGATGTATCAGACGCGTTGCAGTACAGGTAAAAATACATCCATAGTAGCGGTTATCTGGAGTGTCGGATGACCGAGGTAGGTCGAAGAAGTCCAATCCGATATGTTCAAATGGTCTGCTGCGACACACGCGTCGTTGTGGTAAGTCCGTGGTCTCTGGGTATGGGTAAGGTAGGGCGTTGAAACGGCGGCATTTTACACATTGTTTCACCAACGTTCGGGCTTGTTGGCGGATTTTCGGTATCCAATAAGTCTGCCGCACAGTAGCCATGGTGTGTTCAATCCCTTGATGATATGGTCCGTGGGCTTCCTGGAGGAGTAAGGACGCGAGTTTTGTATTTGGAGCGATAAAGATCGGCGACTTAGTGTCCGTCTCCAGTGCTGAATGTTGTAGTCTACCGCGTGAACGCCAAATTCCAGAGCTATCCTTGAAAAGGCGAAGTGTATTCTCCATGGATTTTACGTAGCCTTTCGTGAGATATGTCCTTTGATGGTCACGGATGAGCAGTATGCGTGCGGCTCGTAATACCTCTGCGTTGATCTCGGCGGAAGTAGGGATTTCTCCTAGTTCTGGGATACTGTACAATAATTTTCGCTTTGATCGATCCGGGAAGCGTTGGCAGATCTTGCTAAGGAAAAGAAGTACTCTTGCTGCCACTCGTTTTGCTTTTCCAAATGAGCTGAAGCGTGTCAGGTCGATCACGGGCGACTTGTGAGCAAAATCGGTCGTTGACACGTTTACTGCGATCGAAGTCGATAGCTCTTCTCCGTGCTGTTCCAAGCTTATGGGGTAGAAAGTCGTATCCCACGTGGATAGAGGTTGGCGTAAGAAATCTGGCCCTTGCCACCACAAGCGATGGCCTTGAAGTTGTTCGCATGTGAGACCACGAGTTCCTGCGTCTGCTGGATTCTCTCCAGTGCTGACGTACGCAAAATGGACTGGTATACCGCGTTCCTCAAATGAGGCAACAATTTTTCTGATTTCTTGCACTCGATTCCGTACCAGTACTCCGGCGTTGGTCGCTGTCGACGTTAGCCAGGTAAGTGCGATTTGTGAATCAGAGAAAAGGTAAACTGCGTGTGGTTTTTGCGCTGTCGAACGTAGTGCGTTGTATACCGACCAGGCCAATCGTGCTCCCATTGTGAGTGCATTCATCTCCATTTTTGGAATAGTGTGTGAAGATTGTATAGATGGAAGTTTGCTCCGAGCCATCACCAATGAGGAGTCGGTATTGTCAAAGAGGTATGCACTGGTCGCCATAGCTATATCACTCGCATCTGCGAAAACAGCCAGTTTGACGTGTTCTGCGTTAGTCGTGAATCCACGAGAAAGTATTTTTTCGAACCCATCTGCGTCTCGGGCAATAGCGTTCCACTGATTGGCGAATGTCTCTGGTAACTGCGTATCCCAAGCAAATTTTTCCTTCCATAATTGTTGTTGAAAGTATTTTGCTGGGGTCAAAAGTGGTACTATCCATCCCAAGGGATCGTACGTGGACGCGATTTGGCGTGCAACATGTCTTTTCGTGACCTGCGGTAGTGGGGGAAATGAGCTCTTGATTTTGAGAATATCCCGTGATGCGTTCCATTCAATTCCGAGTACTTTCTGCGTAGTAGATTTCGTCAGTGCTTGCTGCGGGATGGTTTGCTGTACAGACGCTGCGTTGGACAAGAACTCTCGGAGGTTCATGTTCATGTCCTGGAAGATGAGTCGCGCTGCTGCGGCTCGCTGGGCCAATTCGTCCTCCTTGACTGCTCCAAGTATCAGGTTGTCGACATATAGATTGTCGCGAATGTCTTGGGCCAGCGCCTTGTCATCCACTGCGTTTTGGAGATGGTAGTAGATCGTTCCCGCGAGTAAAAAGGGAGAGACGTTGAGACCAAACGTCACTCGGGTAAAGCGGAACGTAACCAAGTTGTCTTCCGACGGCGGCGAGTTAAGGTCCCTGAGCCATAGAAACCTTGTAGCGTCTCGATCGTGTTCGTGCAAACGCACTTGCAAGAACGCTTTCTCTACATCCGATATCGCCACAAATGGTGGGGCTCTGAATCGAAGTAGCATACCGTAGAGGTCTGGTAGAATGAGCGGTCCTTGATGAAGGATGTCATTCAGTGACGGGCACTCCTTGTAGTGTGAGGAGGCGTCAAACACGATGCGTAATTTCGTGGTGTCCTTGTGAGGTGTTACCACGGGTTGATGAGGAATGTAATGTACTATTTGTCCATCATGGTTCCTCGCATCGACTACTTCCTCGATGATCCCCAAGTTGCGTTGCTCCCGAAAAATATTGTTGTAGTCTTCCATGAGTTTCGTATCCCCTCGAAGCGTGGCAATAACGCTGTGAAGCCGCTTCACAGCTATATTTCTGTTATCCGGTAGAGGGGGATGGTTTTCCTTGTACGGGAACCGCACGTAATAACCGTCTTTTCTGCGTTCTATTGTCTCGTTGAAGAAGTTCTGCACCTTCTTGTTGACTGCATCCTTCTCCGCGTTTTTCGTGCCGGTAAATTCCCAAATTCCGGCCGAGTCCATGGTCCAATATTTATCCCACCTCTTCAATTCCTCATCGAAGGTGTTGGCCGCGTCGACCATGGTGAGTGTATGAACCATCTTCGCAGGTGGCTTTCCCTCGTCACCTGTGGGTATTTGCTGTTTGCCAGACAGCAGGTATCCAAGTTTAGACGGTATAAGTTGTAGTCCCGAAGGAAGTGTGAAACGTGGTAGTGGGACATCGAGTAAATTCCATAACTGATCACATCCGAGCAGTATCTGAGGTGTACAGTCTGCGGTATGTTCCGGTTTGGAGAGCTGAATGCGATGCTTTTTGTCGAAGTCGCGATCCTCTCTACTGAGGTTGATTGGGCGACTTTTTCCCGTAAGTACCTGCGTAGTGCGAAGTCGAACTGCATGGGACTGACCATCCGTGTCCCATAGTTCCAGTTGAGTGAGTCCACAACGTGTAGGTGTGGGTTTCTCTGTGCCGAATGTGTACATTAGGAAGTCTTCCTGCTGCGTACATTCCAGTCCCAAGTCGTCTACGAGGCTTTGGCTAACGAACGACTGGTCGGCACCTGTGTCGAAGAGAATTGCCACTTCTCTCCATCGTTGGCGTGTTTCGTCGCGCACCTTAGCGGTCCCAGTCAAAAGTAGGACATGATGATTGCCCCTATCTCCATCTGTGTTATGGAGAATTGTTGTCTCATTGTTCTCGTTGCTCTGTGTGTGTACTAGTTTTGCCGTTGTTGTACGTGCCGAACCTTTCTGAATCGTTTTCTGATTGCCACTGGGATTAGTCGGTCGGCGTTTATCCAACGGTTTCGTGGCTGTGGGTTTATGTTCTATACCCTCGCTTAGAAGTTGTCCATTCCTCGTGTGTAAGTCTTTACTGAATCGTGGACAAAGCGTGTGATGGTGTTTCTGTCCCTCACAGTTTTTGCATCCCTTGCTAGCGCACTGCGTAGCGAAATGCCCTTCTCGTCCGCAGTTCAAACATTTGTTGTGTTGCAGGAAGAATGTTCGGCGATCTGATAAACTAGAGCATGATGTACATGCTGCTGACTTATGTGCGTTGGAGTCGCAAAACATACATTGATGCCGCGATAATGGAAGGATGTTTTGAGAAAGACGTTTCTGCGATTTCTCCACGGCGTATGTTGATCGGATGTTATCGTGTTCGTTGCGCTCTAGCATACCATTGATTTGCTCTTCTTTGGAAATGAGATGATCGAGAATGTTCAGGAGATTCTCTATCTTCCAGTCTTCTTCCTTTGTGTTCTGCGTAACACAGCGGTCTAAAGCGTTCCGCTGAAGGGTTGGCGTGAATTTGGCTAGAATCTTCTGGGACATGAACGAGCCATCGAGGTTGACTCCTCGATCTCGTAACTGCGTAGTGACCGCAATGATATTCTCCAGAAGTCGTCGTTGTCCATGGATACCCTTTGATTCCGCTTTTGCCCTTTCCAGTTGCGACTGTAGATGGACGATTAAGGCTGAATCGTTACCGTACTTCGCGTGTAAAAGGTCTATAGCGTGATCGTAGTTCGAATCCGAGATTGGGTATCGGCGGATAAGTTCTCGAGCTTCTCCGCGTAGTGCATGGACTAGATAGTTAAATTTCTGAAGTTTCGTCAGCGGTTGTTGGTGGACATTCATCTCAAAGAGACTCCAGAAGTTGGAAAATTCCCATATTTTCCCTGTGAATGTCGGTATTGGAATTGGTGGAAGTTTTGCACCAGCTGTTGGAGGTGCTGGCGGTCCTTGCTGCGCTCCCATTAGGCATGCTTCGATGTTAATAGACAATGCTTGTGCCTGTTCTAACACTGCGTTTGCGCGTTCGATGTACTGTTCAACCTGCGAATGCTGTTCCTCTGTTATTTCGGTCCCCAATGAGTCGACGGCGTTGGTAAAGTTGTCGAGCGTGTCCGAAACAAGGCGTGATGTGGCTGCCAATTCAAACGATGTCTTTCGCAGTCTTTGTGCCGTTGTTTGGTCCATGGGAACGTGGTCCAAATTCGCTGCGTCATGCTCTCCGATGAGCTTCGATAGTTGATTAGTATACCGCGATAACTGTCCCTTTTGTGCGCGGAGCGTTGCTGGCCCTGTGAACTTTTCGCCCGTCATTGCGTAAACAGTGTCCAAGATGTATGGAGATAACTGCGTATCGAATTACTTGGTCCGAAGAAATAACGGCGATAGTCCAAATAGTCCAGTAACGGCGTTAACCAGTGTTATAAACTCCTACTGATCCCTCACAATCAGAAGTCCGCTATCGTGCAAAAATTCCAGAAAAATCCAATGGAATCCGCGTATCAAAAGAAGCCTCCTCTCCACACAGTAAATCCAAACTTTGGGTGCGAAGCGGAGCGAAACGAAACCGAAGCGAAGCGAAGCAGAAGCCGAAGTAAAAGTGCTCCTTTCCAAAATGGTTGTGGCCGCAATAGCCAATTTTCGAGCACAATGTAAAATCGAAGTTCAATGTCTACCTGCGAGTGCGGCCGTCAGGAACGTAGTTGCCGATGCACCATAAAGCGGTGGCTCTTCTCTTGATCACTTGCCACGCGGGTCTTGTCTGTTTCTTGCGACACACACGAGAACACGTCGGAACAACCGCGTTTATCTCAACCTCAAACTTGGGTAATTAAACCATAACATATGATAAAGCATACATAACGTATAAACACGGCGATATGACAACAATATGATAATAGCGTAAAGTGATCAGATTACAAAATACAAGAAAGGCAATACCAAGAAAAGGCAATCTCAAGCTATCAACGATAACTATTAACAATCAATTATAGTGAGTGGTTAAGAGGAAAAAGCCGGGATGGCGTGCTGCGTAACTGAAGACTGTGCGCGGGGCGGAGCTTCTGTAAGCTGAAGATGCTTCTGCTCGGCGCCTCCGCGCATTCCTGCGTAACAAAAGATCGCGGTCTTTCCGCGATACGTCTGAGGAGTGATGATTAACGACGAAATTTCTGTGTATACCGAGGATATGACCAGGACAAGTACACCACATAGGAAGTTGGTTGTGTGGCGTACTCTGCACATACATGTATGTATATAAAGAGCTTGAAACGGGGTGCCCAGGAACTTTCGTCGCACCCTTTAGATCAAACCGCCGGTCATTAGTTTGCTCGCGCATAACGACGCTATTTTCTAGAATCTTTGCTCAAGTGTTGATACCATCAATCAGCTCTGGACATGAGAAAAGAACGACGTTTAGGGGACAAGAGACTACACTTGTCAGATTTTTGGAAATCGTAGAGTTCAATCGTAAAATTGTTGGCATAAGGAGCAGCATCAATCTTCTGACAAGCTCAATGCGGGTTCCAGCCAAACGCTGTATCAGCGTGTGCAGGATTGGGGACGTCGAGAGCACTTTTTAAGGCTCGCTAACGTCTTCCACACCAACAACTATTGATCACATATGTCGCTTTAAATCGATGTGTACGATTTGAATGTATTCTGCTGCAAGTCGGCTAATATGGGTATCATCGTATAATATTTATGTAGTGATAAAGAGGTTTATGTCTAAAAAAAAGGTGTTGTTTACGAAAACTCCTATGTAACCGGTGTAATCTAAGCGACATTTCACAGCCTGTTGAATGTAAAACAGGACGACCTAAAAACGCACAAAACGAGCAACTATTATACAACGCAGTGTATGCTTCTAAAAGGCACCGCATCTCAATAGAAAAAAAACTTGAACGATTTTGGAGGCGGAGATAAAACATTTTTCTAAACATATTTCTGCGCTTTCGAAAAATTTGTTACAGAAAAGCTCGCCGTTGTTTGGTTTTGGGCAGCAGCACCACCAATGGTGAGATCCCCATTACGAGTGCTGCCTGCAGATAATTTGATAGTTTTTTAGTAGATCCGTCAGAGTTCTACTAGCTCCTCAAATCGATCGTTTCATTGAATCATTTCTGTTTGTTGTTCCCTTTAAGGTTCACAATATACATATAAGAAGTTACGCGGTCATTAGCAAGGAGAAAGTGATTCCCATCCATTCTGACATCCTTTCCAAACACTGGAATAGCATTTCGCTTCAAAGTCAGAATATTAGGAGGCCACTTTGCCCAACGGGTGTCAACGGAAATTTTGTTTACGCCTTCAATGACAGTCTCAGCACAACAAGGAATCGAGGATTGTGCTTGACGTTCTCATTGCGTCCTATAGACTACGTACGACTACTTCCTTTTGCTGCTTTCCTTTGTTAGCTGTGGTGACGAAGAACAGCGTGGGAAACTCGAATCAAGTCACATTTTTGATGCGTTGTGGATTTTTAAAAGCAATGGTGTATACATCGTCTTCCGAAGCTCCGTCAATTTGGTTTGTATTGAAAGCTGGGTTCATCTAAGAGAGGGATTCGCATCCTTGTAGTATGTGCATTTGGAACAACGTTTTAGGTTTTTTTTGGAGATGCTAGGTTATTCGTAAAACACTGACATCGGACAGGAACCCGCGTTTTTCTGTTTCCGGCAGACTGCACTAACCGCTTCCCGTTCGATGTCAGTGTTTTGCGGCAATTAACAGACCAGTTTCGTGTTTTAAGTTTTTATTATTTTACAAAATATCTTTGTTATTCGACGAAATATTTGCCACGAGAGGGTTTCCACCGGCAGTTGTAACCATTAGTTGTCGGACAGTGATGAATGACAAGTTTGGGCAAATATTTCAGACGAACTCTCCGTTATGGAAGCAAACGAGCACTCTTCAGCAGCGCGTTAGACACTATGCCCTCCAGGTTAGAAGATAAAGAATGAAGCTTCTGCAGATTCTACTAACAATAAGTAGCAGTGCGGCTTTGCCGCCGAATATGCATGACTATTAGGTGGTGAAACGCAGTTTTGTAGTGGTCGTTTCCGTTCCTTATTTTATGAAATATGCAATATATTTGTTTAGTTGTCGCACAAAAAACTGCTATCCTTTGTTACATTTGACGACCCACAGATTAAAATGGGCGGTCTCTCTCAGGATCGGACTGCTTCGCACTCTTCGGTCAGCGATGAGTTGTCCTTTTTTCTTCTACGGAAATGATGGCACTAAAGCGACAACTCATTGCTAAGTGGTATAAAACGTCCTCTGGCACGTATTCGCCACCCACTGCTCCAATTCAGCTCTTCAACTCTGCTGTGTGGCTGGATGATCGCGGTGATACTGTCGCTCGCCTGGTTACCGATAGCCAGTTGCGTTTGCATTCAGTGCGCGTCGCCATCCCTTGCGAATTTATGGCAGATCACCGGCCTGCCTCGACGACCAGATTCTCTAGCATTCCATCCACAGTACGTTCTAACAGCTTTTTTGTCATTTTTCATTTTGGCAATCCCATCGTTACAGAATTGTTCTGAATAGCGATTCTGTAACTACACTTTTAGTCGGAACCCTTTCGTTGAAGCATTTCATTGAACCTACTCAGTAAGGCTCCGTTTCCAAACACAAACAAGGATTGTCGTTCTTAGGCCATCATTCTTTGAGCACGAAAGTATACGTTTCGTCAACTGATGCGCCTTATCAGTGTGACGCCACTCAATCTGTAGGCTATTTTATTTAATTATTACGCTTATATTTTTGCCATTTTCGGCGTTTGAAGCAGCTAAGCTCGGAACAGAAATTATCACAAAACGAACTTAAATGACAGCATGATATGTAATGCAGCGCCAAAATCTCATTTGCGAACCATATACTGCCAGACGTAGGTTACAGATCAGATTTTAATATAAGAAGCTCTTCAAGTCACACAAGCCAGGGACTACCGCGATTTGGAGCTAGGAACGACCGTGATATGCTGAGCATGATATTGAGCTGTAGAGCACAGGTTTCTGCCACGTGTAGGAAAATTTTAAATACATGTGTACCGATCTTTGAATGCCAGTCGATAGAGCTCGAGCTGCTGAGCTCAAATATATGTATATTTTTACAAATAATTGCGTTTCAACAAAGTTATTGAAAAAAAGCCGCTTTGGAACCCCCCAAAGCGTCTTTTTCGGGAAGTGATCAAAAGCTATGCCCGGTACTGTACATTGCCGAAGTGAGCGGGAAGTGTCGACGAAATAGCTCTATGCCTCCAGCCCAGTGCTGTAGCAGGACGACGTCTGGTCAGATATGGTACACTCCAAAAAACTAAAAACTACATGAGAGCATTCGTACCGAACTCTCTTTTCTGATAGAAACTGCCACAAAGGATGAGTAGAGAAATTGCTCGCTGCGAATGTATCCTTCTGAAGGGCTATCGTGACAAGAACTAACCGTTCATTCGTAGTTGTCAATCGAAGCTCTCCTTTTCCGCTGAGCTAACAATTCGGCGATCTCTTTTTATCAGTACTTTCAGAATTTAAAAATGAATCGTATCCTCCCGAATCTGCTGAAACACACTTCTAATGATCATTACATTAAAAGGCAGTCCGTCGCGAAGATGCAGTCCAGTAATGTCCATTTTGTCTCGCGAGCCCGATACAAAACTTTAGAGTGATTTCGAGTAGAAGCCAGAGCTCCTAACTAGGGAGGTCACCGAGCGTGCCCCAAAGATTCCGAACGATACCTGTACAGTTTTGTAGAGCATCGAGCGGGGATCACAGCAATATAGTTTATTTTTGCTGCGGGCTAATGGGTGGTCCAAAAATCGCAAAAAACCACCGCCGTTGGGACACATTGGAAGCCGCTTCTCAACCCCTAGTCCTCGTGGTGAGAGGCCTCTAGCAATGTGCCTCCCCGGCGCAATGGTACCGCAGCGTATTGCCGTTCAGGGGGTCGTGGGTTTGAATCCCGATGGTGTGTTTTTGCTTTGCTTCAATCGCATTGATACCAAAACGTGCTCCGTTTGCGATTTTGCCATCGAGGTTGAAGAAAATCATATTTGGAACAGCTTAAAACGCACAAATTTTAGTAACAATATTATTTCAGGCAAGATTAATATGAGTAGCCAATATCTACTGTAACTTACCCTAAAACGGACACAAATTCAGAAACCGATGTTAGATTCGTGATCAGAGCCCCAAATAACTCTCAAATACGGAATTTGGACGAAATCGGTGAATTTTACCCAGGCACCTCACTTACTCACCCTTTCCATAGGAAGCGCCCACCAGCCCACACACAACCAAACCCACCGTAGGATACCCTCCCAGTTGCAAATCACGAAACTAGTGTTAGTTCCGTGACCAGCGCCTCAAATAGCTTCACTAGCAAAGTTTTGGCGAAATGGGTGACCGTGACATCTCGAGCCTCATGTCAGGTATCGGTAGAATTGCCCAAGATTCGGTCTCTGATGAACTACTGGCAATACTATGCCACCATTCAGACTCTAGCTGCCGGAAAATCCTCAGCTTCCACTACCTTCAGAAATTGCCTGGGAGTCTCACCTGGACTGCTGATCACGAATTTTACAAAGTTAGATATTGGCCTAACGAAAGCTACAGTAGATATTGGCTGCTCATATTAATCTTGCCTGAAACAATATTGTTACTGAAATTTGTGCGTTTTAAGCTAATCCAAACATGATTTTCTCCAACCTCAATGGCAAAATCGCAAACGGAGCACGTTTTGGTATCAATGCGATTGAAGCAAAACAAAAACACGGCATCGGGATTCAAATCCACGACCCTCTGAACGGCAATCCGCTACGGTACCACTGCGCCACGGAGGCACATTGGTGTCGGCCTCTCACCACGAAGACTAGGGGTTGAGATGCGGCTTCCAATGTGTCCCAACGGCGGTGGTTTTTTGCGATTTTTGGACCACCCATTGGCCCGCAGCAAAAATAATCTATATTGCTGTGATCCCCGCTCGATGCTCTACAAAACTATACAGGTATCGTTCGGAATCTTTGGGGCACGCTCGGTGACCTCCCTAGTAAGATCAACCATAATGAGAGCGGGTACCTTGAAGCTGCCCCGGTTTGCCAACCTATGCTGGTTTAAATGAAATGATAACTCCACTTGAGGTCATCGAAACGAGTGGTTCTTTGGGTGACGTTCGTGCACCAATTGATCTCGTCGACTGAGGGAAGATGGATGATGATTTCTGACAACCACCGCTGAAGCGATCTTGATTGTCTTTATTAACACTCTCTTTGATCTTCAGGACTATCTTTGTCTCTTGAAGTGGTGGCTGGAAGATTACAAATGTTTTTCTACTATACAAGCTTTGACGAGGTGGCATTACCGAATCGTCAGCCTGATAAAAATATTATATTAATTCTGGCTTTGCTTATCAAGCTTGAATAACGAAGTATAACCGATTGCGAGATTTGAGGAAAATCGAACGTGAACAGTTGTTCTCTCCTTATCTATGCTAGCCGCCTGTTCAACTCGCCATTCGTTGCTTTAAGATAATGTACATTATTTTGCTGTGGAGTGATTCTTCAGTGCAGGGATGTTTTTAAGGAAAGGTATGTTTTATGAAGTAACTAGGACCTTGAGCTATGCAAGGATTCTTTATTTAATATACACCGTTCGCCTACAAATACTCTGCAGCGTGTAGTTTCTTCCCTTCGGTCGATGCTTGTCGATTTTGCATAGTGCTCCCACACATATTTTTTGTCAGAAAGCACACGAAGCTACTAATCTGAAACTGCTTCTCATTTGTCTTTTTCGCATAGCAGGTGCTCTGCTCTCACCGATATGGCGGACCTGAAATTGCCAAGCATGGGCCTCGATACTTGCAGTTCACTCTGTTTCGAGATGGTGATTCCTTTCGGTAAGCGTTGGCTAATGGAATTCAAAATTTATCAGCAGCAATAACGCACGCTTTGCAGCTAATCAATATCATTACGTTCGCGGATGTCAGAGCGAGTTCGTAGAGAACGAAGTAGTGAATGAAACGACAACAGTAAACACCGACAAGTGCTACTTTTCGAGAGTTTCCGGCCAAGTCATCTACTCTAACTCAGATAGAAAGGAACCGCTTGAACCAGTAAGTTGTAGGAAATATTTGAGGAGGTGTGCTCATCTACTTGTAATACTTGAATTTCGGATCAACAGTTAGGCGAAATCGACCTTTGTATAATAGCACAACATTCTCTTAGCGGTATCGGTAAAAAATACAAGAGGCCGATAGGTTTCACTAGTATTCTAGTCAATATTGTAGCGATGGTGATTGGATCATCGCAAAAATTGAGGAACCCGAGTCTCGGGCCTATCGAAGGCTCAATGTCTCACAATTAGACCACTCCACCACCCAGTGGACTGTTCTCCTCCACTACTGTCATTTGCGCTCCCCGCACCTTCCTTAAGCCAGAAGGCTTTTACTTCTAATTTCATTAATTTCGCAATAACAGGAAGATAAAATCTTTGTCAGGTGATAGCTGCCGTACGCTTTGTGAAAGTGAGCAGCGGCACTGACAAAGTGAATATTAAACTCTCTGAAACAACGCTGTATTCCAACGATTTGGAGACAAAACTCGAGGAACAGCACTGCGCAGGTGAAGGCTTAGCTTTGCTCCTCTGACAGGACAGCCTTGAGTTCGGTTTGTTTCAGAAGCTCCCAAAACAAACTGTGTGAAAAGCATGTACTATGACGGCACCGGCGCTGATGATAAGAAAAACTCCTGTAGTGGCGCCTACTGCACTAAAGTCGAAGGCAAGCTCAACGGTAAGTACTGCCAGAACAAAACGAATGAAGAAATGAAGGAACATCTATAATGGAATAATCGGCTCGATGATGCTGATACATTTACTGGGGCGATCTTGTACTGAAAGGAGAGATCGTTGTCCTAGTGCTAGCTCGAAGCATGCTGCTACGTTAGCAGCGAATACGATCCTTGAGAGACGTTTGGCTTGACCTAATTTTCGATTTCTTCATTTCTCACTGATTACCAAAATTCTTTAGGAAGGAAGTATGTGGAGCGCGGCTGCGCACCAATCTCCCCTTACGTGACTGACGTCTGCTTTAATATACGTTCGAACACAACATTTATGTCCGGACCTGGCGACGGAGGAATCGTTTCGAGGAGCAAACGTTCTCTGGATGCCATTCTTCACGGCAAGGAATGCTTCTGCTCTTGTAAGTTATACAGTGATAGCTGTTGTAGAGTGAAATTGCTCACCTCTCATAACGGCTAAACGTAAAAATGCAGAAAGCAGTATTCATCCCCAACCAGCCATTTGGGCAGATCTTTCGAATGGAATCCGGCTTGGCAAAGTCAATTGAAAGGAGAGCGAATAGAGCAACCTAGTGGTGAATGGTTTAGTGTTGCTTACCCTTGAAGAAGATAATCTGCAAATTTTAACATGAAAATTACGGTAAGTAAAAAGTCAATTTATTGAGACGTGGACATTCCATTCCACGTAAAAACAATCACATTGGCCAATTGAAGAAGACAACTCAAAACAAAACACAATTCTCCTGAGCAAGAGAGGTAAGTACAACGAAATGGTAATAAAGGAAAAAAGAACATAAAAAAACAGAAACATCAAATTAAATAGTATGATGAAAGGATGATGAGCTAGAAGGGAGCTATAAGTTCGATGTAAGAGATTGTTGCAGTCGGCGGTCAAGAAACTTTCTAAAACTATCCGTAGACATTTTTAGAGCCCCTTCCCTGATGAAGGGAAGGAACAACCGCAATGATCTGTGGGAGAAGAAGTTTGCTCTGATCTGACTTTTCGCCACCGAGTCAGCGAGTCTCATACCGCCATGCCTGGTCAAAGTTTCATCAGGTGTAAAATGGAAGAAGTCGGCGAGGTCAACCTTAGCAATACCTTTGAGAATCTTAAACACCATAATGATATCATTTATAGTCCTTCTCGTCCTAAGTGACGACAACCCTGTTTGTCGAGCTCTGTCCGCGCCGCTCGGAAGTAGGGAATAGTGGAGTTTGAAACATCTTAAAGCCATTTTCCGAGTGAAGTTATTTTGTACGCTTTCAAGCAGATCAATATCCTTCTTTCTTGAGGGGTTAAACACTGTGGTACCATTTTCCACCACGGAGCGAACATATGTTTTGTAGGCACGCAACAGAACCTTTGGATTTCTAGATTTCAGCGTCTTAAATAAATTATACGTTCGATTAATTGCCTTGTTTGCAATCATTTTTAAGTGATTAGAGAAGTCCAATGAGGTATTGATGAGGAAACCAAGGTCGCGAGCCTCACTAGAAATAGATAACGGGGTGCCATTTATATGGTATGTAGGAGTGTAGGGACTAGGGCGACGCATGATTGGTAAAATGAATGTTTTTTCAATAGAGAGGGGCAGCTCCCAAAGTTTAGACTACTCGCTGATATAGGTAATAGCCGCATGAAGCTTCTCTACGTCGTTGGGAGCTTCAATAACTCTGTAGAGTTTGATATCATCTGCGTAAATTTTGCAACGAACATCCAATGAAGCAAGATTTGAAGGAATCTCGAAGGTATAGATGAGGAACAGTATTGGGGACAGCACGCCGCCCTGGGGCAGTCCACTGCTAGTATGATATACCGAGGAGAAAGCTTTCCCAACCCGTACCTGATACGATCTGTTCGTAAGAAAATTGTTAATCCACTCAACTATCTTGGGATTCATTCCTACCATTTTCAGTTCAACGATTAGTTCCGTGAAGGGGACTTTGTCGAAAGCCTTCTTGAAATCAAAATACACAACATCTGTTTTTTGCTTGCGATCAAGGGCTTTAGTCCAGCCATTCAATGACGAGAGCACCGCGAGTTCTGCAGATCTACCTTTTAAGAAACCGAATTGATTAGGCGAGATAATATCGTGCTCTTCTAGGTGGCCTACAATGCGCTTTTTCACTATTTTTTCAAAGACCCGAGCAAAGATTGATGTAATGCTGACTGGACGAAAATTGTTTGGGTCATTTGACAATGTCTTCTTGGGGATTGGAGTGACCAGAGCCTGCCTCCATCGCGCCGGGACTTCTCTTCTCATCATGCTCAAATTGAAGATGTATTCCAAAGGATAGCCTAGCCAGGAAACAGTTTTCTTGATAAATGACAAAGGAATCATGTCTGGAGTGAGAGAGTAAGATGAAAGCCATTTTTGAATCAACTTAACAATTTCCTCCTTGTAGAACCACACACCGTATTCCATTTGAGGGAATTTCGGTTCAGTAGAACACCGAAGCGATGAACTGTCGTATGATCATTATTAAAGAACCTATGAAAACATTTGGCTAGAAGTTCGGCTTTCCCTGCGTCTGTTATAATAGGCTCACCATCCTCGGCAAGAAGAGTTGGAATCGGTTTATTTCTACCCGATCGCGAATTTATGTACTTGAAAAATTTAGATCTATCGCCAGACTCGACTACCTTTCTCTCTAAATGGGCAAAATATTACATTTTCCGTTCTTTCATTAACTTTTTTGTAGTAGTCCCAACTTTCGACATTATTTCTAGTCACCGCATCCCTCCAGCTTACATTGCGGTAATCCAGTTTTCTTCTTAAATATGTAGTCCGGCAGAAATCTCTGATCACCCCGACATTTGCACCAACGCACAAATTGATCGATAGTGTGATGTAAAACGGCTAAAAACAGCTCGTAGGCCTCATCCACGGAGGTACATGTGCAGAAAGAACCTATTCAGTCAACATTACTCAAGTAATTCTAGATCTCAGAGAAGTTTGCATTTTTAAAGTCACGCCTCCACTCAATGGTTTCTGCCAAGTTAACAAGATCCATATCGAAATCTATGGCTGCATGATCACTATTACCAATGGGTGCCAATCTTCTAATGTTCTTAATTAAAGAGTCGTCATTGCAGCACACCAGGTCAAGAACATTGTTAAGCCTTGTTGGGAAATTGACTAACTGTTGGAAGTTATGGTTTTTTAAGAATTCGAGAGAGTCCTGAGAAATTTTGGAGCTACTTTGCTTCACGTTATTGTATAAGCCTGGAAGATTAAAGTCTCCCATGAGAACGCAAGGAAACGTAGAAGTTGAAAAATCGCTACAGGCTTTGATTAGTTGGTAAGCGTCGCCTGCACAACTATCTGGGGCTCTGTATACAAGTATGACTCTCACACATTTTGCACCTATGGAGACGTTACACACCAGAATTTCATGCGACTTATCAACTGATTCCTTGAAGATAACTTGTCCTGAGTAGTGGTTTTTGATTAGAATGATAACGCCTCCGCCTTTTTTCTGGTTCTATCACAGCGAAACCCTATGAATTGACTGCTAGCAATACCGAGAGGTGGGTCCAGATCGATCTTTGAACTGAGCCAGGACTCGGTTAGAAACGCCAGATCAAAGTCGTGACTGCACATATATGCGGTGAAAGAGTCTGAGTTCTTGACCAGCGACCTTACATTCCCTCGTCACGTTCATGACGCGGAGGGGAGTTCGCTACTGACATCGGAGACTTACTGACACTCTGATTATTAACAATCATGGAACTATTCCTTGCATTGCTCCGTTCATTACGAAGACGGATTCTTTCCTCCAACGTTAAGGATTTGCGTATGAAAACGCCTTTGAAGGAAGAGAATCGTAAACGTGATGCACGTTGCAACACTTGTTGTTGGAATCTACTGGTAGGCAGAACAACTTTTAGTAAACGTGGAGAACCTCTACCCATCCGATAAACACTAACTGGCAGGCAGCTAACACCAAGATAATCGAGAATTCTGGCAACGCAACTTTGGTCCCAGAAGACCTTATCAATACAACTGTTACTGAATTTCTCAGAGAGATTACTTATAACAATCGACCTTCTGATATCTGGATCTGGGTCAGACTTAAATGAAGACGGAGCACTCAATTCATTGCATAGCTTAGGTGTGGTTGCCGGCAATGAATCAAAATTTGTAGGCTGAGGGGAAGCTGCTTGATTGAAAGAGGCATTCTCCTTTCTGAGTTTACAGATTTCTTAAAGTAAATCTTGGATGCGCTTGTTCGCCTGCCTGTTTTCCTCCAGCAGCTCCTTGATCCGTTCGTTGGCTTTCCTGTTTTCTTCTTTCAACTCCATGATGCCATCAACGACAATCTGCATGTGGTCAGAGAGTCCACCTTGCTCCGTGAGCGCCTTCAAACGATCGAGCGACGATTCAGCACGTTCGTTGTGGTGTTCTACACGACATCGCTTGAAGTTTCGGCCTGGAACGGAAAGCGAACGCGGAGAAAAGACCATCTCTGTTGACCAGCTGCAGCAACCGGCCAGATAAATCGATATGTTCTCGCAAAGAAAAGAGACGCAACGTTAACCAGTGAAGGTGGCAACGTAACGGGAAACAGTCTTCTCCTCTTGCCACCGAGAACAAAGCCTTGGCACGAAGAAACGAATGGCCGAGTTGCGAGTAGGAGGTAGCGTAGAAGTGATGAGTTGTTAGTAGGGAATAAAAACCTGGTCGGGCGATTTTGGGAGAACGGACGACAGCCGACCACCCACGGCCGTTGCAGACGTGGGAATGTGTCAAAATCAATCTTATACAATCCATAGAATAGTTGGGTTACACAGGCTGACTACGTTGCCGGATTCTACCACCATTCTCTGTCCGTGCTTTTGATGCTTAGCAGCCTAATTTCTTCCTGGTTTCCTTCACATTTTTTGTCTGATGGTATCACATTCATTTTCTTTCTTGTTACTTGTAAGCTACACCAAAATCGCTGAATTGAAGCAATGCGGCCACTGGCAGATAGTTGCAGAAAACAAAAATCAAAGGCAGGAACCAACCATAAGAAAACAGGGAAAAGGGTTTTTCGGACTAAGACACGGGATCTGAAGGCGACATTCCACACCAACCGGGTAGTACCGCAGGAGCATTCTGACGATGGGAATATTCTCTTTTGAAGGCACCAGCCCAGTTGGAGAAAAATGACACCTAAGTCTAGCATTGGGCGGAAATTCGGTAGGGTATGAATCGGGATTTACAGAATTACTGAAGATGAATAATGCTTTCACCATACGAAAGCACTTGAGAGCACTACACGCGATTCTTGAATCTTAAGATCTTTTTTCTAAATTTTGCAATTTCAGCGTCCTACTGCAACGCATCTTCTGAACAGCTGCACCTCTCTTTCTTCATATCCATCCTTTTGTTAGTGACTGTTATGCGGTTTTTATGCTCGTGTTAGCATGGGCAACAGTTCTCAACATTGGTTTTGTGGCAGTGATATTAAGAAGAGCGTTCGTGATCGTAATGCGGTCTTTATGGAATGGCTAATAAACAAGGTGTGTTGATATTCAGAAAATACTATGTCATGTATGTTTAAATTGCTCCCTATTGCGATCGAAACTTTGTGAGGCACTGATAACTATCACAACCCTAGAACGTCACCGGGTTGATTGTTTGCAATGGTAAAAGTAGAAGAGGCTGGCTTTGATCAATCCCTCATGGGCGTACCCCTGCATTCGTGTTGGATGGTGAGCTCCGTATCTGTCCCATTGGGGTCAGCCAGTAAGCCAATTCATCGTCTTTAACTTTTCATACTGAAGGAAGTCTTGATCAGCCCGCGCGGCAAACGATCGGTCGACCGTGCGGGTGTCAGAAGCGCCCACTACCACAGTACCACGTGCGCCTCAACTGTTACGTTATCACTGGAGAATTTCCAACAGTACAGCCCATCCTTTCTGCTTTTGCACTTTGGTTGATCACCTACTGCTCTTCTCTGCTGGTACGTATGAACGGGCCTCTACACTAAGCACCTCACAGGTGCGGGCTCGATTCAAACAATAGCCACGGGCAGTGACACGCCAGTAAAAAAGCGGCCCAAGGTTGACATCGCCTCCATCCAACCTCCATAGAAAACGGTATCGAGCGGATCACCTATTCACGGGTAGTGTCGTGCTGCTACTCTGCTGTAGCTGGGCTCTCTATCCCCTCAACTTTTGACTCATCGCTGTTTCTTGAAATAGTTTTTGGATTTCACGAGTTAACTTTGATTTCTTCCAGGCTCTGACGAAGCCGGTCACGGCGAAACGTAAGCCGAATAACGGTGCGTTACTAACCTTGGTCTACTACTTACTGAATAAAAACCTTATCACCTCACAGGTTGTCGCCCCACTAGCGCCTACTCTAGGACCGATCCTATGTGTATTAGTCTGGAGAGATCAGGGTAAGGGCCCCTTCAGACTCTACTGTGGCAGTAAACCAAATATCTAGAACTTTGTCGACAATATGGATGGTTTTCGCCTAGGAATTTGGAAACGGATGTCAGATTCGTGATCAGCGCCCTCGATAACCTCTATAGGCGAATTCTCAGCGAAAATAATTTGATCGACGTTAGCTCCGATTTTGGAATAACATACTGCGTTGCTGCACCGCGTGCTGCGGGTCCTTGTCCTTCACCATTACTGCGTTGCTGCAGCAGTAAAGTGTGAATGAGTCTTGAGCCTTTTGAGCCTTTTTTGTACAAATTCAAGTCGAAGGTAGAACCAAATTTACTCTTTGATACTTTGCCGACAACTGCGAAAGCTCATTCACTCTCTACCGCACACAACCTTAAGGCCGGTTCAGAGTGTTGCTGCATGCAGCTGCAGCAATGCTGAAAGATAGGAAATGCAGCACTGCAGCAGCTGCAGCAGAGAATTCCCACCGGAATTCTCTGCTGCAGCTGCTCCGGTGGGAATTCTCTGCTGCAGCTGCTGCATCGACGCCACGCCATCGATCGATTCTGAAGAGTTTACATGTCAAACATGTCAAAACCGACCGAGCTGCTGCTGTGCTGTTGCTGCAGAAAACTGCAGCAAACCTGCAGCAACGCGGTGGTCCCGAACGGAACGACGCTCCGCCCCTCTGTTGCTGCAGAATCATGCAGCAACACTCTGGACCAGCCCTTACGATATGAAATAGGCTTGTTTGAACTTGTATAAGACGGTGGAATTCGAGTACTAGAGGTATTCGCATCGAGTGGAAAAGAGGGCCGCTCAAAGGAACCTTGCCCGTGTGGAGGGCAGAGACAGTCTGACAAGGGAGGTCAGTGAACTTCCCCCGACGATTCTTAACAAGACCTATATGGTCTTATAGAGCTTGAAGCGTAGATCACAGATATGTAATTTATTTTTGCTGAATGGCAGTGGGTGGTCCGAAAATTGCAAAAAAAGTAAGCACTGCTCTGACAACACTGCTGAGGGGCGCCGAATAGCCCCTGAGGTGAGAGGTTCATGCAAGTATGCTTCGATAGCGCAGCGGTACCGCAGTGGACTGTTGTTCAGAAGGTCAAGGGTTTGGATCCTGTGGATGTGTTTTCGTTTTGCTTCAATCGCATTGATACAAAATGGTGCTCATTTTGCGATTTTGTCATGGAGATTGAAGAAAATCATGTTTGGAGCCCTCTCAACCGCACAAATTTTAGTAAATGACAACATTAATATGGGTAGCCAATATCTACCGTAACTTACCTTAAACAGACGCAAATTCAGAAACTAATGTTGGATCCGTGATCAGCGACCCAAATGACCCTTACACACGAGGTTTGGACGAAATCGGCGATTTTGACCCACGCACCTCACTTACCTACCCTTACCATAGCAAGCGCTCACCAGTCAGAAATCGAGAAGCAAAAGTAATATTCGTGATCAGCAATCCAGGTGAGACTCCTAGGCGACTTCTGGAACGAAGGTAGAGGATGCTGACGATTTTCTGACAGCTAGAGTCTGAATGGTGCCATAATATTACCAGTAATTAATCAGAGACTCAACCTTGGGCAACTCTACCGACACCTGACATGAGGCTCGAGACGTCATGGTCACCCATTTCGCCCACACTTTGCTAATGAGACTATTTGAGACGCTGGTCACGAATATAGCACTAGTTTTGTGATTTGAAACAAGTGAGGGTATCTAATGACGCGTTTCGTTGAGTGTGGGCTGGTGAGCCCTTGCAATGCTAAGGGTGGGTAAGTGAGGTGCCAAGGTCAAAATAACCGATTCTGTCCAAACTTCGTATGTGGGGGTTATTTGGGTCGCTGATCACGAATCCAGCATTAGTTTCTGAATTTGCGTCTGTTTAAGGTAAGTTACGGTAGATTTTGGCTACCCATATTAATGCTGTCATTTACTAAAACTTGTGCGGTTTAGAGGGCTTCAAACATGATTTTCTTCAATCCCCATGACGAAATCGCAAAATGAGCACCATTTGGTATCAATGCGATTGAAGCAAAACGAAAACACACCCACAGGATCCCAACCCTTGACCTTCTGAACAACAGTCCGCTGCTGTACCGCTGCGCCACCGAAGCACACTTGCATGAACCTCTCACCCCAGGGGCTGTTCAGCGCCCCTCAGCAGTGTTGTCAGAGCAGTGCTTACTTTTTTTGCAATTTTCGGACCACCCACTGCCATTCAGCAAAAATAAATTACATATCTGTGATCTACGCTTCAAGCTCTATAAGACAATATAGGCCTTGTTAAGAATCGTCGGGGGAAGTTCACTGACCTCCCTTGTGAGTGTAGTCACTGACCGACAATAGGCCATAATACGATTGCACCATTCCTCTGCAAATTAAATGACAAAGATTCACCATGTGAGCCCTGAAGGTTTCATTTCGTGATTCCTTGCGGTTTTTTTTGGGTGGGGCTTCTCCGATTCTGTGGGGCAGGTGATGAACCCATTTCTTGAGCCAACTTTCTTTGCCGATGGAGCTTTGAGGTTTCCATGGTTGCTCTAGAGCATCCTATGTAGATCTTTTATGAAAGCTCCTAATGCGGCTTCCTTCATATCTTTTGCCTTACCCTCTTCATCGACGGGACCTTTTTTATGAGTGTGACTTTCAAGGCTTCGGCCTCAAACGATTGAAGCCCTTACAGCGATGAGTTTGCGGGATCATTCTACGAAGCTTTACTGAAGAACTTCAACGGATTCCGCTGCACTCTCGGTGAGACATGAATCATGGTCATAAGTCATGAAGCATAATCATCCGCGCGACAGGCTTCTGATGCATTCTGTTGTGGTGAAGCCGTCGAAGAGTAGTTTATTAGAAGAACCAGGATACAAACAATAATCGTTGACAAAATGCGAATAAACAATAACGGATAGGCGGGTTTATATACGCTGCCTATTTTGCCAATGGCAAGGTAGGTTTGCCGCTGGCATGGTCGAATTGGTGTCAAACTACAGATCAGGTTGGTCATCTACATAGGTTGCCGTCACCTACTACACCTCCCTCTCTAGTTAGAATCGTATCGCTTCTTCCGCGGGTTGACGTCCAGCCGAGGGGGTGGTCTTCGAGCACGTGTCGATCGTCGTGGAATCGTTGGTGTCGGTGGCGTTGCGTCGTACGGAGGCGAGTCCTTGTCGTAGTCGTCGGTGAATAACGGCATGTCGAATGCATCCAAGAGCTTGTTAGCTACAGTCATGGAACTCCTGGGCCTGATCTGGTTGGCATGGCGGATCCATGTCAGGTCTCCAACTCGAACTGTGGTCATAAGTCATGAAGCATAATCATCCGCGCGACAGGCTTCTGATGCATTCTGTTGTGGTGAAGCCGTCGAAGAGTAGTTTATTAGAAGAACCAGGATACAGACAATAATCGTTGACAAAATGCGAATAAACAATAACGGGTAGGCGGGTTTATATACGCTGCCTATTTTGCCAGTGGCAAGGTAGGTTTGCCGCTGGCATGGTCGAATTGGTGTCAAACTACAGATCAGGTTGGTCATGTAGGTCGTATTCCCTAGCCGTCAAAGAATCGTTCCAGCAGTCCAAGTTGGTTTTTGATGCCGATAGTCCTTTACGTAGACAGCATCTTCTGCTTGGAATTGTCGGTGGCGTGCGCCGTGTTGACGCTTGAACTGCTCTTCCATTTTGATATCACGGAGACCGTTGTCGTCTGTTGGCGGTAGCATCAGATCCAGCTCTGTGCGGATTCGGCGATCGAGGAAGTTTTCAGCAGGAGTCAGATGACTCGGTGCGGAGGGACATGGTGTTGACCTGTACGCCATCAGGAAGGTCTGGATTGCATCTGCCGTTGTTCCCTCCTCATCCTTCAGCTTGATGAGACGTCACCTACTACACATTCCTTCCTGAAGCTACCACAATGTTTCGCCCACAGACAACACAAATTTGCATCTGGCAAATCAAGTGCCAACACGCGGATGCACGTAAAAAACAGATACTCGGTCAGTCAAAACTTGACGAAGATAATGGCCAAACTTTTATTCACAGGGAAATAGAAAACGATTCGGTAGGGAAACACAAACAAAGGTGGCCACACGCCAACGCGGCCAACGAGTCCAAAAACTGACTGTCCCCAAAAAAAGAAAAGACCAGCAATCCTAGTTGCGCGTCATGGCGCGAAAATCAAAACCTAGGTCTGATACGCAGCGCGAGAGAGCGCGTGTAGAGCAGAGAATCGACCTACGCAACATCCCTCCCCGGCGACCCTGCCGCTGGGTCGAGAACAGCGAGAAAATTTACTTACACTATTACACATATTTATTTATTTATTTATTTAACTACGTCCAATGACGCGCCAAACATAATCACCACAAAAAAATCAAACATCAGCATAAAACAGCACCGATGAAAGGAGATGAACGCCGTAGGCTCGTCCTGCAACTAACTCTAATTAATCGAGCAATCGGGAGCAGAGAAGGTCATCGGAAGGCTAGAAGAAACAAAATTTTACGAGAAACATTTAAAACCTTATGAAGGAATTAATGAAAGAAAAAGTCTGAGAATATCCAAGTGGCATATGAGATATACAGCCCCTCCTGGAAGTTATACGCAAGGATTAACGAAGCTGAATGTCCTGGAAGTGTAGTCCTATGTGCAAGGCTTTCACGTTGAGACGATAACGTTCGAATCGGACTAATGATGTAATGGACATTAAGCCTGCGACCCTTGGGGAGCCGTAAAACTGTACCACGCCATACCAGATCAACTCATAGTAATGACAGCCACGAAATTCTCAGGAAGGCAAGGTAGAACCTGACACGGGGAAGAAGAAACTAGCCACTGATGCCGTGAAGAAAAAAGAGTACATACTTGTAAACAATATATCTACATAAATATATAAATGAATTAATATATGAACATATTATGATTACGAACCCTCCATCTGTATGATCATGACCATCTATCTCATGTACTAGGTAATTCAATGGATAACCAAGGACAATGCCCGACGCCATCCCTTCCAAGGGAATTGAACACAAGGAGTTTGCAAATACCATGTGAACCAGAATGATGGTTAACTAGAATGCACTATACTGAAAAGCAAGAACGTAAATTGAAAAAAAAACTCATTAACTGTAATCAACCGTCAGAATCAACCGAATACACTAACACTATTCAATACTATTCAAACAATAAAAAAACGTAGAAGCATTAAAAATTCTAGCATACAGAACAGTATCAACCAGATGACCAGATAACATGGTAGAAAGTGGCTAACTCATCGAACGTAAACAGCCAAACAGTGAGCTCGACCAAGGACGAGACTAGGTGAAACCTTACAGCTCGACTGTTAAGGAACCTCAGTAGACTCCAGTATTCCTGCAATGATACATTCTTTGAGTCTTCTCTTGAAAATGGTAACATTCTCGGCATGAACAACATCGCGTGGTAATTTAGAGTACCATTTAGGTAACCTCGCACAAAAAGAGTTTTCAGCCTTTAGACCAAACTTTTTGCTAAATCTGATGCCCCTATCGCGAAACGCAACAGCGGTAGTCCTACCATTTGAAGGCAGGAAAACCCAGAATCTACTGGGTTTTGATCTAACTTCACCTAGAAGAATTCTGTGGCATAGACTAAAATCAGCTATTATTATATTTATCAGCTATATTATTAGCGCTAAAATCTTACTTACTTTAAAAATCTTACTTAGTATAGGGTTAAAAATGTTAACTTGCTAAAATTAAAAGTCCAGACGAATAAAACACTTGAAACCGTAAAAGCAGTAGTTACGCCTATTAATGAGATGGTTATATCATAAAGCTAAGTGATGAGAACGAATTACATGAAACTTAAGTTAACTCAGCTAGAAAAATCTCAAATTCCTAGGGGTACCCAGCCAGAATATCCTCCAGCGACGATTCTCGAAACCTTTCCGACTTCTGGGTCCGAAGGTGAATGACGGTAATATTCCGCACGGTCCTTGTACTGGATACGAGAAAACTTGTGGCTGTACTGCCATTGCCACCTGCTGGTTATTGTTCCTACACGACAACAATATCCTTTGCAAATCTGTAACACGTCCTACCTTCTTATCTTTGAAGTAATTGCGGGCTCTCGCGCTGCGAGATATCTTCTCTTCGAGGGGTGGCAGCTCCACCTCGGCTTTTATGTAGCCTCTCAGCGCCTCGTAGTAATCCTTTATGACTCCTTTCGAGTAGTTCTCAGCGCACGTACGTCTGGGCCTGGCACTTGGGCCATGAGACGGCTCTTTCCCAGACTCAATCGCTGGTACCAAACTGACAATGTTCTTCTTCGCCAGCGTCGCAGTTGCCTTTGCCAATTCGATTGCCTCATTGAGATCCGTCTTGTTCCGCTCATAGATCTGCCTCCCCTGGGAGGCGCTACCGCAATCACTTTTACTCCTCTGCGAGCGGCTTCCGCCAGTGCTCCTGCAAGCCTACAACAGCTCTTCTTCGGTATTATCGTGTCTGTTGTCGGCCCGACAACAACGCAACTTCGTTCTTCAGCCTGCTCCAATATGGAGCTCATCTCGTTGAGCTTTTTGTACAGCTGCCAGTGAACATTTGCCTGTTCTTTGAAGAACGTCCTCATCATCGCAAATCCATCTGGCATCAGTAGCAGAAATTTCGACGCCCGTTCACCATCACTGACGTCCATCTCATCCCACCTGCATCCTTTGGCGACGCGAACTCCTTCATTGTATGCCTCATTCAGTTGTTCTATCGGCAGTCCTGTTCCGCCGTCGTGTGGGAGCGCGAGAGGTGATCCCGGTTCGGTCCCCAAATCAAGTGCAAACACGCGGATGCACGTAAAAAACAAGTACTCGGTCACTCAAAACTTGACGACGATAACGGCCAAACTTTTATTCACAGGGAAATAGAAAACGATTAGGAATAAATAGAAAACGGTAGGGAAACACAAACAAAGGTGGCCACACGCCACCGCGGCTAACGAGTCCAAAAACTGACTGTCCCAAAAAAAGAAAAGAACAGCAATTTTAGTTGCGCGCCATGGCGTGAAAATCAAAACCTAGGTCTGATACGCAGCGCGAGAGAGCGCGCGTAGAGCAGAGAATCGACCTACGCAACAGGCAGCAGGTCGCAAAGTGAAGAAGGTAAAGGCAAAAGGCTCTTTCAGACGACGCGTCGATAAAGTGACGCGTGACGCGTGTGTGATGAAGGATAGGTAGGTCAGCGTCATCGGTTGATCGGGTTATCACGCGTCATTACGAGTAACTCGTCCGATCGACGTCGCGTTGGCCATGGGACGCGCCGGACATTACGAGCAGTTCGCGCGCGGCGAACCGAGCGGCGAAACCCCAGCGCACGACGCTTGACGGATGACGTCTGCCTTGAAAGAGCCTAAAGGTGCTGACATTGATCAGCCCCTGATCGTGAGGACGCGCCGCCGCATTCCTTCTTCTTCTTCTTCTTCTTCTTCTTCTTCTTCATTACATGAATGCATCATGCGATATACAATAAAAGTCAACGAATCAACATAAGATAACACAAAGTAAATATATAAGTTTGAGATTAACGTAGAACGAACATCTAACGGTAAGTTTTAACATTATCAGAGACAGAGAGATGGGAGTCTAACAATTTAAGAAAGTGCTCTAATTCAACCGGAATGCTTATTTTCCTGCTCAATTTGTAATACTGTTTCTTCCTGTTTCATTGAGAATCGTAGAGGCATGTTGTATGCGTATTTCTCTTACACAATAACTGGTGGTGGCCAGTCGCTATACCCATTCAGTGTTTTTAATTATCGCTCGACCTTGGTTCGAAACCTTCATAGAAAAACGTCAAAGTTAAGGCTGCTTCGAAATTTTTCTTTGTAAAGTTACGTCGTAATAGTATCCTGAATGACATTTGAGTTTTTACCTTCACTTTTGTTTTCCTCTGCAGTACTCGACAATTTTCTCGCCGATTTCGCCAATCTCTCGCAGATAGTAATTATCCTTGGTGTTGATCACAAATCGGATGCCTGTTTACAAAATTACGGCGGACTTAAATCGGTAAAGCCATCTTAATTTACGATGTGGGAGGTCTTCATCTGAGATAATGGATCGCGACCAGCAACCGCGAAAGAAGCCCTTGAGCTTAGCTGTTTTCCTTCAAAATCGGTGATATACGTTTCTCTGGGATTATGGAATCTATGCGAAAAATCAGTTCAAGTATCCCCATAAAGAATACGAGTATGTAGTCAGCCTATCAGTTGGACGAGACTGATTACCGAGCACTACCCCTTTGTTGTCCAACAGGTGATATTTACCGCTGCAGAATATTTGTTTACCTCATTATACTACAATATTATGCCGCTGCCGTAGAGGAACATTTTGAAGCCGTACTTCATCGGAAGGAATTCCAGTGGTTTAGTTGTACTAATAGCGATTTCTGAGAGAGCTTCTCGTTGTGCCGGAATATTTCCTTGATATTGTGGCTATGAGACGTTATGGGGCGTGGCAGGTGCTGACAAGCGGCGGATGTCCATGGAGCCGACGTATTGGCCCCTTCTCGCCTGCTTAGACGTCGTCCGAGTGGATCTCTTTTAATTAGAGGCCGACGAGGCTCGTTTGCCGGCAGCACTTCCTTCATAACCCGTCTACTTTACCGCTCTTTTATGTTACGATGGTTCTCAGAAAAATAGCCTCGCTTGATTCGAATACTGTCTTTGAGTACAAAGCTCTGTCGCCGTTGAGTGGTAACGTGATGAAGAAGTGAACGTATTTTTCCTATGTAGTAGAAAAATATTGAAAAGGCAAGGGCCCATCGACCAATCTTCATGAAGTGTAAGTCGCGAAGGCTCACCTTCAGAAATGGGGTTTTTGTTAGGTTGAATGTAAAGTCTTGTCTCTTATTTGGTGCTTTTTTGCTCGCATAGTTTTCCACTTGCATGATGGATTCTATACTAAATTGAAGCTTCTGAATTGCTCTATATGATTTAATACGAAAATTGCCGATTGACCTTTTCTTTGAACATTTATATGATTTTCTGTGAATCGGGTCCTTTTACGTTATTGCTTTTAACAAAGCCTCAACACGACTGCGGAACCATACAAATTTTTCAAGTCAAAGGCGACGAAGATCTTTCAAAACCTGATGAAACCCGTCGACTTCCGAGATGAGATGGTGGAGAAACGAATAGCTATATTCGGCAAACAGGCTCTGGAGCAGTACTTATTGTTAGAGCACTCGTTACAAATCGGACGACGAGTACGTATGTTATGTTTCGCATGTGTTTCGCCAACCCTGTAGTACTCAAATGCCAGTTGTAGCGCTTCTGGGGGTAGCAAGAAGTTTAGCGACTTGGTCAAAAGGTCTGTGCTCCCTCAGCGATGCTTAAAAACTAGCACCTTCTTAAGAAAGTCTTTGAAAAATGAAACTACTTGAACTTTTTTAAATCATATTTGTAGGTCGGATCGTGTGTTGTCCGAATATCGCTTTGTGAACATAATAGCCATTTTCCTTAGCGAACACTGATTTATCAAAGTGGATGATGTCAAATAGGAGTGTCTCCAATTCTTGGGTTCTAAAAGCAAGGAATGATTCCGATGCCGGCTCAAACAGTTTGATAATAAATGTAATTGAACGGGAGAATAAAGCCTACCTTTCATGGTAACCCTACGGCTCCCCGTTTCTTACAAGGGGTGAAGTTAGGGTAGCAAAAGCGACAGGACTTTTGGTTCAACCTAATATTACTCCTCCTCTCTGATCTTTCGTACTTTTCCGCTCTCCATTCCCTTCATCCATATGTGATACGAGTGATAGTTTTTGATTATGAAGTAACGATCGCTACCAACAGTTTTTAACTTCTTTCCAACCCCACCAAACCAGGAAATCCATTTCTGTCTCCAATTCTCCGCCCATTACGGTTCTATTCACTAGTACTTGAACTCCGTATGCTGCTTTGCCGTATGCTATAACATCATGCCGAGGTTTCATGAAGAGAGAACATGGAGAATACTATTACTTGAATTATTTGCCAAAACCAAATCGGTACCTGACGCTTTGGGCTGCAACTATAGTGGAAACTGAAAGGGACAAATCCCGCGTGAATACGCACGGTTGTAGCCCGGACGTTCCGGCGTCTTCCATCCGTTTTTGGTTGCGCTAAGCTGGCTAAGCCTTAGAGCCTGTCGGACCGGAGTTATCCTAGTAGCTCCTAGCAGCACCGAACTCAACTGTGGTATCATCCTGTCATGTTCTAACGGGACCACGAAGGCTTTCCTCGCATTCATTCGTACACTATGGCGTTGGTCTCTCTTATCTTGAAGACTGGGATGCAACATAAGTTACCAACATCTTACTTTATTTTAGTTTTTAGCGGTCATTAGCGCGGTACTACTGTTTAGGATTACTCACATTCATTTTACTTGGCGCACGAAACAGTGTAAGAGAAATAAATGAATAAATAAATGAATAAATCAATAAATTCATTGTTTGCGTGCCGGGCACCAAAGCGGAAGTCTCGACCGCTTTGCAGAAGTGAGCGATCAGGGTCGAATGTTCTCTTCATTTGTACCTTTTCAGGCGGGTTCGCCGCTGTCCATAATAGCCGCATCCGCAATGTTTTGTCCCTGAAGTCTTGCGGCGTTACACCCACTTCATAGAGATCCTTCTTGTTCAAGTCCTTCTCCCTTCTTGGGCGCACTTGGCTGTCTTTTACCCTTTACTTCGATACCTCAAACTCTTACTTGGCCGAGCTAGCCCAGACGATCTTTTCGCATCTTTTCAAGTGGCTGTGCAGCAGCGGGATGTACTGTTAAACACAAGTAATTCATACAGTTTTCTTCGAAAATCCTCATTTACACGCGAATGTACATGAAAATGATAAAAATGGAACAACGTATGCATGTGCGAGGAGGGAAGCACCGAGAGCCTAAGGAAGGAATGTCTCTAATTCCGTTCGACATATACATATTTGCGTCTCACATTTCCGTCAAGGGGCTGCAGTTTGACCGGACATTCATCATCTGACCACACTTTTCTGTATGTTTGCATTGTTCATTATCCTACTTTCGTCTTCGTTTTTTGTTCGATCCCTTCTAGCCCATCACCATGACCATCTCTGCACCTCATCACTTAAACAGTACCGTCGGTATCTTTCCGCCAGAACGCGATTTGAACAATGTAGATCGTTTTTCCCGTTCACTCACCATAAACCACTTCAGAGTCATTCGTTTTGAATAAAAACCACAGGGCCGGAATCAGAACGGCGTGATCTATCCAATGGTAAAAGAATTGTAGCCAAAATTTCGAATTTTTGATTCGCATTTTTGTGTTTCTTGACCTCATCAAGGCGGCGACCACACGAGGTAGACGTCGTTAGACCGTCCTCGCTAATTACACCCTGTGGATATTAACAATTATGTTACATCTAATATGTGTATTGTATGATGTACTTGACTGTTTAATGTCAAGAAATAATACCATATCTGAAGAAAGGAAGTCGAGACGATCATTTCAATATACAACAAGACTGAGAAAAGTTCACGTTCAAAACTGGACGGAAGCAAAATTTAAAATTTGGCTACTTTCCTGAAGCGTTTCCCTGCGAGTTCCAAAATTTCGCTACCAGGGCTTGAAGGTCCGAAAAACCGGCAAGTGTAGTACATGATTTTATAATTTCAATTAAACAGTCACGTACATCTTACAATGCAAATATTAGATGTGACATAATTGTTAATATCCACAGGGTGTAATTAGTTAGGACGACGTTGACCTCGTCTGGTTACCGCCTTGATGAGGTCAAGGAACACAAACATGCAAATCAAAAATTTGAAATTTTGGCTACGATTCCTTTACTACTGAATAGATTACGCTCTTCTGATTCCGGCCCGGTGGTTTTTATACAAAACAAATGACTCTGAAGTGATTTATGATGGGTGAACGGTAAAAACGTTCTACATCGTTTAAATCGCGTTTTGGCGGAAAGATACTGAAGGTGCTGTATTCATAGATACTTCTTTCTTGAACTTTGGCTACTGACCAGCACATGTTCATAAAGTAGTGTTCTCTCATGATCTTTTGTTTGAAAACCGGTTTCTTCCGCAGATACCGCAGGAACACTTGCACCATTTTTCATATACTTAACGAGCAAATTAAATTAAATACTTCCGGACCAAGCAAAGCTAACCATCATAAAAAATAGTTGAAAACACTGGTTTTCTCAATCTACGATTGACATAACAATTCTTCACAATCAAACAGGGCTCGCTAAGGGATTGTCAAAAATTTCTTGACAACTATTGCATCATTCGCGTCATTTCGCTTGCATTTGATAGCCCTTTTACATAATAAAAACATGTGCTATGTATGCACATGCGAAACTCCATCCACAAATAGCTCTATAAATACGTATTACCCTTCAATATTCATGATCTAGTAGGTCGCTTTTCTCATTGTGACGTGTTGCTCATCTTCTTTTTCGCGACAAATGCTGAATCGACGACAAATATAAAGCATTCAGTAGGTCATTGAACTCTTCACTTGGTACAGCCTCATATTACAACACTTACCCGGATATTCCGGCGTTTGATCAAACTGAGATCAGATCATTTGATCAAAACAAACTATTTTTGCAAGAGCATTGCCACCACCCGAAATGCTATCAAACTTGTCTGGGAAGGTGAGAGCACTGCCTTGGTACAACGGCTGGCCCCGCAAGTTGTTCTATGGGGTTAATACGCGCTCACCGATCCTGGATTGAATACGAACACGGTGGCGGCTCCTTGGTCGACTGGTCACTTTTGACCACTTTTCCTTTCAATAGTGCTCCATGAGCCGCTCACTGGTTGATTGACCGGCTTTCCGTGCAATTCAACGGTGTCAACAATAGGATCTGCCTTCATAAGTCGGGTCCGATATGCGCCATTTTTATCAACTTCGACAAGTGACACCCGCACGGTCGAGTGATCGATTCCGGCCCGGGTTAACCAAGCCTCCTACACTTCCGGGATCGAATCAATTGGTACTATAACTGTCTGGAAGGGGAAGAGATTGACTTGGTATGGCGGCTGGCTCACAAGTTATGGTATGTACAGTCCGAAAACGCATTCACGATGCCTCTACGATTTTGATTGAAACACGAATGCGGCGGCGCGTCCCTAGATGGCAGATCAACGCCGACATTTTCCCCCTTTATCCGCTTACCAACTTCGTCTGGTGGCCAGTCGTTGTTTAGCTGTAATAAAATAAGGCAAGAACATACCAAATGAGGCGGTAATATTCTTATGGAGGACGTTGAAAAACTAATCAATCCGACGAAAAAAGGCCGAAAAAACTGCACGCTATGCGCCGCCTTACTTGCACTTCTCCGTTTATATACACGTAATCGTAAGAGCACTTTTTCGACTTTGGACAGGAAATCGGATGAGACAGCAGGAGAGAACGTTCACTGAAGGTTATAGAACACACACCTACGTTTTCGATGGGGATATGGCATGTTGCATATATTGTAGGGTTCGAGATAATGCCGTATCGAATACAACCAGATATCGCAAATAACCAACTTATCTTCGTAGTCGCAGAGGAGGAGCTTTTGAAATATTGACTTTCCGATGTCAGAGATTTCAGTCACTTCAAGTTTTTGTCATAGTGCTCGCAAGCTTTATTTCAGTTCGTTACACCACCCGACCTAGGTGGGCAAACGTCTCGAAAAGGCTTTTTCTAAATATTTGTCGCAAAAAAATAAAAAAAAAAAACCATGTGCTTGGCTGATGATTATTGTCAAGTACCGTGATAAGACCCTCATTCATAATACATCACTGGACCTTGGTCCTGTATCAAACGATCTTTTCTTCCATTTCTTTCATGGGTACCTAGACTACCCGAGAAGGTGGATTCATAGTCACATCGTCTTCTAAACAGTGCGTTTACTCGGGTGGTTTGCATCTGAATAATTACTCACAGTTTTTCGTGTTTCATTTATTTATTTATTGATAGAACACGCTCATGTTGCAATGATAAGAGGCGCCACGGATACCCGCGTCTGTGGACAACATTTTAAGCTAATCCAGCCTTCCATCCATCGGTCAGGTAAATTCGTACCACATCTTTTCTGGGAAAGTATAAATACTGACTTGGTATAGCGGCCGGACCCGCTAGTCATTGTATAGGCCAAATGTATATGTATAGCCAAATCTGATCAAAGCCGACCCTTCACCGTCCACCATGTACTCTGAGTGTTTGCCACCACCAGTCGAGTAGAAAGAGGGTAGCGGGTAAAAAACACATCTAGCTGCTGTAAGTGAAAGAGAAACAGATGCAGAAAAAGGTCCGTTGATTTGCGAAGCTAATAAAAGCGATAATAATACTATTGAAGCAGAAACAAACAACCGACGAAGAAATTCTCCATGCACTGAGGCGCGACAGGCTCACCATTAGGAATCTCGAAATGATTCTGCTCCAATGCAACCCCTGCAGAGTTGAAACGACTGTGAAAATGCTTAATTAGGCTTAAAATCGCACTTCAACTTGAGTTTGTACAGAAATATTGAGGGAAGTGGAAAGAGATGGAAGAGAGTCAACCCTTTGCAGTATCATGGAACGGAAAAAAATAACCGAAAGATCTGGTGAGGAAGACTTGAAAAAAAGGAGATCCTGAAGCATTCTAGCTAACGAAGGGGATACCCAATACACAGTGCAGATGAATATCCGAGCCTTTACTTAAGAACTTCACCTTCCGTAGTTTGAACTAGTAGATGATATCATGTTGCTTTTTTGTATTGTTATTTTCCCTACTCTTCACAGTTGACAAGGGAAACACCGTGGGAAGGAAGGAATTAGGAACAATTGCTTCTTTTTGTACGACGATTTGATTCCAGACTATGAGAAGGGGGAAATAATCCGGAACTTAAGAAACGAGCACTTCTACTCTCCTGCAGGTTGTGCGAGTTCCTTCCTAATACTTGCATTGAAAGAAAAGAACAACAGAATTTTCAAACGTTGCGTGACTTCCATTGTGCGTGCACACTGAAGCAGCATTAATCTTCTTTTCGGTCTGCAAATCGCGATGTTTTCTGCCTTTGTCACACTTAATTCGCTACGAAAGTGTTGAATCGCTACACATCAGACGCCTCTCTTTCTTTTCTCTACATAAATATTTAAGGGGTTGTAATATTACGTCACAATAAGTCTTCCTATGAGCTCAAGCATTTCCACCTATTACGTGATCCGGGCTATGGGGAAGTGGCGATATTCCCAACTCAATATTCGGAGGAAATTGTTCGCGTTCTACCAAAAATCCTCATCACAGAATGTAATAGTGTAAGGTTTCCAAAGTGTATGGCCCACTTGAAACGTACTAATGACTGTTCTTTACATTCAAGAGGAACGCTTCACCTGGTTCAAATTTAAAAGTAGTTTATTTGCAACATTAGTAGGACATCGAAATCAGACAAATGTGAGCGACATCATGGACCGTCCACCGCAGGTAATCGTTTTCTACTCAAAGGTGGGGCAGTTCAAAGGGTCAAGCGTTCCACTGTGTCCGTCAAATTTCAAATGAAATTCAGCATTACGAGATGATGCTCCGTCTTCTTGCTATGCCCTTCTCTGAGATGGAGACAGAGCTACGGACCAGGGTGCTTCTTAGGGATATTTTTCAGCTGAATTTTTACCTCAGAAACCACGAAAATAGTAGCACCTTCTTGTCACACGTTGTGAATAGGGACTCCATTAGCCTTTATGACTAACTAAGGACCCCATTAGATGTCTCCATTAGCTGTAGAGCCTCTCTACAGCTAATGGAGAGCCTCTCTACATCAGCTCTATCACATTCTCTGGGCTCTCTGAAATGTGACACAATTACTCTGTCGTTTCTACGAGTGAAGGTTCTCTTGCTCTGAAGATTTTTATCCATCCGAGAAAGCGAATGAAAATATCGTCCATCATTGGAGTAGATCGACGAAGCAACCTGTGAAAGAGTAACATCCAACCCCCTTTCGTTCATTCTTAGCTCACTTACCGTGACTTCTCTGCAGTCTACAACTCCTGAGCTCCAGTTCTCAAACCATCTGTCTCGCCCGCTCCGTTGGATCATTGCGACCTCATTAGGCCTCGACCCCCTCATTTACTTTCTAAAATTTTGTTCCAAATCGCTTACCCATCATTGGTAATAGTTATGGTAGGCGATTTGCTACTATCTTGACTATCCATATGGAGTTTTTTTTCGCGAAGCAGAGTCACTGTCTCGTTCAAAGATTGGTTTTCAGTAAATTTGATACAGTCGTCCTTCGGATGGCTTGGCGGCTTCCGCGATGTAACACAGTGATAGGAAGTCTCTTTGCCTAAACAGCAGCCATTGCTGTAGGAATTGAGGATCCTACATCGGTAGGCGAACGTAGTCGAGTTTCTGATCTAACAAATGATGCTTTTGATCATTTCAGCACCATCGGAACAAAATTTGTCACACACTCGAAAGAAATGGCCCATATTTTGGCCACCCTGTAGTCCAAAAGGTTGAGGTGACGCCACTCAGACTGATATGTGAGAATTCTGTCCCACGATTTTCGTTTCTGTGCGGTTGAGCAAAAGAAAAGCGGCTTGTTTCGAACGTGAATAGTCATGAATAGACCGTTGCAACAGTTCGGCTGAAGGTGCTTTAACAATAAGGGCACCTTGTATATACACATTGATGAAGCTTCCATACGTTTGTGCCATAACAGCTAGGGGTTTTCTTAGCATTGATGTGTCACTAAATATCTTCGACAGATGTTACCACTCGTGTTCTTCCCCATCAATTGTGCGGGTGAATGGCGTGGAAAAAATTGGATTAATAATGGTTGTTGGGAGCCTACGCGAGTCCAGTTCGGATAGGATGCTGTTTCACCCTAGGAGCTCTTCCCAGTATAACGCTTACGGCACTCTTTTTGCCCCTCTTCTTCTTCTCCTTAGCATTTAGCTCGACTCTGTCCGCTGCTCCTATCATCAGTCGCCATTTCCTACCTTCTAATGTAAGGCGGCTTATAGGGCTGCTCCTCGTGCTCGCTTACCAGGTGCATCGAGCTCGGCTTTACCATAATACTTTCCTGGGTCGTGCCTACCATGAACATTGGCCTAGGATCATCCATACAACAGCGCTGATCTCAACTACACTTTATAATTTTATATTTTATTATGATTCCACAAAAAAATTGAGCTAGTGAGGGGAACCTGTACGATCTCCACATGAATTGATCTGTACCGTGCAGCAAACCTCTCCGCAACAAAAGGCCTGGCGCAATTCGACTTCGAAGTCGCCTAATTTATGCAATACTTCTCAAACCACCCTCGCTAAGATTTGCAAACTAACCACCTCCCGGTGTCCGCTGAAAATATGAATGACTTCAAAACTCCTTGACTTTAATGAATATAGATAATTAAGTGTTACAAACGCCGTTTTTCTTTACGATTAGCTTCTCCATTTGTAAGCCTAACAATCAGAAAAAACACTTATGAGCGTTTTTTGTCGCGAAGCTTGTCTCCATTCTACCGAAGCTGTCCCTATCTCTCCATATCTGTCCTTGATCGGTTTTGGACCTTTTTCCAAGGTGATGGATCTTGTCTTCTTGACGTTCACCGAAGCTACAATCATCTACTGCTCAAAGATGATGAGGTTTTACAGATGGGAGTAGGGAACGTAGGAATAGTACTCCTAGTGGAAGCCATTACATCCTTAGGCCGATTTTCTTTTGAATCAGTATCGGGAGGATAAACGAAATTGCCAGCTCATGGGCCCTTTCTTTGTTCGAGCCTTCTGAACATCTTTCTTTCCATCACATCCTTCATTCCTTTTCTTTTCTTTTTTCTTCATTCATCCTATTAGTGACGGCAGAGAGTAACATGCGAAGAGCTTATAGAGGCTAAGTGAGTTTGTCACAGACATCATGCATTTCTCAAGCCATTTTTTGACGACCAGAAGGTTGAGATTCTAGTAGCGACTACAAAGTATTGCCTGATGAGATCTGACAAATACCCGTGAGAAGATGCGGTGTGCGTTAAATATTCACACACCTAATCATCTGGAATTCCCCTTTGTGGAATCCATTCCCAATTTCCCTCAGAATATCATGGGTTATTTTCGCCATGTTCAAGTGAAGTGTACTAACCTAACCGGGAGCTTCTCAAAACCGAGTTGCTAAAAACCGAGCTTGCGGTAAATTCAGAAATAAACTTATGAATACGCCTATAAAGTAACGAGTGCTCGGATTACTCACTGATATAGAAACCACCGTGAAGTGCGAGCTTCTTAGAGAGCGGTAATGCGAATGTTGGGCACTACTTTGGAAGAATATGCACTTTTGCTCACCTAATTGAATTAGATACGGGCACGTGTGGTGCACATTCATAGACACCAGAACGGTCGAATGACCGATCCTCACCCGGGCTCACTATGCCTTCCATGCCTTCGTGGTTCGGTGAATTTTGACCAGACTTGTCTGGGAAAATAAAGACACTGACGTGGTATATCGGAGTCGTTGTATTGGCCGCTTGTACAATTCTGATTTTGAGTCGTGCTCATGATGTGTCCTTAGTGGACTAATCAACTACGGCACCTTTACCTTTGATTGAATTACCACGCTAATTTTCTCTCTTTCGAAAATCTACTACACTTTTCGTATTGAGGCCTAGGATCTGTCTAATATACTGCCCGCACAAGAATCTTTATATCTGAATGTCGTCTGCCTCGTTGGTTTTATAGCGCTAAAAATTTTCCATAATAAAACGACGCTCGCCAAGCACGTTTATGTTGCCTAGCTACACTATGAAATTGCGATAATTCTACAAAAAGTTCAGCTGGCGAGGAAGCCAGCTAAACTATTCGCAGAATAATCGCAGTCCTTTCAAGCCATTTTCGTGTAAATTCCCAACTCCGCGCCTCGGAAAACATGAGTTTTTCAAGGACTCCTTGGCTTCAAACAATCTAGGTAATCAGTAGATCTTGCAAGCTTCGATTTCAGTTACCCCAGTTCTCAGCCCAGTAATCAGAAAAAATCAAACAAGTACGAATTTCCATTTTGTGGGTCGAAATTACTAACAAAGGTACATCTCCATTTCATTGAAATTTATGGTGCAACTGCGTTTCTTAGAGCTATACACAATTGACTATTCGATAGCGTCTCGTTTCACCGTGGCGCAGACTTGCAACATCTTCATTCCTACCAGTGGAAGAACAGGGTGCACGTCGAGCTACTCAAAGACTAGGAATGTACTAAGATGTAATTGCATAGGAGGCATTAAGTACATCCTCGTACCTGTAGCTGTCTGAGCATTGGCTAAACAATGCCATAATTACGCTCAATGGAACTACACGCATATAGAAACTGGTTAAATTGCCGAGGCAGGCTCCGATGGACTATCGGAAGCACGGTTGCCTCGCCCTCGATTTTTTATGTGGTTCATGTGACCATTCTCACTTCGATCACAACTTTGAGGTTCCCGATCCCTTTCATCCAGGAGCACTTTTAGAACCGCAGTTATCAACTCGCACCACAATTTTCTGTATTTAACATCACATCATGAAAGGGAGTTTTTAAGTGAATTGCCGGTGCATTTATCCTACAGAGTAGTACTAATATAGCGAGTCAATTTCTCGGAACGCTTCCGAAACCGTAGCAAAGTGTCAGTGTATTTTCGGCTTAGTGGAGTGAGCAAAGTTGGCGGACCTACTAAGATGGTATCTGGAGCCCTCAAAGCGCTCTCATGGACTTGCAGTGTTGGCGGCCACCGCCCTTCTGCGGTCACAATTCCACATCCCCTTTTAAGACCCCATATGCCGATTGACTGACATATCGTGTATGCTGGCTAGTAGTGTCAGGTTTGTTAAGCTATGATCGGATGGATCTTTTCTTTCATTTTTGCTGTCATCACTTGTGCCATTGTGTACCTCCGAAATAAATGTAAATGTAAATGTAAATATTCGCCTCAGCTCCAAAGCAGTCGTAGTCAGTCGTTAGCAGTCACTCCATGACCCATATAAAAACAAATAATTTCTACCGGAACGTTTGTGGTTTTTCATGGTTATGTCTATGAGTAACGATCGCAGTGAACAAGTTAACGGGCCTTCAGCGTCAGGAATGAGAGTTCGATATTCTGTTATAACACCATTAACTACACAAAATGTGTACTTTTGTGATATGTCACATTGATATTGTGCTCACAATTCATTTTCCCATTCGACTAGTAATGGAAAAAACAGTTGGAAACTCACTTTTTCCAAGCTTTGAATTTGACGTCGATATTTTTCAAATATTTTCCCAATACTTTGTTTTCATATTCGGACACTGTCTACGAATTTATGATGAGCCATTTCAGAAAGCGGTTCGTAACTTTATCAGAAGCGCCTAGCCAACTACGAATATTGTCCAGAACTTATCCTTTATTTTCCTAGTAATCTACATTATTATCAAGATTACCTCCGAAATAAATGTAAATGCAAATGTAAATATTCGCCTCAGCTCCAAAGCAGTCGTAGTCAGTCATTAGCAATCACTCCATGACCCATATAAAAACAAAGCCATCTACCACCACTACACTTGAGCTTCAATTACTTTCTTGCGCTATTATTATTTTTTTGAATTCCTTTATAGCCGTTTTCTCTGTTATATTGATTGCTCAGTTGTGCCCGGGGTGCTTACAGAACCTTCCTTCTGAATCACTTATCATGTGTTAGATAGCGGTGCCTCTTTGTCCGAAGCATTGTTGTGGTTAGCCTTTTACTTGTTCAGTTCTCCATTATGTCCAATAGCTTTCTTATCTTGACTGCCATACTGTCCATTTTCGTGATTGGATTTAAATTAAATAAATAAATAAATTAAGTAAGAGCTATAGGATAGTTTCACCTTTAGAAAGAATTCTATATTTGAACTACTGTGTTTACTGGAATATATTTTATCGAAACAAGAAGGGAGTAGATCATTCCCCCCCCCCCCTCAAAAAATTTTGAAGAAATTCTTTTATCTTACTTAGCCTCCGATTCTTGATTTCTGGTACTATAACAAAAGCTAGAAGAAAAATTATGCAGGGCACGAACCAATTCACATAAGCATGGAAATCCAAAGCTCTTTGTCTACAATTAAGAATGGAAAACACAATTGTGGTCCAGTTCGAGGATCAGGTGGAGCAGATATAAACCGCTTCAGTAGGGATCGTTGAAAGAAAGGAAGTGCATTCCACCGGACGTCACACCAGGGATATGGATGGTGCAAAGGGAGCACAAATGAATGGCATATTTAGGGACAAAGCGCTCGGTGGTTTAACACAGTACAGTGGATATGCTCGAGGCGGGAGTTCGAATCCAGCAGATCTTTGTTACGATAGTAGCGCTACCATCCTTCCTTCTAAATTTGCCTTGTTCGAAACTAGACGTCGTCTTAATAATCAGCCGATTGTTGATCCTGTTTTCAACATTACCACTGCTGCGAAACGAGGGAGCGGTAACATAGAAATTCTCCTCTACGCCGCCTGGAGCAGCAACTTCCTTGTGGAGCGAGAAAGCTGCAATTATCGCATGTGAAATTACCTCCCACTTGTTGCGGCCACACAAAAAGTATGTTCATCTAAGATTTTCCGTGATGTACTTAACGACTGAGTGTAGTGTTCGCAAAACTCTTGGTTCGACTTTCTATGAATCTCGGCATGTCTCTATCTCAATATCGAAATTCTTTATTATAAGCGTCTCCGAGGTTGGTACGCACACTTCTTTTCCGGCTAACGTTTCGGCGCCGTCACCTTCGTCAGAGCCTGGAAACTCGAAGACCATCGTGGCCTACGCGCCCAAACACGGTTTCAACTAACAATCGTCGTTCTGAAAACCAACAGGAACCGCAAGCAAGACGGCAAACCAACCTCGCCGGTGGTGACGACCACCAATCATCCTATTGCTCAGCTGCAGAGGTCAGCGGGTAAATGAAACCCATCCGAACGAACACCCGATCTCGCAAAACTGTTAATGCTAGCGTGGCATAAATTTCATCTTCTGCCAGTCGAAAGAATCGTCTTAGTTCTTCTCATGTTCCATGCATTTCAACTAGGAGGTAACCACGTAGATTGCCTTAGGTCTTTATGCAGATTGCACCACCCCAATCTAAGCGATACAGGGTTGCTAAGAACAGATAAATCAAGGCTAATTTCCGCGAAACAAACATCGACGTCTCACCCCACTCACAGTTTGGCCACGGAAGTTTTTCATTTCGTCTCTTGAGCAAAATTTTTTAACGCTTCTGTTATTCAAAAAGGGCTTTGTTCTCGCCTTTCAGTGTGATCCTTTCAACATAGTCGGTGACTATTGATAGTTTTTTTTCATACAAAATTTTTAAACAGAAATTGATCGCAGAGCAAAGTACCAATTTCAACAGGGCTCCCCGTAGCGGTGCTGAACACGTGCTTCGACGATGTGCCAGAATCTACTTCATGTTTTGTGTAGACCTACTTAATGATGAATGATTTCCCACCAAAAGAGTCAATGTTTTCCTGATGTGAAGGATCGCTGAACACTGGCTGCCGTAGACATCTTCGGCAGCTGCTCAGGCACTCGTTTCGGACGACCCGCGGGGCAAAATCGGATGACTAAAAATTGTTACGGAGGGTCATCGATTTTTCGTCGACGGGTCGTCCGAAAAGCGGGCGAAATGCAGTCGACTTTCGGGTCATTATCGGGTCGTCCGAAAATCTTCAAATTCAGTCGGCTTTGGGGTCATGGTCGGATCGTCCGAAAATCTTCCTTATGTCCCTTTAAATAGTTATTCATATCACAAAAGAGGTTTTCAATTGATTGATAACCTCTCTTGTGATATGAATACTTATTTAAAGGGACATAAGGAAAAATTGTGATATGAATGTAAACAACGACACAGTATGTGTAAGATACCTACATTTATTTGTTCAAAAGTATACAACAACAAAAAACAACAAAAATCGCTACAATTAACAAATTTAGTATAACATGCGCTTGCAATAAGGGATGTGAGTCATTAAACACATCAAAATAATTCAAAACGAATGAGTTAAAGGCAAATGTACATCAATGTAACACGATTTTCACAACAAAACGAACGTTTTTGAAACAGTCAGGACTATTTCGAATCAAAAGTACACAAAAAACAAAGAAGTCCTGTTTTGTTCGAACATAATTTCAAAAACGTCGAAGTTGAAGCGGAAATTGAGTAAGTCGACAAGAGAAAATGTGATATCAGCAAGAGGGAAATGAGACATTGGAATAGAACATCGATTCAACCTGAGTTTCAATTTTTTTTCGAGACCGAAACAAATGGATGAGATGCAATTCGTAAGAAAGATCGTAAATAGACCGTTAGTAAATGAGATAGAGACAAATGTACATCAATATTACACAATTTTCAGCACAAAATGAACGTTTTAGAACCATCACGGCGTTTTCGAATCGAAAGTGCTCGAAAACAAAACAAAAAAGTCCTGTTTAGTTTGAAAATAAATCCAAAACGTTACAGTTGAAGCGAAAATTGTGCAAATTGGCTGGAGGGATTGAGATATTAGAAGAGATCATCGAGTGAACCAGAGTTGCAATTGCCTATCTCGACTCAAAAAATCTTTGAGATGTCAAAACCGTGAGGAAGACCGTAGATAAACCCTGTGCAAATGAGTTAAAGTCGAATGTACATCAATATTACACCTTTTTCACTAAAAAATGAACGTTTTGAAGCAATCAGGACGTTTTCCAATCCAAAGTACACAAAAAGAAAACGAAGAAGTCCTGTTACATTCAGAAATTGTTTCAAAAACGCCCAAGTTTAAATGAAAGTGGTGTAAATTGGAAATAGGTGATGTGCTAATCGAAGAAAACACAGAGTAGAACTGAGTTTCAGTTGCTTTTCGAGACCAAAAAAAACCATGAGATGCCAAAACCGTAAAAAAGACCGTAGACAGAAGAGCGGAAGCCAAGAAAAAGGCACGAAAAAAGGCAGAGCATTCGAACAAAATTGACAACAACTAAAAAAACAACAACAAATGAAGCAACAACTAGAAACGAAATCTCATTAAACTATGTGAACTCTTACGGACATCTTTTTGGGATACTTGCTATGCTTCGTTGGAGCTGGATGTTGTGGAACGGGTGATGTCACTCCATGTCGTGCACGATATTGTCGCCATCCTCGGTGTCCTCCAACGTTCGTTTTCTTTGTCGCTGAAAATAGACGATTCAGAGAATTTCGAAAGTGGAAACATAAGAATCTGCCCTCACCGAATATGATCCCCATTTTTTGTTTACTTGATCGTAGGGGGTGCCGCGTACGTCCGTCCTGAATGAATTATTGTAGCAAGAGTATTGAATCACTGTCGTGGAGATGTACTAAAACTTACAGCGCTTTCTGGAGCCCTTTGAATAGCTCTGCTCTCCACGTGACCCGCTCTCTAGTAAGCCTATCCAGCGCGGCCGCCCTCTCCTCCATGTTTGCGCCAAGTCCCATGAAATAACTGAAAATTTTTGAGAAAGCCAATCTGAAGCAAAATGTTAGAAAATTACGAAATTGAATAATACACCGTCACACCCACGAACGTTCGCAATAAGCAACTAGAGTTGCGAATAGGTTGGAATTGTGCAGTAGCTGTAACTGCTTGAAAATTGATTCCAAATCGATTCACTTTATGGAAATCAGATGAAAACGAAAACGTACTCTTGGCTGAACCAGATTGCTAAGAGCTGCAGGGAAGAAGTCAAACGGGAGCTAGGTTCTATTTCCCAGCGACCGCTGATCGGCGATCGCTTAGCTGTGAAAGAGGCCTAAATGGCTTCTAGGTACCAGAACTGTTGTATGTACAAATATATGAACATTGGGCAGCATAGGGCGCTTTCATAGCGGCTGCGGTCTATTCAAGTGGTCAAAAGGGAACACAGAAGAATATGCATAGAAGACAAAGATAGGGAGAAAGAGGAGAGAGAAAGAGGAGAGAGAGAAAGAGGCTAAAATACATAAAAAAAACTGTGTACAGAAACCAGTTACCAGATTACATAATCCACTGAGAATTTTCGAAAGCAAGTGTCTGCAAACACACTGCACAAATCGCGCCTGAGCGCACGCCTATTACGAAATTTGCCCCGAAATTCACCGATTTATGATCCGCGGGTCATCCGTAACACGGGATTTGCGCATGAGTCATCATTTCTAAAATCGGACGAACCGCGGAGTGCCGTCGGGTCAACGATTTCGCAACCGGATGAACCGCGGACAAACGATTAGGACCGAGGATGGTCCGAAAACGCCTTTTCGCCCGCGGGTGGTCGAAAACAGTCGAGCCACGAGTGTCTGAGTGAGTGGTATTCGACGTGAATTTCCCCCTGTGGTATGCCCGCCTGACTCCGCCCATCGCTTGAGTTGTTCTAAGTGTTTCAGTAAGTGAGCAGCACACTGTCCTCAGCGGCACTTTTCGTTTACCGCTGCTCATTATTCCTCTTTGTTTTACCAGCACTTAAAATCTATCGTCTACTTAACGTTGAATTCACAAATAATTCTGCAGTTAATCCAGAATATTCTAGCAGATATGACGCGCGCAGTGCAGTGGTGGGAAGCGCTGCTTGTACTTGCACGGTGGTGTGATTGATCCTAGTAGGATGATAATCAACGCTTCGTATAAACGGCAACATCCACAAACCATTGTTCAGGCAAAATGCACATTTAGCATGCTTCTGTGGTTGTGAATGGAAGACGAAAGCGATGGTGGAGTCTTATGGGACTGATCAACGCTCACTACCTCACCTCTTCTTTCACTCTTTTTCTTCAGGCGAGCACTGCCTTCTATCATTGTATTTTTTCGAACTCTCTCTCTCTCGCCATTGTCTTCTCGGCAGAATTCGATCCGGCGCAGTCGTAGCGTCTGCAGATTGTTTGGACGGTTTTTAACATAACGCAATACTCGCATCTGTTGGCAGAGTTTCTAGCAATGAGACACTCGTACATACATGTATATGGGTATTCAAATATTCTATTCAAATATCTACTTGGAACCATACTTACTTTGATGCTACCCCGTTTCCGTCCTCCTACTGCGAACCTGTTATGAATAGTTCAATATTTTATTTCGGTCGCCCTGGAAAATTGCTTTCAATTTTCTGTTTGCAACGGACAGGTAATTTCGTTGATACATGGTGACGTCTCAGTAAATTATTGCTGAAAGTGACAAAATCACGACAATGATAATTAGAATGGATTGTGCGAACTATAAGGAACTTCTACAGTAGTTGACGTCGGAAAAGCATCCCCTCGGCGTCTTCCGACGAAAATGTTACTAAAATTTACATTTCAAGACATCTGCCCACACCGGAATGTTTACTAAATCTCGCGCCTAGACTCCTACAGAAGATTCCGTTGAAGTCGTGTTTGCAGCTAGCTAGTAGTTATGTTATCTTGAGGGTTCGCTAATACTGACTCATCTAAACTTGGCTCATGCTCTGAAATATGACGCAGCTTGATGGGATTTAATCTACCATTTAATGAATCAGTGCATATTCGACAAGTCTCAAACGTCCTTACTACAAGCGCTTTGAATATTTTTGAAGTTCTGTACATTGAAAAGTGTGGAAATTTTGAACTGAATCAAGAATTCTGAATGAACACGTTTCAAAATCTTAAATACACAAAGACACTGCGTTAATATAGCGGCTAGCCGCCGCTATACCAGGCCGGTGTCTTTACCTTCCCAGATAAGTGTGGTACTTATTCATCCGACCCCGGAAGGTTGGAAAGCTTGGTTAGCACGGGCCGGGATCGATCGCTCCACCATGCGGATGTCAGTAGCACCTCTTACCACGCGCACCCTTGGCTGCAAACATAAGCCGGAAATTGGAATCCTGTAACGGTGATTGAAATCGCACATCTCCTTACCTAATCAAAACTGCGACTGCAAGCGCAGGACGGAAATTCGAATAATGTCTTAAATGTAACGAATCGACTTTCCTGCCTGCATTTGCATTTCTGATTTGCAGAATTCTCTATATCATGTACAGAAGCGGTCGAGAATGTGCCACCTTATACTGTTGAGCGCAAAGAGCTCAAATCGACAAGAATCATAATCTAATTAATAGTTCTGACAGCTCCTCCTGAAAATACAATGAAACACATCCACTCTTTCTGCGGTTTCTAACGCTTTTGTCAATCATTTTATAGCGATTTCGTAAGCAGATTTCGTGTATATTGTGCTCGTGGCATTCAACTCTTGAGTATTCAAATATCCATCCGGAACTATACTTACTTATATTTTACTTTTACTTTTATGCTACGCCGTTTTCGTTCTTGTCACTGTCACCGCCATCTGATAGAGGAATGAGAATGCTTCTAAACGTTGAATGCCGCTAAAAATCGACAAATCATTAATTGCTAATTGGTTGAGCTATACTCGTCATTCGTCGTCATTCTTCGCGCTGATTCATCGTAAAAAAACCATCACACCACTATTCTCGTGCGAATTTCAGATATGTGCCAACGCTCCGCAAAATTCCTCGCTGAACCATCGTTCTTCTCAACCACTGTGCATGATCCGGCTGAGATTCGGCGGGCATTCAGGTTGGTCTTTAAGCCTTGTTCCTAATAACCTTTTATTAGCACTCAATAGTGGGAAATTAAAGTGTAAGACCACGGATTACCTTTCCTTATTGAGTTGTTCCGGGCATAATCGCATATATTTTTGCCATTGTTCATATAGAGGTAGGGGAAAAATGATATAACGTTTTCTGTAATCGTCCTTTAGCTTCCCTGCCTTGCGATAGGGTTCGATATCAGCCGGACCAACTTTCGTTTTATTTCTGAACCAAACTTTTTAAGGAGCGTATTTCTATTTTGAGTGACGAAGGCATTGTTTCCATGATTAGACGGACTTTATCGCATCTGTAAGAAGTTGGGATGCCGAAGCGGATTGGCCGACTACCGGGTTTTCATGAAGAATTCGTTTTTCTTCTACTTTGTATTCCATTGCGGTCTTCTCAAATAGGACGTAAACATGGGACACGTTTGTATGGCAGGCGATACATCGCTTTCCTACATCCTGACGGCTAGTCGACATTGCTTCAAGGGATGTGGTAGTGGAGAAGAAATGCAAAAGAAGGAAGTTAAAAACAAAAGTCAAACATGGTTGATAAAAACTGCAGAAAAAAGGAAATCTGTTTTCATTGACTTTTCTTAAGTGTGCAGATAGGTCGAGAATCAAAGAGAAATTTGTCAGATCTGTCCCTTGGTGTCCCTTGGCTTTTCATCCTTACTGCTGTTAGAGACTGTTTCCAGTAAGACGATGTGATTCACAAAACAATGTTTTCTCAAACGAGAGCGTGAAAACGGCTAGTTAGATATCATGGCAAACCCGCAATCGGAACTGTTTATTTGGAAGAACGGGGAAGAGGATGGATGAGCGATGGTGTCGAATTCTGAGCGTGAAAGTGGAGAATGGTGGTATTGTCGCTTCAGTGGTCTTCACGGAGACGAGAAGGGGTCAAATTACCTCAGACTGGCACATCTCTCACAATCCGCTTCCGCATCACTCAGCAGATGGAGCCATGACAGCCATCCTTTTCTTTTGGCAGTACTCCTGTGATAAAGTTCTACGTTTTGTTTCCGATTTGAGTGCACTGTCTGATCCTTTTCTGTATCTTCGGAAGAATTTTCATAAGATTTGGGACTCTTTCAAGTTTAGATGTGTTCTTCTAACTCGACATTGAACTCAATATTGAGCCTAAAACGTCGTAATTGCCCTCTACGTTCCACAAAATTTCCGAATCTGCGTATACGTATTGGCCAAATTCGCATTCACCATACCTCTACGATTTGAATGCAAGACAATTGCCTCGGCGATTTCTTAGAGAACCGATCACTGTCGACCTATTTACCTTTAGCTTTTACCCCTTCACGTATTCGAAATGCTCCTTCTCTTTTCTAGCCATATGACTGCATTTGAGCTCACCTTGCACTGATGTTCCTCGACTCTGTCAGCAACTCTTCTTTGTGGTTGACTTTCTTGGTTTTTTTTCAATCAAAAATTCAAAATCGCCAACGAATCATGTTACATCCTGAGTGAACGACGAATAGTCCCTGAATAAATATAGCTGTACATTGATGAATTAAGGCCAAAACTTGTAATGCCGCTGGAGACAGACGCTCTTGCGGACGAAGGGAAACATCCCGATCCATCACCTTTTGCAAATGCCTAGAAATTAAGAAGCTCTTCCGTGTGGAAGCGACCACGCTATTCCACAAGTTTTGCACTTAAACCGAGAATTAAACGGGTTACTGTAATTGCTGTGTGCTGAATTGCTTACGAGCCCAGGCCTGGTTGTTGTAAGCTCCGAGCTAGCGACTAGGCGGACAGACGGACACGCTCCGGTGGGCGCCGTGTCCTTTTGAATTTGGATTATTGGTGCCTTTTGGGGCATGAAGCTAAAGTGCAGCTCTTGTTGAGAAACTTGGCACTGATGGCGGAAATAATAATCATACTTTTCATTGACTCCTACATCTGCAAGGTGCTAGCACTTCGACCTGCTGGGCTTTGTTGAGGAAGTTGAACGAGCTAAAAATTTTCAGAAGGAAAATCACCCTCTAAGCACTTTATGCCGCTCTTTGTGCAGAGGAAATCCGAGTGGGAATGGGCGAGGTACGAGTCGAGAGATCGGAAATTATGTCGAGAGGATTTCTGCTTCCGTGATCGATGCACAATAATTGGTCGAAATCGCAGTTAAAATAAGTGCGGATTACTTCGCGTGAGCTTCCGATAGGCAGATTGAATGCTGGTTGGTGAAGAGCATGTTCACCGATTTCTCTTTGAGTGATGGGAGGTGGTGTTTGCTTCAACTCGATCTGCTTTCGGTCCAAGATTCTTCTCTCCTTTCAAATATGTACAGAAGCGTAAGAGCGAATTCCATTATGTTGGACGCTTAAACTTTACGCGTGTTTACCCATTTACCCATTTGCGCTTCAAGTTTCGGAGACCAGATGCAGTGCTTGCAAGATTTTTGCATTTATGTATTAGAGTACATTTTTGTTTAAGTCACACGTTTTTCTTATTCAGTACCACATCCACGCTTAAGAACGTAGCGGTAAATAAGCAAGAGAACAAGTAAATAAATGGGTTCAAATGTTTATCAGGTGAAACAAATCACGGTCTTCAACGAACCACTGCAGCATTGAAATGAACAAGACATGCACAAACAATTAAAAGTGAAACAACCAAACTATGGAACCACAAAGCATCGCATTCTCGTTTCCATTCCAACCCCCCTGCACGAGGAATTGGCACGTTTTCTCAATTTTATTGAACAAAAATAAACTTAGAGAACTCAGAACTTTTGTATACCCTTCTTTGCCCTTCGGGTCGGGTTTTGCTAACACCGACTCGTGCTCTAAACTTTTTGTTAAGGGAGGTTCATAATTTATTCAGATGCGTACTCCATAAACCCAACGCTTGCATGCGGGACGTCTGATAATCAGAGCGATCAAGCATTCCCCAGAAATAATGAAAGTCCGTAGAAGTAGGCCAATACGACAGCACATTTGAAATGTGCTCCTCAATAGCTCCTTTTTGCTCTACAGCGACCTCCTTTCTGAAATGCGATTGTAATGTGAAGCGTAGAACCACTAATGTCACCTCTATCCACCTTTTTTATCAACAAATCACCATATTACACGATATATTGACGACCGCCGTTATGCCCTTATGAGCCCGTTACGATGAATGGCATTGCGTTTCATGCAGGTACCTTCGCACACTCTACTCCCCGACGTCTCGCGTTAGGTAATGAGTCCAAGAAGATGTTCAATAGAAGGAGTTCGACGACTATTTACAATCCCAATCGAATTTCTCCACGTTGTGTCCAAGTTAGGCGTACACGTATGTAAGCTGCTGTCAACCGATGTGAGTTAGTGATCTAGAGCTGCTCCGATGATGGATCACCGAACCTCTAAAGCCGCCCAATAAAGGTAAAGGTAAAGGTGACGAAATAAATCACTTGCCTAACGACGCGCCGCCGTACTCGTATTCCGTTCAAATCGTGGTGGCATGGTGAATGCGTAGTTGGCCGATAGAATGATTTGCGGGGCCAGCCGCTATACCAGGTCAGTTTCTTTATCTACCCAGACAGGTCTGGTACCAATCTACCCGTCCTCGGAGGAATGGAAGTCTCGGTTAGACTGCACAAGGGTACACGTGGGTGTCAGCAGCGCTACAGAGGGGTCGGAATATTAGATTAATTACAATTTGGATTCATCTGTTAGCCTCAGCAGCATAAATCGTAATCCTTCAGTTATAATATTTTAATAATCCTCGACTTAAATGGTCAAAGAATAATTACTATAACATAAATATATCATAAAACGGGGACCACTGTGAAAATCAACCTCGAACATCCCCTTACGATCGTCGATCCGCTCCGCCTCGCTCCCAGAAATTCATACTGCTTGTCAATTTTTTTAGATGAACCTCGATCTACGCACTTGCTAGTTGATACTACTCGCATTGCCACCCAAGCACTAATGATTGTTTTCACTAGTGTTCTAAAAACTATACAGCTGTATCATTAATCTTCAGTCCCTCCACCCTTATAGAACATAGTAGAATCGGTAAGTGCTTCTCCGAGAAAGTGGGATTCAGCTATGTTCTGAAAGGGTGTTGCATTTTGTTGTAATGATAAAAGCGTTAACAAAGCAGAACAAATTCTGTGAAGGGCATTTTCTGTTCAGAACCCTCATGAGTACCTTCCCATGAACACATATCATTGTTCAGTGGCATTTTATACAATGGGACAAACGAGAAGAAAAATTATCTGAGACGCTTACTTTCTGCCTAATAGACCTGCCATCTAACAGATCCTACATATACATATCATTGTACAGCAATTTTGAATTCAGCACCGGAAATGGTAGTAACTTCATAGACACAGACTGACGTTTGGGCGAATATCGCCTTCCTCATAGTCTGATAAGTCCAAATTCACACTAGAATCCGCGAATGTATGCAAAGGAGCGCCGTGGGCAGTGGAGAATTGAGAACAGTTAGACTTCCAAGAGTGGTGAAGATCCAGTGGGGAAGTCGAAGAACACTCGACTTACGCCTATCTCTTCGGTTCCAAGGTCCCTCCTGATTCAGAATCCTGGGCGTCACGCAAGCAGGATGAACATGCGATTGGGGCGACATATCGTAGTATAGAGGGAAGGGTACTCAATGTGACTCGGTTCATCCACGCCAGAGACGGCATACAGAGTTACGAATTCGACCGTCAAAGATTAGAGATGCGGTCGCATGTGCGAGGTTGTCGAAAATCGGATGGAGACACGAAATGCGACGCCGTGACGACGCAAGGAGACCGTATGTTTACTGTCAGCTTTGGACGTTTCTGTAGTCGCACTATTCTCATAAAATGTGCAGCAGAAGGCCTTGAAATACTGCAAAAACTATTCATCGCTCTTTTCAACAAGGTATAGGGAAATTCAATCGTAATTTTAAGATAGGATTATGGAGGCAGCGACCAACAGTCAGTTGTTGCACCGCCATATTCTCGATGAACATACACTTCTCCGGAAATTTTATCGCATATTTGCAATGTGGGTGACTTAGTCGGCCAATATGTTACATGCTTCATTGGTTGACATTTCGGCTTATTCGCCATCGACTGAACGTGCATATCCAAAAACGTGTGAAATTACCACATCAAAGACCATTTCAAGCTCCAACAACAAACATTAAGCACCGGAAAGATCAGATTCCTTCCTTCATTTCTCTTTGCTAGTTGAGACGACATTTCTTGCTAGGTTCTCACCACTTACTGAATTGGCATGACTCGGTTTCTTCGATGATAAATATCTGTTCTTTTATTATCTATGGAGTAACAAAGAGTGATTTCAATGCAATAGAACCTGAGTTTGCAGCATTGCTACGCAAAAAGCATCCCTGACTCGTCGTTCACCGATACCGTCTGTACTACACTGCTGCATGGTGTACATGGTGCGGCAGCTAAAGCCAGACAAATTTCACTTCGAATTTCCAGCCATGCCGCGATTTTGCCCGAGGTCCTGGTGAAAGCCAAAATCCTCTAATGCATAGTGGTAACCTCATAATAGTCTCAATACTGCCTACAAGTGTGGAGTACAACCGAGTAGCCGTAGCCATTACAAGCGTTCGCGCTGAGCGTTCACCGGTTGAAAAAAATTCGATTCTCCGGATCGACGGTTTATGATGTTGTGACAGAGTTCAACGCTGCCGAGGAGTCCGAACGAGATTCTCTGAATAGGAGGAAGGAAAATCCGTTTGCGGGAACGCATTCCAAAAGCGGCAGCTGAAATGGAACGTGCTTAGAAGCTGATTGTAGAGGATCCTGATCATTGGTTAAGGAAATCGACTGTCTAAATGTCCCTGTATATGTACATACAGGGTGCGCCAGCTAAATCCGGACAACCGCGACTCTATTTTTCAAACGACCTTACGAAAGCAGAATAAATTCAAATCCAGAATCCTTTCGCACATTAGTGGAAGGGTGTATTAATATTACAATGGCTCAATGTAGTCTCTGTCAGCAGCAATAATCGCCTCCATCCTCGAGCTGAACTGCTCGCAAGCCCTACTCGAAAAATCTCGGTCCAAATTTGCGAATGCTGCTTTAATGGCAGTTCGCAGAAGTGTGACATTAGGGTGCCCCATCTCGTTAGCAACCCTCTCAACAACGCCGAAATGATAGTAGTCCATGGGGTTCGAGTCCGGGCTTTTCGGGGACAAGAACACCTTGGACCAAAACATGCCCATGTTATCGGACAGCCAGTTTTTAACCAAATGGATCGCGTGAGCTGCTGTGTCGTCTTGTTGGAAGACATATGGCCTTCCTAAAGATACAGCCACTATACAGTGTTCTACTACAGTCACTGAACTTTGGCTAACTCCCAACACTGTCGCCAACGTCACCAGCGATTCTCCCGGGTCCTCAAGGATCAGCTCCTGAGCTCGTACCACAATTTCTGCTGTTCTTGAAACACGTTCTCGCGACTGGGTTCTTCTCGCCGGAGTTGCAGAACTCACTACGGAAGCCTTGTAATTCGCCAGAACATCGTAAACTGTCAATCTCGAGTATCCGAATGATTTCCGTCCCTGTGCGTTCAGTGCGAACGCTTTCGATGATTGCGGCTCTTCTGTTGTACTACGCACTAATGGGAAACATTTATGCAGTTATGAGGGTATCACTACAAACTAGAGGGGTTTTACTTACACCATACCAATCGGGACCTCTGACGTAGTTGCGGTATGGCAGGAGATTTGAATTGAAATTTGTCCGAATTTAGCTGGCGACTCTGTATATCCCTCTTTGAGTGTCAGAACGTTCAACGCGTTGGATAGCGTAGAAAGTGCTGCCTATAAGTCTTAAACACTGAAGAGTGACAAATGATGTGTGAAGTTGCCGGAAGTAGACAAATTGCAAGAAGTTCTGGCCCTCATAGCCCGAACTTCAACTACATGAACTACTACTACATTTGGAGCATTGTTGAGAGGGTTGCTAACAAGACGCCACACTCTAACGTCACATCTCTTCACAACCGCCATTGACGAAGCATTCACAAATGCGGACCACGTTCTTTAGAACTGAGCTTCGGGTTGTAAATTGGTCTGAGAAAATAGGCTCCCATATGCTCGGATTTGGCTGCCGCACCCCGCGCAAGGCCCCACAGTGTTCCGTAGATCGTCAACGATCGATTCGCTTGCCATCATTCCACGACCACTGATCAGAATTTAAGGAATTCGGTCAGACTCTCCTGCCTCGACCGCCATGTAGGCCAGGCCCACTGGAAAAATTCAATGCCCGTGATGAATTGGAAATTCGGCTGCATGAATTCGTCGAACAACATCAAACGAAGTTCTTCAAAGAAGGTGTTCATCTGGCCCCACATTGAACTCTTGACTCGACGGTTCTTCCTCGCTCTATCGTCCGCATCGTAGTACTTTCAACAATCGATGAAACTAATTCGAAGGGGCCGTGATTTACATAGAAAGCCTGAAATAGCTCTGTTGCCTTCCCTACCGCGTGTATCAGCCTCCGGATGCCGCCGCTTGCCGTATTTATAAATTCAAGTGGCAAATTTTTGTCACCAACTAACGAGCCAGCGTTTGTCGTTCGCCTGACAGGAGTGAAAGCAACTTGTCGTTCCCGGGAACAACGCCTCCGGGGACCAAGGAACTCCTGCCAACAACACGGCGTAAACTCTCTGGAGGGCTCTGTTTAAATGATGATCTTTCTAAGCTGTTTCTAAGAGAGAGAATCACAACAGATCCCAGGTTCTCTCTTCTTTGAACCTCGACCTTGAGTATTCTGGTGTAAGTGTGTTAGTATGCCTTGCCGAGGTTGCAAGGTGGAACTATTATTTTTTATCGGCCTGACGTTTCGACGTTTCGGCCTGATCGAACACCAGATTACAACAGTATTACTGTAGCATTACTCTGGATAAAGCTCTCGCCGTTTATTTTTTCCATAGTGAGAAGATTTTCCTGTGGAACTAGACGAAGGAACATGCCCTTAGGCGGTGGTTGTGTTGCGGTGTCGCCTGGTTGACGCCCAGTCGGAGCCCTGTGATTATCGGCTTGAAGCTGGTCGGCAGAGATTCCCTAGAGAGCATGAAAATTTCTCACAAGCCACTTTTTGATTCGTTAAACCAGTCGGTGGCCATATTTCGAATGTGTTCGGTTGAGCTGTCGGTTTCGTATTTCACGTTTTCCTCTCACTTTTATCACACACCTCATCCTCCTACCGCAATGGAGACCACTTTGATTGACAAACCATAGATTTTTTTCATCTACGACATATATAACTGTACAGTAGTCTGCTTCCACAATCTTTTCCCATCAGTTTCACTGTGGACTGCGCAGTGTCCCTATGGCAAATTTGGTATCGACTTCGTGAAGGGGTAAATTGCGTGGAAGCCAAACAACCCCGTCTTTAGATCATCGCGTTTGCTGTCACATGCAGGCTCGGCTTGATTGCCATTTCCCTGAAGAGGGCGACGGCACTCACAGTTGTTCATTGCCTCCGATTCGTCATCAAAACATTCTCGCATGGAATCGACGCGACACCCTTGTGCTTTTCGGCTTTTCAAAAAATCTTTCCAGACCAGCCCTTCGCCTCCTCTAGTCAGTAGAATTCTTCAACAAAATCGCTTCATGTGCTTCAGTGCACGTTTACCTTCAGTTTTTGCTTTCTCATGGATCTGCTCCCGCCCAATGAAAGAAGGCGTTCTACCGTTTATTAAATTTCTCCGAATTAGTCTACATAGTTGTATTCCGGTTGAGAAGAAGTCAGCTGCTACCGTCGAAGCGAAAGTATTGCGCTAATCAGGACACGAGTAATCATCACTTTCTCGAGGGTAGGCGGTAAACGTGCAAACTGTGACCAATTTTATATTGTATGTTGGTGTTCGTTGCCTTGAATGATCCTTCCCAGGAAGGTTCTTAGCTGATTCATTTAAGCAGTAGATACCCGCACTCTAGTAAAAAAATGGGATTCAGCATACCCCTTTTGTTTTATTGTTTTTGACCTTGGGTATGACTACAGCAGGTTTATTCGCGATACATATGTATCGTCATCTGCCTTTCTTGTTGCGTGAGTTTCTGCGCATTAACAATTAAATATATGAGGGAATCCAGCATGCGCTTTTTGTTTTGTTGTTTTTGATCTTGTGTTTGACTACAGCACTACTGGTCTTCGTTGGTTTACTTTCTATTACAAATTTGAAGGGCGCGCGTGGTGCGGTGGTAAGAGGCGCCTCGTCAGGGCCAACCAAGCATTCCGGGGTCGGTAAATTGGTACCAGACTTATCTTAGACGGTGAAACCACTGAATCGGAATAGCGGCTGCTCCCCGCAAGTCATTGTATAGGCCAAATACGCAATCGGCAATCCTCGACGATTCTGAATGGAACACGAATGTGGCGGCGCGTCTTTCAATGTAGTCGTGTAGAGTTTAATTGTTTCAAAGTCGACCAATCCGCGTTGCTTCTTAAATCGTATCGAGAACACTCCAGGCAACTGTTCCTTGGCCGAGAATCGTGAAGTATATGGCAATAGGATGATTCTGTTTTGGTTCTCACACCACGGGTTGTGTGGTGCAATCTGATACCTCGGAATATATCAGTAGCATCAGAGGCGGGGCGCAGTAAATACAGCATATGAAATGGGAGCCATCGTCCTATTGTTGTACAACTGAGCCGTCTACCCTTGCTGTGGTATAATGTGAAAATTTCAGTCACCTTGGCCACCTGAAGATTTTTACTGTTAATAAAGGTAAAAAGGTAAGGCAAAGGTGCCGCCATTGATGAGTACCCTTTGGACGCAAGTGTTCCACTCAAATCGTGGAGGCATGGTAAATGCGTATTTAGCCTATACTGCCGGTATACCATGTCGGTGTTTCACCTTGCCAAACAATCCTGGTACCAATCTACCCGACCCCGGAGAGACGAAGGGTTGGTTAGCCCGAGCGGGTATCGATCACTCGACCGTGTGGATGTCAATAGCTCTTACTACTGTACCGTACGTACCTAAGATTGATAGTTTACCGCAATCATAATTTGTACAGTAATATACACCAGAAACGAACGCGCAGTATTAAGAGACACATGAGCCGAACACGAATGCGGCGGCGCGTCCCTGAGGAAGCCTATAAGAACCAGATCAAAGCCGACCCCTTTACCCTTACCATTAACTACGATAGAAAGGAGTGCAGGACAGCAGAAGTGGTCGAGGAGAACAAAATTCAGGCTATCACGTCGTGGAAGATAGTCTTCCGTGATACGTTGTGGGCTCATTGGCAAACAGCTCTATTAAACCATGCTGCTCCTGTAATATAACCTGTGCGTCCATCTTGAGTTACCAGTAAAACAGTAAAACGAATTCGTCGTCAATTTTCGGTAATCCTTGGTGAAAACATTATTATCGACCGTTCAACATATAGGCACGTGCAAGGCGGACCTATACTAATCGCGATAGCACGATTTGAGCAGCCGCTCTCACAGTGCTTATCGTAGCTGCGCGTAAACAGGTCTTAAACAGAGTGCAAAGCCGTGTTTTTGTAGTCTGAGTTTTCACTTCGATTACATGCGTGAGAGCTGCAGTTAAAAGTGTGTATTAGCTCATGAATATTAAATCACAATTTACATTTCTATGATAAAGTAACGATCTCGAGTCTCGTGTCTTCTTATCTTGGCATTTCTCGTGAAAAATATACTAATTGGGACGAGTGCTAACCAGTAGCCCGTTGTTGAATGGTACCAAAACTGAAGGGTAAGGGAAATGGAGGAGACCTATTTTTTGTACTTATTTGTTCCGTTCTGAAGCAAGGTCCATGTAAGGAAAAAGGTAAAGGTAAGATGCTCAGTTCTCTAAGGACCCTGCTCATGTTCCATTGAGGATCGTAGGGGTCCAAGGGATACGCGTTTGGCCTTTTGGCCTATACAATGGCTTGCGGGTGCCAGCCGCTACGAGAAATCAGTGCCTTTACCTTTACAGACAACTATCGTATCTTATTCGACCACGGACGGATAAAAGGCTGAATTAGCGTCGCTGAGAGTTGATCGCTCGACCGTACGAGTGTCAATAGTCAATAATACCGCTGCACCACGTGCGTCGTATGTGTAAGAAACATCAACATCAGGTGTAACGATTAGTGAGTGAGAAGACACTCGCAATATTTTTTCTTTCATTTGCATAATGCCTTCAATTCAGTAGGGGTAGGCGGCGGAGAGGCTAAGAGCCTAGGTCCATGATATCGACGATCCAGTCCTTGGTAGCACCCTTCTCTCACTAAGAAATGCATAGTAGCCAAGGTAGTACAAGAGTCTGAAGAAAGCATAACACATGACCCTGTGATCAGGAACAATGGGTCACCTTGTAGGGAAGAACTCTGGTCAGAGTGAACAATGGCAGTGTGGTAGTTGAGCGTTGACGCAGCAGAAAGAATATCATGGGCACGACAAGGCCACTATCAATAGTATCGCAGAAGGTAACTGATCAGAACAAATCGCTAAAGAATAAAAAACGCTCAATTTGTCCGTCACTTCTGATATTATACGTTCTACGAAGTCGTTTCCCAATAGGAAGTACAGGTTTCCGAATCGTGTCTTGAAAACAGCCTGCGTGACTTGCACTTGTTTTGCCCTCAAATCACGCAAAATAAAAACGAAAACTACAAGTTTCGATTAGCAGTTATAAATATTTTCAGTGTGAAATCGTCCAGCTCACCGGGAAGTCCGCCCACAGAGAAATCTCTTCGTCGCGGTCGGCCGTCGTCTGTTCACGCTCAATCAAGCAATGACATCGCACTGGTGAGAACTCAAGTATTCACCCTTTTAGCTGCATGCATACTACAATACTCTGCGCTATAACTACTTAGCGAGGGACATACGCCGAAAAACTGCGTGTCGAGCAGCTCTGTCGGAAAATAAGCGGCCTCAAACTGATTTCCACGAAAGGGATGCTTTAGAAGGTTCGAAAGCGCTAACTATTGCAATTCTTTTCTACATGGAACAATAAGTGTATGAACCCAATGTACCTATCAGCATTATAACCTATAAATGGAAAGGTATTACTGGGCACGATTCAGCAAAAAAAAATACAGAAAGTGATGCTTTTAATATTCTCTATTAACGGTTTTATTCTTTACCTAATATCACACGAGATTGTTAAAGTTGTTACTAAACAACCTAACGCTTCGACAAACCGTTCAGAGGCCTCAACAAAGCTCGTGATTAGGGACATATCGGACAGGCCCACCAAAAGCCTTCTCCATCCTAAAATTGCGATTAAGATGCAAAGATGTTAAAGAAATAGCACTCGAAATGGTAGAATGGAAAGCGTTTTGGTGGGCTTGTCTATTGAGTTAGTAAACTCGACCTAACGATAAGTTCAGACCTCTGAAGACGACTAAATTAACGAAACATTATGATAATAACTTCCACCTAACAATCCCGTGGATTAGGAAGGAAGAATAGGAAATTCATCACGATTGGTGCGGATGTTAAAAGATAAGAGATTTTGGAGATCAATGAAAGTATTAGGGAACTCCTAGGAGTTGCGAAGAAATTGAGAATGTCAGGTTCTGTTGGTACTCGCCGACCCCCGTTCCTTCAGATGTGGCAAGGAGCGCTGCTCCCAACCGCGAGTGTGGTGGTGCTTCTGAAGTGGACACCACTACCTTTATCATCCATATGGGACCTTTCGAAACAAACGAACTTCCCCGTCTACAAATAAAAAAGTCCACATTTCAAAAGCCAAAAGCACAACCGCTTGAAACAATCGTCTGCTAAAAGAGAAGGGAACTATGTACTGTATGTCCGGGAATACACCCCGGTGCAAAATTATAGGTTCACCCCGCGATTTGTCCATAAGTGCCTCAAATCGAAAGGAGTCTGGTACGATTCGGTAGTCCTAACGACTCTATTCAAAAATATGTCGGAACATACCATTTTTGCAAATTTTGTGTTTTTTAAAAATATTTTATAGTGATTTTCATATGCTATTTTAAAGGAAAATATTTCAAATATCGCTGAGCGAAGGATCAATCTGAGACGATATTCTGATAGAGCATAGTCTAGTTATTATAATGTGTTACAAACATTTGATTCACATCGCGATTAAAATATAGATTTTTGTGAGCAAACATTTTGGTGGTCAAAAAGTGGTCAAATTTTAGAACAATGTTTCAAACAAAATTCTATATCTTTCTAACTGCGCAACGAATTTACACCAAATCTGAGTACGTGATAGAAAACGCTTTTCTCTTTAAAAGTCTCATTTTTGTTTCTAAGCTCTTCTCTTAGTTTGTGAGAAAATTTCTTTTATAATTGAGATTGCGTAAACTGTTATATTCAAAAAAGTTCAAGAGGAATCGACTTCATTTTCTCACGGTTCATAGTACATTTATGGTACTCTTGATACTGTACGTATGTCAGAATAAATCAAAGTTCTTCATAAAAATATATCGCTTTGACTAACAGACGCTGTGCGCGCCTCTGCCCGCCACCATCTACTGTACTGGTGGTGACGGCGCATGCGGCGTGTGTTAGTCAAAGCGATATATTTTTATGAAGAACTTCGAATTATTTCAGCATACGCGTAGCATTGAAAGAACCATAAATGTACTATGAACCATGAGAAAATGGAGTCGATTACTCTCGAACTTTTTTGGATATAACAGTTTACGCAATCTCCACTTTAAAAAACATTTTCTCACAAACTAGGAAACCATACTCGTAACAAAAACAACCATCTTAAAAATAAAATCATTTTCTATAGGGTTTTCCAATTTGGTGCAATTTTGATAAAAAGTTAAGAAGATATAGAATTTTGTTTGAAACATTGTTCTAAAATTTGACCACTTTTTGACCACCAAAATGTTTGCTCACAAAAATCTATATTTTAATCGCGATGTGAATCAAATGTTTGTAACACATTATAATAACTAGACTATGCTCTATCAGAATATCGTCTCAGATTGATCCTTCGCTCAGCGATATTTGAAATATTTTCCTTTAAAATAGCATATGAAAATCACTATAAAATATTTTTAAAAAACACAAAATTTGCAAAAATAGTATGTTCCGACATATTTTTGAATAGAGTCGTTAGGACTACCGAATCATACCAGACTCCTTTCGATTTGAGGCACTTATGGACAAATCGCGGGGTGAACCTATAATTTTGCACCGGGGTGTATAATGACACTGCGGCATGTGCGTTACTCATTAGGATTCACCGCCATCCATCAAAATCGACATGCATCTCTGAATCAAATTCGCGAACTCAACTAAACGATTAATGAAAATTCGGTGCCGAGTAAAGCTCTTACATCTACCCTCCCGAAAGCTACCGCACTGATTTGAACACAAAGCTGAGACTTAGCTTCACTTCTCCTCTGCCGCACCTGTTCTACTCCGAGACGCGAAAATCCTCATGATTAAACCTCTTTTTCAACCTCCATACGGCGGGTACACAATAATTTCGTTTAAAAATTTCACTGAAACAGGTACAGGTCGAAGCGGCTCTCTCGTCTGAGTTCTCTATGAATTTGGAATTCTTCAGTTGTGTTTTGATTGCAAATTCTTCCTGTAATGGGGATTTGACTAATAGCGCAGCACGGCATGTGCGATGGCATAAATGGCAAGCTGATCAGGGTGGGAAACGAATGATGACGGCGAGGTTCCCACGGTGACGACAGCTGTGCCATAGATTTGGGCAATCCAAAACAATTCTCTCGAAATCCGCGCTTCCTCAACTCCTCAGGCGACAACACGGGTGCTCCTCCTGATGGTACTGTACTTCAGGGTCTATCCCAACCATTTTGAGGTGTGCAGTTGTTGCTAAAAGATGGTACCCGCCCGAGAGGTTCATGTTGAAGTAGATCCTTCGATTGCGGTCGGCAATTTGAGTCTTCCAGGACATGTCCCATCTACTATTAGCTGCTGCAAGCTTATCTGCCCAGTGCTCAGTTGAATAGAATATTTCTATTCGTTAAGCCGAATTTTTACCAGTTTTGGGGGACTTGGTTCTTTCATTTTTATTTGATTTCCTTTGGTTTTCGGTTTTCGATTTTTAACTTTCGTGTGCATGTCAGTTTTTCTTTTCTCCTATACCACCAAAAGCGAGGTCGTCTCTTATGACAGTAAAATATAGTTAATTAATTGACGTGCAAACAAGTTAGTACCATATAACTATCACGATCCGCATTGACATAAACCGCGCAATATGCTAATGTATAATAGATGGAGAGACGTGGAATGATTTTCTTTCACTTTTGCCTACAAAAGTGGCAGATGCGCCGTCCTCAGCACCAAGTGTTAATATTCTATCACTGATTGTAAGGCAATGAACCGCATGCATACGGTAATATAATATGGTTCAAGGATTGGACTGTTAGCATTTAATATAGTACCATTGAATGGATGCCTGTCTCTTTTCTCTCTTCTTGTCATACCTTTGGAGGTGAACGCGATCATGATTGAGTTGTACTCGAAAATAAATAACATATCATGGAAACAAGTTACCACCGTCTATCCATCTCCATCCACTTTAGCATAAACTACGCATTAAGCCAATATTTTTGGAAAAACGTCAAGATAGGTATAAGGGGACAAGGAAAAGAGTCAAGGATAACAACGTAGCAAAGAGTTGATTAATGCGCAAAAACGACCAAAAGTTTCAAAAGTGAGTTCAAAGAGTCCGTGTTCTGATCAGGACCTTCCTCTTCCACGGCAAAGAGTTGAGTTCAGTTGTTGTGTTCACCTTAACGATTATGATTCATCAATTTTTGGTCACGAATATAGAGGCCAGAAAATAAAATACACCCGGATTGGGACCACGTCAGTAACATAAATTCATTCTCCCGATTTGTTGCTCACATATGTACGTGACCAGAACGACAACAATTCGATCAAAATTCAAGCAGCGAGGCAACCTTTTCTATGATACTCATAGCACTGCAAAGTAAGGGTGCTTCCCGATAGCTGACAGAACCCCACACGACACAATAGGGAAGCCCTAAAATCTGGCACGAATCCTTACTCGTCATATGCAGCGGCAAAATAAGTGTCTCCTAGCACGACACTCCGGGCTAGCATTCACGTTCTGTCATTGCCCTCTGAAAATGTGACACCGAAACTCTGGTTTCGCTCCGAGTTTTCATTTTTTTAGCTGAAATCGCTGTTGTTTTGTGACCCATCTCAAGCGATAGAACTCAAACCCATGTCTTTGGTATCTCCGGTGCACCTTGATGCTATCGCTATAGTTGCAATCAGCTAAGTCGATTTCTAAATTTCTTTCAGACGAGGAGAGATACACTCGACAACAGTGACCAGACACGATTCTCTTGGAGTGCATCCCAACGTCCTCAGTCACGGTGAGTCACGGGTTCTGATTTTCAAGTTTCACTTCGGAAAAACGAGCATCACTGCTCGATTAAGCAACTTTGCGGAGTTCTATCGGGCTTTTCCAAAACAATTTGTAAGAATAATCATCGGAACAGATCACCATAAGTTGTGTATTTGGTGCCATTTTCTTCTATGTGGGCCGAACAACTTCCGTCATCATTAAGGAGCACATTTCATTGACATCCTACCTTCAGTGGTTTCCAATATCTGCCGATGCAATAATGTTTTTCGTAGCAGCCATCTCTTTTGTTTTATAGTGTAAGTGCCGCAGGGCATGCGCATGACGAAGGAAATTGATATAATGATCGTGGTGAGAAATAGTGTGGCAAAAGCGACAGTTACATTCAATGTTATAACCAAGCCCTTCAACCCTCCGGAGTTGGGCACTAGACTTGTCTGGAAAGAAAAGGACACTGACGTGGTGTAGCGGTTGCTTTCCGCAAGTCATTGAGTAGGCCAAATAAGCACTCACCGTGCCTATATGATTGAGTGGAACACAAATTCAGTGGCGCGTCCTTGGGGACTGATCAACGCCGGCACCTTTACCTATACCTTTTACGTAACAGGGAAACATACGGTGGCAAACAAAAATATCTGTTTCGCTTCCTTTTGTGTCCGAACCATCAGAAGCGGGATAGTACTTGTCCCCATCAATAGTTCCAGCACCTCCACTTCTATATCCAGTAGGCTCGGCTGTATATGTACAGTATTGAACAGTATTGAATGTGATATTGTTAGTTGATAATCTTCGCTATCCTTTCACTCAAACTCATCAATTCATGATCGTTGGACATGAAACTAAAATATAAAAAACGGATTATTCACGTGGAATGATCAGCAAAACGGCCACAAATTCTCATTTTCCTCTATTGTGAAACGTAGGTCGCATAACACAAACTTTTTCAAACCTGGAAAGCAGCTCTGTTCAAAAAATAATTCTATTCTTTCATTCATTCCGACAGAGCCGAAGGCATTCCGGAGGTCAATGGACGCGAAGAATGGCGAATTGAGCTGATCCTTTTTCAAAACGGAATAGGTGATAACCTAAAAACATATTTCCTCCACTAACAGTATCAATAAAATGGTCTATATACATCCGAAACTCGTCTTCAATTCGAAATTTCGATTTTTTGAATTTTTGGAATTGTGAACCCTTCTGAAGAATTCTACACATTAACAGGCTGAAGCATTGACAGCTTCTCAGAACCTCAGATGATTAAAGACGCCAAGTACAACGATCTTCAACGAAAAGTTCAATTGTTCGTTTAACAAGTTCAATAGAACCTTAACCGCTAGAATTTCGATTTTCGGGGACTGGCACTCTCCAATATATTGACCCACCATACGCTGAAGACGAAAGGCTGGAGTTCATCAAACATGTCCATAGTGCTGTAGCGATGTACCTCATTCATTGTTTGCCCAATGAGGCGCGAGTCCTGCGGAAGTCGTTACGCTCCAGTGCTTTTCTAGAACCACTCCAACGCACAGTGGAGAGTAGGGAACGAAGGAAAACGCGAAGAAATGTTTGAAATCTATATTCGAAACTCAGGGTTAGAAACCTATGTAGCTAAAACTGAGTGGCAGACAGGATGGTTAATGTCGACAACTAGATACTATAATTTACAATTAGTGCCCACCACAATCTAGTGAGGGCACCAAGCAGTAATTATAAATCAATTAAACTAGCAAAACGAAAGTTGTTACCACTCATGGTAGAAATGGCATCGTGCTGAAATGAAAAGCTGCAAAAAATGAAGTCCTTTTCACTGGAGGCGGTGTCAAACCAGAGGTGGTGTATAATTGAGGAAATCACAAAAAATAAATATGGAGTTCTCGTTCTTTTCTGCTCTGAGGTTTTCGCTGATTGTAAAAGCCACTTGTCGATCCTCTGGAAAATGCGCTATCGTGACGGCTAACCCGACTAATCAAGTCCTTCATCTGACACTTTTTTGGTATTCCACCTCACCAAATGAATCTGATCAGTTCCTGTTTCCAGAAAGGAGTTGACAATTGCTCTGGTTGGCCGATCGTGGAAAAGTGAGGACGTGCATCGGGAAATGATGCCTAATGCCAGCACTCTTAGCTTGCGAACGTGAGTTTCATCCTCTGTAAATGTTTCCCTCATCATTTCTTCATTTCTTCATCACTTATTTACAAGCACGAGTGAGGCCCTGTTTTCTTTCTGGAAAAATTGGTTTTTGGAGCTTTTCGCTCATTTCGGTGGAGAAATACTTTTATAGGTAGTGTTAACGATATGACATCAACCAAACGGAACACTATTTGTGGAAACTGCGCCGCGATTGTTTTTTGAATTACCGTTGTGGTCTCTCACTGCTTGTTTCCCACAATCTACCAAAAATTACATCCTGTCTAATCAAGAACCAAGAAAACTTGATCTAGGAACATTGTTTGGGGTGTTGATCATGATCCTCGAGGCAGATTTCAATATTTTACTCCCTTGTCAGTAATTAAGGTCATGGCATCAGGCTTATCAATTTTAGCGAGCTTTTGTTAAAAGATTTGTTTAGAGCTTGCCTCCACCTGTTCTGCCTCTGAGCATCCTATCAAGTGCTCTATGATTCTTTGGCGTTGTGATCACCATATTCATCGTCATATGTATGAATCCCCAACATCGTCGAAAGTCGATGAAGTCAAACGTTAGATTGTGTGTGCACATCTACGGGAAGCTTTTGAGTTGTGTTTTGCTGTGGTGGCATCAACTTGCTGGGGATCAACAGTTTGGAATTTTTACCTCGAGCCCATGTATAATAGTAGCCGGTATTCATTCAAATTAGATGACAGATTCTTTCACTCGATTTGGATGAAGAAAAGCATTCTAGGGAAACAACTCTCCATCTGCCTGAATTTGCATTTCTCACCATTTTCCCATCAAAATTTCACGGAGGAGTCTACTTCCATATCGTGAAATGTGTGTCGATAATTTTTGTCACCTGCAAACATCCTCTTCTAGGATAAAGCTCGTTTAAAGAAAGCAACACCTCGATAATACATGCACATCAATGCGGTTTTAGTGGCATTGCTAAACATCCCCAACAGGTGGAGTGGTGTGTAAATGCTTGAACCCCTTTATTGTACCACAAATTCATGTAATCTATGCATTCCATCTTCTGATGCTTACTGCACTGAATTGCTATCACACGGAATGTAACCAGGAAAATTTGTAATTATCGAAAATTTTCGCTCTCCTCATGCATAGACGGATTGAGGGTGGCAGGCGAGGAATTGGATTCTGAATGGCCCTGGCTTTTCCTCCTCATTGCAAAGGTATGTCCCCAGGGATGGCCATCATCTGCTGCTCAAGTGGTGGCCAGCCTTGTTTATTCAACCCTATCGACCAGCGAGCATCATGTCTTTACCGAGCGTTGTGGTGGTTTTCCTCATTTTTCTTCTCATTTTTCCGCGAGCGTTTGTTGACAAATTCTTCTGTTTCGGTATTCAAGAAGTCCTATTGTGCTAATTTTTGTGGAAAAAGCTTGATTTCAAACGGCTACAAAAGCTGTTTTTCCTAAGGATAAGGCAAAAAAATTTGAGATACATTTTGAAATACATGAGGAAATGTTTAATTGCAGTCAAATCGCGGTCACCATGAGGATATGGAGATTGAATTTTGTTATTATTTTTGGCTGTATTGTTGTCATCATCACCGTCGCTTAGAAACCACTCTTCCATTTGTATACTCGCGCACGTTTAGTTTCTCTCCGAGCACTTTCGTGGCCCCTCAGACCGCTCCAAAGTACCAGCTCCTTAGTTATTAATTGTCTGCACATGTCTTTCCCTTCCAGACCCTAGCGCTGTCAGTTCACCCTCCCAGTTCTAAAACTCCTTGAGCTTTCTTTTAGGTGTCATTTTTCTGAAAGCGATGTTGTATCGTTCTACATTCTTGACATCTCCTGTTTTCAATTGAATATCCGCTGCTAAGGCAGTAGAAAAACTGCAAAGGATACTGAAGAAACATCCTAAGGGAGCACGTGAGCGTGAGTCACAGTCAACCATTTTCAAGGCCTTCCACGTTATCAAAAGCTTCGAAGCTTGAGATTAAGAAACTAGGCAACAACAAGTCGCGTTTCTTTGTCTACCTGCCACTATAGCATTTTAGGTAGACCACCTTTAAATGCATTAGAAGACATTAAACGTTCGATGTCTGACAGGGGAACGCGTTGAGGATGGCAAATGGACATGGAAAGGAAAATTGTAATTGAAGAAGAAAAACAAATGAGCTAGTAATGACTAAAATGCATAGTCTCCGTTACGCTCTCTTACACTTGTGTATGGAACGTTGAAGAGAAAAATCTAGGCGTTGACGATCCTATTGAGGCTACCCTTTTACAACTCGGCTTTTTTCACTGGAAGTGGATGCCTGCAGCGACTTTCTTGTCTGAACCATAATGATGGCTTTCAGGAGAATCAATCCCCTCTCACGTTCTTTTTGTCCATATTTTTTTGATGCCTGAAGAAAAGTATTCTGTCGAAAATGGCCGTTACGATCTGGACAATAAAGGTGTTTTGATGTACATTCCACGTCCGGCTCTTGATGAATCTTAGCATTGTCGGAAGGGTGGAAAGTCCGGTACTTGGAGCCAAAACCAAGATTGATGTAACAGTTCATTCGGGTTAACGTTTCAGCGTTCTTTAGAGCCTTGAACAAGTCGAGTTCAAACTGAGTAAGTACCCACTCAACACCGCATAGAATTCTCTGATGTTTTGATGCACCTGTGAGAACTAGAACTCTTTTCTTTACGTTAGCCGCGATCTTCTATTCCTCAAAAATCAATATTGGAATAACTCCGGAATATTTTCTGACAGTGAAAAGGCATTGTGCTTGCGACATGAGTAGATTGTTGAGCTTCCGCAAAGTGTCCTCTGCTAATCTGCTCCCCATCCAATGCTGAGTCTGTTCAGGAATGCGATGGATCAGCAACTATCGGTAGATGCGAACTCGTCCCATGACCTCAGTCCGAAAAAGACCTCTCAGCTCAGTCTCAGTGCAAAACACAAGAAAGTACTTCGGGTGAGTTCCAACCTATGGTAATTACCTGAATCCACTGATATAACCATCTAAGATTATCCTTCGAGCCACAATTCACTTTCCAGAGTACGTTTCTACAAATGAATTCTGGCGGCACGTTTCTCAAATTGATGGAACAAGTGTTCCGACGTCTCGAAGCCAAATATCCTGATATAAGGTGAGGTGTACAGTTGATTTTTGGCGCGCTTTCAGTTGCTTATTTTTATTTTCAGGTCCATCTTTCTAACGACAGCCTTTGTCAACTCCCTATCACGTGAACGCGCCAGTCCTCCACTTGTACGCACTGAGCACGACCACTGCAAGTGCCTAGTGAGTTCGTATACCGTAATCACAACTCAGCTGCATTCCTCTCAAGGAAACAGCTCTTATAAAAGCGTATATAAAATTGTTATATTAATTACTGGTACGCTAGTGCCCCTGAGATGCATTTTTGACATATTTCACCTGCAAACGCACAACTTTTCATGAGATCTGTTTTTTGAACAGTATTAAGCTGGCGAGACCCAATAAAATGAGTGCTTTCGGAGAAGTACAACCCATAGGCCCGTGAGGTCACAGAGTATTGATCTACATACCATTACAAACCAGCTTCAAATACCCTAAACTCTTTCCTTTGAAGTATTCGCCCCTGATCAGCACTGAGATATCATAGACACTGAACGGAACATTTTGAGACACAAAACTCATCAGGAAAGACAACGGAGGGTCTTGAAAAGCACAAATCCTGCTACTTTCCTATCAACTTCAACTACCCGACTACAAAAACCTCATTTTCTCGACGTTTTCCGACATGTAGATCCCCTTGAACCTCTTTCCGTAAAAGATCTTTTCGCTACCATTGCCAAGACGAAAACTGTTACTTCACAGGTTGGACTATTCGAGAAGATCATGGACAATCTCAGCGAACCGGACTCATGGTTGGGTTCCATCCGAATCTACGGCGAGAAACACGCTCAGGTTCGTCGACCGCACCTTCTATCCGTCTCTTTTCAATCATTTCAGGACGGCAAAATGGGCTTGGAAATCTTTTGCGAGGTATCACATTGCGAAAGGTGACGGATTTTAAGAGCATAGGATCTTGATCTCGATGATCAGGGTTCAATACCGTCCCAGGCAGAAACAATTGCCTAGCTTACGAATGGCTAAAAAGGGAGTTGGTACCAGGATCAATCGCCAGGCTGATCAGACCCGGGTGACAGGTCGGCTGTTGGAAGAAAACGGTCACAATCGCCAGACTGATCGATAGTCGCATGGAAGGAAACGGCGCTCAAGAACCTGTGGTCGAAGTGAAGAGGAGCAGCACTAAGGAGAAAGAAGATCAAGGAGCTATCAAGAAAGACGTATCCCGAAACTGATCGGGATGAAAACGTTGTGGAATAAAAAATCAAATTGCAAAAACTTCTGGAAAAACAACTACTTGTCCTTGTTGATTGTTAATTCTCCAACTACGACGCCGGGCAGCCCGAAGCATGATGCTGTTATTCTTTGTCTGTTAAATTTCTCTCTTGACGGACGCTTTGGCGACTTTGCCATTACTGGAGCCTGAAAAGCTCACGAGATTCCTAACTATATTACTGAACATTGCATTGACTTTAAAATTATCTATTAGGTCGTCGGAAAAGTTTCCCGCCACTTTTGCCAATGTTTTCAAAATTATTCCTCTCCTTTATTCCACTCGACATCCGACACATTTATGCATGATTACCATCAACAACATCTTTTTTTTTGATTCAAAGTTGTTTATTTATTTATTTATTTATTTGCACAGCTAAGTGCGCCACGTGACACAGATATGAGTAATTGCAAACAATCGCACTGCACTCAATTACAACTAAAACCTAAAATCAAGTAAAAAGTAAAAATGTTAGCAACTCATGCAGCATCCCAATCCTCAAGAGGAGAGAAACCAACGCCATCGTGGACGAAAGAATGCAGGAAAAACCTTCCTGGTCCCGTTAAAAGATAGTCGGTTATCATCAGTATTGGATTCGGTGCTACTAGGATAACTTTAGTCCGACAGGCACTAAGGCCTAGCCAGCTTAGTGCAACAAAAAGGGTGGAAGACACCAGAACGTCCGGGCTACGACCGTGCGAATTCAGGCGGACGACCTTGTCCCTTTCAGTTTCCACTGTAGTTGCAGCCCAAAGTGCCCAGTAGCGAATTGGTAGGAGCAAATTATTCCACTTACTGCGAATGAAATCTCGGGGACGGAAGATAGGAGGCCTCCCTAGCATGTACTTAGGGTAAGAGCGGAAGAAGAGACTAGATTGGTAAGCACTACACCAGATGAAAGTCAGGATGCCGCTGAAACAGTTACACCAATTCGGTCAACATGCAAACAACGACAAGATGTTCACATACTTGTATACACTCAAAGTGAATGACATCGGAACACACAAATCATGGAAGAGGGAACACTAAACAAAAATGCTGAAACAACTATATTTTTATCTCACGACACGGTAGTTAGGAACTCGAAAAGGTCAGAATGAATGCAACTCATAAAATGGCCGTTACTTTAGAAATGATCCTTCAATCCAATTTCTTTTAAGATATCTATTCTACTCAGAGCCGCTTTGAAATGAGCGGACTTGTGTAAATCCAGTAGATTGGAGGGAAGATTTTCCAACCACTTCGATGTTCGAATAATGAACGAATTTGTACGCAGTCCTTGGTGGGATCGCCCTAATTTGTGATTGAACACACTAAAACCACTTCTTCTCCCATTTGTTGGTCTAAATGTCCAAAATTTTGAAGGCTTGAGTCTCAGTTCGCCCCTTAGTATCTTGAAGGCTAAGACTAAATCTGCAAAAACACGTCGGTAGAAAAGGGTATGTAATTTGAATTTCTCCAGTCTGGCACGATAGCTAGGCATAATTAGAGATTGGCCATGTTCGGAAAATAGTTTAGCGTAGAGTATCCTTGTGAACGTTTTCTGGACTTTCTCAATTGCGTTAATATCTTTAATGTGATAAGGGCTCCAGACTGGACTACAATATTCAACAACTGGAAGGACGAAGGTCTTATATAGCTTTAACCACAGTTGTTCATCTGAACAGTGGATATTTCTGAACAGTAGGTAGACCAGTTTCAAACTTTTCAAAGTGATTTCTTGAACTTGAGTGCCCCATTCTAACTTCTTTGTAAGCAAGACACCAAGGTCCTTTATCTTCTCGCAAGAGTTCAGTAAAGTGCCATCCGGAAAAATTATCTTCAATGGTTCACAGTTCGGCGAGAAAATGTAGCTCTTGCTCATATTAATAGGGAGACCCCAATCATGAGACCACTGCATCATACGTGCCACAGACTTATTCAAGGCAAGCGTTACCTCCTCAGATTCATTACTGTTATAAGTGGCATAAACCTTGATATCATCCGCAAAGGCAGCTACTGAAAGCCTCGGATCTACTTTGATGAAGTCTGGGAGATCGTAGGTATATATGAGGAACAAGATGGGAGATAGCGCTCCCCCTTGCGGCACTCCTGATGAACAATTTCTGAACGAAGAAAGGTATTCTCCAATCTTCACCTTCATTTTCCACCCACTTAGATACGCGTGGAACCAATTTAATAAGTTTCCCCGGACTCCAATATTTTCAAGCTTTGCAAGGAGATGAGTGTGGGAGACTTTATCAAAGGCTTTGCTAAAATCGAAGTAGATCGTATTTACATTCTTTCCAGCGTTCATAGCTTGAATCCAAGAGTGGGTGCAGTCTATTAACTGCGTGCACGTAGAAGCTCCTGAGAGGAAGCCATGCTGATCGGGAGAAATGCACCTTATTTTTTGAAACCAATCAAGGATGTGCTTTCTGAGAAGTCTTTCCATTATTTTTAGAGATGCCGGGAGGATGCTTATTGGTCTGAAGCTAGAGATGTTCGAGGCATTGCTTAGTTTTGGGATTGGGGTTATGTACGCAACTTTCCAAAGCATGGGAACTTCAGCAAACATCAAGGAGATGTTTAGTAAATGAGTAAGAGGGACAGCTAGGTATTTTGCAAAGATTTTGAAAAAGATTTGGGGCAGTTCATCCGAAGTCATTGATTGAGATGGCTTGAGACCTCTAAGCTCTTTCCAGACTTCGGAATAAGTGAACAAAGGAGCATCAAGTGAGCCACACGTACGAGGAGGTAAAACGGGAGAGTTGCGGTTTTCTACTTGGGATGGCGTAAAAACACTACTGAAGTAGGAGGCAAAAGCTTCGGCCTTCTGAGAATCTGTTCTATATTCATTCCCATCTTCATCGGTTAACACTGGTCTCATAGATTTTAAGTTTTTAATACTGCTCACGTAAGACATAAGTTTCCTTGAATTATGAGAAGAAGCAAGTCTCCTTGTTCTATTAGCTAAAAACCGTTTGATATGACGGTCTAATTTTTTTGAGATTTCAATGTATTGGCCGTCTTTAGTGGATGTCATTTTGAAGATTCTCCCACGTTGCTCAAATAGGTTAACTATATGGGGTGGGTACCAACTCGTGTGTGAAGCTCGCTTGAATGGTACATAACGGTCGATAATACTGTGTAAAATCGAACAAAAACGATGGTAGAGGTCATTAATGTCTGAGTAATTTGCGAACAGCGACCACCAATCTAGACGTGAAAGCTCTAATTCGATCGAAGCTCTATCCATTCGCCTATAGTCTCGAGCCCTTGTACGGCTGTGTTTTGGGTATGGATGTCCAGCGAAAGAGAATAGAACTTTGCGATGGTCCGCCGAGCCAAGAGGTGGCAATGACCTAATGTCCAGGATTGTATCCGGAGCGGAAAAAACAACATCCAGGATGTTTTCACCACGAGTAGGGAAGTTCACGAACTGCATCATTGATAAGGCATCAAAGGTGGATAGAAAATCTCGAGCTATAGACGATTCGGCTAAGGAAGTGTCCCAATCAATAGGGAGATTAAGATCACCAAGGACCGTGGTACCTGATGGTTCAATAGCAGCGTAATCGGTGATAACTGATAAAAGGTGCTCGTCCTGTAAGGCTGAGCTGTTTGGTGGGCGATAAATTAGTAAAAAGCGGTGTTTCCCACCTGAATGGCTGTAGACGTCAAGACAGATGACATCAGAAGCTAAGTTTCCAACCAATATTGTAGTCTTGTTATTTATCAGATAAAATTGCAACTCTCCTTCTCCAGAACTTCTAGAGTTTTGATGAAAAGAATTCGGCGAGCCACGTTTTGAGGTACTCTCACTCGTCGAGCTGGTTCTCTAGAAATTGAATGGAAAACGAATGGAACAAAATGTATTTTGTTGGGACAAGGTTCGACGAATGTCTAGGATAGGTCAACGGAAATGTCGGATGTTTTTGAAATTTTTAAAAGGTCTCCCTTCCAATAGGTGAATGCGCGCCATGGTGACTGAAGAAGGATTTCCCATGTTTTCCACTAACGGCTGCTCCGTCACCATCGAAGTGGCGATGTTAGACATCGTCAGTGACAGTAGCATCTGAAGGTAGAAGCTCCTATTGAATGCCTCATTTGCGTTTCAGCTGCAGACCGATCATCAGCCATTTCGGATGGAGTTGCGGTTTTAAAATTTTCGCGGGTTTGCTGCAAGTGAACAGCAGGAGATTTGGCGTGTGGTTGGTGTACGCTACCCATTCCTTTATGACACTAACCAAATTGCCGTGCGAATAAAAATTTCTTTTCAAAGCCTCGGAGACGGACAGCCTGTGACGGTATGTGGCTCTCGAGTTCCTCTATCAACTAGAGCCATCCTCTGAGGCCAGCTCGAGAAGACCCACTTAGGCAACAGTAACTACCCTCTCCACTACTGTTGTTCTTTGAAGCCAAAATGGGCCTTTTTGGACACAAGAAACCAAACTTTTGCTGCATTAAGAAAGACAATTGAAGGACCTATCATAGTGCACAAGCCATTCTCTGAACTTCTTGCAACGCGGTGTTTTATGAGCTCGTAAAGAAGAAGCAGTTCAAGATACCTGCAATCAATATCGATTTTCTCTGCAGTACCAGCAGTGCTGAACCAGGACAACTGTGGTATATGTAGCTCATGAATCAACCTACATAACGATTATAAAGGTGAGATGCCGAAATCCGTTTTAAAATTTTGGTGAGCGGTCAAACTGAGTGGCGGGAAACTTTTCCGACGACCTAATATTTGTCAGACCGCCAAGTCAGGGATGTACATACAGTATTCTTGACCATAGCCAGATTCGCCGATCAGGTTCTATAAACTAGTAGGGGACAGTTACAGCTACAGTTTATGAGCATACACGGGGCGACAGTTACATGGAAATGAGTAAACTGCAGTTCCAAACCAAAATTCTTCCCTGTCTCTGTCTACAGTAAAACGGTAGAGTTAAATATGTCGACGTTGATCAGCCTCAAAGGAAGCGCACCGCATTTGTGCGCATGCGCATTTGTGTTACATCAAGGAAGCTTAAAGGCCCACTCAGACTCTACTGCGTTGCTGCCGCAGTAATGATGAAGGATAGGGACCAGTGACGCGCGCGTCAGCTGCGCAGAGGCGGCAGCGCTACACCCGCTTTCAGAGTTTTACTGCGGCAGCACTGCCGCAGCGCCGCCGCAGCAAGGAATGTCACGGGACATTCCTTGCTGCGGCAGCGGATTTGCTGCCGAAAACGGATGTGGGGTGCGCTCATCCCCCCTTTTGCTGCTAATTTTACTTTACTGCGGCAGTAAAACTCTGAATGGGCCCTAACAGCGAATATTTGACCAACAGAAGCTAGCGTAGAAGCTCAACAGCGAATATAATGACTTGCGGGCAGCTGCTCTAGCAAGTCACCGTGTTCACCTTACCCGACAAGTCTGGTACTAGCCTACCTAACCACAGTGAGATGGAAGGCTTGGTTAGTCTGAGCGAGGACCGATCGGCATATTAGCAGCGCTTCCGATCACCGCAACCTCTGATTAAAGTACTTCCTGTGCGACAACACACATTGCAATATCCCTTATTTACCGCCATCCCTCACTTTCTGACTATGACTTCTGTTTGAAAACCTTCTAAAGGAGCGTTACTTCGGAAATTTAGAGTCTCGGTTTCAGATGAAGGAGAGTGGAATGTCAGCGAACATGATCGAGCACTTTGGGGAGATCGCTGTCGCAGTGATTGCAGCGCAGGTCAGTTTCATGGTTTTCTCTGCTTCTTGATTCCTTTCTTCTCCATTTTCACTCTGCAGGTGAGACATAATAATTTATAGCTGATTTAGTTTCGCCAAATCGGCACATATTTTGGGAAAATATACCATTCTTCACTCATGGTTAGCACAGTGGTAATCCGAATTAGGTGGCAACGCCGAGAATAACGAGGGAAAGGCGGAGCGACATTCCATGCCTTTTGCCGAATATGAGAGGTGTGAAGCGGCAGCAGTATCTGAAAGAACGGTATCCTACTCCCAGCATCTCCCTCCTATTGCTGCTTCTGAGAGCGAGGAGGATTTAGCTCTCCCCAAAAGAAACTGTCGCAGCTATCCTGTTTTCTTCTATTCCCACTTGAGTATCAGGGCAAAACCACCAACACGTTCACTGCGGTAGTAAATTCTAAATGAAGTTTAGACTCCTCAGTACTCCCCAGAACTCTTACTTCACACGAATTCTCAATTTTTATCTAATTCTTATGACACGCACTCTACTAAGGAAAATATTATAATATTCCATTCTCTCACTCTTGCTGTCCTCTTGCAGCCCTTGTTTTCGTTCTTTTTAGGTACAACTTAGACTGTTGTCTTTCTACTAGGATGTTCTGCTCTTTTATGTCTATAATTAAATGACTTCCTTGCTGCTCTTCGGTGGTTTTTCACCGTCACTTACCTTGTTATTCCGCTTAGCTCATCTACCTTCAGTCGTTTTACTCCATTTTGTTTTACATTCAGCTATTCAATGACTGATGGCCTCTCTTCTAACAGCTCAAGCTGACAGAGTTATCTTATTGGTCATACTGAATGCCAAATAATGCAGTCGTTTGACTCTATGTCTTCCTAAGAACTGTTTTCCTTTTCTACGGATCATTTTTATACTTTTCTCACTCCTTGTTTTTCCAAGTATTTAAAAAAGAACACAGATAAAATTATTAATCCTTTCGAAAAATTCCACTTTTTTGAGGATGCGATCAAGTACAACCACGATGCCGTCAAGGCATGGCGCCTTCTACTTGCTCACATCACGGATGAGATGACTGTAGGATTTGACCGATTGAGTCGAATCTCCGAACGGAAATGCAGCAGTGTCGGGTTGTGCCCACGACGGACATAACTCGCCATCATCATATGAGGACGTCAACCATGTAGGACTTCATAACTGTATGTTTTTTCTTCTGTTAAATTGTTGGAAATGTTTTCCGTAACCTAGTTTTGCAATTCGCCAATGATTTGGATTATTCCCATTCTAATCTGCTTAATCTATGTAGAGTTATTCCCCTGATTTCGTCGTATAGCATTGCAAATATTGTAAAGAAAAACTATGTCGACTCCTGGCAAGTTCGACTACTAAACGAATTCAGAAAGCAAGGCCAAAAGTCGCAGTCAATGCTCTTGGGAAGGTGTGTAAGAAAAGATAGTAAAAGGTAAAAGAATCCGCATTGATCAGTCCCCTAACAACGCACCATTCGCTTTCAATTCAGAATCGTAGAGGTTCGTGAATGCGAATTTGCCTACACTATGACTTGCGGGGGCTAGCCACTATATACCAAGTCAGTGTCTTTACCTTCCTAGACAAGTCGGATACCAATTCACTTGACCCCGTCCCCAGGAGGGATACAAGGCCTGATTAGTCCGGGCAGGGATCGATCGCACGATGAGGCGCGTGACAGTAGCGCCTGTTACCCAAACAAAGATGGTGCAGATAACAAATGAATGGGCACGTTGACTGTTGAAAAAAAAGCAAATAAAACTAGGCCAATGAAGAAGTGGCGGCAATATTTTTCAACAACCATACTTATGACCTGAGACGTTGACTTATAGAAATCAGAAAACTAGTCGTCAAATTCATCTTCAAACAGGTAAAAAATTGCTAAACTTTCCCGTTTCAGCTACAATTCTACGGCATACCATGCGGCTTCGAATCAGCGGAGAGCGGTCTTTGCCGGATCTACGTATATTGCTCGCCTACATTTTGGGTGAAAGAAGCTCACCGACGTTTACCTCCTTCCTCCATTTCATCAATGCAGTTTTTCCATTCCATGTACAAAGTAATGTTACTCTGGAATAAAATTTTTCTATAGTATTGTTTCGTTTTCAGAGCATAGTTGCCATTGGGAAAGAAGAGTTATAATGTGACTTAGAAAAAGCCTAGCATAATTTACAATTTTTTAAGAGTCAAACCGTTCAAAATATAGATTCCGTAGCCAAAAAAATGATCACAATTCATCCGCCTTTCAGCGGATTTTTGGTACGGGAATCGAAGGGTCCTGTTACGTAGATCACACACTCTCCCCAGAAATAGTCTAGGTGTCGTAGTCCACTGGATAAAGGTCAGGGGACCTAGGAAGCCAGACACCTTTCCTCAACATCCTGGAAAGGGCATGTCGCAGAGGCGCAAATTGAATCGAGCTCTTTAGGATAGGTTTCCGCCTCGAGCCATATCTAAAGTCGGAGAGGGTATGTACGTGAGCAGAACTCGAGGAGTAATTTCTCAAAAAAGTAGCGCTTGCATGTCTACTCAACCGAGAAAATTTCCCTTGTTTAGGAAGAATTCACAATGGCAACCAAGCTCCACTGCCTTTCCCTATCTGCTGGCTCTCATTCTCCTTGTCATCCGCTGCCATTTCTTGAGTTGAGAAACGGGAATATATCATAATCATGCATCACACACGGTCATCGATTTTTGTCCAATTCAGCATTAAGTTAGGCAGTAAACGACGACATAGCAGCGTAATTGAAGGCAGGGTCAGCAAATTTCCAATCTACCATCACTTTCCGCCCCTTGGAAAAACTCCATGAGGGAAACGGAACTTTAGAAAGCATCGTAGGTGCAAAATCACGCAGTTGAACTTCATTCCACTACTTAAGCTTGGTAGAAATGTGGAAAATATAAAGTTCTACCAGTTCAGCATTCCTCTGGAATGCCATCCTATACGGCTTGCGGAAAGAACAGCGGGTTCCAAAAAATGGCTAAGTTGAACTAACTGGTCCGATCCATAAGGTGGGAAGCAAAACGAATCGCGTCAGTAATCTTGATTATCGATGAAAAGTTGACATGTTGCATGATTTACATGCACCAGGCACTATAATATTTTCCATATGTGAATTTGAGTGAAAACTGCTTGCTTGCTGACAGCAACAATATGCGATATTCTCACTTTCACTTAACGGTCAAACAACAACAGCTTATCTATGAACAGAAACAAGACACAATAAACTTTTAGGAACCCTAAATGTCTCCAAATACATCAAGAACAACAACAATAGCAACATGGAATAGGCAATATCTACACGATAATTTGCAAAAAAGCTCAATGTCGATATCGTTTGATATCACTTTCCCACTTCTTCTTTACGGCGAAATACAATCGTAAAGCTACACGAGCATCAATTACCTAAACCCAACTAGCATGGAGCATGAATGGTCAGTCGATGTTAAAAATAATAATACGAGACTCACCGAGTCGTGTTCACCTTTCTGTATTTCTATCCCAAGAACAGCGTTCGCCAGTTTTTTGAGAGAGGGCATCTGAAGAAATTAATGTAGCAATGAACAAACAACACATATTAGCAAATGAACCTCAGAACAACTCACTCCATTAATATTGGCCATCTTTCGCAGTAACTGACATCGCGATGTGTCACGAGTCAATTTGCTATTGTGTTGGAAACACAAAACCTGAAGGTTACTGTGACCAGCTGAGATAAAATTCCGACCACACAAATTGCACATACCCGAAAATCATTGTTTAGGGCGTGTCCGACAACAATGCGGTCCTTTAGTATCTTGGCCACCTCCTTTTGTACAACATCGAATGGAAGGCCTACAAAGAATAGATGAAGAGTAACAAAACTGCAAATAAACAAATCGAATGGCCCAACGGAAAGCCCACCTTTAGCAATATCTGCTGGCCTGATACCGCTAACAGCGGTACGGAAATCAGTTACACGTTCTCGTGGCTTTACGTATTTGTCGTATACTATATGGCCTTCCTGCAATTAGTGTAGATCAGAATGACCTTAATTCTACAATAGAAGTGATTATAATATAAAAGTCAACAAGGAAAGCAGTGCTTTGAGCCAAAAGTGTGAAGCAGCTCTGTCCGAGGAAGTAGAATTCGATTTGCTCCCCATCGAGGCCAAAATCTGCCGCAATTTTCGAACAAAAAAATTTGGGAGCTTATTTTGATACGGTACTATTTCACGAAGACAAACTTATTTTTATACAGTACTATTGCATGAGATTGTGACACTTCCAGTTTTATTAACGTGTCATTGTGCCTACTATTTTTGTGTTTCTTTTGTAACTGATGTAATCGCCAATTTGCTAGTTTTTACATATTGCCTATTGTGATCGTTTCTTTTTATCCCCATTTAGTTATTGGCTAAATAAATCTTAATCTAAAAAAGCAATGTCATGCAGTACTGAACGATCAGTGCGAAAAGGAACTTCTAATCCTCGGAGACGACACAAAATTTTCTAGGCTGCAGTGCACGAATTCATACTTCGTAAAGAACGAATGAGCAGTAATTCAAGAATTACTAGAAAACGCGGCAACTTCGTCAATTTAGATGTCCTGGGTATTTGCCTTGGTGTCATAATTTTTCTTCCACTTCGTCAAAATGGGAAGAGGATCAGAAATTTCATTCCTTTTGCTAGGAATTGATGGTTAACTTTGAATTCAACAAAGAAATGAGGACAGTGCTTATTTCTTTGACAGCAACGCTCATCAAACCCCCATACGAGTAGCAGCAGAAGAAACACTTTGAATGGAAAAACGTTAACGGGCTTGTTAACCACAAAATTCAAGTACAAGAACCGTGAACGAACGTCATCGTGATACTGAACCAAACGATAAATGACTGACTAGTTAATTAGTGCACCACTCTGAACTATAAACGCCGCAGCATCGCGTCCGAAAGCATGCAAGCGCAATGAAAAAATAGCGCAATAGCTTTTTGAAATTTCGAAAACCTGATTGTAGATTACAATTTATTACCTCGTTCACAATAGACACTCTAGCAAGGATGTCGTCATCACCGTTCGTTCCACCACCAACGTATTCACAATCGAGCGCCACTATTCGGGTTGGTTCGCCACTGAAGATGCAGTGCTTTAGTAAATTTATGTTTTGCTATATGACCAATAGGACAAGAAAACCTACACAGTCCTATCGTGGACAATAACTGGAATGTCATGCCCCTTCTTCGCAGCTGGTTCGTCGGGCTGATTCAGGGCTTCAACGGCAGCTTCAAACCTTCGCTTCCGCGACTTTTGCTTTGCCTAAAAATAACTCTATACGCATGTGTCAAAGCATGTGGCATACGGGATGTCTATTGAAAAAAAAACAAAATCATGTCCAGTATTATCAGTGAGCACCTTTCCATCCGCTGGTGTTGACTTAGGTTGATCGGTTTGTGAAGTGTCCATCGAGTCTTCCTTCATTTTCTAGAATACACCAAATACACTCCCAAATGAAGATTCTCGACGTAAGGCGGGAAATGAATGGAATTGCTGCAAAAAAGGCACAGAAAAAGGATTGAAAGCAACGATGAAAAGCAGTTTCTTGTAAGACCACTGACCATCTGTAGGACCTTCCACGCTGGTGAAACCTCGGCTGAGTCGACGCGAAGAGCCGCTCCTTTCACTTTGACATTGACCATGGCGACGCTAAGAGCAGGAGTAATTAATGAAATACTCAAACTAAACCAAAATCACGACGCTATTCTGATGGCAGAAAGAGCACAATCGATTTCGACTACTCCCTGATAAGATTATAACTGAAAAGCTGCTAATCACTCGCGCCTATCCATACAAACGGTAGTCCCGTTGACGCGCTCCATTGCAAACCGCGCGCGATTGCCGTGTTCGCCGCATACGGTGGAGTATCCACATGAGAGGGCCAAGAACAGCCATCAAAGTGCCGAGATGGCCGAGTGGATGTTCGTAGCGAAGATGCTTGTCGAGTATGGGTTGCAGGTTCGAGTCCTTCCTGCTGGGTGCTTTCTGTAGTGCTCAGTTTAAGCTTAAGCTGTCGCTCTGCTTTCGGTAGTGATCCTTTAGACCCTTCATTTGCAAGGAACTAGTGGTTCACCCACCCCGGAGTTCCTTCCTTAGCTTGCGCTTAGGTAGACCACGCTTAGGTTTGTACTTAGGATAAGACTTAATCGAAGGGTGAAGTGGCTTGATTGTTAGATGTCCGGGTCAGGGTGTTCAGCCAGATTTGACATTTTGACCCCACCGCCCAAATCGTTAATAGGGTCCTCGGCCGAAGTCCAGAAAACGAACATCAGATCCGTATCAGCGTTCCAATTAACCCCCGTAAACGAAATTTCAGCGAAATCTAAATTTTCGACCTAAATCCGAGTCGGAACTTCTAAGAAGTGCCGTTTTCTCGAAAAAAAAAACTAGCCGGCCACTATTGTCCTCGCAACCCAAGAACTGTGTGAAAGTTCGTCTCCTGCTCTGGATGAGTCGACATTGACGCTGTTTTCGTAAATCCTTCCACACTACTGCGAACGATCGCAGTTACAAACCAGGCTACCTAGCCGCTTAGTTCTCGACCACGATCAGGGCGGCGCGAGCGTGGCGCGACGCGGCCGAGGAAACTCGTCGCTACCGTTTGTATGGATAGGCGCGAGTCTGCTAATCTACGAGTCGTCATTGCATTTCAACAAAGGCATGTCAGAGTCGTAATAAGCACTCCAAACAACATTTTGAAACAAATCTTCACCATATTTGGTGATTACGTCTTTGAAGGAAACAATAATCTTCTGTAGCTACGTTTGAAAACAAGGTGAAGGGTTACTTGTTAGCTGAGGGCTGTTTCTAGTGTAATTTGTTCCCCAGCTTACTGGAGCTGATCTTGAGGATAGCTCATCTTCGAACCATTTACTTACAGGAGAGACCTCTTAGAAAGGCACTCGTCTACGCCAGCAGGTGGAAAGAGGAGCCAACCTAGCACTTCTCAAAATCGGGGCTCGTCTGGTGTATTGCATGCTCTCATCCAGCGATTGACTACCATATGATCGTTCTATTTGTTTTCAGCAGAAAAACAAAACCAATTCTTTATGCGATTCGTTCTGTTCGACGGACGGCGCAGTGACCGTCTCGCCTTCCTGGTAGTGCCGGTTGTTAGCTCGCTCCGGCTCGACGCAGCCGGGTCGGTGTCGGCGCAGGTGACGGTGGGGCGGCGACTGGATCGCTCACGGCTCGGGTCGCAGCGGTCGCCGGTCGTGTCGGCTCGGTGCTGGCTGGCAGCGCCGTGTGACGAAACCTTTATCTCCTCGTAGGGCATTTCAACAAAGGCAGTCGTCATTGCATTTCAACAAAGGCATGTCGTAGGGCTATACGCCAAAGTAAGCAAAATTCCAGAAACGGATACCAGCCTTCCTGGTCAACACTATTCCCTTCTCCTCATGCGAAATTCGAAAAACGAATGATAGAATACTAATCAGCACCACAGATAACCACTTAAGACGAAGTTCTAGCCAAATAAGAACAAATACAATCAAACGACATCAAAAGACAATTAGTAATTTCCAACTTTAGAACAACAGATTGAGGATAATTTTTCCACCCATCTTCGTTGAAAGTTTACCTGAACAAATAATTGTTGCTGATCATGCACCCAAGGCCTACTTTCGTGATAACTACGGCAGATGCAGATGGGTAAATAATATCGGATCGTGATGAGCACACTAATTGGCTGTCTGGGCGAAGTTTTATCCAAATTGGTGATCCGCGGAACGCCGTGATCAGCGTGAAAGGTAACCGTTCCCAAGTATGTATGGATAGAAACGGAAAAATTGAGAAAAGTGGTCGCAAGAATTATCCAGAGAACCGAAATACCGAAGGAAATTACAGAGCCATAAGAAATATGAAACAAGTGTGGAGAAGAACACCCAAACAATTAGAGAAAATTTTTTACTGCAATGGTCTTGCAGGAAGACTATCGTGTGCAGCGGGACAATTGTCACTTTTGGCACGAGGTCATTGAGGGACGGACCTCCGTCGAAGGGTCCCTACCACAATTGTGCCTCCGGTAAATATGCGACCCATCCTCTACCTCGTACCATATCTTGTCCCACTGCATCGGGTACAGTGGAGCAAGCAAGAACACAAAAAGTCCCACGTTTAACCACAGCCGGAGAACTGCTCTTCTTGGTCCGGTGCCAAGACGTGCAGATTTCCGTCTGTTTGTCTGCAGCACTCTGTTAGCACTACGGCCAATACCTTCTACCGCCGGTACTCATGCCGCCTGACTCTGCTCTGTTGCGCGCGGTGGAAAATGTCCTCTGTGATTGGAGCGCACTAGTTGTGTGAAGGATTTTGGCGAGCGCGTCCCGCAGTACTGGCCACGGTGATGTTCACTCCTGTGCGTACTCCTGCATCAAGGATTATTGGGAATGTACAGTGTATAGCGTCACGATGCGTCTCCTCCAAATACCCGCGACCCACTCCAAGGCCGTTCAGGTGATTGATTTGTTCCGTCAGCTTTGATTTGTTCTGGCTCCGTGATAAAATTTTATTAATCCAGGCGACGTTGGTTCGAAGCAGCCGTGGCTCCAGTCCTACCAGAGAAGCTAACCGTATGTGCTCCGAGGATTTCTAGAGTCGGTGAAGAACAACCGGTTTGTAAACATTGTTTTTAATTTTTTTACATCATACAAGTTCTTGCGCAGCCCTGCTTAGGTGCTTACGAAACACCATTTGAATCAGATTTCGTTGTTCAGAAGATATGCGGCACTTGTTTGTTTTGATAAACTTTTATCGAAATAATTCTAGTCGAAAATTTGCCCACGAGAGTAGTTTCGAGGGCTGATCATGAATCTAATGATTGTTTTCCAAATTTCGGCCGATGCCAAACCGATTCCTTAACTAGAGTGTTCCGGTCCTAATCTCCGATTTCGCCGAAATCTCATATAGGCGTTGTTGGTTGGTCATAAATCTGAAATAGGTTCTTCGAACTTCACCCCAACACTACCGTTCCGACCTAGCCAGCATAGTTAATGATATTGTTGGTGCTCGGTCACAGTTTCGAGAGTAGATGTCAGTTTTGCAATGAGTGCCTCCAATCACCCGTCGACGAAATTCCAGTGAAGACGATGATTTTTTTGTCGGCCACTCAGAATAACACACTGAAGTTATTCAAAATAACGATATCGGTGACCTTCGGCCGAAATTTCTAACGATAAGAAGAATGTTGGTGTCGTGATCCGAACTCCAAATAAGTTCAGTAGGTGAAGTTCAACTAAAAGCGCTCAAAATATCACGTTAAGTGCGGAGTGTTGGTGTATATCGTATATCATTTATTTATTTAGTTATTTTATGTTGGCGGAAATTTGTTAATTGATTTGATATTGATTTATGTATTTATTATTGGTGAAAAGTACTTAAGTTCTCATCTATCATTACTTGTGTTGGTCTTTTAGTATGACGACGTTGAACTAGCACTAAGTCGATTGGTAAAAAAGTGGATGGCTTCTGAGGAATTTCGGGTGATGGCCGTCTGCCAATTCCTTCCTGTGGCTGGTCGAACATTATGGCTGACGAAAAACCAGTAAGTTTTATAACAACGTGTTTTCCTATAATTCATTATTTACCCTTGGAAGACTCTTTCCGTAGTAGTGAGGCAGCAGTACGTCATCAAGGTATTGGAAGCTTTGACCTCGTATCCGCGCCTAAAATTAACATCAAGTTTCGATTTGAATGTTTTCCAACAGGAATGTATAAGCGTACTAGTTGCCATCTGTGTGGTTTAGACATTATCCGCTTATGTTTCTCTCTGCAAGTCCCCTCTTATGGTTTATCGGCGAGATTCACATAAATTTTGATTGTGAAATGGTCAACATTCGTTAGACAAATTATTCTTGCGAGACTTGACTAAAACTGCAATTATATGGCACAGTGTGTAAGAGTTACCGTCGATTGTTAATGCGGGCTCTGTGATCATTATGTAGAAATTATTTCAGTTTCAATATTCCACAAAAGTTTCACTTTTCAGGTTACGCTTGAAAGGGTTGGAGTTCCGCTCATACGGCAATCGAATAATGAGGAAAGTTTTTGAAGGTTGGTGTTTTCCTTCAATTCCACTAATGGTCTTGGGTAGTACAAGTATTCTTATGATTGAGGCAAATCTGTTCTCCAGAAGGAAATGCAGTATTAGCCTGAGAGGGGAAGGTTTTGCAATACTGCTGTCAAAAATTCAACTTTTCAAAGTATTCAACCGCTCACGACTTCGTAGCAGTTGCGAATGTGAGGAGCAAAATTTTATTACTCATGCTTGATTATATGTATATCAAAACAGTGGATGTGTAGTTGTCTAGTGCGCTTATTTCTATTATAATCACACTAACAATAAGGGAACTTCTAAACGTTCCAGTGGAGTGAAGTAGATGCGCAGCTCCCATGATTTTCTTTAGAGGTACCAGAAACCGTAGTGACGATACGACATGATCGATGGCTTGCTCGACCCATTTTCAGCCTTTTTGGAACTCATAGAAATATTTGCGAAGTCATATTCTATGGAGTTAAACAATCATCCTCATTTTCATTTGAAAATTTGTTTGGCAACGTTTGATTAACATTTGTATCGTATCGTTATTATATTCGTGCAAAAACTTTTGTTTGAACCTTGGTACTCCTTGTAGGGCGTAAAGATAACAAGAATTAAATTGCATTCGAATGAAAACGGAACTCACTGTTTTTTAGGTACTCCGATATCTGCACTGAATCCTGTTATAGTGGAATGTAATGGATTTCTCTTCGGAAAAGATATTTCGGCTTTGAAGACAATAACCGAGGAAACTGAGAAGATCAACTGGCTGTATCCTCTGGGTGAGAGTCTGCAGTGTAAGTCATCGCGAACCCACATTATGGTAAATTCGGAGTGTTTAGTGTGTATGGTGGATTCGCGTATCATTGCTATGGATGAAGTGAGATGGTTTACCAAAGTGGCTTCATTGGAGGATCATCGTGCCGAGACAGTCCAAATCCTCTCTTCTCAACTCGGAGCATTACCTCAAACGCTGGGCTCCCCAGCACAGCAGCTCACCTATGGTCTTGATCAAATATCGTCGCGGTCATCCTAGTTTGCAAGCCAGGCCCGCTATGTCACACATTTCTATAGAGTAGTTATAGGTTGTTTCAAATTCGCATGTTTGTTTCCATTGTTGTTATTGCCTCTTGATTTTCTTCGTCAATCCTTGTTCGTACGAAGGTAAGGAATTAATAAATCGGATGTATGGGCATGTGTGGTGTAGGTGCACAATATGTATTCCAGTAAAAGGAAAAACAGGTAAAGGTGTCGGCGTTGATCAGTCCCCGAAGGACGCGCCGCCGCATTCGTGTTCAATTCAGAATCGTAGAGGCATGGTGAAGGCATACTAAGCCTATACAATGGGTGCTCGAAAATGGCTCGGCCGTGCGGGTGTCAGTAGCGCCCCTTGCCACTGCATCACGCGGGCCCTTTATTCCAGTACCAGCCTAAAATGATGTTACTTCATTGAAGTCACACACTTCTATAGCTTTCGCTGCTGTCGTCCTAAATCACTGGTTGTACATAGAATATAGTTGCCACTGATAGGGCATTGATGGCTCAATTCGTTCAACAGTCTCATCTGCATTCTCACCACCGATTTATTGTTAATGGCGACGAGAAATGATTGCTGACATTTCGGAAAACTACCGAGCCCGGCTGCGCCGCCGCAATAATCGTAAGGCGTTTTATCAGTTTATCAGTGCGATTGATGCAAGCAGTCATGGAAGTAATCTCATTTATCTCCCTACTAGCTCAAGAGATCGTCGCGCTGACGTGTAGCACTGATTTGTGTTGCAAGGTATGTTTCACTCACTGTTAGTTTTCTCGATGTCATCTGCATCAGCTGTCGTCCTGCTGTCGATTTGCTTGATTGGCCGCCGGTCGGTATTCGTCCTCATCGTGTGCCAAAGTAGACCAGCGGATTTAACTCGCTCGAGGGAAACAAAAACTATCAAACCTTTCGTTCACATATTTGACGAAAAAATCCACCCATTGTGAAGGTGGTTAGCCTGGAGCTTTTCTGCTGTCCGGCGATATCCATTCACTGGCAGCTCTCGTCCAGCAATCGCCAAGATTTCGTGTTATAGGTCGGGCGCCTTCGTATTTAACAACTAGGTCAATGCGACTGCGTTTCTGACTTTCGACAGTCGACGTAGCTTGAAACTTCGTATAACGTCTCTCGCTCCGATGAAACGAGTCACATCGAGCATTTTTCTCTCTATTGTTCGTTGTCGATCATGGAGGAGGACAACGAACAATAGAGAGAATCCTTTTACAATAGAACAACGAATCCTTTTACAAGTTCGTCGTCGGTGACTTCAACGCAAGGATCGGAAAGGGCAATGGCGAAGATCACACGATCGGAAAATTTGGGATAGGCGATAGGAATGAGAATGGAAATCGTCTGGCTGATCTCATGTCCGCTGCACGTCTCTTTCACGGAAACTCGCTGTTTGAGAAGAAAGAACACCGCCGCTGCACATGGGAATCACCTAATGGCACGACTCACGCTGAGATCGACCACATTCTGACCAACAGAAGATGGTGCCTTTACGACACTTCCGTAGTACCATCTTTTTGCAGTGGATCAGATCACCGCCTCCTTCGGGCTAAGATCAGGTTCGATCACCGTTTGGAGAAGAACACCTGTCATAGACCGAAGGGAAGGAAGCAAGCCGTGTTCGACGGAGACCTTCTAAACGATGCTTTATCCCTTTATGACTGGCAAGTCGCTGAGGACCCGACCGAGGATTACGAGCTGCTTCTCAAAGGACTACGAACGTGTGCTGACGCTGCTTCTCTATCATTATCGAACAGAAATGCTCGCACCTCTTCGAACACCAAGGCGCTGCTTGAGAAGAGGAGAAGTTTGAGGATGGATCCGAATGCAACCCACCTGGAGCGGCTGGTTGCCAATACCAGTTGCAGAAAGGCGTTGCAGGAGGATCTCAGTCAGCACAGGAAGAGGAAGATTCTAGAAGCAGCACAAGAAAGACGAAGTCTGAAGAAATGTCGACGGGACCTCAGCGAGTTCAGTATTCCGCTATCAGCATTGAAACGTGAAGACGGGATTGTCACCACTTCCCGTTTCGAGATGGAATCTATTACAGAGAGGTTTTATACCAATCTGTTCCGTTCTACACAACCTGTACCAGACCCCGACATCCCCACTGGTGAAACACCACCAAGGATTCTACCATCTGAGGTACGAGTCGCGATTAGGAGTATGAAGAGCGGCACGGCTCAAGGGCCGGACAAGATCTCCACCGATGTTCTTCGTGCAGGAAACCATACTCTGCACTCCCTTCGTGGACGGAAAATTCCTATCGAACCTTCGTTTTGCCGACGACATCGTCATCTTCGCGAAAAGTACAACTGAAGCAGAGACGATGCTCCGAGAGCTGGACGAAGCTGGAAGGAAGATTGGACTGCGCATCAATCGGAAGAAGACACAGTTCATGAAGAACTCCTGGTGTGATGAGGGACACATCGAACTCGGTGGGTCTCCCATCGCCGAAACGAAGTCCTACGTTTACCTGGGGCGCTCCATGAACATGGACAACGACATGAAGGAAGAACTCATCAGAAGAAGGAGAGCCGTGTGGTCAGCCTTCGGGTCTCTCAAAGAGGCCACCGACCAACTCCAGGATGGTGACCTCCGTGCTCATTTGTTCGATTCGACAGTTCTTCCTGCTCTGTGCTACGCGGCTGAGACATGGCCTGATACGTCAGCCACGGCGAAGTCCCTGCTAGTCACACACAGCGTTAGAAAGGTGTCTTCTAAAGTTCACCCGGCTATCCCAACACCGAGCCGGACTTCGCAGCTCCGATCTAAGGCAGATGTCCCGTCTGCGAGACCCTGCGGACTACACATCGAAAGCGAAACATCGATGGGCCGGTCACATAATGAGAAGAGACGACGACCGTTGGACAAGAAGAACGGTGGAATGGCTGCCGCTAGACTGCACGCGGCCTCGTGGAAGACCACCTGCAAGATGGTCTGATGTGTTCGTCGAACGTATTAAGACTATGCTGTGTTCCAGAACGGCTGATTCTCGCTGTCGTCACAGTCGCCTCCGACCAACAAGCTGGATGACGATCGCGAGACAACGAAGCGAATGGAACTCGTGTTGGGGCCCGCACGTTCAGTGAAGCCGGGCCATCTAAGTATCTAAGTAAATTGTTCGTTGTGCGACGCAGATCATATGTTCATCCTTCTTGCGTAACACCAGCTTTCTGAGGTGTACGTCAATCCAGCATCAACCGTGGAGTGGAGCAGATGGGATATGAGTCAACTGTACTTCGCCTTCACTTCTTGTTCAACACTCAGAACGCTCGTATCCTCGTGCCCATCTCTGGGCTAAAGTCGTCGCTTATGCTGACTTCCTGACCAGAATACTTGTAGCCGGAGCAGTACTGTCGAGCGTGAATTTGGCATCAAAAACCTACCCATTTCTCATGATCATCCCCTTGTCAGCTTACGCCTACACTACCGCAGATGTAATAAAAAACGGCACGCATTCACTTGACTGGGTGATTAATGGTGCTACTAGTACGCATCATCATTAAGACAAATATGGTGTGGCCACCGACCGCTGATCTGAGATTTTCGCTCTTATGTCGTCCATTCAAGAGTTGACATGATATCCTCAAGAGATGCTTTCAATGACGCAAAATCGACGGCCGCACTGTAGCAGTGGAGTAGAGGTGGCGCTGCTCTACGAAAGTGGGAGCTGGCCCGAAACGAAGTCCCCGAGAAACAAGGGCACTCTGCACTCTGCGTAAATGAGGATGGTTTAGGTAGGCATGCGAAGAGACGCAGATGGATAGGTTACGGAACGAGGACGTCAGAAGGGTTATGAGCAGGGGTGTGCGGAAATTTTTTTCAAAAAAAGCGGATGGCGGAAGACGGAACGGAAATGGCCAAAAGTGGCCGGAAAGCGGAATGCGTAACACGGAAGCCGGAAATAGTGCAAAAATCACTAATTATTGGAAATTAGCCAAAACTGGGCCACAAAAAAGTTTCATTTCTCTTTCTAAAGGTACTCAGTAGAGTGCTCGTTTTGTTTCCCCTAGAATGTGCCTATTATTTTATTGAAGGTGTTCAACGTTTGGTGATAGCTTCAAAGTAAACGGTGGAAATTCATCTTTATAAACTTCATTACAAGTCGAAGACAAGTACGTAGAGGAAGACAGACTTTTTTGGCGTGACAGACAGGAATGCTTTCAAAATAGAATTAAAAGCCTAAAACGAGCATTTAATGGAGGAGAAACAGCAGTTTTTTCGTGATTTTGGCAGAGAGGCTTTTTCTCAAATCGTTTACAATGAAACCAGCAGAAGAGAACAATATCTCGCACACGGACAGCGGGGAGTGTACTTCGCTGCATTGGTTTTTTTCTACCAGAATTCGAAATGATCGCATCGACGTCAACACAACAACTTCAGTCTCCATTTTGTTAGCTTGCACAGTGGAGGTCTTCGATTTCTTCTTCCGTTTCCGTGTTCCGCCCAAAAACAAAGCGGAACACGAAACGGAATGGAAAGGTCGAAAACGGCCGGAAAGCGGAATACGGAACACGGAAACGGAATTTCCGCACACCCCTGGTTATGAGGTTGGCTCTAGTGCATCCTGTGATGCGAGAGCGCAATCTCTGTGGTACGGACATATCATGATAAGCCCTGAAGACCAGTCAATATGAAAATCACTGGAGTTTGTGGCCCTTGGTAAACTATAACTAGGAGCGTCCAAGGAAAGATGGGTCGACATCATCGTGAACGACCTTAGGCCCTTGTTATACCTTCGCTCACCCCCCAACGTAAATCGTCCATTCAGTATCAGACACCGTGGGGCCAGGCACGTTTGTACGAGTTATCACGGTGACGCTGGCGTGGTGACGCTCACGGGCTGTTATGCACACGCTCGCGTACCTTCCACGCTCTAGTCGCAGCGCATTGCACTGCGATTGACCCTTTCGCTGGGGGTGGGTCGATCACCTCGCGCATTGCTCTGTATGCTTCGGGCGCGTGCGTGCGTGCGTCGCGTGCTCAGCGTCTGAGGTTAGCGGCGCACGCGATCATCGCTCGCAAGCCGCTGACGCTCACCGCGAGCGAATGTATAACAAGGGCCTTAAGGGAGTCGGAGCGACGCTCCAAGACGCCCTGGATAGATGTACGTCGCGACTCTCAGGCGACTCCCCGCGGCCACAGCCGCTCCTACACGACCGATTAATTGTTCAGTCGAGTCTAGCGTTATTCATGGCCACGTTCCAGACGACGGCACCACCACCCCAACCCAGACTCAAGCGTGAGGTTCGATTTCTGCAAAAAATTTACGACCCTCATCTATTAGTGGCGGTCCCGGCACGACCCCCTTTGTTACATAGGCTTGATCTGAGAGCAAATATTTTGTAATGAACATTCACTTTTATAAACTCTGAAAGGAGCAAACAAAAATTTTCAAGAGAGAAATGGACGTAGAAAGATCGGCGAAACGATGGAAGCATCTTCTACTACAAATGGAACGATAGAAATGGAGATCAAGAAAGCGACCGATTTTGAATCAGCACTTGATAAAAAAATAAGAATAAAAATTTGACTGGCATATATCATACATATCAAACAATTCTACACAAAATATCAGCATATTTTACAAATAAAACGCGACCGACTTCGCCGCGTTGCTCTTCGGTAGCAGTGGCAACGGAAAAATTAAATATTTCTCAGGAACGACTGGACATATTGAAGTGAAATTCTACACACTATAAATTCGAGTTTTTTCTTAACATTCGCTAAAAAATCAGGCTCGAAAATTATGTTCTTCTTGGTGAACAGGGTAGATTCGATTTAGCTTCGATTTTCGCCTGAAATCGAAGCAAAATCGAACCTACCCTGTTCACCAAGAAGAACATGATTTCCAGAAACTGTTAACTGGATGAAGGTGGTACAAATCCTCTACTTTCAAAAACCCTTTAAAGTTTGACGAAGCTCCTAAAACTGACAGAGCTATAACTGTTTTACTGACATCACTGCTGGTTCACTGCAGCACGTCGCGCGGCGACCGATTTCGCCGCGTTGCTCTTCCGTAGCAGTGGCAGTGGAAAAATTAAATATTTCTCAGGAACGACTGGACGTACTGCAATGAATCTTCACATCATATAAATTCGAGATTTTTGTTAATATTTTTGTAAAAATTAGACACGAAAATCACATTCTTCTTGGTGAACAGGGTAGGTTCGATTTTGCTTCGATTTCAGACGAAAATCGAAGCTAAATCGAACCTACCTTGTTCACCAAGAAGAACGTTATATTCAAGTCTGATTTTTACACCAATGTTAAAAAAAACTTCAAGTCCACAGTGTGCAGAGTTTCACTGCGATACGTCAAGTCGTTCCTGAAAAATATTTAATTTTTTCCACTGCAACTGCTGCCGAAGAGCAACGCGGCGAAATCGGTCGCCGCGCGACGTGCTGCACTGAACCAGCAATGATGTCAGTTAAACAGTTATAGCTCTCTCAGTTTTCAAAGTTTTATCAAACTATAAACGGTGTTCGATACTAGAGGATTTGATCTATCTTCAGTTGAATAACTGTTCCTGAAAATCACGTTCTTCTTGATGAACAGGGTAGGTTCGATTTTGCTTCGATTTCAGGCGAAAATCGAAGCTAAATCGAACTTACCCTGTTTACCAAGAAGAACGGGATTCTCAAATCTGATTTTCACATAAATATTAAGAGGGAACTCGAATTTTCTAGTTTGAGGAGTTTCATCGCGATACGTCCAATCGTTCATGAAAATATTTAATTTTTCCACTGCTACTGCTACCGAAGAACAACGCGGGGAAATCTGTCGCGTTTTAATTGTAAAATATGCTGATATTCTGTGTAGTATTGTTTGATATGTATGAAATATATCAGTCAAATTTTTATTGAGTGCTAATTCAAGATCTGTCGCCGCCTTAATCTCCATTTCTATCCTTCCATTTGTAGTAGAGTAGACGCTTACGTCGTTTCGCCGATCTTTCTTCGTCTATTTCCCTCCTGAAAATGTTTGTTTGCTCCCTTCAGAGTCCGGAGAGGCAAGAGTTCTGTAGTAACATTATTATTAAAAAACAATCAAGGCACTTATATGTCGTTTGAATTCCCTTGTGTGTTGTAATATGCGGATGCACACGGTTGGTTTCTCTCCTCTTTTGTCCACATCTTCTTACATTTCAAAAAATGAAATGGGTGAGGAAATTATAGTTTTCTTTTTCCATAAATGTGCTGATATTAATTAACACTTGTGCGAAGGCAAATTTTTTTTATATGACTGCACTAGTCAGAAAATAAACCAAAATAAATAAACATTTGAATAGAAATGAATAATAAAATTGGGATAAAATAATGCTGCGCACAACTAGAGCTGATTTCCTACGCTCCTAAGAACCGACCCTTCCGATACGACCCTCCACTCGACGCAAGCCAGATATGACACCCCAGCTTCGATTCTCGAACCTCCAGCTTGACCCTGCCCCAACCCCTCTGCTGCGCATTTTCCAGTTCTTCTTCGATGTCTGGTAAAACAATTAGCTGGCAATGCAGTCTATTCCCGCTCAGCTCATGGTGCCGTACTTGTCCATCACCTGGAGTTGCACGAAATGGGCTCCACCAATCGTTTCGAGGTCCTTAGAAGGAGATCCGCAGAGGAGATCGTAAATCGAGGAACTTTCTCTCTCCATCTGAAATAGTTAATTTCAGAACACGCGAATGCAGGTAGATGAATCCATGTGCTCAAATGGTTTATCTACTGCCTATGTGGATTGGAGTGATAACAGCTTCTTTTACGAAATGTAGTCATCATTCAAGCAGAGCCACCGTAAACCTAGAAAAGCGAAAGGTTGGTTTAGTATAGTTTAAAAGCTTGTGTAATTGGCAAGGCAAGGTTACATTTCAGTTCGCAAAAATAAAGTATTCATGTTTCGAATGTTTTCTTTAACTTCGGACAGTTTGTTGAAGACTGCTTCGGACTACGGCTGAGCTGCCGCAGAGATTCTCACGCGCAAGAAGTATACGCTCAAGCTTTCCACGTAGTCACTTTTGGATTTTTAGGAGGATCCACCATCCAAAGAACAAGTCGAAAGCAGAGCAGCGAAGGAAACTCGTCGTCGCAACTCCAGGGACGCTGTTGGTGCTGCAAATAATCCAGCGATAAAAAGTCGTCAAGCAACAGTGTCTAGCAATAAGCCATCTAGTACTAGTAGCGGAGAGTCGAAAACGAATGATTTAGAAAAAGGTTTGTAAAACGGCGGTTATGCTTAGCTCTGCGTGATTCCGGTAGACCCTCGGCGATTTACACTTCACAGCCAGCTATAAATGGGAGCGTCTTACATGCATTGCTTGAAATGGTCTCTCAAACATATACAATTTCCAGTGAAAGACCATAGATCTGCAGCCAACGAGCTGTTGAGCAAACACATGGCTAAGAAAATAGTAACAATGGGAACATTCCGCTATCACAAAGGGGTTGCGTGGTGCAGTGCTAAGGATCGTTACATCAACATCGACCCCGGGCTCTCCAGGCCTTCCATCCCTCCGTGGTTTGGTAAATTGGTAACAGACTTGTCTGGGAAGGTAAAGCCACTGCCTTGTTGCGGCTGGCCCACGAAAGTCATTGCATGGGACAAATACGCATTCACCAAGCCTCTACGATTCTGAATGTAAGACGAACCTGTTTTCGCGTCCCTGTGGGACTGATCAACGCCAACAAGTTACCATTTATCTTTTTACGGCAGTTAAATCACGCCATAGTCCTCTGTATAAGTCCACGAAGGATCCATAAAGGCAAGGAAATAGATAGTGGAGGTGTTCATCGCTAAATTACGGCTTGAGGGTTAAATCTGTTCGAGAATATGAAGAACTGTGTAATGAATTTTGCCACTGTTTGAACGCACAAACAGTGGGTGTTTCTTATTTGCTGCTCACACGTTCTACCTTTATATTGGAGCAAAGGAGTTTTTTCGTCTGTCAAGATCTGTCCAATTTTATAAATCAGGCACTCCATGTAAAATCCTCATCATGTAAACGAATTTCTTCAAACCCTTTCCTTTATCTTCGACCCTACGAATTTTGTTACAACCGAGAAATATAGGACGAAAAATTTGCACACAGCAACCAGTAGGAAAGAGACCGTTACGTGTGATATTTGTTTCTCTAATTATTGTGAATGGTCGTTTCAAAGCCTGCGCCACCTGCTGGATGGGTAAAAATAGATTCTTTCACAACAGAATGATTGTGATAGCACTGAAGCCCATAGATGTGTTTTGTTTCAGAAGTTCTCTTCACAGCGCCCGATCGCACGCTCTCTTATGAGGTCAGTGACTAACTTCAATATTCGTTTTCCCTAGTGTTTTCTTGCTCTATTAGAACGACCATCATGTACCCCCTCGAAGACGCTGAAATTTCAGAAGTTTCGTCACCCTTCTTTCTTAAGGTAGGGCATTTGTGTTCTAGGAACACGTGTTGACCTTCATGATCTGAATTATGCTCCTCTCAAGACAAAAAATCTTCTTGGCTAGGTGGTGGATAGTTGTCCAGGAATTGGGTATCTTCCCGAAATCTTGTTTTATTGTTACGAAAGGCCTCTCACTGTGTCCAGAGAGATCCGCTTCTCTTCGATATCCGGCAGAGCAATGCAATTCAATCGTTCTTAATAAATTGAGGACTTTCTTTGAAGTAGAGGTGTGCGTGCTTAGCATAGCGACAGTCATTTATTTTAATAATCTAGGTGTTTAATTTGCTGTGTGCTTTGTGAACAATTCATTTTAGAGACAGCTCCGCTCGCTGAAAATCCAACGAACTCAACTTTCGCCCACCCGAAGCTCAGAAGAACTTTGTAGCGAGAAGAAGGTATTTACTGTTCACAGGAGCGTATTATGCATCTACCTGAGTCGCATTCAGCAATTAGGATTACATGACTGCAATATTTATATTACCTAAATATTAATTCAAGGGTATATGATATTTACAGCGCATTTTATATTCCAGAAACAGAAAGGCTCGATAGTGATGGTCGGCGATGATGGAACTCTTGTTGATACGCCATCACTTGATGTAATTTTTTACTGTTCTATTAGAGTACTGCGAATAACAGCTCTGACCTTTCAGGTTGTTGGTAGTTCTGTGGATTCCGAAGCTTCGGGCAGAAGAGTACAAAGTCAGAGCGCATTTGAACGCTTGATTCTCAACTCTGGAGAATCAGTCATTGGTGAAGGCGAACGTGAGGACGATGACAATGAGACTGGGAATTTGGTCGAAAAGGCTGAATCGGAACAAGCAGAATATGAACGGAAAAAAGCGAGCATGGGGAAAGATTCAATCGATGAGCTTGCTATGATGATGAGCTATGAAGGTGATAGCAAGAAAAAGCGGAATTCTAGTGCGGAGTCTATTGAGAATGTAAAATCTAAAGAAGATTCCTGTATTTTAAACCCGTCAAACGCAGCGGAAAGTGTCAACTCTTTGACAAATTGTAAATTGGCTAAAACCCAAAGTGCAAGATCGGTTGTTGTTGCTCCCAATAAAAAGGAGAGCTCTCCGTTAGATGTGAAAAAGAAGGCTCAAGAAGAAACTGCCGAGAAGGCAAGAAAGAAAATATCTGTTGGAAAGACTCGGAAGCGTGAAAGTTCACGGACGGCATCGCCGATGATCACTCCATCTGGCTCCAAAGAAACTGCAAAGATGATGAGGGCCGTTCGTGACAAAGGCACCTCGATTGAAACATCTGTACGTTTTTGAGATCTTCTTGTTATGGGTGATTGCGAACGAGAATGTAAGGACTGAGGTGGACAATTTATGTCATCGTAGTTACTTGGATTTCAATAGAGTGTAGAATAAGTGAATGCCATCGATGATTCAGGTTAATACGGAGGAAAACAAACAAAAAAGCAGCGCCATCCCAAAACAGAAAACGGGACGAAAATGATTACTTCCATCATCGTTAGAATTTCTGCATTTTCCATCGCGACTTATTTGCTTTAAAGATTAACTTCACTGGCTGTTCACTCATTGATTGCCTGTATGTGTCTTCGCTAAATTAATAAATAAATTTTCGATGAATGTGGAATCCTATTTTCGGAACTCATTCGATCACAACAGGCTATTCTTAGTGAGCTCAAGGGTACCTGCAGGCGCTACAGGAGCATGTTCCACCAATATTTTCTTGTCGACAAATGCAGTGTGTTAAAAAGGACGAGATATTTTTTTCGAAGAATACAGGGATTGTAACAAGAGCCATCTGTGAAATTTGGGCACCGAACAAAAAACCGCAAAAAATCGTAGATGGTCTAGTACCTTCCCGTTTTTTTGTAGAATGGACTTCGGGAACCCCTTGTGATGATTAATCTTGTGACCGTTATTGGTTGTCTAATAAAGTAGGTTTCGTTATTCCATCCCTTTATCAAAAAAGTTCAGGAAAACGGTGAAATGTTCTATACTCTAACGTCACCCATTCGAGATGTGGTACTTATTTCCCATTCATCAGTTACTGACGTTTTGGCTCTCAGTGGAGAGAGGTACCTTCCCGCTCGCAGTGTTTCAACGTCCCATCTTTCCTTTGATTTATCCACGTGGCCCTGGAGATCGGTCATCTTATCACAGCCTGCTTCAGAACAGCTCCAGGGCCCAGTTCATAAAGGATGGCCCCAAACTGGCTCAAGCATGGGGCTCGACTTTTGTACGACCCCCCCCCCCACCCCCCCGCATGAAAAACGTCTATTTCGCATCTATTTCCACTGGTTCCGAAGTGTAATTGGCAAATAAAAAAATATGGTCCTTGACTTTCAGCTCCTTTGCCGACGATGAAGAAGTCAATTTCATAAAAGATTTTTGTAGTATTAAGAAAGCGCTTTTTTGTGGTTTCCAAATATACTGATTTATACTCATTTATGTGAGTCGAAGTAGAGCTTAAATTGTGGCAACTCTGAATCTACTTTGACTTTATTTTCAGAAAATATTTTTGTAACCATTGCATCTTATTTTCTTCTAGTTTTCGACGTATATGTTGTGTTTCCGGAATTCTAAAATTTTACCGATTCACATCCGTGTAAATGTAGCCATTTTATCCTTCGTGAATCGGGTTTGATTGCATTCAATAACCTCTTTTTCGGAACTTTAACAGAAACTGAACAAAAATTTCAATGTTGTTTTTTCTTACTCCACAAACTCAAATTTCTTTTCATGATCTAAAATTTCAATTAATGCAATTTTGAATCGATATGCTGCCTCTTTCTTTCTGGGGGCGGGATGGCCGAGAGGTTAATAGCTTAGGCTCAAGATCTCGATGATCAGGGTTCGATCCCGTCCCAGGCAGAAACCCTTGCCTAGCTTGGAAATAGCTGAAAAAAGGTGTCGGTTCAAGCGACAGGCCCGTGTGACAGGTCGGCTGATGGAGGATAACTGTCACGATCACAAGACGGATCGATGGTCGCATGCAAGGAAGTGGCGCACAAGAACCTGCGATCGAGGACGATATGGCCACCCCACAAGGAGCTCAAGACAGAGACAAGATGGTAGTGTGGCACCTCAACAAATGCGGGAGCAGCACTAAGAAGAAAGAAGACGGAACGACTATCATGAAAGACGTACCCCGTAGTTGATCGGGATAAAAACGTTCTGGAATAATGCTGCCTCTTTCTATGATAGAACTCATGCTTTCTCAATCGGCGGATGTGGGAAGTTCAACCTTATTAGTTGGCTTGAAATCTTTCAGAAAACATTCATTGTTTACTGCAGGAACGTGAAGACTCAATACTTATTGAAAAACTTATTGCAAGAATCAATTCCACTTCCGCATCCGAGTAACTTTCTTTTCAGGAGACGAAAAAATTCCATGTTGTCCCTGCGGAACCTGAAAAGAATAACTTGATTTAGGCTATATGACATTTGGGAACCTGCAGGAACCCATGTAGATGTGAATGAATGTATACAGAAATCTCCCGGTTTCATAAATAGGACCCCCTTCCATCGACAACTCCTCTTCGAGATGAGCTCTGAGTACGACCTCCCCCCATCAGACGAGGTCCAATGACGACCTCCCCCTTCGATTCTCGACCCTCAAGCTTGAGCCTGGCCCCAAAGTGTAGAATGCTTCAGAATGCTTTTCTCAATATAGGGCTAGAAAAACAAATCCAACGCAGTTGGTGCCGCTGGCTTGGACAGGACCTCGGAACGAATCGAATATTCGAATGAATATTCAAATATTCGACGCGACGTAGTTGCTCGTCTAGTTAAGTTCTCGCGCTTTTCGCCGCAAGCATCATCAGAACAAAAGGAAACCCACGACTTTCATCCCTGCGGCAGTTGATCAGTAGCGACGTAGCTGCTCGTCTGGTTGATTTCTTGCGCTTTTCGCCGCAAGCATCATCAAAAACAAAGGGAACCCACGACTTCCATCCCTGCGAAAGTTGATCAATGTACGAAGAGACACAATACGATTTTCTTCCCAATTTCCTAACATTTCAACGTCAAAACTTCAACGCACGAGCCCCAAGGGCCCTTGTTTGACTGATCCGCTAATTACCATTGTGCGCAAGATCAGCTACCGTACTCTCGCGGCGGGATCAATTCTGCGCATCGACGTTCATCTCACGGATGGCTTTGGAACCGCGCGCTATTTCATCACAGAGTCTCAAGTCTCCTCCTTGCAATGCTTAGGAATATTCCTTTCAAGCATTTCCTGAACCTTAGATCCCGTCCCTCACAACCACCTTTTGGGAGCGGGACCCAGCGCTTCTGTGTGTGTGTGTGTGTGTGTGTGTGTGTGTGTGTGTGTGTGTGTGTGTGTGTGTGTGTGTGTGTGTGTGTGTGTGTGTGTGTGTGTGTGTGTGTGTGTGTGTGTGTGTGTGTGTGTGTGTGTGTGTGTGTGTGTGTGTGTGTGTGTGTGTGTGTGTGTGTGTGTGTGTGTGTGTGTGTGTGTGTGTGTGTGTGTGTGTGTGTGTGTGTGTGTGTGTGTGTGTGTGTGTGTGTGTGTGTGTGTGTGTGTGTGTGTGTGTGTGTGTGTGTGTGTGTGTGTGTGTGTGTGTGTGTGTGTGTGTGTGTGTGTGTGTGTGTGTGTGTGTGTGTGTGTGTGTGTGTGTGTGTGTGTGTGTGTGTGTGTGTGTGTGTGTGTGTGTGTGTGTTGTGTGTGTGTGTGTGTGTGTGTGTGTGTGTGTGTGTGTGTGTGTGTGTGTGTGTGTGTGTGTGTGTGTGTGTGTGTGTGTGTGTGTGTGTGTGTGTGTGTGTGTGTGTGTGTGTGTGTGTGTGTGTGTGTGTGTGTGTGTGTGTGTGTGTGTGTGTGTGTGTGTGTGTGTGTGTGTGTGTGTGTGTGTGTGTGTGTGTGTGTGTGTGTGTGTGTGTGTGTGTGTGTGTGTGTGTGTGTGTGTGTGTGTGTGTGTGTGTGTGTGTGTGTGTGTGTGTGTGTGTGTGTGTGTGTGTGTGTGTGTGTGTGTGTGTGTGTGTGTGTGTGTGTGTGTGTGTGTGTGTGTGTGTGTGTGTGTGTGTGTGTGTGTGTGTGTGTGTGTGTGTGTGTGTGTGTGTGTGTGTGTGTGTGTGTGTGTGTGTGTGTGTGTGTGTGTGTGTGTGTGTGTGTGTGTGTGTGTGTGTGTGTGTGTGTGTGTGTGTGTGTGTGTGTGTGTGTGTGTGTGTGTGTGTGTGTGTGTGTGTGTGTGTGTGTGTGTGTGTGTGTGTGTGTGTGTGTGTGTGTGTGTGTGTGTGTGTGTGTGTGTGTGTGTGTGTGTGTGTGTGTGTGTGTGTGTGTGTGTGTGTGTGTGTGTGTGTGTGTGTGTGTGTGTGTGTGTGTGTGTGTGTGTGTGTGTGTGTGTGTGTGTGTGTGTGTGTGTGTGTGTGTGTGTGTGTGTGTGTGTGTGTGTGTGTGTGTGTGTGTGTGTGTGTGTGTGTGTGTGTGTGTGTGTGTGTGTGTGTGTGTGTGTGTGTGTGTGTGTGTGTGTGTGTGTGTGTGTGTGTGTGTGTGTGTGTGTGTGTGTGTGTGTGTGTGTGTGTGTGTGTGTGTGTGTGTGTGTGTGTGTGTGTGTGTGTGTGTGTGTGTGTGTGTGTGTGTGTGTGTGTGTGTGTGTGTGTGTGTGTGTGTGTGTGTGTGTGTGTGTGTGTGTGTGTGTGTGTGTGTGTGTGTGTGTGTGTGTGTGTGTGTGTGTGTGTGTGTGTGTGTGTGTGTGTGTGTGTGTGTGTGTGTGTGTGTGTGTGTGTGTGTGTGTGTGTGTGTGTGTGTGTGTGTGTGTGTGTGTGTGTGTGTGTGTGTGTGTGTGTGTGTGTGTGTGTGTGTGTGTGTGTGTGTGTGTGTGTGTGTGTGTGTGTGTGTGTGTGTGTGTGTGTGTGTGTGTGTGTGTGTGTGTGTGTGTGTGTGTGTGTGTGTGTGTGTGTGTGTGTGTGTGTGTGTGTGTGTGTGTGTGTGTGTGTGTGTGTGTGTGTGTGTGTGTGTGTGTGTGTGTGTGTGTGTGTGTGTGTGTGTGTGTGTGTGTGTGTGTGTGTGTGTGTGTGTGTGTGTGTGTGTGTGTGTGTGTGTGTGTGTGTGTGTGTGTGTGTGTGTGTGTGTGTGTGTGTGTGTGTGTGTGTGTGTGTGTGTGTGTGTGTGTGTGTGTGTGTGTGTGTGTGTGTGTGTGTGTGTGTGTGTGTGTGTGTGTGTGTGTGTGTGTGTGTGTGTGTGTGTGTGTGTGTGTGTGTGTGTGTGTGTGTGTGTGTGTGTGTGTGTGTGTGTGTGTGTGTGTGTGTGTGTGTGTGTGTGTGTGTGTGTGTGTGTGTGTGTGTGTGTGTGTGTGTGTGTGTGTGTGTGTGTGTGTGTGTGTGTGTGTGTGTGTGTGTGTGTGTGTGTGTGTGTGTGTGTGTGTGTGTGTGTGTGTGTGTGTGTGTGTGTGTGTGTGTGTGTGTGTGTGTGTGTGTGTGTGTGTGTGTGTGTGTGTGTGTGTGTGTGTGTGTGTGTGTGTGTGTGTGTGTGTGTGTGTGTGTGTGTGTGTGTGTGTGTGTGTGTGTGTGTGTGTGTGTGTGTGTGTGTGTGTGTGTGTGTGTGTGTGTGTGTGTGTGTGTGTGTGTGTGTGTGTGTGTGTGTGTGTGTGTGTGTGTGTGTGTGTGTGTGTGTGTGTGTGTGTGTGTGTTGTGTGTGTGTGTGTGTGTGTGTGTGTGTGTGTGTGTGTGTGTGTGTGTGTGTGTGTGTGTGTGTGTGTGTGTGTGTGTGTGTGTGTGTGTGTGTGTGTGTGTGTGTGTGTGTGTGTGTGTGTGTGTGTGTGTGTGTGTGTGTGTGTGTGTGTGTGTGTGTGTGTGTGTGTGTGTGTGTGTGTGTGTGTGTGTGTGTGTGTGTGTGTGTGTGTGTGTGTGTGTGTGTGTGTGTGTGTGTGTGTGTGTGTGTGTGTGTGTGTGTGTGTGTGTGTGTGTGTGTGTGTGTGTGTGTGTGTGTGTGTGTGTGTGTGTGTGTGTGTGTGTGTGTGTGTGTGTGTGTGTGTGTGTGTGTGTGTGTGTGTGTGTGTGTGTGTGTGTGTGTGTGTGTGTGTGTGTGTGTGTGTGTGTGTGTGTGTGTTTAATTCTCATTCGTGCACGGTTGCGGTCCTCTGTTCACTTTGTAGTTGTTCGCGGCGTTTCTTCGCCTCCCTTTCTTTCTCTCATTCTTTTTTCTTGGTTTATCTTTTCTTGATTTATCTCATAGCGAAATCTTGCCGTGAACTGTCTTCCAGGACAGTGCATGCGGCATTTTTTGTGTCATCAATATCCGCTAAAACTTCGGTTTGGGAATTGTAAGAACCCAGATTACGTTTAGACGACAATTTCGCGTATTTGGCACAAGTGAAGAATGTTATCCTTATGTCATCTGCAGCGTACCTTGTCGACAACATGAGTATGGTCTGGAGCTTTTTTCAAAGACGCCGAGGAGAAAACGGAGAGGAATTAGCTGTGTGTACAGTTTGTTCGAAAACAGTGAGAATCCCGAAATCGAGGGCAACAACAAATTTGCTTTGTCACTTGAGAGACAATCACAAGGAGAGGCTGATGCAAAATCTTCACGGGCCTTGACGGTGGCTGAAACGAAGGAAAACCAGCAAACTTTACGACACTGTAAAAAGGAAATTGAGCAGTTCTACGAAAGCAGCAATTGACCAAAAACTTGCACAGATTATGGCAGATGGATCCCTTCCAAAGAACATGCTTTCGTTGAAATCATTCAAAGATTAGCTGCTGTTACTGAATCCAGGTTTTTGTGTTCCTAGTAGAAAAAAGCTTCTGAGCGTAATGAAAAAGGAAGTTGAAGCATACGAAGATTATATGAAAACACTGCTTTCCAATATCGACAACAAAATTGCCATAACGGCTGACAGCTGGACATTGGTGAACTCAAACTGTTCGTTACTAGCCATCACGGCTCACATCGGATGTAACAATTTTGAAGAGACGATTGTGCTTGACTGTGTTCCTCTTGCAGAGGAAAGGTGAGGACCCGGGGAAGTTTTCAGTTCTTCCGAAAAGGTGCACTGTTTCAGTCATACAGCATCAGTGATTGATGATAAATACGTCAAACGTTCGATCGCTTGGACATAAACTTGTCAAGAGTCGGTTTTTTCTTCGTCGCAGATGGGGCATCTGTTATGAAGTCTGCCGCCATGAACTTGAACCTTAGCTAGTGAGTTCTACTGTGAATAGCTGAATCACGTTGAAAAGTGTTTTTCGCCTTTTTTCAGCATTCAGTGTTGTGCCCATGTCATAAATCTGGTTGCAAGGGCGGGCCGCTCTTGAGTCTGAATGCGTCAAAGTGACTATCCAGAAGGTGAGAAGGATTGTATCCAAAGTGAACAGAAGTGGAAAAATCAAAACTATATTTAAAAGGTGCGTCAGCTACATACATTTGTTGAAGTATGCTTCGTCCTAACGACTCAGAGAAATGATCATCAGATTCCTGGGAGAGGCAGGTTTGCCAAAAATTTCACCAACTACAGATAGTCCTACGAGATGGGGTTCCACGTATACCACGCGTTCATTCGTTCCGTCGAAAAAAACCCCTATGTCCAACGTACAGAGCAGTGTCATACACGTGTAGGAACGCCGTAGGGCAGGAGCGGCTGTCATAGACCTATAGGATTGTAGATAGGTGGTCGACGGATAAACGTTGCTCCAAACACGTCTCGACTTTCGTGCAATTTCCCACTCTTGAGTGGGCGGGGTTAGGGGAGCAACGGACGGGTATGCTTGAACTCGGCCCGCCCGCATAGTCTGTGCTCTTACTCGCCCGTCGCGGCGTAGAAATATTCCCGACTTTGTTGTGCGATGTCGTGCCTATCGGTCATACATATATTTCCGTTCTCTATACACAGTACCGTTCCTTAGCTGATGGTTTCCAGAAATGAAATTGTTGTGCAACTGCGATCGATAAATGATATGTCTAATCATCATGCGACTGTTTACAATCGGACGGGAGCGAATAATTTATTAGAGAGATATGCGTGCTTGCCATGGTTTCTAGGTTGCTACTCACAGAAGCTCCGTAGGTGAGAGAGAACGCCGCAGAGACAAAATTTCAAGAGAAAGTCGAAGAGATCATGTTGCAAACAAATAATGCGAGAATATAATGGAACCGAGAAAGACGGAACTACACAAACACAGGAAATGTGACTGCGCGACGACTTGAAAAGAAAAGGGCTCAACGTCTCAATCACTAAGCACTGATAGCTCCTGGATTTGGCGTTTTACACGACGACAGACAGAGATAAAGATCAGCCACTGCTAATACGCGTACGAATATTTTTCAAATAATAACATTTGAATTAGCTCAGAAATCAGTTGTGCGAATGCAATAAATAGATTGTCCTAACACAAAAAATCTCATAGATTTCTAAACCGAGATCTTCTACATCTGCATAGAATAATTGGTTTTACTGTAGTACAGAAAAGCCAGATGGCTCAAGAGACAACGCGAATCATATGATAGCATTGAAATACCCTTGAAAGGTTCGCGAGACAATGCGCCTAATTCTTTGCTCACGAAATAAACGACGAATAAAGCATGACGTCTACTCCAGAAATAACGCCATCAATTACATGCCCGACTTCAATGTTCCGTTTGTACACGCCTTTATTTTCATCTGACCGGCCAACAGAGGGTTAATAGCGTACAACCAGTCGTACATCTGAAAAGTTTTTCGGCTTCAAGTACCGTGCTTTTCACACTGAAAAGTTTTTCATTTTTAAAAATTAACGATAACGCATAAGGGGCTACATGGGAGAGTCTATCTACCGAAAATTTTTGATCGATTTGCTCAAGTTCGAGGTTTCTAAAATAAGTAGAGACATGGTGAAAAGCTACTTCATGGAGATGGCTGTTATACCGAACTTGACATAATTGTTTTTTTTATAAAGAATGGCTTTATGTTTCTTTCTGCAGTGCTCGGACAAACAATCAGCGTCTCCACGGCTGGCTCTGGGGTAACACATCGAATGGCGATTACAACTGTATAGGTTGTTTTTGCTATGGGCAAATGGATGGCCCAAAAAAGGCAAGAAACCTTGTCAACCGCTATTCAACTCAATGTCTTCACCTTTCATGGCAAAGGATTGAAATTTTTCTTACCTCATCACCTGGCATGATCTGCATAAGAAATCCGCGATGGTTCGTGCAGACGGAGAACGTATTCGGCACTTTTAGCATAGCCTGCTGGTCTTCCGAGTACTCAACCCGAGCGTTTGCCAGGTTTATAATACCACGAATTACCTTAATTTATTATTCATTAGAATACGTCAAAAAGACGTGCACCGAAAGATAACAACCACGACATGAAAAAAAGATGTCCAAGGTGAGCAAGTCATACTATTAGGTTGTCCGGAAATTAATGCAAGTTTTCAACCTCAAACTTCAACAACATATCTCAGCTCAAAGGAGTGCTCGTTACTCAAAATAAAAACCGTTGCAGTCTACATATCTCTGCCGATGTGACACCATCTGACTTATTCCTGTAGCGAGAAATTCTGGACTTCTGGAGAAGGTCAATTCGTTGAAGTCAGTTTTCACTTGCGCTTGGTCAGTAAAGCATTTCTCACGCAAGAACTCATCTTGATGCTTGAACAAGTGATAGTCGCTAGGAGACAAGTCCGGTGTGTATGGTGGATGAGGAAGAATCTCGGAACCCAACTCGTTCAATTTCCGAAGCGTCGGATGTGCGACATGTGGCTTCGCACTATCGTGAAGCAGAATTGTTGCCCACCTATTTAGGAATGCCGAATTCGAAAGTCGCAATTTCTCGTTCATTTCGTCAGTTTGCTGAACGTACTTCTCTGCTGTAATGGTTTCACTCCATGGCAGGAAGCTGTGGTGTGTCGATCCTGAAGCACACCACCAAACTGTGACCATGATCTTCTTTGGCTTCGGGAAGTGCTTCGGAGCTTCATCAACGTTCAGTCATTGAGCACTTCGCCTCAGGTTGTCGTAAAGAATCCATTTCTCATCGCATGTTATAATGCGATGGAGAAAAGATCCGTTCTTTTTGCGAAGAAAGAGCGCCGACGACACATCGAGTCGACAATTTTTTCGGTGCTCGTTCAACTCGTGCTGTATCCATTCATCTTATTTCTTCGTCTTTCCTTTTTCTCCAGATGCTCGCAAGCACTTGTTTTGATCACATCGAGCTCTTTTACAAGTTGTTGAACAGGTCCACGAGTATTGGCTCCCACCAACCTCTTCAATTCATCGTCGTCAACAGCAAAGTGACGGCCGGGCCCTTCTTCATCTCCAAGATCGAACTCACCACGACGAAATTTTTGCAGTCAGCCTGTCACTGTGGATTGTTAACACTTCCTTGGACAAATACGTGGTTGATGTTCCGACTCGTTTCCGTTGCAGTTCTACCCAGCTTGAACTCATAGTAGTAAATGTGTCGAAATCGCTGCTTTGACCACTCTATTCCTATCCTAGAAAACTTACGGTGTCGGGGTCTGTTTGAAAAATCAATTACACTGTAAGATAGACATTGCAATGTTATGTTTCAATGCATTGTTTTGAGAAAAGTGGCGCTCTAAAGAATGAGGGGTGAAACATGCATTAATTTCCGGACAACCTAATAGTTGTAAAAGCAAAGTGTAACGTGGAAAACAGCCATCGCTAAATAGGACTGAGCTCAAACTGCGACGGTAATCGGGGGTGCTAATGGAGGGCAAGGAACTATATTAAATTATTTAGGAAAAAATTGATAGGGCAAAAAAAATTAAAGCAACATTGAAGATTGTTAGGTCTGTCATGTATGCAGCTGCCCTACGGTAGGGGTAAACGAAGTTCCATGCCAGTTAATTAGCCCTATAAGAACTGCTTCTAGTTAGGACACGACATTCCAATAGCCAATACTGAGAAAACGTATACAAAAAGAAAACCGAGAAGATTTAATTAATTGATGTGAGTAACATCACAGTTTTAGTTACTTCCAAGAAAGAGCTTCTGAGAAATATCTTTCACTTCGAATGCACTTACAAGATCCTTTTCATCTCGGAAAAGAAGAATGTATGGTCGTCGAACGACCACCCAGCGTCTTGTCCAACCTTGTGTCTTTTCCTCCAGGAAATTCATATAGCCCTTACGAGACACGACGACACCAACTCGTTCTTCGATGACCTGAAACTCCAATTCCGTGTTAAGTTAAGGAAGGTTTACGGAATGTTACCCGCAAAAAGATAATTGAGTAAAATCTTTTCACCTCCGGCACCAGTAGGTTAAGCTGATTGAGGCGGCTGCCGCTTAGGCTACGCTTCAGCGCCAGCTGGTCGAGAACCTCATCCGTACAGCTCAAGTTCTGATCGGACTTTGATTTTTGTCGACATAGTTGATCGAGCGACGGAGAAGACTTCACCATGGATCTAACGAAGGCATTTCATGTAAGTTTTACGCATACATAAGTTATAAACACTCACTTATCGGAAGTAGGTGATGTGGCGCTGTTGCTGCTGCTCTCGTCACTCAGCTCTTGCACTCGGTTACCCGTCGGAGGGTCCTTGTTGACTGGAATTCGTTGCGTGATCAGTCGAAGAACCTTGCCCGCAATGCCTGAAGCAGAATTTCACATCAGGTCGAAGTGAAACAGAAACATGAAAAGCTAGATCCTCTTTGGAATCAGACGTACCCTTTTCCTTCTCGTCCAACTTCACAGTGTCTGGAATAGCGCAGACAGGGTCGCAAGGTGAGACTGGCGTTTTCGGCTCTCCGTGCTTCCTCTTACCCTTCAGTTTGTCACGAAGGCGTAGGAACAGACGCACCCTTTCCACCTAAATGGCAATTGTTATCGTTTGTTTTGATATCGATTAGCCGGCCTAGGTAATGTTTTGTGAAAAAACTCCACCAAAGCAATACAGTGCGTTTCAAAAGTATGTATCCACCTTATATTCGCCAATTTCAAGCTTCGCGTTCGTTTTCACGAACCGGCGTTTGTTGCATTAAATTCCTCGTGGTCAAAAATATCTGGGTTGCTCTTCCCAGTAAAAGTAATCATTTCCAACAAAAACAGACCGTTTATGAATTTTTTTGTTTGTTTCAAAATATGTATCCACTTTGAGACTCCGCGCGTTTTTAATTTCCCCCTCAAACGATATGCTTCGTTTTGGCGGAAAACTAGGAATATTAATAGTGTTCTTGTCGAACACTACAAAATAACCACGATGCACATTCATGGAACCGCGTTGTCATTGGAGGAACAAGCTCAGATCCGAGCCCTCAAGGGCACGGGCTTGTCAAATTGCGACATTGCTCTCCAACTCGGCCGTCCGCATGGGTTCGTGGCCTGTTATCTTCAGAATCCTGACGGCTATCTACCAGCACCTTTACTTGGACGTCCACGACTGCTTTCGAGTCAGGATCGTCGAAGAATTGGCCGCATTGTGTCGAACTCGACATGGGGTGTCAACAAAATTCGTTCCAGTACGGGTCCAGCTGCTTCGCAAACGACGATCTGCCGCTCAATGCGGATGAACGACCACATCTGCTGACGGACCATGCAAGAGGCAGCTCGCCACATGGACTTCTATAAGCGGGCGAGATCGAATTGTGCGCGAAAGAAAATGGTGACACAGTGAGCTGAGGTAGAGACATCCTCGTCTTATTAACGTTGCTAGTTTTGGCGGAGTTTCAGTTTCAGGTGATCTTAAGTGATGAAAAGAAGCTCAATCTAGACGGTTCGGATGGCTTCTGGATAGACCTGCGACAATCTCCCATGGTGTGCTCTCGGTGAAATTCTGGAGGCGGCTGGTTAACGTTATGGCACGGCTTCTGCATCAGCGGATAGCTGAAGCTCAGCTTTCCATCTTGTCGAATAGACCGTCTGGAGTACCAATGTGTGCTGGAGTACAGCCTTCTTCCCTTCTTGGGAGGCAGCAGGAAGCAGACACATGTTCTGCAGCAAGATGACGCTGCGGTGCATGTGTCTAGATCGACTACTGATTGGCTCCAGCGCAACCGCATCCGGACAATGGACTGGCCAGTTTGTTCTTCTGACTGGAGAACATGTGGAGGATTGTTGTACGGCAGGCCTACGCGGTCAACAAGCAGTTCAGTAGCGTTGAGGAGGTGAAGAGGGCAGTGGTGACCGCTTGGGACAACATCAGCGACGACATGATCCGAAGCTTTGTTGGTAGCATGGGTAATAGAATGTCCGATGTTATAAGAGGAAATGTTGGTCCAATCGACTATTAGAAATTAGATAAAAATTGATTTTTCTGCAAGTGGATACATATTTTGAAACAAACAAAAAAATTCAAAAACGGTCTGTTTTTGCTGGAGATGATTATTTTTACTGGGAAGAGCAACCCAGATATTATTGACCACGAGAAATCTAATGCAACAAACGCCGGTTCGTGAAAACGAACACGAAGCGTGAAATTGCCGAATATAAGGTGGATACATACTTTTGAAACGCACTGTAGTAGAACAATATTTGTGCGAAACTTCAATAGCCCACATATTTTTGAAGTTTTTTTCGAGCAGTTAGTTCACCTGCTGAAGGCGGGTTAGTTTCTCCAGCTCCCACTGGTGCTCAAATATGAGGGAATCGCCTCGTGGACGCCACTGTCCAAGATTCTCCTCGCCACGGACGTAAGCTGAGGAAGTATCGAGCACACGTCGTTGGCGACGTACGGCACCTGAGAAGGAATAGATAGGTATGGAATCAGTTAGGAGAACTGAAACAACAAATTATTAATGGTCAAAAGAAGGGTTCCACTGCAAACATAAGTATCTTGTGAAAACCACCCATATTAAAAAATAAGTTTAAATATTTTGAGAGAATCTGTTCGAAAAAACCTGAGCTGAAGGGAACCGCCCCATCTAATCTGCTAGTCTAATGTAAGGTGGACCCATGCCAAGAGGAAGCATTTTAAGACGAGATTTCAGAGCAATTCAAACAAGTATATTTCTTTTTGTTTTCAATCAATAGCTACCACTCTCAACTCATATAATTTAATTCACCCGCAGTTTTCGTAATTTAATATGTCACTTATATTCCTAGTCGCTTTTCCCCACTTAACGTTTAATTTCAAATTCGTCTCAAACATAATTTTTATTGTTGTTAGTTCTCTTTTCTCATATTAGGGTTCCGTTTAATGGATTGTCGTTAATAAATAAAGAAACATCTCCATTGGTTATTAACTTGCTAAGTATTTCACTCAAAACTTGTGGGATAGGTTCGCGTAACGAGACACACAAAAGCATTTGGTCAGCGTACCGGGACTACCTGAGTCGTTCGCATCTTTGAGACACAACTGGTACACGCCGGGTACTCGATTCATCTCTGGTGACTTTGAAATGCCACCGATCAGCGATCGACAGAATCTGAAAATTGTATACGTTACCGGAAAGCCTCATATTCCTATTTGAATAGGTATTTGAATAAATATTGAAAACAGACACCGTAATGGCTGTGTACTAGTACTTTTAAGGCTGGATAGATCGTCCACTGGGAGAGCTTGGCTGCTAATCATGCGACTTGCAGGACATTCGACGTCTAATGGCTCACTGTCGTGCCGACGGACTCCATCATCCGACCACACGAATAATCTGGACCACCAACACCCATCTTGGCCGATGGTGCAACCCTTGATGATCTAGCCGACGTCACCTCAAAGCTCACCGCATCCATCGCCGTACCCGATCTAACTATTCACTCGCTTTAATGATAAACTACGAGACAGAAGGGAAAGTGCCTCCACCCAGTGCTGTGCAGCATTACTCATAAAGCACCTTTCAAATCCATCCAGTTACACAGTAAGCCTCTTAAACTACCAATGGTTCAGCTCTGACTTCTAGTGAGAACCCGCCTCGAACACGTTCAAGCAATCAAGTGGTGCTACATAGAAAAAATTGATTCAAAATAGATTTCAACAAGTTGATGAGAAAAGCGTCCGAAATTGTTATCCCTATGAAGACCACGGCTAATCCCACTTGATAATAGTTATGAATTTTCCATTGTGTATTTAATGAAACAAAGTATATCTTACCTGCTAGCAGCGGATATCTTTGAATCTCTCGCGTAAATAAGAACACAGATATCCTTTGTGATCACAGCCGGTTGGGCACATCCTTCTAGCTCCATATACGCTGATAAAGTCATGTAGATCTGAAATGAGTTGATGATGGCAAACTTGTCCACAAAGTGTCCATATCATAGATGGGGCAGGTGATCAGCTATGTTTCATTTTCTTGATTTCAAGGTTCGCCTTTGTGTTTTCTTCAGCATTTCTCATAGTAAATGTCCACGTCACATAGTAAATAGCAAATAAATAGGTAGAATTATTAAACGACCGTCCTAGATTGCTAATGAGATATGCCACACGACGAAACCATTGAATTTTGATTCGAATAATTCGTGATCTAATCTGAAATAATAAATCATCCTACCTGATCACCATAGTTCGAGACCCGATTGAGCAGCGGAGAATTGTGGAGAGAGCTGTCCCATGCGGCTTCGAATTGGAAAAACGATCTGAAGAGATGTTCAGCACAGTATAATTTCGACTAGAAGAGCGACTTCGTTACGAATTTTCCAAAAAGCGTTTTCAGAAGCTTGAGGACGAAACTTGGTGCACAACATTAACCTTCTTTACGTCCTATTGATGATGCATACATATTTATTTTTCTAGAAAAGAAAGTTGCTGAGTTCGTGATGTTACCTCTCATCCATGCTGAACTCCAGAAATGTGCCAGGGAACAGACCAAGAGACAGCACGTCTGAAAGTGAGTGCACTTTCAGCTATTCACAGTGAGAATTCATCTATATATAAATGTGAAAATATTGAAGTAAATGTGAAAAAAATAAATAGTAAATAAAGTAAATAAATATATATATAAATGAAATATGAAAGTAGAATGGAGTTCTACGAATAATTCTCACCAATGTCTTCTCCACCGCTCCACTCAGGGCCGCTTCGAATTCGACCCACAACCAGTTCTTGGCAGTCTTTCCACTTAATTTCACCCTAAATAGGAACCAGCACTCAACAATTCCTGACTCGCTTTGATGGATAATAGACAGATCAAAACTTTGTATTTCGAGTTTTCAGCGATGGTGGACAACTATTTCTTCGTTAGAAAATGGAGAGACTTCTCTAGGTGATTACTGCTGCAGCAAAAGAACAAGGCCTTTTATCTCCGAGGAAAACAGAAATTGACATCGGCAAACAAAGAATCGAAAACTTGCTTGCTGAATGCAACTTGACTTTTTAATTGAATTAGTTTCCAGTATTCATTATTCTTTTGAGTGCCCAACAAAATTGAACTAAGTATATGCCTAACCTCCACGTATTGTAATTTGACTATGATCACAATAAATGGTCCTGATTTTACCTCTCTTTGCTTATTTCCATTTTTTCTGCAATTTTCCACGTCTGACTAGAGTATTTCTTGACACTGAAATGCTAACAGTTGCACGCACCAGTAGCCGACAAAGTGGTTTTCTTAGTAAAGTGTACACTACGTTGTTTACTTTTTGGGAATGGTAAAAGAGTGGAGGAAGTAATTTACCACTTATTTAGATTTGGCTATAGGTAACACTTTGTTTTATAAAAAATATAATGCTGATGCCAGGCTTCATTCGAGCAGTAAAAATTGGATTAATAGGTTAACAGTAACATCTGGGAATGGTGGAGGATGTAATTTTCCATTTAGATTTGGCTATATGTAATACTTTGTTTTATAAAAAATATGATACTGATGCCAAGCTCCATTCGAGTAGTGAAAATGCGACTAATAAATTAACGGTAACTTCTGGAATGTAGCTTGAAGTTGCGATTGTAATTTGTTGCCATTGCATAGCCATCTACTGATTGGTTTCTGAACAGCGTTATCCGTGGACGTCGATAAAGGTTGATTTCCCTACCCATCACTTCTTATCGCAATCGTTTTTTAACACCAACCCGTTCGTGGCATATGGTGATTTTGATCCTTCGCTGAATTCCTTGATGAAGTAGGAAGACACCATGAGTGGGTAGGCCTTGGGCATGGTCCACTACAGCCGGCACATACTCTCCGCTTCCGGCCAGCTCACAGATCTCGAACCACACCAGCATATCCGTTTTCGAGCGAATTTGTGTTGTGCTGGAAAGCATTTAAAATTCCAAGCTAAAATAATTTTATTGAATTGACAAATGCAACTTAGTTTCATGTTTAATCACTATAGACATAATATAGGTATGTTCTTGAAGAAAACTGCTACTTTACCATCTGAATGCAGCGTCATGCACGTCATCGCCATCTCTGTTTTTTTGGATGGAAGGGTTTGAAGGTTTGAATAAATTCTGTGTGTCGCGTGCGTTTGACAATATACGGTTCTCGATTTTTTGTTTTAGTGACCACTCGATTAAAATATTTGTATTTTATCGAATGGTCACATAGTAAAGAGGTAAATAAGCAGAATAATCAATCAATTGATATGAGTCGCCTGAAAGGTGGAGCCTGCCTCGAAAGTGCATTTATAGAAAGCATCGTATTTAACAACAATTCTTTTGAGAATTTGTGGTTATATTGATGCTCAGACCTCAATTTAAGTAACTTTTTATGAGTACATAGCTATACAAGTGAAACAGGGTGGGTTATCTTCCGCTCGGTCGCTGTCCTATCAACAACTGACCCAGTCATTATATGAAGCGTGTTTTAAAGACTTGTCGGATAAGATGTGGAGGATCGCCTACGTCTAGCTCGATGCATTATTTTTTAGGTTGTTCTGGTGTCTTTATATCAATATCTTCGAAATCTAGATTTTTCTTTTATTTTCGAAGTACGGTTTTTGAACAGTAGCCATTTTTAGACTGTTGGCAAATCGATATCCCTAATAAACAAACAAATAAATATAGGCTGATCCGTGAGTTTTGCTTACCTTCTACTTAAGGGGAGTCGAAAAAAATAAAACAACCTACCTGTTCTGAATCGGTGCATTGGCCTTCTTGCTTTTCACAGGCGTCGAAATAACAAGTGATGGTTGTTGGAAGGTTAACTTTGTCGACATGCGACGCCTAAATCACCGAGACATGCTTTTCGTCAAGTGTTTTTCATTAGAATTGTTTAGGAAATTGAACGGCACTCACCCTAAGGCGCTATGCTGACGTTCGAATTGGAAACCTTCGGGTTTCTGTTGGTAGTGTCCGAAAGCCTGAATATCAGTGACTGAACATCAAAATGCAAAGAACATTGGACATGGGTTGTTCCTTTCCATTAACTCTTTGCATACCTCGAAAATGATTGGGAAGTGATGGAGATAATGGAGGAATGTTCGGCTCATTTTGATGTGCAGATTTTGCGAATGCGAGAAGGAGAGCGGAGCTCGTCCTGTATTTTTCAGCGGCTCCGTTGAGAACGCTTCATCGTGGCGGTGCAGGAAGCTGAAATCACACGTGTGCTCTTCGATTCATTCAAATGTTTATTTCAAAATAAATTTAATATTAAAAATATTCCGTTTATGAATTTCTATACTATTATCTATTCTCTCAAAATCGGGGCTACCAAAATTAGATAAAACATGCACATTTTCACTAGCGTCACCCTCCCAGTCTCAGTGGACACGACAGAATTGGGAAATACGAAAGCCACCTATATTCTCTCCCTGAGCATCACAGAATGTTTTCTGGTGGTCGTTATGATCAGAGTGCGTGCTTTTGGTACGTAGGAAAATGCAGAAATGTGAAAGGAATGTAAAACATAACAAAAAATATAAACCGTAAGACAAACTTGAACTGGCAGAATACGTCCGAGTACTGCTCGGAGACGTCGATCGCCTGTAGAACAACAACGCGGAAACAGAATTCCTGATCTTCCTTCATGTGTGCAGGGAATACGAGTTGTTGGCTTTCATCTGGAACAATGACAATTCCATGGGGTATTGGTAGATGTCAAAGGGTATTGGTAAAACGACCAGGAAAGAATATCACCACTGGAATTCAGTTCAACGACATAAACTCTATGTCGCAACAATTGGATGGTTTTCGAACGAGTTTTGAAACTCGACATCAACGTTCCCTAAAGATAGATGAACCCGGATGGTGCGACCGTGTGACTGGATCATTACTACTATAAAAAACCTAAAGGAGACAGTTATAATCTCGAACCCTATGTCTGCGCGTGCCTTCACCATGGTATCAGATCAGTGCTACCCTAGCATTAAAACACAAAGTGGATTAAATACACAACATCAACATACAGCGTCGGAAAAAATAGTCACCTTCGTTTTCGCCGTTCCGGCACGTCTTCAGGAAGTCTTCTTTGCGGAAGTGCAACTTTGCCGTTTGGCGGACACCTTTCTTTTGTACGTCAGTTTCTACTGAAACAATTTCTTCTCAGCATAATGTACGATAAAGGAGTAAAACATAACTTCAAAGATAATGTTAGCCTAATCCTTTGACAGGTTCCTTTCGAGCCCAGAAAATATTATGAAAGGCTAGCCGGTCTGGCCAGCATGTGCTATTGTCACATATCCTGAGGACTATGACGTGATTTACCCGTTTGGATGCCTGTAGCGCCTCTTACCACTACACAGCGCGGGCCCTTAGCCGCCGCAGAGGTGAGAAATGGGTGACCTACAATTCCGAGCTCTCGCCGGCACTTCTGGAATGGAAAAATGCTGCTTCCGACCCCTAATTTTTCTTCGGAAGGTTGAGGCGTATGGCGACATGGACTCCGTCGAAACACAAGAACAGGTGCGTTGATTTGCTATTATTTACGTTTATACTTGTTTCTGTTACATTGTTTTCATTTTTTGTGTGTTTGTGATTCTCTGAAGGGAGTCTCGAATACAGATGTAATTGAATAAACTAATGAAATAGAATAAAATAAATGCAAAGGTGTTAGAGGTAGGAAAGAATAAACTCGCATGGATTGACAGGCTCGATGGCGACCTTCAGATATCCGCGTACGTCTCCTTTCTCGTTGACTATGGCGACCTTGTGGATCAGCGGTACATTGTGCAGGAGATTGCTCAGGTAGACGAAAGCTCTGGAACAAAACGGTTTCAGGAGTGTTCAAAATAACCTGACCTCTATCATCATTTGCTCAGGGGAATCTAACAGAGATTAGCCACCCAGTTTAGTTTCTTGAGATTCTACTAACGTATGCCATAGTACTGTCGTTGCCCTTAGCGTTAAGTTTAATATTTCTGGCAGTGCCACAATCGGTAGGAGCTCGCCGGTTCTTAGCGATCACCTGGTTATATCCTGGATGAATTAAACATGAACTTTCTTCACGTTCTCCCTTCTTGAAACCTCGGCATGATCGTACAGCTGTTTCGAGCTTCTGCAGGTCTGACGGTGGATCGCGCAGTGGGCTGCTGTTTCCTTCCTTCCTGGCGTGTTTCTGTTGGGACTGAGAAAACAAGTAAGAACTGCTGAGGACGGTTTTGCGCTTGGCCAAACAAATCAAAGGTCAAGAGTTTCGAGCTATTTTTAGGCCTCTGAAGGCAACGGATATTTCAACACGTCGGGCCGGTGAATATATGATCCACCTTATACACTCACTCGGCGCAGAAGCATAAAACAACTGTTAACAAAACGCATTCATTTAGAAGTACCTGCCAATCATCCTAAACCAAGGAAATCGGTCGTAGAATGGGTCTGTCCCCATCAACGCCTCCATCATTGGATCATCACATGGGCTGAGCTGATCGGCACCGTACATATCTCGCATCGACTCGAGTCGTTGTCTGCAAAATCAACGAAGTTTATCGTCTGAACTCCTACGCGGATCACACTCCACGCTGCGAACACTGCGGAACTGAGCGACAGGACGAGATGGGAAGGGATGCGTTGACAGACATGCAGTGCACACACACAGCCGAACTGTCTGCATCCGATGGACAGTATGCATGCACAGAATGCACCATCGAGTACGATGAAGACAAAGAAGAGTGGAAGCAGCGTGCAGGACAGGCAACCGTGGGCTACCGTACCTGTCGGGCACGAGTCGGGCCGGATTCAGCTGCAGAGCGGCCAGCCATCCCTCGGCTACCGTTTTATAGGGCGCGTCGGCCGGTGTGCCGACCACGGACAGCTCGGCGTTGTAGAAACTACGCATGTCTTCCAAGCGCTGCCTAGAAGAGAGACAAGGGTACGGTAGCCGACTACGTGAATCAGGCTGGGTAAGTGAGAGAGGTGAGAATGAGGAGAACAGCTAATAGGAGATTCGCCTCAAGCAAGAAATATCATGTTGCTGTTTAGAAACGTAAGATTTGGATAGTTATACGCATGCCACCGAATACTTTCAGTTGCCATTCATTTTCAGCTACCCTGTGCTGTAGAAATGCACCGAGACTACAACCAGAGAAGATGCAGTTTGAGGACAAATAGTGCAGAGCAAAAACTCTGAAACAGGAGACTATTTCAACAACAGAAGTATGCATCCGGAAATCTGGACAATACTCTTCAAAACTAAATGGCACACGGATGTTAGCTTCCTCAGTAGTGAGCGGTGGTGTTAGGTAGATATGTCTAAATTCGTAGATAATATCCCCTCGAGAAATATGTCGCTGTTCTTGATGTTGGTGGGAACCACTCAAAGTGCGCAAGATGTCTAGGACGAGCAGTAAGTAAGAATTATAAGAGCAAACAAAAATTTGTGCATCAGATAGATGGAGGCGATACTATCCTCTCTTCTAACCGAAGGAAACAGAAGCTTGACCCCACTAGGAAGGTTAACGTAATGGACACGAATTTGTACGAGGCCGTCCTTTAGACACACCGTCAAGAGGCCGATATTTAATCTATCAATCTCCGGGGAAGATTTCTTTTTGTTCAGCGTCGGTGCTCTTGGTACAAGATTCGTCTACGAAGTTAAATCCTTACTTGTATATCGGATCCGCAAGCATTTGTACAAACGAAAATTTGCATCTCTTATTTTAAGTAGAATAACAGGACGCTAGTACTTCCTCAGGAAACTGGTAAGCATCGAATTTGTACTTTTTTCTTTGTAAAAAGGAGACGAGCTTGTCACAAGTAAGAAGAGCTACAAATGTGTTTAGAAACAGATAGCCACATCATATAGCAGACAGGTCGGGTAAATTAGAATCGGTAGCCTAATCGGGTCAGAAACGGTAGGAGACATATGTATTTGTGGTTGAGAGATTTGATATGCCTAGAGAAAAGAGGGTGGGAAAATAAGAGAAAGGAAAGGGTTTTCAAAAGTTTACGCCGTAGTGTAGTCCATTCCGCATCTCAAAATTCCAAAGTTAATTCCAGTACAACAAATGAGTAAAGTAAAAAAAACGGCGAAATATATTACAATCGGAGCTGTGTGAGACATTGCGTGTTTGTATGTGTTTTACAAACTGCCAAAGTAATTTGGTTGCACAATTCAGGGAAGAATGCAGAATTCAATGTCAGGAATTGAAAGGGAATTTATCTCTGACGAAATTTAGTCAGTCAGTCGGTAGAGAGATTCGAATACCCATTCACACAGCTTATGTTCCCATTTTGTTTCCGGTGAATAACATAGAAATATACTTTGGTACATTCACAAGGCGAAGCGTTTCGGTTTTCCGTCGTTTCTGTTTTTTATAGAATTTCTCAGATTCTTAATAATACATATGATTATTGCACGCTTGGAACATTGATAACATGAGAACAATGTGTTGAACATGGACGACGGGATAAATGTTACCCAAAAAATTAATTCTAACGAAGCGAAGCAGTGACCTGTATGAAGCCAATGTGCAACTGGCTCAAACTACAAACGCCGGGTACGACGATGAAGTCAAACACAAAACATGAACTATTTGTTCTATTTCTAATGAATGGACACCACTGAAAGATTGAAAAGAGCGCATGGCAGCGCTCCAAACTCACTTGAGTTTCTCGATGCTCCAGTAGTGACTGGCTCCGTTCTTGAGATCTTGCACTTGGATTGCCACCACCGTCTTTGGATACGGTCGTAGAGTAAGGTCTTCACCGGGTGGCAGCAGATCTGGAGGCAGCGGACTGAAAAGATATTTTATGGAGCACTGATTCTTGCAATCGCTATACGAACATCATCACATTACCTGACGGGTAGGTTGATATTGAGTGATTGGTGTGTTAGGTACTGAAGTTGAAATGAATGGTAAAAAGTGACGCTACTGCTTTTTTTATTTTTCGAGAAAAAGGTTATAGCTACACATGTGTGACAGAGTTCATAGACAATTTTGACAGAGCTGCCTTCTTCGTCAAAAATAATGATTATTACAGAAATTCTTGGAATCTGTCATTTTCGGCAGCTTTCTTGCAGAACGGTATATAAGAATTCAATGAAGGAAACTGAAGAGACATGTGGACGATGAATACTTTCTCTTGGTGAACTTCGTGAAAACCGTCTGCCAGGAAACGTATTTCGGAGGAGAATTAAAAACATACAAAAACAGGGAAAATAATCAAATAACAATCAATAGACTCAAAGATAAGAAAGTGCCTCCCACCTGTACATTGTATCTGTCAACAGCACAAACTGGAATTGGACTTTCTTCTTCAGCTCAACCGAAATTGCGTTTGCTTCCTTCACAAAAATCGCGTTGCCCCACAAATCATCGCGGACCTGCAAGAAACGCTGGATAATATACAATGAAAGTAAGAAAAGTGTTTGTAGAGAAAAAGGATATAAGAGAAAAGGGTAAAGAAAAGATTCCAGCTGCAAATGATTCAATGCATGGTCTTTGAAGAAGACCAACATACCGAAGTAAACTGATGATATCTCCACTTGATAGCAGCTTTTCGAGCGACCTTTTCTTGACCCGTTGTCCATTTACATTCCTCAGCTGAAAAAAGTGTTTTACTACTTTATTCTTTTTAAACACTAGAACAAACTAGACCAGCAAACAACCAGTACTCACAAATAAACGAATAAATGAATTATGGATGAATTTATGACTACGGCTACTCACCAAATTCCATGAGTGAGCTAGTAAGGAATCGTTCTCCTTCCCAACCTGAGCCACACGAGCTGATCATCGACTGTGCCAGATCGACCTGCCTTTGTAGGCTCTCTATGCGCGTCTCGTACTCCTAAAAACCAAGGTGATAACATAACACGAACTAATCAGCTAAGTGCCAAGCTAGCAGTACCTTTGTTTGGCGGAGCATTTTCAGTTCGAGTTCCTCTCGTTCGCGTCGATACTGACTTTCCATTTCGAGCAGCTTCTTCTCCATCTCTACCTTCAGATCAATACCCTGCTTCTCCAATAGTTCTTGCTGAGCATATTTCCAGTCAAGTGGTTGTTCTGAAACAACCATGGAAAGACGAAAAGGAGGAGGACTGCGGTCGAGGGGTTGACGGCAGTTCACGGCATGCTGAGGCCGAGTGTAGTTTGATTGTATTTCCGGAGAAGGGTCCAACCCGAGACGCGCAGGCGTCTCTTCTTCCTACTCAATAGCCAGTCTTGATTGCACTCAGGCCGGAAAGATCGGCCTACAGCACGAAGTACGTTCTAGGGCGATTGCTGTATTATTCAGGTCATGCTTAGTATTTTGAGCTTATGTGGTAAATGATTGTCATAAATTCTTCATTTCATACTTGGAGCTATGTTCGTCATACACTCATACAATAGGCTACTTCATACGAATCCATTTCCCCGTTTCCTCTTTAGAAAAGTTAGCTCCAAAGTGTTGATAGTGGACTTGGTTATGAATTTGGCTGCGTGGAGAAAGGGGTGTTAGTCGTTTTCTAATTCATTTAATTTTCCTTTCACATAAGCGTGCTACTTAACCAAGTTCGCAGAAAAGGGTCAGATGGTTAGTCAACGAACTCAAACTGATTTTTAACTGATTAAAGAAGTTATATTCGTGATGCTCGCTTGCTATGCGCATTTCATACAGCAGATTTCGCAAGCTCAGGAGGACTCAAAGTGAAAAGGAAAAATGAAAATGCGTCGGATACAAAGATAATCCGGTTCATGAAATTTCAAGAATATTCAAAGCGCAGGACTACATAAATTTGTAAGTAGTTGCCACTGTTCCTGATTTCACGAAAATGAATATCTGATCAGTTGAGACTTACCTGTGAGAGACGAGAGATTATGGCGACTTTGTCTGGCCTCCTGAGGATCGTTATAGCGGAATACGTGATACTTTCCAAGAATCACTCGAGAACCGGTGTGCAACACCGTGAGACAGGTGATCGGACGTCCGTTCACAAAACATTGGGCCTCCTGGAAGTAAAACAAGATTTCATAGTGCTCCTAACACCCCTAGAAGAAGACGTCTGTAGGAGACAAGATTTGGGCGAAAAGACTATCTTGAACACCAAAATGCCATCGGTTGATTTAGTACTTAGGTACAGGTGGTTAGAAAATAGAAAAAATGATGGTTAGAAAACTGACGTTTACTTCAAAAAGCGATGCAAAAATGCGGGAAAAAATGAGTCACTTGAAGGCAATAAAGGACAGCTTGAGCTCGCGTTTTGCTCATTCTCTTGGGAATGATTCAACTACACCAATTAAATGGAATTTAGATTTTCGTCAAAGGAGCAGCCAATATCAAATAGGTGGACGGTACAATATTCCTCTAATCATATTTACATTTACCGGAGAATAATGTTTCAGAAACGAGTCAGATCTTGGAAGTGAGAGTATTTGATAAAGTTTCATTAGTTTATTAGGTTGGAAAGTTATGAATTTCCGCTGCGTTTCTTGGCATGTATCTATCCTATAAGAAATGAGTTGTCAATATGGCGTAGCTCATTTTGAAACACAAATCGTCCCGCATCGGAGAGCGTACTTACCGTCCCGAAAATTAAACTTTTGTTGAAAAAATATATTTAGAAAATGGGCAGTGGGAAACTGCGAGAGCGCACCTGCATGTGGTACGACTTCAAATTGGGGACAACGGCAGCAGAATCACATCGGGCCTTATGCAGTGTTTTTTGTGAGCAGGTTCTATCAGAACGTCAGGTTAGAAATTGGTTCCTGCATTTTCGTGACGGATGCGACAGCCTTGAAGACGAGGACCATGAGCGGCGACCAGTGTCAGTGAACAGTGGTGTTCTCAAGGAAGCCATCGAACAGGATCCGCGTCAAACCACAAGAGAACTGACAGCACAGTTCGGGTGTAGTCACATAACAATCAGAACCCACCTAAAAGCGATTGAAAAAGAAAGCAGGTGCGGTAGATGGGTGCCGCACTTACTCAGTGAGTCGAACAAATCAGCGCGAGCCACCATTGCAGGAATTCTCCTCAATATGGCCAAGAAGTGCAATTTTTGACTCCATTTTGACGTCGTATGAAAGGTGGGTCTATTTCGAAAACGCAAGCAAAAAACGCCAATGCTTAAGCAAGGGCGAGCAGCCAATCCCGACTCCTAAACCTGACGAACACTGCCAGAAAGCCATGTTGTGTATTTGGTGGAATACAAAAGGCGTGGTGTACCAGGAAGTGCTGAACCCTGGTAAGAAGGTTACGGCAGACTTGTACTGTCAGCAGCTGTGCAGAGTCGAACTAGCGCTGCGTCGCCAAGGAGTGGAGACATCAACGATCAAAATCCTGCACGACAACGCTTCACCCCACTACGCAAAAATCACCCGGGAGAAACTGCAGGAGCTAGGCTAGCAGGTTCTGCCCCATGCGCCTTACAGCACAGACCTTGCTCCATCCGTCTACCATTTATTTCGGTCGATGCAGCACTCATTGGCTGACAAGAGATTCCGAAACGTCTCTGAAGTGCGGATGTGGGTGTCGAGTTTTGTCGATGGCCGGAGCAGGCACTTTTACTCAGATGGGAATCGTTCGTTGCGTCGGAGGTGGAGGAAGGTCATAGACAGTAACGGAGAATATCTCATAGATTGAGGTGCAGATCTAAGGATTTTGTAATATACTTTCTTTTTCACTCAAACGGCAATCCATAACTTTCCAACCTAATAAAGGAGGCAACCAGTGCGCATTGCAGCTTCAAACAGTCACAGTCCAGAAAAGTAAATAAAATAAAACAAGGAAAACCCCCATAGGAACTCACCTTCTGTGGATCGAGGCTCACACAACCGTCTTCGTTGATGAAATCGCAGTGATGTTCGAGAATCGCCTGACCCGACAACAAGATGTCCGGACGTTTTGCTGCCTCCGGTCGACCGACGCTTAACAATCACAATTCAAATGATAAGAATGATTCTCTGACAATATCTCTCGGCATTCGGAAAGAAGGATCGTTAAGGTGCTCCAATTAAAGAATCGTCGCTAGAGAACTTTGTGAAGAAAAACTGCTACTCACCTCGTAATACCCTCCTTGAGATAGTAGAGAAGGCATTCCGACATTAGTGGATCTTCGTTGAGGTTCACCAAATGAGGAAGCTGAAAAGGCGTAGTAATAGAATTAACAATGAGGAACCAAGAAGGCTGGATTTGTTTCCGTTCTGGTGACCCACCCTGTTCAGGAATATCATACCCTATTCTCGAGTCCTCATTTTCAGGCACTTCATACAACTTGACGTGATCGAAACCATCTCGTACCTTTTTCGGGCTGAACACTCCCAAGGTAGTGCCGTCCTCGGTAGTCGCCAAACCCATTTCCCTCAGCTCTTCCTCACGTTGGCGACGAATCTCCTCCGTTTTGCGCAGCTTCTCCTCCCACGTCTCATGAAGTTCGGCAATGAGCTTTTCCGAAGCCTATAAATTTTGCGTATATAAATATTTGAATTTTTATTGATGACGTCAGGAACACGCAGTGATGTCGAACGACTTGATGACGCCAGACAGATGGGTGTTATTCGCTAATGGACTACCGGCTACTCCGAGTAGACGTTTGTTAGACGAGCAATTAGCGTTGAAAGAACAGCTGGGAATGGGACATGCTAGCTAATGAGATCCACGGTCCCCGGGTAACTAGCTGATTTAAAAATTTCGCTGAGGTGATCTTGAATAAAGTTCTGAAGAGAGCAGCGTGAAGTTTGCAGTCCTTATACGGGAGAGATTTCTCACGAAGAAAATCTCACCTTGAGCTGCTCTATAGTATCGTGGTCTCGAGCAGAGTAGAGCTGTCGTGGTCGACCCGGTTGTGAAGTCTTCATTTCATCGACAGTTATGTCAATGCCTTTCTCCTCCAAAATACCACGCAACTTGTTCACCTGAAATGCACTACTATACGTTTTACACAGTTAAGAATCATAAAATTGTACAGATAATCAACTGATAGAACTTTATAGAGCAGTAGTTCCCGACTGGTCTCGGCGGGAATAAGATTAACTTTTGGAAAAGCTGCCGACAAAGAACGAAAGGGAAGGATTTTGTATCATGCATCAAATATTGAGGGAAATCGAATATTGGGCATCGAATATACACAATGAATGTGTGAAACGCTTCTTCACAACGGCAGAAACGTCGAATTTTTCGTTAATAACATTGGAACGAATTCTTGCTTTCGTTTTTCAGTGTCCCTTTTCATAGCTTTCAATTTTTCCTTCCAGCGACGTTGCGGTACTGACTTGAGCAAAATGGGTGCTGACGCGAGGTAGAGGAGGGTCGTTCCGGTTTCTAACACATAAACCACTCCAAATGAAAAAGTTTCTCTACCTCCTCCTTGAGTTCTCGTATAAGCTTCGCGTTCGGATCCTCATTAACCACAGCTTGGCAGACGATTTGCTTCGCTCGGTCGGCGTAGCTGCAAATAAAAAATCAGATTTTCAGTCAATCTGATGTTGTGTACATGGAAAAGTCCGCTACTTAGAATCTCAACCCGAAAAGTTCGAACAAAATGCTCTCTGACGTAGCAAACGGTAGAGGTTTGCTGTGATGTAAAGCGCGGCTTTCCCTGTTTTGCGTTAGGTCGTCGTGACATTCAGCAAAGTTGGTTGGTGATGTTTCGGTAATTTCTTTTAGCTCCAAGTCAGTTCCTATTAGTTAAAATTCTAAGGGGATGCACTACAGCTGCTCACTCATAGAGCATCGAATACATTCCGCATAATTTCGCCAAAATTATATTATATTGCGACACTAGAGCGACTTCGAACCGCAAGAAATGAACAAGTACTTAACTGACTTTCTCGACGACTATTTCTTTTCAGGGTATGATTCCTATACGCATTCGCAAACAATATACCTTCCCTAGTTCACAGAAGGGATGAAAGGAAACAGGGAATTTCTATCATACACTCATTGTTCTGCAAGCAATTTTAACCTGGTTGCGTTGTGTTGTTAGTTTCTATGCTTGTTGCTTGAAAGTGTTTTCATGTCCAATTGTTCTACATGAATCAACTGAATCTGCATGCTCCTAGTATGTGATGAATTGAAACTGAAAACGGAAGACCATCAAGCAAAACGTACCGCAAAGTGCTGAGCGTCTCATCGAAATTGATATCCGCAGGCGATAAAGCCGCAATCATAGCCGTTTTCGAATTACCGCCGAGGTTCTCCCTCAGTAACCAGGTGAGCACCGAGTCTCGATACGGAACTACGCCTTTGCCGCGCTTCTTTCCACTCTTGCTGGCCTAAAGCACAACTGATCCCATGCAACATTAAGCTGCTCGGATTATCGATTAGAAGCTAATTAGAAATATATCAAATAAATAAATAATTGAAGCTGGTAAGGAAAGTGTGTTGTAGCGCCATCCTGTGTTAGTCGTGGTGTGATTACACGTTTATGGAATAGAACTCACCGATTCTTCAGAGGATTTTATGCTCTAAAATAAAAACTAGTAACGCTGAAAAAGAGTTTACAATATAAGCAGACCCCTCCGTTTCGAAGAAGAGTAGGAAACCGAAAAATGATTAATCTATGATATGATATTGTGAGTGTTCACCTCTTCTGCCAGTTTACTTATCACGAGACCAAGAGTGGTCAAACTTTTGTTGATGTTCGCGCCTTCTTTGAGACGTTGACCTTCAGCTCCTGTCGATGTGGCTCGTTCACTTCCCGCCAAGTCAACGAGCGAGATTTTGGAGACCTGAAAGCAGAACATCTGAGGCTTGGACAAGCTGGCGGAACTAAAATTTAAAAGTCTCACAATGTAATGAGTTTAAATGGTGAATGCATCGTGAAAGTTTGAATGATACAAAGTTTGTTCGTCATTTTTTCTTTGTTTTCTGACACAGTTTTTGGTTTGTTTGTTGTGGTTTTGTTTTCAATGTTTCCCTCTCCTTATACTTTCATCGCTCTAGTCCTCGGAGTGGCAGCTAGAATCCCTCATTAAGATGTTGCCAGTTTCTGAGGGTGCTTTTTAGTTCTACCCACAATTATGTTCGTGTAGTAGTTGAAATCGGATTATTAAAATTGAAAACGAGACGGAAGACGAGGAATTGATGTACGCATTTGCTGTTCTTGTCAATCTTTGTAAGCCACTTGTGTTTAGTAACGATCAGGAGTATTTTTCGTGATTAATGCAACACCCATTTTCATTCAATGGAAAAGAAGGGTTCATCAAACTTGCTCCAGCAAATCGAGGTAGTATGCGGGGAATATTTACCTTTTCAGTGTCCAAATTGGCGTCAGGACAATGTCGCTTTTGGGTGAGAACGATCGTGAACACGGCATGAGAACGTGACGAAGTCGAGTTCATGTTGGTAGCGGCGACGGTTCTGCAAGATGGAAACCGTTTTTCATTTTCACAGACGAGTTAGACACCCTACGCGTTATGTATCCGTGACTTTCTGACTTCCTGAGGATACCGGAAATGGCTGTAAATCTTGAAGTCACAGCTGAAGTCTGTGATTCTCATGAATGTCTTTGTCCACAGACTGGTATGATTGAACAAATAAGGTCAGACCAAGTAGCACAGTAAAATGCCACTCTAATCACCTGGCTTTGTTTCCTTCATCCATGAGATTACATATGTCCTGATAGGAACAGACAGCCATCTTGGTGAGGTCGTCCACATATGGTCCAAGCAGAGGATGTTCACGTACTCGAAGATTTCCTGAAGCGAGAAACGAGCTGCAGTTCACGGAAAATAGCGTCATCTTTGATCTAGGAGAGAATTAACCTGTCAGTTCTAATGGAGAGAAGGCAATGACACATGAGAAATAATCAGCCATTTCAAATTCTCAGAGTTGATCAATGTTTTTTTCTAATAATTCTGGGATTCTAAATGAGATGGAAGCCGCTTTTCAGAGCGAAAAACTGATTATCCTTTGAAAGGCGCCGGTGTTTTGATCAGCGAATTCCAGCGTATAGCGTAGCGCTCTCATTAACTGTGAAAATTGGCAACTACATAACAGATATCTACCTAATAAAAAACTAAGAATAAAACTAAACACTAAGCCATTACTAATCAACATACATATAACAAGAGATAGCTAGAGAAATTGAAAAAAAATTGAATAATTGATTAATAATATGGAATAAATGATAAATAATTATTTATTTACTCATACTTAGTAAGTAATTTAGTTATCAATTATTATAATTACGATAGCAATGACTTGTTATATGTATGTTAATTAGTAATAGTTTAGTGCTGAGTTTTATCGATAGTTTTTTATTAGGCAGATATCAGTTATGTAGCTACCAATTTTCACATTTAATGGGTACATATACGCAATATGTACGTAACAGTTATTGAATAAGTAATATGTATTGACAACTAATTAATGGTCCGGTAATAATGTATGTGATTAGTTACGGACTATAAGATGTTATAGTACTGAACTGATCTACTACAGATTCTGAATTTTAATTTTCACGTACCAGCAACCGTTATAGTTGACATATCCACAGCTTCACACTCTGTCAGATATTATTACCAGAGGAAAATTTCTATGTGTTTTTACAGCCAAAGAAAAGTAAAGAGCGTATCCATGGCAAACCAGAAAGAAGTATAGCAATCTTCCGCTAGCTAACGTAGGAGGATATTCATTTCTTTTCATATTTTTTGAATCCGAAAAGGTTAAAATTTCAAAAAAAAACTCAACACTCGAACGTACCTCCACTGTTGGGATTCAGTAGGTCCTTCACACGTTCACAGTAGATCTCCATATAGGACACCTCAACCGAATACTGCACATTCGAGTCCGAGTTACTCTTCACTCGAGCGAATACTGAAAATATACTTTCAACAATCTTCAGTTCGATAGTTACACCACAGATTATTTCTTTGGAGGTCCAGTACTATTCAACCAAATATTGCAATGGACAACAATATAAACTCACAGTCATTACAGAGTCGCGGAATGATGCCCATCTCGTTCTCGTCACCCGGCTTTCCCATCATCGTATACGATTTGCCACCACCCGTTTGTCCATAGGCAAATATGCACACATTGTAACTGAAATGGTTCAATTTTCCGGATAACAATATTCAAAGAATTTAAAATTTTCATCACAGAGTTCGGAGCGATTAAAAAAATGATTACAAAGCAAATGTTGGATGTGAATGTCCTTTGTGTATTCAGTTTGAAACTCGAAGTTTCATAAACTAGTTGTAATTTTCATATTGTAGATTTCAGCCCAAAGTTTGATATACCGTAATTTTCACGACCTACGGTGCTCACGGCGTTTCCTACACCTCCAGTTTCTTGACAATTCTCAATTGTTCTAAAAGAAATATCGGACGAAATATAGCGCATTTACCCTTCAAAGGCATGCTCGAGCATTTCAACACCGAGCTCTTGATAGACCTGAACTTGACTAGCGAAATGCGCATCATCTTTCGAATACGACCAGTACGAGTGGTCGAAATTGAACGAATGGCACTTGTCCGGCGTCGAACCACTGATTGCTGAAACGAACAGCTAAATTCTATTTGTATTATATTATCGCATGTTGCGGCTTCAGACAGTGCATGAAAATTTGGGTCGCTCTTCGCTTAACTAATAGAATGATGCTGAATTCGGCTTGCCGTGTCACGGTATCGTGGTCACCACAGTAGGCCACGCCTATGGTGAAGCTAACCTCCTTTACTGTACTCTTTATCTAACGGCTGAGTTATATGTATATTAGACAGTCAGTAATAAGTTATGCCATAGGGCAGTTGTTACCACTGAGTGCCGGAGGCAAAAGCTGTGTCGCGAATTCCTAACGGCCTACACAACAAGAACAATCACTCTCACGTTGTCATCCAGAAGTGAATGAATGATTGCTCCAGCCCTAAGCATCCATTTCCCTCACTTTTCTCTTTTCCTTTTCACTTTTTTGTCCTAACCCTCGCATTTCCTGCCTTTCATACTGGAACCTTGGATCTAGAAGCCCTCCAAGCGAGTAAATAGAGATGAAACCTGAGGCATCAACGCAGACTGTCGCTGCAGGTGCTCAGTGGACCTTGGTAACCCTCCGCTGGAAGGCCAACCTTTCCTGACACCTGCTTACTATTCAACTGTTACTCCGACGAGACCTTAAATTGGTGTCGAGTGGGTAGCTTTTGAAGCTGACTCGTTTCGTCCTTGGTTCCAAAAAATGGTAAGGAAAGACGTCACTGCTGGAAAACCGACTGATCCTAGTTTAGCTGCAGAAAACGGGCACGGTTCACTGAATACTAAATGAATAATAACAAGGGATTTCTCATTTTGTCAAATTCGAAGCTGATAGTTGTCTAATTAATACAAGATCAATGGTTACCAATTTTGGTATACAGCTTTATCCCGGCTCTATCAGAGCGTGAAGACCATCGAGGACCATTCCAAGTTCTCGTGGAGCATCGGATGATTGGCAGGGGAAGGGAATAAGGTGAGTTACTCGCCACGTGAATTTCTCCGCCGAAAAATCCGGGTTAGTCCACGGTTACTTTGGGGATTCTCTTCCATTAGAATGCTGAATACCTGAGAGTCTATCCAACACATCCCCGTATACGATGCTCTAGCGACGACTCGCTTTGCTTGCGAAACAACAAGCCCCGGCAAATAATTGTTTTCGCGAGTTTGTAATGGAATTCGGGTCGTTGGCGACGACACTGGCCTCGAGGGCAGTTCGCGTGACGCGAACGCATCGATTCGGCCGTTAATTCATGTCCAATTTCGACTTTATTCCCCTGTTTTTTCGCCGCATTCTATTCCATTATGCATGATGATGTCACTGCGGCTGCCGCCGCCCGAGAAGCCAGTGTTGCCCCTTCTGCTTACGTCGGTATTGCACTTCTCACTCACAGTCATCCAGGGTGAGAAACGACCGGGGGAAACCCAACCAATCAACAGTTGGAAGAAAAACAACAAGAGACACTAAGAGAACATACTCACTAAGAATTCACGAGACGTTAAGACTTTTTCAAAACCGGACGTTTCCACTGAAATTTATACTTCATCAAAATTTAGGATGTTATGCCAGTCGAAATTTTTTTTACCCTCAAATGTGGTTTATTGATTGCAACTAACTTACTGATTGTAACGTGTATTGATAACGATAACACCTAGCAAACCACAGTCAAGGGAGCTGCATGTCGAATGAGCGAAAGAAATGAGCACTAAATCAGTCACGCACAAAACACCTGGCTAAGCCTTTTTTGTCGACGGAGCACATAAAAGCGCATCGACAAAAATACGTATCACTTCCTTTTGAATTTGACGTATCACTCTGATATTCTAACTGGCACAGTCTACAAAAACGAGCGCACTTCTGAATGTGAAAAAAATTTCACTCCAAACAGCTCAATACCAATGGGTCTACCTCTGAACTGGCCATCAAGAGTACTCATACCACCTTAACTAACTTCTTGTGTCCCTTGAGGTAAAGAGTCTCCATTTATGCTTAAAGGAACTTACTAGTGGTAGTGCCATTCATTCCAATGATACATCTTGATCCATTGGCGATCTCCCTCTGATTGAAGGGTCGAACACGTACGGCGACTTTCACCGACGACATCTTTCGTCCGAGAGTCGACGGTGATTAAAATGTCTAGCAATGTAGCAGCAGAACGGCGCGCGAACACTGGAATCAGTCGACAGCCGTCGGCTCCATCTAATCAAATTGTCGTCGTGAAAACTGCAAAACAGAATAAATAACGAGAGAGAACGCCTCAGAGTCTAACTAATGTGCGAGTCGCGTCGCGGACGGAGGTGGCATTAAAATGGATGATGAACAGGCAGTGTTCTTTAAAAGTAGATCAAAATTACGATGGCCATACAAAAATAGAGGAAGAAATAGAAGTTTATGTCGGATTGCATAAGGTAGCTAAATTGAATGCGCGAGGTTGAGCTCTACTTCTAACAGCGCGTGAACCTTTTTTACTTTTTTCTCTCAGGTCAGATACGCTAGCAGGAGTCTACGTATTTGGTATTACGCGATTGCGCCCAACTAAAGACTGGAGTTCAGTAGACTTCCGAAGTTCTAGGAATAACTAGGAATCAGCATAAGGTTGAGGAACTGAGTATAAAGGGGTGCTAGGTTGAAAGCATGTCCGAAACTACAAAAAATGGCATCCTTCGCTTGTCAGAATTCATCGCGAGAAAATCGAAAAGGTAACTGAATTTCAAGACGTGCGCGTACGGAATTCTTCAATTTTTCAGATTTCTTCACGAAAAACAAATTTGAATTCATACGTTCTCACTTATTCGAGGGTATACCTTCGTGAAATGGCCAAAAAGGTATGGTTCCGGTCTTCCGCGTTCGCAGAGTCACAGTGAGGCCTGAAGGCAAATGCCGCAGGGAAAGGATGTTTCCAGGAAACAGCCGTCTTTTGGAAAGGAAGCAAACCATGTACAATACGCCTCTAGAGTTATTAGTGTAGAATGGATGACAATTATCAAAAACAAAAAGCAACAAATGAGATCAAATTCAAATAAACCGGTACAGCTAAATACCCATTCTCGTACACAACATTTTGCCACAAATTCTAGAGAGAAGCAATATACGAGAAATGAAACTGACAAGAACACGTTTGATAATGTGCCAATGGTGGCAGAAGAGAGCCTCATACCCTTCAAAGGTGAAGTGAGTGGGAGGCAGTTCAACATAATGGGCATCGCCACTCTGTCATTTCCTCTCACTGGAATTCAGCCACTGTTTTTGAATACTCCATTAAGCCCTTTATGATAAAGCTCAAAAATAGTAAGAATAAGTTTTAGCCAGACCTAAAATGTCAATCTTCATCAAATGTTGTTTCTACTGTAAGCCGATATCAATGTATGTTAACTAATGACCGAACACAGCCGTAGTTGCGTCATTTTGAAGTCGCGCATAGAAAGGAAAAAGCGTAAATAAGAATCTGGAAAAAAAGTATAAATGATAACAGAAAAAAGTATGAATGAGAACAATATGCACTGTCTGGAAGACGTAACGATGAACTAAGCACAGTCCCGCTCAGAAACTAAAGCGTAATTCAATAGTAGCTCATAAGAACCGCATTTAAGAAGTATGAAGTACATCGACATACAATTGTAAAGGTTGTCAACCACGAAAAAGTTATGCCTTCATCGCAAAGTTCATTGCAAGATCGGAGTTGCAACTACACGACGAACGACTGCTGGAGAGTAGACTGGTTTTCGACGGAATCAGGTGGAATCTGGTTTAGTTGAAGTTTTTGATATGTAACTGCCTTTATTTCTCAGCTAACTCAATGCAGTTTGGCGGAGTTCCTTTGTCACGAAACTTTTAAGTGTAAGAGAAATGCAAAATGATATGAAATTAAGGTGAGTACTCACAATTTTGTAGCGATTTGACTTCGACGCAGAAGCAGCTCTTCATTAATGAATTCACAGTGGTGCGGACGTTAAGGAATTGATGAGAAACCTATCGACTTGGTTGAGAACGAATGTCCTCGTCCCAATGAGAGCAAGTCCCTTCAAAGTGCACGACGACGTTTCCGACGAACTGACGTCATGTTGTCATGGACGACGTCGCCAGCTGAGGGGCGGTTAGGGGAAACGACTTCAGCGAGGGTTCTCGGTGATGTGTTTTCACTGCTGACTACTTGATCGGACAATTGGTAAAGCAGACCGCTTTTCCATATAGCCCTCACAGAGGGGTTACGGGATTTATTTATTTATTCACCAGTACACTTTTGAATTTACTCTACCGTTACTGCTGCTAAACGTGAAGGAAAAGGTTTTCTGGCTAAAAAATATGCTGAGAGAGCCAGTGTGAGCGGCTCAGCTAATGCCAACGATCAAACTGAATTTCGGTCCAATTCCCACCTGATTGGCAATTTTTAAGATGGACGTAGTACTCTCACAACGGCACGGACCCAAGGCTATTCAAATTCATCACATCACCTGAACAATAAAGCGTAACTAATATTTTTTAATGGCGACAGGTGACAGTGTTCGCCTTTAAATAGTAGAAAATGAAGTAAGATCAATTCATTTAACAGAAAGCAGCTGTAGCTTTCTGTTATTCACACAACGACGAGATATAAGTATGAACTGCGAGCGTCGTAATTCCGTTATTCATTCAGTTTTGAAAATGAATGAAGGAAGATACGTTCTAGCATCGACTTCTGATGAATCTTGATACTGAGGTAACTTTGGTAACTTCATTGTTCAGTTTCGTTTAGCGATAAAAGGAAAAAGAAGGAGGAGTGTGTAGCGATCACTAGAGAGCTGACCCCGTTCACCAACCGATGCGGGTTTCCAGTGAATTGGGCGATCTGAGGTAATGGATTGGTTGAGTTTCATCCACCCGGTAACATCTGCATCAGATCCAGAGGGTGACGAGTGGTTGACATAACCACTGAGGTTTATTGCATTGATTGTTTCCAGGCTCTCAGGTGACATCGCCAAAACGTAAGCCGAATAAGAAGGTGCATAACAATCTCGTGTATCGCTACGCACAACTGAATACTGAGATGACGGGAGGGCTTCTCAGCGAACAGTCCCGGTGAGGGAGTGGGTGGAGGGAGCGGAGTTCAGTCGGAGCACGTGAAAACAGTTTGTTGACGCGGATACGCCCAATGATAGTGTAGCGAGACGAGAAAGGTATCGACGTCATCGTTGTTGTTGAGACGAGATTAGTCGACTGTCAGATATCATTTATGCAAATATGGGCTAGCTTCCTAATGTTATGCCCCGCGATTTAGTGTGTCGAATTACTTCTAAATTGCAGCAGAACTAGAACTAGAACTTTATAAGCCGCAAGGCCGGTGTGGAGTTCGCCAAGCTGAGCCAAGTGGAAATCCCCACAGCTTCTAGGAGCTGTTGTCAAGCGGCACCAGAATTAATAAAGTTCTCACTTCATGGCTCCTATTGTAGCCCATCTTCTATACCTCACATTATCACCTACAGTCTGTTCCAGTTCATACTCTTTTTTTTAGAAAACTTTTTAGCCAGCTTTATCAAATCACTGGTTTCGACCTTTACTGGTCGTTGGAATTTTTTTATTTCGATATTACTCAAGAAAGGTATCGACGCCATCGTCATCGCTCAAATGTAATAATTTTGCTATCATGGTACGCGCATCTAGTATGTTGACATTGAAATTTATACTTAGCGTCTATAGATAAAGCAACTGCTCAAGGTCAGGCGTAGCTTCCTTACATACTTTGCCTATGGAAACAAGCCATTCTACAGAATCCGCAATTTCTGTGATGAGGGCAATTTTTTAGAAGAAAAATAACGACTGGATGGGAATCAGAGGAGCGGCACAGAGCCAAAACATGGAGACGAAACTGATCCCGCTCGTGAACTGTAAGCGAGCCAAAAAGCGAGCGAGCTCGATTCGAGTATGGAGGTTGCGCACTGTGATCGCAATCATTGTTATAATACTTATGAAGAAAAGTAGGGTGTGCGTCTTCTATACCTCACATTATCACGTACAGTCTGTTCCAGTTCATACTCTTTTTTTCAGAAAACTTTTTGCGTGGTGCAGTGGTAAAACACCCTACTTTCAATTACGCGGTAGAGCGATCGCTTCTCGACAATGCTACCGAAGCGTTCCATCCCTTCGGGGCCGGGTAAGCTGGTCTCGAATTTGTCTAGAAAGGTAAGAACACTGACTTGGTATACCGACAGACCCGCACAAGCAACTGTATGGGTCAAACACGTATTCACCATAGCTTTAAGGCTCTGAAGAAAGACAAGTGTGTGGTGTGTCCAAGAAGAAGGTGGTCATCAAATTTGCCGCTACTGCGGTTTCAAAGCTTGTACTCGGTTTACAAAAACAAACGTAACCAGGTAAGTAGAAAAAACGCTTATTTTAGCTATGGCACTGCTGGCACAGCTTTAGCACTCTCCTTTTTTTGACTCTCTAAGGGAAAAGAAAGGTAGGGGGAAGAAGACAGCACAGACTACAGAGGTGGGGATTTTGAGTGAAGAGGAGAATCAAGTGCCGTACCTAATCGGCTACAAAAGCCGCCAAGCGTTCTTCATTGGAAATTATAGGATCGTCGTCGCTCTTGAAGAGAAAAGAGCTTGAATGTTTTCGGGAGTTTGTTGAGCGCAGTCCTCCATAAAAGCGCATTGATCGTCAAGTGGAACTAATTGCTGCTGCCGGTCTAATCCGCCGCTCAGAAGGTGGGAGATTAGAGCGCCAGCGGAGAAGATTAACGTAGAACAAAAAAAGAAACGAAACACTCGAAAAGATTGCGGATGTGATAACCTAACCGATAGAGTGCGCGTTCAGAATTTTATACTTATTTATTGGCTGAGATAACGGAAAGTGTTCCTGCCAGACATCGGTAGCAGTCTGCTGAATTTGGATTTCACAAAATTCATATCCTCATGGAAATCAACGCGCTTATGTTAAAAGAACACCGAATGTTTTGACTAGCAAGTGATTTTCGGAGCTTTGCTGTCAACACTGCGACATAATTTGTTTAAAAAGTGAAGTGCTCAGAAAAACCGCTAACCACAACTCTCAAAGGAAATGTGAAGAGGGAGCTCACCTCAAAATAACCTAAATAATGAGACTTTTCTAAGGAGCAAGGTTGACGAAGTAGAGGAGAAAACGAAAATCATCCTGTATTTCTTTAACTCTATTATCTCTATTATTCCGGCGATGTCCTAGAGTCCTATGCAGCGAGTTGGCGGCCAGAATGTCTTGTATTTTCAACCACCTCATGACGAAGGATAGAGAGAAGGGTATTTGGCGTGAGCCACTATGAAGTTCTTAGAAGATCTGAACCATCGAAGCGGGAGCGTCGTATAGACCCCGCCGCCGAAAATCCAAAAACGACGTAATGGGATTTCGCGACGGCCAAGGAAGTTCCGGTCGAACACCTTTACGATGGTCGGGCGTCCTCGCTCGATTTACTTGGGTAGTAAGGCCATCTTGAAAACATAGACTTGAGTTTACCTAAACCTCTACTTCCCAACTACTGAAAGTAACACGGGCAACCTTTCCAATATGTATCGTCAGACACAAATTCATGAAAGACGAGCAGAGGATGAAGTCGAAGATTAGCCCTGAATGGTGCGCAAGCCTTGATTCTTTACATGCAGCAATTATTCAAGGGTTAATCAGGGTCAATCAGAACTTGAGGCGAGCGTGGTGCAGCGGTGGGGTTAACAAGGGCACCCGCACGATCGAGCAATGGATCGGCGATCAGGCTCACCAAGCCTTCAACCCCTCCGGGGTCGGGTAAATTGGTATCACTGTTGCATGGGAAGGTAAAGACACAACCTCGATTCAGCAGCTGACCACCGTAAGTCATTGTAGAGGCTAAATATACATTCCCCATGCTTCTACGATCCTGAACGGACACGAATGAGGCTGGGACTGATCAACGCCGACACCTTTACCATCACCCTTACCTATGAGATTTACACGTGGTCTAACCCAACTACTGGAGCGTCAAACATTTGAAGACATGTGCTAATAGCGATGTGTATGCTGCGTATAAATTCGAATGAACAATAGCAATAACGCTGTGCGCTTTGATGAATCACGGGTGCACGTCGTTCAGGGTATACTCGGGGTATATGGCGTATATGTCAGTCAGGAATTCGGGCCACGAGAACGAAATGGATATTAGTGAATGGATCAGTAAAAATCGTTGGAGTAGAGAAAATGTCCCAAGCAACGATCCGCATCTTCTAGCCTTTGATGCGTTGATGTGAAGAACGGGGAGCACCATCGGAAGCCGCGAGACATTCATGCGAAAACACATGTCTGATTCGCGAGAGGCTTAATGAAGGCCCCACATGGGCAGCCTCACCAGACAGCGACGACCACACAAGCAATGGATTCTCTGACGTAGATAGCAAAAACAGGAGAATTAGTTCATGTTAATTTATTATCTAAAACTTTATGGAACGCACTCAATCACGTCATCGAGCAGTTTGCTAGAAGCCAGACGTTGCTACGCTCAAAAAACTCACTCTCAACGACAAACGAGAACGAAAAAGACGTGAAGGAGGAGAGAACAACATGTAGCATTGGATAGGCGATTTCGGTGTAGTAACTTGATCTGCGAGTGCGAGAGGAACCTGTGAGATTTTTCGAAATTTTGAGATAACTATTGCTGCATCACTGGAAATTTTTGTTCGACAAGAATTGGCCCATGAGCACTTAATTCCACGAACACTTAAGTGCAACGGTTTCGGCACTGCATTGAGGTGAGCTCAGATTGGCGAACAGTATGCTCTTCCGAATATACCCCGAATGTCGCACAATTTGTGATCCATCAAATCGTGCGAGGGGTTTGTTGAGGGCTACCACGAGGCCTAACACACGTCCCAGGTGCAAGTAGGGTTCGATAACTTCGAAGCACTACCAGCGTACATACAAGCTCCAAATGAATCTAGAACGATCCGCGTACTCAATAATCACGATTTGTACACTGCACGAGTCGTTGAAGTCTCGTCGTGAAGGTCTTCTGACCTAATTTGAATCCCAGAAAAATCTCGTTTGTGTATTTCAGTTTATGCGCCATTCTGGGTACATTTCAGGTATTACCGAAGTACATATAGAGTCGTGAATCCGAGCTATAATGATATTTCGGGTAGAAAAGCAGAGGACTCGTACCTACGGGGGCTGATAGGGGAGATTTTTCTGAGATTCATATAGGGTCAGAAGCCCTTCACGACGAGACTTCAAAGACTCGTACAGTACAGAAATTCTGTTCTGAACAAAATTTCCGTTTTCTAAATTACGATCACCATTAACTGCTGGATCTCATTATGGACAACCGTTGTTGTTGGAAAACAGCGGTTGCTACACAGCTACAGTGGAAAGGTTATCATAGCGTTTTGAACTTCTCATTTGTCTGTTTAGTGTTAAACATAGTAGTATTGACAATCTCTGCAGTTAAAGAATGTGAATATCAAGCTACACACATCTGTTACACATGGAACTTGCAATCAGCACGTGATGCTGTTTCAAAAACTACCGGATTTCAGAGAATAAAGTCCAAACTCGCTTATTCTTGGGCACTTGAAACATGGAGCGGCAAAGGCGGTCCAGATGAATTTCGACGGATGTTCGTGAAACCCGCCGTCTCCACCCAACTGTTCCATTGTCACCGCCGCGACCCAATGACGTGGTCGTCCACGAATCTGGGAGGATCGATGCGACAAAGTGCCCGCAGGGCCTGAGGCCACGCCGACGCAGAGCTCCGGCAACAAGGATGAGACGCCAGGAAATGCAAATTTTGCGTAATCTGGTGGTGGATCGATGTCGCTGGTCGCCTCCTATTAAGCGTGGCAAGGACGTGAGACAGAACGGATGAAGGAATTCTCCGATTGCCTAAGAAAATTTTTCATAAAGTACTACCAACTGGGCTCGCGTGGTACAGTGGTTAGAGGCGCTGCTGTCACCCGCACGGTAGAGCGATCGATCCCGCCTACAAACCATAGATCATCAACGAGTGCCGTGCGGGTTTACTCAAAGCTTATTGCGGGTTTATAAAAGGTCTAGCATACCTCAGTGGAGCAAGGTCACAGATACCTTAAACTAATGGCGGCAGATCAGTCCCAAAGCAAACAGGGTAATCAGGCTGCCGGCTCAGATGAGTCACGATTTGCTCGCCATTCGGGGTATGTTTTGAGGTTTAAGGCAGGTAAATGATACATGATTTTGTGCACAGTGAATGCATTTCACGCGACCATCACATGGTTTCGATTGATGAATGTTCCACGTCTCAATAAAGTGAAGTAAAGTAAATTGATAGTCTACTTAAAGCTTGAAATGGTGGACACTATGTGGAACTAGAAACTTCAAGTATAATGGAAACTATGAAGCGCTGAGATTTGTATGAACACCCAATATATGCAGGCCAGAGATATGGGGCCCGCGAGGTACAGTGGTGAGAGGCGCTGCTGACACCAACACGGCCGAGCGATCGATCCCGACCCAGGCTAACCAAGCCTTCCATCCCTCTGGGGTCGGGTAAATTGGTACCTTGTCTGGGAAGGTAAAGACACTGACCTGGTATAGCGGCTGCCCCCCCCCCCCGCTGGTCATTGTATAGGCCAAATACGCATTCACCAAGCCTCTACGACTTGAATGGGACACGAATGCGGCGGCGCGTCCTCAAGGGACTGGTCAACGCCGGCACCTTTACCTTTACCTAATATATGGACTGGGGAGAAGAGCGTAAATTTCCCTAAACGAATGATGAAAAGGAAAGTAGGAGAGAAAAATCGCGTCGCTCGAAATGAGTATGTATGAATCGCTGCAATATTGGAAGCGATGAAGAGGCGTTCAGCTCGGAAAAAACGCAGCAGCGCACGCTTGTCTGCTGGCTTAATGAAAATGAGCCAGAGCGTCACCGTCCGTTGTCGCCGCAGCACTTAATTGGATCCCGACACGCATTTCAGGCATGTTGCCTGGAGCGCTTGAATGCCCAGCCTCAACGCAGCGGCACTCGAAAACGAATTCGCCCAGGTTTCGATTGGAAGTTGAAGACGTCGGCAGCCGCTTCGCCGATGTCGCCCAACAACGACTATACAACAGCTAATGCTGTTCAACAGGGCGCGCGTGGTGCAGTGGTAAGAGGTGGAATTGACACACGCCAAGCCTTCCATAACCCCAAGGCCAGGTAAATTGGTGCCAGACTTGTCTGGGAAGGTAAAGACACTGACTTGGTGTAGCGGCTGACTCCCACAAGTCATTGAATAGGTCATATACGCATTCACAATGCCTTTACGATTGAGTGGAACACAAATACAGTGGCGCGCCCCTAGCGGACTGATCAACGCCGATAGCTTTACCTTCAACTTTCCCTTTACTGCTATTTAATTCGACTGCATCATAAACATTGAGTAGTTAAAATAAAGAAGTCATTATTGGGCAGAAGCAGAAGGACGCGCCATGCACTCGTATTACGTTCAGAATCGTAGAGGCAACATGACTGAATTCTTGACCCATAGTTGGTAGGGTCACCCGTGGTGCAGGCCGTTGTCTTCGTCTTCCAGAATTGGTTGATCGCTCTATCGTACAGACGAAATTGGTGCCTCCTTCAATTGCTCTACACGCGCCCCAATTATGAACACTTTTCGAAATGCGCTGCAGTAAAAACAAGCAATGTAGAACTGAAAACCAAAAAACAACTGGATAGAGCGCAGATTGGATCGATAAAAGAAAGGAAAAACAAGATTGTGCTAAGATTAAACTAGGTAGAAACCAGGTTATTATAGTTCATCTGGATATTGCTCGCAAAGCCTCGAGAAGGAATTTAGTTGAACCAATTACCAATACGAGGCTTTGAGTAGTGCAATACGAGAGCACAGCACACTATGCAGAGTCAATTGTAGAATCTTTAAAGTTACACTGATGTATGAGACCGTTGACATTCTTTCACTTCTATCGCATCGCCTCCTTCTTCTCGCGCGACGTCGCCAGTTCTCAGGTTTCTGCGCTACTGCACGACACAAACAAGAAACGACAAACATAGCTTCACGATCACCGAGGAAGAGCTGTTTTGAATTGTAAAATTCAGAAGATGGCGGGACAAAAGACCGCTGCTATTGAGCAAGCAAAACTTTTTACTGGGTCCATTCTTCCGTCTTGACCACCCATTTCCAGAAAAGTAGAAAAAACATGAAGAGTTGCAATATGGAAGCTTGCTTCAGAATTAAAATACAACTGCACCATGCCAAGGCTTATCGTGAGCCGAACTCGGAGAAAATATAAAGACTTAAGTTCCGCAGCAGCATGATGATTTGTTGCTCATAATTATTATAAGATGGATGGCCAGGTTTCGACTGGCGAAGAAGTCGAGAGCATGCGCATGACGTATGTTCCTGATGACGAATTAAACCTGTTTGGAGGCGTGTTTCATTAGGGTTCGGAGCCCTGGGTAGCCGAAATCGTTCAAATGAACAAGAATTCAGAAGACTTTTTGTGGCAACCATCTCATAGTTATAGTGGTATGTAATGGACTGACTGAAGCCAAATAGCAAAGATAGCACAGGTTTATTTCGGCTAACGTTTTTTTTTCGGTTCTCGTTCTGACGAAGGCGGACTCGACGAAACGATAGCCGAAAGAAACGTGTACTATCTTGGCTATTTGGCTTCAGTCAGTCTATTACGTACTACTTTATTCGACGGGCCAAAATTCATCGACAGTCGATCATGAAACATTACATAGTTGTTCTTCATGCATATCTCCTGTTTCTTGCTTCTCAAGAAAACAACAATCAATGTAGGGAAAGCAGGAGCTCGCATCTTCTCACCCTGAATCACATTGCCAAAATGCTTCGTTTCCCTCGACTAACAATAAGAGCAATGTTAGATGAATCCGCTTGTTTTCTACACATGGTGTTTTCTTCTAGTTACACCTAGTTCTGCCCGAGTATTATGCTAAGATTATGCTTAAAGTCGCGTCTAGAGAGTTGGAATGCAAATAGAAAACAAGTGATGACGAAAATTTGTAGAATATTTCGTTGCCGAATAGAAGCAGCTCCTTGTTGAACCACATTCTGTTATCATTGCTCGGTAGACTACCTCGTTCTAGCAAACAGCGTTTTCTGGGGCTCTGAAGAAGGCGAATAACGCCGAAATCTCGGAACAACAGCAGGTAACACAGCTACGCCTTCGTTGAAAGTAGCGTTTGAACGCACATTTCTTATGGGACAACCTAATAATTGCGTAGGAAATCCGCGTGAAATACAATAAAACAGTGGGAATTTTTACCTAAACCTTGTCGGCAATAACGTTTACATCTTGTTAATATCAATTACTTTTGCCGCACGAGGTTGTCGTTGGCTTGTTGTAAATCCCATTGTGAACCCCTCTCATTATACGAGCCTTTTTAGAAGGCGAATTTGTCGAAACGACACCCTCTCCGGGCTGTTGCAATGTATGACAATGAAAAAATTCAATTATGTATGTAGGAGTGGTTGACTAGTGTCTGTAATATATCTACCGCATTGCCTAATGAATAGTATGCAGAATGATTCATTTATTCAACCAGGCAGATGATACGTCAAGCTCTTAAAGGAACGGCGCGGAATAAGCCGCCTACTGATGAGACGGAGACATGACCATCAAAGAAGCTGCGGAAGAGTAGCGAGAATTTGTAATAGTTAAATCAGCAAACTATGTAGATACGACTTCAAAAAGCATAGCAAATGACGTAAGTTGAATAGTGCCTTGAGGGGGAAGGTGGAGTTGGCAAATGCACCCGACGGGCCAAGCTGGGCCATAGATGGGAGTCCTTCACGCACAGAGAGCCGCGCCCTAGCTGGCTGTGGCTGCCCCAGATCGATAGTGAGCCTGAAGTCGCGCATCGATTCTGCATCTCGGTCGATAGCTGTTGCTCAATCAAAGACACCTTCTGCCAATTTCGACGAACGCCAGCTCGGCGGTCTTACGAAGGGTCATATAGAAGCAGACGAAATCAGGATCCACATTCGAGGTAAAGAAGCCTATCAAACCACAAATATGCCCCGAGCTGGCCGCTAATGACGATTCTACAGCGGCTCATGGAGAGGCCTATTGAGACGCATTCCGGCTCCGGTGATCTTGGTGCAGTAGTAGCCAGTGCAAAGAGTCTGATTTCTGTACACAGTTCAGCTAAAACTGATATGACCTGAGAAGCTACTCACCCAACATCGCATCAAATTCTCCGAAAAAAAGAGGCAATCGAACGACCCTCTTTAACACGTTGACGACAATGTCCCATGATGCTGCGGGACACTTTTTCCGCCGCGTGGGACCGTGTCCCATGATGTTGCGGGACAGCATTATAAAAGCACTTGGTGGAGAACTAGCAAGTGTTTCACGGTGTAATATTTAAAAGTATGCTCACTAGTATTCACAAGCAATGTGGTCCATTGAGATGTGATCTGCATACTCTTTATTCGCTTCAATGCAACTAGCAGAAACTGATCCGAGTACCAAAACCAGTACTCAAGAGTAGGAGTAAAGTAGTAGTAGAATGAAATTCACCGTTTCATCAACCGTTTCCACCTTTCCTTCACTTTTCCACCTTCATATTTCCTATCTACATTTCTTATTACAATATTACGTTTCCTATTACAATTTCCAGAGATCGAAAAGAAAACCCATAACATCGGCATATACTTCGCCCCTACTTCAAATATACAACAAAAGTTGAACGAAATTGGGTTGAGATTCCCACACTGAAGACTCATAAATCTAATTCACCTAAACGCTAATGGTTAAGGATAGAACTGACGGTTTCGTCGTTTTCGGAAAGAAACAGATCCGACTGCCAAAATCAGTACTTAAGAGTAGTAGTAAATTAGTAGTTTAAAAAAAACCAGTACTTGAGGGTAGCAATAAAGTGGTACTAAAATGGGGCAATATTTTTTTCTACTAGCAGAAACTGATCAGTACTTTCAAACCAGTACTTAAGCAGTTGTTTTTACTATCCACAGCAGTTTCGCTATTTCGTATTTCTCGCCACAACGGACTAGGCGCGGTCCCACGAGCCACGCGCACCAAAATCGACATTGTCGTCAATGGGTTAAAGTGTTCATATCCATTTCGGTTGAGCAGAAATCAGACTGTTTGCATTGGCCTATTCAAAATTATTGTGATGTATTCCGCACCACACCGTCATATTGGCACATCGAGAAATCACGCAGTGGTAACAATAATTAGAAAAAGTACATAGAAATGGCAGTAGGCGACATTATCAAAAGAAAAGAGTTCATCTCGGGGTGTGTGAAACCTCTGCTTCGCCTATGAAATTGAGCCCCGGGTGATGAAGCTGTGTAGCGAAGCTGGAGACGAACGAAGATGTTAATGTAGTAAGGCCCGTATATGCGAAACCGGGAGTATTCGGATGCCGCGAGAGTGCCAAATCGGCATCGTCCCTTACCGCCGATTCTCCGCACTTTTTCCTCCTTTCAAGATCTCGGTAAGGCTGGAATATGTAATAGCAACGTAAAGAAAAATAAAGTTGCAGGCGTTGATCAGCCCCGAAGGTAGCGCCGCCGCATTCGTTTTCTACTCAGAATCGTATGTAAGGGCTTGGTGAATGCGTATTTAGCCTTCACAATGACTTGCGGGGCCAGACGCTATACCACGTCAATGTTTTTCCTTTCCTAGAAAGGTCTGGTACCAATTCACTGACCCCGGAGGGATGGAAGGCTTGGAAGGCAGAATTCGCAAGCAACCAATTTTTCAAAGATTTTTTTGCATTCAGTAAAAACGCCGAAAGTGGATCGTGAAATGGAGGCAGCTTCTTGTTATAGATCTCTGCCGTCCCTATCTACATACACATTGAGCATGAACAGATGCAATTATCGGCGGATTATGCCTCTTGTCTCATATTCAACAATCCTTTATAACCACACATCATTTTTGCTTTTAAAAACATGTCGCATATTTGAGACGAGAGCATGTTGATGTGAATGATGACTGGGGCCGGACATGACGTGAGACGCGCTCATTCATAGAAAAGTGCTTTCCTTCTCAGCCCCGTTGGTCTAAAGAAAAGAAGATGATGCAGTGGTAATGGTAAAGTATGAGAGAACTATCTAGCAATAGATTCGGAGATGCTAGGTTATTCGCAAAACACTGACATTCCCGTCCGATGTCCGTGTTTTGCGAATAACCTAGCATTTCCAAATATAGAAGTCATTCAACTAGTTCTCGTCAATACCCGACAATACAAAAGGTGGTTATTGATAGATTAGTTTCGTGTCTAGCAATATATTATATGGAACGTCTTTGTAGATCACTTTAAGGGGAAGTCTCCTTTCCTTCGATTGTGTCACCATCAGAGTTGAAATGGTTTTCCGAATCGTACAGCATAAGGATCCTAAGAGGAACATTTTGTGATACAAACAGCGGGTGAAAAATAGTTTCCCGAGGTCATATTAAGGTGCTATGAAAGTCCTGTTCTATTTGGCTTCCACTTTTTCTTTATTTTGCTTTCAGCACACACAGTTTTTCTCGAACTGCTTCCCCGATTTCCCAAAGCATAATGACTGCAATGACAGCAGAGACAATGTGCCCTTCTGAGGGAAGCTTGTAGTTTAGCATTCCTCTCCAGCGGAAGAAGCAGCACTGGAGAACATTCTTGAGGTGTAATTCCGTCTTCATATAAAAATTTTATGTTTCAAGTAAAATCACTCTTTCTAAAGGCTGTCAAACGACACTGTGTGGTCTGCAGTTGGGTTCAATCTCTCAACTTACTAGGCCATACCAAAATTCCATTAGTAGACACTGACCAGGTCAAACCTTGTGAACCACGTGGTGTCGGTCAGGACGTTCGAGCTCCGCACCGTTCTACAGCGAGGCGTGGGGATGATATATAACTGTAGGACAGGTGCGTTAGGGTCTCTTGGCGTCCCTAGCAAAGCGTGCCTTCGAAATCAGTGTGTCCTTTGTCGAAGCAAGATAACCAGAGATCGACAGTGCTGAAGGATGTGGTGCCCACTCCGAATACAGCACCAATGTAGCAAACGGTTTCCAGCTTTTGAGCTACATATTTTGCTATTTATATGTGAATTTGACCTTGTATAAATTATTATAGCTAGTTTGCAGAGGGCAGGTGGCGCGGTTGAAAGAGGCACTATTTCAACCAACATTGTCGGACAATCTATTCTCGACCAGGCAAATCAGACCTTCTATAACTTCGTGGTCGTGTAACTTGTTACCAGACTTGTATGTTATGATGAAGACACTCACTTGAACATCGGAGAGCCAAGTTATATTATAGGCCAATTACGCACTCACCATGACTTAACGAGTACATCCCTTGACTCTGTCTCTATTTGGAATTTGCCGGTGATTTTGCCATCATCCTATGTGCTGCCGAATACTAATATTGAGGTTGGCATGGAGAAAGGGAAGCTAATTATCAGGAGAATGCGTAACTCTGGTTCGACCTTAGTCACATATTTAGGTTCACTAGCAAAAATCGGTCGCTGTTTAGATGAAGATGACACGGAAATTTTTGACAGAGCTCTCCCGGCCTTCTACATTAAAGCTGGCTAGCCGGGGGATCGGAACAGCAAGGTTCAACTATGCCGAACGTGCAGAACGAAACGCTGCATCAGATATGATATGTACATATACCGGGTTCGGTGTTTTTTCTTTCGTTGGAAAGCTAAGGAGCATCGCGATCGAATATAGAATTTTTCATTATTACCATTTGAAAACAATAAATTGTAGAAGTCTCAAGAAGATCAGATCTAGGGAGCGATTTTGTGATATCGAATGAATGTGTGCTCTTGCATGCCGTGAGTCAAGGTCTCCATGCTTAGCCGAGCCTGCAGCGTGTTCTTGTCCAGTAACGTCCATTCTCTGACCAACTAAAGCAACAATTCTTATTTGTAGACCATACAATGCTTAGTTCGTAATCTAAAAACATTAGTCAACAGGAAAGTAAGAAAACGCCTAGCGCAATGGAAACTATGTTTCTAATACAAGGCGGCACTATTCCAAATGTTGGACTCCAGAGGCAGAATTTTTTTTTCGCTAAAACTTTGCATAGGGGGGTTCTTTGGGGTCCTCAACACGATGGTGCAATCCGTTTTTCGACTGGCCGCCGGATACTGTAGTTACAGGAAGGTCCTGGCGTCCTGGCAGGTAAAGAGGGCGGAGTCAGGATCACCGATTTCGCTGAAACTTTGCATAGCGGGGTTTTTTTGGAGTCCTGAACACGATGGTGCAATCCGTTTTTCGATTGGCCGCCGGATACTGTAGTTACAGAGAGTGATACACTCGGACGAAATCGGTGATCCTGACTCCGCCCACTTTACCTGTCAGGACCTACTGTAACTACAGTATCCGGCGGCCAATCGAAAAACGGATTGCACCATCGTGTTCAGAAACCCGAAAAACCCCCTACGCAAAGTTTTAGCGAAAAAAATTTCGACCTCTGGAGTCCAAAACTTGGAATAGTGCCTACAAGGCTCCTATTCTGATAGAGCACCGCTTGTACCAAGAGAAAAAGAAACAGATAAACTTCAACTTTCAATGAATCGCTCATATAAAAATTAGTGGTTTCGCCAAACAAGGCTGATCTCAGGAGAACGCTCGGAAGTAAGTTCGTGAACAAAATAGGAGTGTTTGAAGAGATTGCTTCCAAATTGTTCTCAAGCGTTTGAAAACCTTTTCCGCTTTGGTGCTACATAATTCCAAATTGCAAGGTTTAAATACCTTGAAAGTGTTCAAGAATTTTGATGGTGGTCCGCTGTATGAAATGTGTTATCATTCACTCACATCGTGCACAGGCAAGTCCCGACTGAAGCTGATTCGTCCGACGTCCTTCAGCTTGAATTTGATTTGATTACCTTTGATTGGTCCTTCTTCAACTGTCACAAACCCTGAAAATTTACAATCTTGGCGAAAAAGGTAGAGTCTTCTCTGAAAACACGTTTGTAAAAGTAGAGACAAAACGTCACGAACACGTAATGCACTTGTAAGTCGCCATAAGTGATTGCAGCTACAGCTTCATGCTTCATGCAACATGAACTCTTCATCGCCACATATTTTGCGTTTCTATTTTATTCCATCTCACGAGCTACAATAGCTCAGCAAAGATCACCGACTCATGTGAATCAGGAGCAGCCCCATACCACATCTGAGTGAAACAATACAAGTTTCATAAGTTGAGGACGAGGAGACGTAGGAATCCTGTGAGATTATCTGATCGGATAAGATCGAAATAGTCAATGAATAGGAGAAATTGCTACAAATATTACTTATCACAGTAGTGAGTGACGGTTAGCAATCGGGTCTGAATATATAAAATCACTCTTGAAACTCTTAAACGTCTGGCCGAGATAGGAGAATATTATCCGTACCAGCCGTTCACCATACAAAAGACTTTAGAATCATTTGATGTTCCAAAAACCCTAATTAAGCTCGCAAAATGGCGAAAAAACGAGTTTATGGATGCGATATGTGACGATCTCAAAGACGGCACCGGATTTGCTTATCGCAAGTCTAGCCTGAAGTACTGGTTAGGTCGAGCGGATACATGTCTTCGGCATGAATTAATGTGTCTTGGTAAGGTATTAGGTCATCCTCTTCTATCTATGGAGGAAGGTAGTTGAGATTTATATTGAAAAGTTACAGAACATACATTATAGACATGCTAAAATCGCAATTTTTAACTACGTAAAACAGAGCTACATCAGGAACACCATTGCCGTAACAAGGAAATGGCCTCCAGCTTCCTTGCTACCCGAAGCCTCACAAAACCTACACAAGGCATGTGTCTGGAATGTCGATCTTCAAGGGCCAGAAATATCATCCAGGTTTGAGAAAACACATATTGAAGATTACTCCTTCGTCGAACTTAAACAGAACCGTCGATTCTCATTCATGGAAAACGCCATACTTTTGCTTAAAGATAAGACCGTCCGTTAGTCAGCTGTATTCATTCGCCCAATCTTCTGCAATAATCCTGCCGACCACATTGTGCTCATGACATTGCGACCATGGCAGTCGGTGGACGGATATGGAAACCTCAGCGGACACCGACACCACGTCAACCTCAGCCGATATCGGTATCATCACAAGACAAAAGGGACGACGTGACAATTATGATTTCAATTACTTTGATGATTCTTTGATGATCTAACTAAGCTTCTTCATCTTCCACAGTGCGACCCATGCGGTAGACAGTTACAACAATTATATTTGATACAGTGTCCCATGCTATTTAACTGAAAAAGCTCCAAGTTGTAGGTATTGACCCTGACATAATTCGTTGGATAAAAAATTTTCTAAGTGAGCGGACGTATCAAGTGCGTGTGGGCAATCGCTTCTCCAAAATTTACGCTTCTCCATCAGGTGTCCCACAGGGTGGTGTTCTTTCTCCACTTCTTTTTCTATTATACACATTTGACTTACCTGCGCACATTCATTCCCAGGTGTGCTGTCAAATGTATGCTGGCGATGTGAAAGTTTATCGTACTGTTGGAAATCAGGGTGATTTGACTTCTCTCCAAGCAGCAATTGATTCTATCTCTACCTGGGCGAATAAAAACGCCCTTTTATTAGCTCCTCACAAACCTAAGGTCCTATGCATTGGTTCAGGTGATTTCCCCCCAACCTATACTATTGGGAATGTTGGACTGGAATGTGTTTCCAAAGTTCGCGACCTTGGTTTTTTGGTCTCGAGTAAACTAAGTTTCCTGCCACACTTGAAAGTACTTCATACCAAAGCCCTCGCCCGTACTTATAATATGTTTAAGGCTCTCAAAACCAAAGATGTAGGGATTTTGGTCAAGGCATATAAAACTTATGTTCGCCCCATTGTGGAGAGTGGGACCACAGTTTTCTGCCCTTCCCTGGAGAAAAACATGAACCTATTGGAGAGTGTTCAAAATAACTTTACTCGGAAGCTTGTGCTGCGGTGTAGAGGAGTTGATTATCGCTTTGTACCCGATGCTGAAGAAAGGCGCCAAGTGTTTAGACTACATTCTTTACAAAGTAGAAGGTTTAGAAACGACTTGGTCATGGCTTATAAAATACTCACTGGTAACACAAATTTAAATTATAATAATTTCTTCGCCACCTATAACTCTTCCACCAGAGGGGGTCTATTTAAAATTCGCAAGCCGTGTGTGAGGACGAAAATTAGGTCGAATTTTTTCCCTCCGGGTTATTCCGTTTATTTCTAAATTTATTGCTAAAGGCTGGTTACGACTTTAATTAATGTCTTTCAAAAAACTGGTTTCTCTATCGGTTTTGGCGCAGTAAGCATACTCCCCCGCTGGCTCAATGTTAGGCTTTCTCGGAGTGTTTTAGTATCTTTACATAGAGTATCGGTATTATGTTTTTTGTTTTCCGATTTGTTTTGTTGTCGTTGATGTGTTGTTGCTTCTACGTGCACTGGCGCGTCAGTCATAGAAATGAATAAATAAAAATAAATACTTTCAAAGGCTTCGTCTCCTTCGCTAGTACACCGCGATAACACCAGACTCACCCGAACACGGTCTAGGCGCTCTACTCTATAATAGGCTTCCACGATTCGTCTAGTCCAAAATCCCAACATAAGAAGCAATCTAGGCATTGTAATAGGAGTTCGCCTACTGAAATTTCTGTAATTTGAGCGTGTTGTTTGGCTGTTTTAGACCTTAAATTTTTTTTTCTGCGCCAGTCGACACAACGGCAAACCCGCTCACTTTCTGGAGTGCTCCACTGACACGATCTCTTTTTCCTCACATAACTTCTTTAATTCCGAAATACTTTTGCGCTCCTCCGGGAACAGTTGAAATTGAAAGGGTTTTCTCATCTGCGGGTCAAGTTTTGACCGACTTTCGTAAGTCGCTAACACCTGCAAATTTTGCAGCTCTTCTGTTTCTCAAACTTAATATTCCACAGATTGGCTTCGGCCGTTGATCATTCCTGACTTTGAGTATGCTTTCTAACCGATCAATTGATCGTTCCGGCACAACAGTAAAATAAACGCTTATATATTAGTGTCGTTTATTTTCGCGATATCACGGTGAAAAACCATTATTTTTAGGAATTTCAACTTTTTTTTTTGCAAAATTTCAAAAATTTAACGGATTTAATGAATTTAACGGTTTTTAACGGCAAATTTTGCCGTTAAAAAAAGTCGTTAAAAAATTTAACGGCCAGAATTCAACGCACAGCCCTGGGCGGGATCCCAACGTTGACAAACAGATATCGGAGTTTCGCTTATTATAATACATAGTAGTATATAATATAGTACAATATAGTATATATAGGGATTGTGCGTTGAATTCTGGCCGTTAAATTTTTTAACGACTTTTTTTAACAGCAAAACTTGCCGTTAAAAACCGTTAAATTCGTTAAATCCGTTAAATTTTTGAAATTTTGCAAAAAAAAAGTTGAAATTCCTAAAAATAATGGTTTTTCACCGTAATATCGCGAAAATAAACGACACTAATATATAAGCGTTTATTTTACTGTTGTGCCGGAACGATCAATTCATCGGTTAGAAAGCATATTCAAAGTCGGGAATGATCAACGGCCGACGCCAATCTGTGGAATATTAAGTTTGAGAAACAGAAGAGCTGCAAAATTTGCAGGTGTTAGCGACTTACGAAAGTCGGTCAAAACTTGACCCGCAGATGAGAAAACCCTTTCAATTTCAACTGTTCCCGGAGGAGCGCAAAAGTATTTCGGAATTGAAGAAGTTATGTGAGGAAAAAGAGATCGTGTCAGTGGAGCACTCCAGAAAGTGAGCGGGTTTGCCGTTGTGTCGACTGGCGCAGAAAAAAATTTTTTAAGGTCTAAAACAGCCAAACAACACGCTCAAATTACAGAAATTTCAGTAGGCGAACTCCTATTACAATGCCTAGATTGCTTCTAATGTTGTGGAAGAGAGAAGCTGGGTGGTCCTGACACGATTGCGTGCAATTTGGACCTGCTGCCACTCCCGCGCGGGCAATTCAAAAGCCGTTAAATTTTCCGTTAAATTTCGAAAATTTGCCGTTAAATCCGTTAAATAATTTTTAACGGAAAAAGCCGTTAAATCCGTTAAAACCGTTAAACCGTTAACCGTTAAATGCACAGCCCTGATCCCGCCGCGATTGCCCGTTACCGTCCTCCTTGGGCATCATCACTTCAGCTCGCCGTCTTTTGCTACATGCTGTTTGTTCATTGTTTTATTTTAAATCTTTATTGTTTTATGTTTATCGTTTTATTTTGAATCCTTATTGTTTTATTCCAAATTTAGTTCATATATTTTTGTTTCTAGTGTGCATTTAGCTCGGTGCGGTGTTTCTTTATTTCTGCCGTTCCTTCCCCCCAATGTATTGCATTTGCAAATACCGCGATAACACCAGACTCATGATGGTTCTGATGTTTGTAAGTTTATGAACTAAATACGTCGAGTGATCCATCCCTTCCGTATTATTGCAATGCGGGAAAGAAGAAGAGAGGGCGAAGCCACCCCCCCCCCATTAAAGCCGTTTCCGCTGAATGGCTGGTTCCACTATATTCAACGTTACGCCGAGGTTCAATGACAGTCGAATTTAGAATATGCTTCGGTTGTTGTACTAACCGTCTAATTTTCTAGAATTTTCCTGCACCAAATCACACCTCACAACAGATGAATGAATAAATAAATTGTGGTACAGAGGCGTACATTTTTACAGCTGAATAGCGGTCATTCCTGTTACCAAGGTATCAGATGGTTATGCCTATCACGTTATGCGTTTCACATCAACATTGGTCATGGGGACATTCCAGATCAAAGTAGGGCTGCGTAGAACTGAAGTTTCTCGAACAGTGATCTTTCTTAGACACCTCTACCTAGTTGCTTATAGCTGAGAGTACCTTTAATGTGTTGCCAGGATTCACATTTTCTAGACAAGTTGACGTTCATCTGCAAAAAACTTTCTCCTAATCGATACTAGGTAACTTTTTGTCATTAAAGCGCGGAGCGATACTCAATTGGCTGATTCAGAGATCCTCAAAATTTTAATCTCCGCTCTTGATAGTCGCCTTGTCTTCTTTCACACCGATGCTATAATATACTTCCCCATCGCTGATGTAAAACACTGCTATCTTGTCACGCTCCAGAGCTCTACTCTGAACCGCACCGCCCACGATCGTAGGGTTTGTTTTTACGTGACGATTTTCCCAATTAGTCTCAGGATTGTGCCGTTTTCCTCCTTCAGCAGACCTGTCGTCCTGTTCTGAAGCTGTCATTTCCAGGCAAGCACAAGGTTTCCGCCCTAGTCAAGATCATGAGTCTACGCTCTATCCGTGGTGTGGCAGCAGGTCCAATCAAAAAGAAAGGAAAAATGAAGTGGGCACGTTCATTGTCTATGAAAAAAGGGAGCAAGTTCATGGAGAAACAGTCTGCTTTGGATCTACCAAAGAAATGCTAAACACCTACACTAGGAGAGCAGTCCAAGGGTACAATGCTTTCTTCATCCCACATTTCCAAATTCTACAATTTGGAATAAATTCTTCGGTCACACACTGGAACCGCGATGTGTATACGTTGATGTCGGGTTTTATCATCAGGCCAATTCTGTACAAACTAATTGGCAATTTATAAACTAGTTGTCCCAAAAGCTAGAGGAACACCCTTCAAAGTATGGTACTAGGCACCTGGTCACATTCGTTCACATGAAGGGCAGGATCATTGTAACTCGGTGGCAACGTTGTCCCTTCTCCTGGATCTTTTGGATCATTCGAACGCCTTGCAAGGGATACTTGCTACCTGTATTATGGTATTTTGTAACCCGAATATCTGTTTCCAAAACAACCCTATCCTCGTTCCTATTGTCTAACGAATGTCTTGAACGAGTGGTCGGAATAAATTGAATTGAGGCTGAATTGAAATCGGTCTGTCCACGATCAGAGATATGTATATGGTCTCACAATGAGAATAGGTTTTAGTAGAGAACTGCAACTTAGATGGGCTTAAAAGGAGATTGTGGAGCGAAAAATGAAGTCTTCACACTCACCGTTGTTCATGACAGTTGTGAGCGCCGCATCTTTCGTGTTTGGCTTCACACTGATGTAGCCGGACTCACTGTGCAGCTCGTCCTTCTCGTTGATCGACCAGGCAAAAGCACTGAAATCGTCCTCTTCGCGCTTACTAGATCAAAGGACCGAAAACTCAAACCAAAGGAATTCTGACGGGCATTAGGTGACATTCAGACATTCACACCATTTGCGCTTGGGCAACATACTACAATAAAAACCCGCTTACAAGTTATATAGAACGAAGACCTTTTCCCCACCGTACTGACTCATGCAGACGACGTTTACCCAATAGGTATGGAATGTCAAAACGGTCTCAGCCCCGTTGAGAAAGTGAAGAATGAATCTCCGTTTGACAGTGAGGTGTCCAGTGGAAATCGTGCAATTGTCGTCACAAAATGCTCGTCAATTTGAAACAAATAATTGTCAATAAAACCGAAACCGTCTCCATTTTCACCGCTATATGCTCCACCATCAACCGAGAATCTTACATAACATTTTGAAGACAGTCACCGGAGGGAGCGTGAATCGAAAGGTAAGAAGCACGGTGAAAATTCGAAATTATTTTGCTCCCTCCAGCGGAACAGATTTCAAGAGGAACAGAAATGTTAGCGAACTTAAAAGTTAATGATAACTCCTTCTCCATTCCTTGAGAAACAGACACTGCCGGTGACGTTTGCCTGCAGTCGATGCGCTACTGGAGCGCAGAGGCTGATTTGAAGCAAACGTCACCGTGTTCAGCACTTAAACCTTGAGTTATCACTGCTCCGCTTCTTGTTCTTTTCTACGGTCCATGCGTGTGAGCTAAATTTGAAGAGATGGAGAATTAATGACCAGCAATCTTCAACTTACACTAGCGTCTTTCTTCCATCTGATGGGTGTCAGATCTTGCCTTTATCTCCACTGTTAATGCAGCATTATACTTGAAAAGCTTGAGTTAAAAATACCAGTAAACTCGCTTCTTTGTTATGTTGTTTCTACCAAAACCAACGCTAGCTCTCAGCAAGCACTTAGTTGAATTTAATCGCAAGGTGGATCTTGTGTCTCCCCGCAGTAAGACAACTTGATGAACACCTGTTAATCTAGTCGATATATTGGCAGCTAGAAGCTCCGATTTTATTAGTCCGACTTTGATCAAAGAAGGTAAACTCTACGTAAGGGTTTCCGGAGAAGATGTTGAGGAGCGACCCAGCTGACGAGAAACGGTCAACTCAAACGATTGTGAACGGAGTTGCACTCATAAAGTCGGAGCTCTTTACTATTGTCTGCGTAACGTTAGCATAGTAGCTTCAAATACGTCTTGACAAGATTCCAAAGCGCGAGATTGATAAGTGAGAAAAATTAGGATCAAATAGAAAAAATTCAAATTTTAGACGAATATGAAGCTGCGCACATCCTCTTCAACCACGTTCATACATCAGCAGTGTAGGCATTTAGGAAGGTCCGATTTGATAGGGGTGCATACATAAATCTCGCATTTCATGCAGAGCTGCAAGCAATGTCGATGGGTCCTTTATGCTAGCTTAGCGACGGCTCTAGCGAATGAAATAGTTCTTTCGTTATGGAAAAGCTTTTGGTCTTTCATCAATAGAACCACTGCAACGTTTTACACATCAGTAGCGAAATATGTAGGAGAGCCTCAAACACCGCCTGTTCTTGCGTTTAGTAAACGCCTGATATAAGCGAGAACAATAAAGTTATAAATTCTTCGAAAAACGAAAAAATCATCGTACGTGTAGTTAAGCGCTCGCCGAGCTTGGAGAGCGTCGTCGGGAATGCTGATGTCGACCTCCTCACCATAGGTGAACTTTGGAATGGTGGGGAAAATCGCCTTACCACCGTGCTCCGATCGCCATTTACCGATCAAAAAAGAAATTGGCTGTAGTGTCGATGGAAGCCGCCGCAGGTCGTATTCTAAACGAAGGTTTCTGATTTCGGGAAAACAGCAGGTGCTGATAGGCAGTGAAAAAAGTTTTCAACGATTGACCGACTTTTTTCGGGCGGGCCGCAGAATCCGCACGATTTGCGACAACTCCTCATGATGTAATCTGTTGATGTGCAACTCCTCGATGAAGCTGCCACCCAGTCCCGACAGTTCGTGTCCAAATCTCGACATGTTTCTGCAATCCTAGCCGATTGCTGTGCGAGATTTTTCTCAAATAAGTTCTGTAACGCTCCGTTAGATGTGTATCATAGTGTGCACCTACATGTATATGTACTGTGCTAAACGTAGAATTCTCAGGTATCGGCATCTATTGAAAAGTAGGCGGGAGAGTTAGTACTAGAAGAGAGCCAACATCCGTTTTGCATTATCGTGAGTAGGTCGTGTGCATAGCGCATAATTATTCATTGTGCTGCTTTTAGTAGCTCATGTGTTTTGTATTTGTTTTATTGTTTTTTGGCGTGTGTTTTGTTTGCCTTAGTAATTGGATTCGGAAATAAAGCCTTGTGTTTAATAAAAAAAATCTCGTCATATATTTTCGCAAAGTGTGATCTATAAAATCAACTCTAGCTGTTTCGAAAAGCATCCCTCCTTGTCATATGTGATGTCGAATTCAACAAATATCCAGTGAAAGAAAAGAAAATTGTAAACCAGACTGTCCTTGTTAACTAAAGCTTCAAAGAATTAAAGTCACTATCAAGATCAGTTACCTGCATTTTCTTGTCCGAAAGCTCTAGTGGTGGCGACCACCAGAAGGATGAGCGCCGTTCGCATAACCGGTCTGAAAGGAAGGGAGCAGATAACTGAACTAACCACATGTGCACAAGTCGAGGGCGTTTCTTACACATACCAGTGAACGTCTATATCATCAGCACAATATGAAGTGGAAGTGTAACCGTTTGCAAAGAGGGCGACATTTAACGAAGTTCGCAGATGACAAAATGCTAAGAGGAGATACGGAATTGAATGGCTAGTTCATAATTCTCCCTCACTTTGGTGCTATTTGATTTTAAATTATCAATGATCAGCTTCGATGCCTTATCATGTGGTTCAGGAGAGATCCGGACTGACTACTGTGAAAATTGAATTTAGAAACTTCGTGCACTCACTCACTCATTTCGTAGAAAACAATAAAGATTTGAGCAGAGCTAGAAGGGCTAAAAACGGCAATAGAGAGAAAGGCTCGATCACAATCTGAAGCAGTTTGTATTGCTAATAGTTTAGAGTTATTTTATAAAATATTCGCATGACAATTAACAGTTCAAAGCAGGCCTAAATTTATGTATTCTTTTGAAAGAAAATAGAGGTTCCACACTTTGGTATGTCTCTGCTACTGGATCTCAAAATTGCAGTGGTTTACTTTGACACATAAGGAATCAGGAAGTATATAAGTGTTCTTTTTTCGAACTGTGATGGGCTCGAACTCGAATGCATAGGTAGTGGAACGACCCGCTTGGAAAACCTTGCTCGTTGGTTACAGCATATTTTTGAACTAATCGTTCGAAAACGTTCCGTTTCTAGCACCGACTCGTACCAAGGCTCTCCTAGCACAGCTCAACTGCATGAGGACATTCTCTGCCAGTGTCTACTAGAGATCTGTTATAGATACATGATGCGAACTAGGCAGAAATCCAAACATTGCTTCTTTCTCAGGCAATCAATTCTCCTTTTCCGACTCGAAAGGGTATGACAGATAAGAGCGCTGTGGAAAAGAAAGGACGCTCAATAAATGGTGACAGAGGGGGTACGAGAGAGAGAGAATTATGAGAATTATACTTGGTCGCATAGAGTTTAAACGATTGGAAGGGAAGAGAAACGAGAACTTCGGGTCTCTCTACTACTCATGCTGCAGTTTTTAGACTATAGCACATTCTTATGCTACCCTAAAGGACGACTTTGTTGCAACAAATTCGAACAATACAACAAGAAGTTGACGAATATCCGAAACAATGACGTTCAGCAGCTCCGAATTCTCCCTTTCTTGACCCCCGGCGTCGACGTGTTAACATTCTGACGTCAGTATGTTAGCGTGCCTTTGCCGAGGTTGGGAGGTGGAAATTGTTATTAACCGGCTGGCGTTTCGACCTGCTCGTCGTCTTCAGAGGCTCGAACATAGTTCGTGGTTAGTGACCCGTCGATTTACCCCGCCAATTCACTCTAGTATAATAGTTTTAACAAATTGTCGGGAACACGGAATGAAAATGTATTCGAAGGAAGATAACCCCACCGCATCCACCGAGAGGAGCTCTTGCATGATTTCTAATCTCGTACGATAGCACCAGGCATGCAACATCAAAATTTTTTGACATGCAGGGTGCGATCGAACGAGTCTGAAATATCATGTGAAAAAAATTGGAATCATTCTGGATTTCTTCGGCGAATACACGAATAAACAACCGAACATCGAGCCAGAAACTTTTTGAGATGGAACTGGTGAGGTTGTCTCCTATAGAATACATTTCCATCCGGTGTTGCCAAGAATTCGTCAAAATTGCTAGAATGGATGCGGCTTTTGGTGGGGTAGCTTGTTAGTCACTAACCGCGAACTATGTAAAGTTCCCTGAAGACGACGAGCAGGTCGAGGCGGTGGGCTGTTAATGAAGATTTCCTCTTACCGCCATTGACAAAGGCATGCTAACATACCAGCATTCGACGTTTAGCATTGATTTCAAATTCGAAGAGAGAGTTGGAAATCAAAACCTGATAAGGTACTTTAGTGCACAGTTCAACCCCACAGTAGGTTTTGAGCGGATTTAAAGTTGTTGGAGATCAAGGGGAAGACCAACAAAGACGAATGGGAGGAGAAGGCTTTCAAGGTTGTTGAATGATGAAGAAGGTAAGAACGACTTGACGGCAGATTCTTGACCGCGTTCCCGTATACACGTTGGGCACCCAAATAGCTTTGGTTCTCATTCTTTAGCACGAATGACATAAGGGCAGGGAAGGTCACTGACAGTGGCCGTTCTCTCGACTATGCTCGACTGTGTCCTTGAAGGCGTTCTCTGCCGCGTCGTCTCAGTTTATTGGCTGTGTTGATGCAGAAGGAACAAAGCAACCACATTCTTTTGTTGACAGCGATTTCTTCTGGCAACATAAGCAGACTGAACGATCACGTCAAAGAAGGATGATAATATAAGGGTGGGCGTTTGAGTAGAAAAAATATTATAGAAACGAAATTAAACAAGATCAAATTACAAGATAATCTCCATCACTATCACTGACTTGTTGCCAACGTTTAAGCAGAGAATGGGTTTCATCTTCGAAAATCACCGATGGCTGCGTCTAAAAGTAGCTGGACACCCAGAATTCAACTTCTCGGTCTGTGAACAATATCTCAGCCAGGAATACAATTCAGCTATAGATGGAATCATTGCGCATCAAAGACAAAGCGTGAGCTATAAATTAGAAAGGCTAAAAACTCTCTAGTAGCTCTCGAAAAGAGCGTTTGTCAACTACTTTCAACAAAGAAGTCCTTGAGCTACGTATTGAGCCAATGCTGTTGAGCTGCATGCTTCTCCAATACTTCTGTGAACCGTGGGGGACATTTACCGCCTCTAAGCGACTTGTTCAGGCTTGGCACTGTTGAGAAGCTAATTTCCTAAGGTAACTTGGCTGTTTCATGTAAGAAACTGCCGTTACCACGTTCTCGACTTCGTAACGAACAAACGATCAGACACGAAGAAGAAGGTGGAACCGCGAAACGCAACAAAAACTGGTTATTTCGATGAACAAATTTGCATAAGAAAAAAATTAACCGCCTGGTGATGATTGAATGGCAAGTGAATCTTCCCGAGAACAAGGAAATCAGCTGTGGTTCGTGGCTAACTATAAAATTCAATTTCAGTTGCTGAATTTCTGTGGGATCGAAGTTCTAGCAACATTTTCTTTTTTAAGCAATCTTAGGCTGAAAATTACAAGCAGGACATGCAGTTCAATTGTTGCCGCTTACCTCACTGTGTGTCGTAGTGTACCCTCCACTGTTTTCTTTCCCCTTCTGGAAAAAATGAAACAAAATAGACGCTTCTCCACGTTTAAGTGCATCTCCTCATTCTCTGCATGAATTTGTGATGAAGCTTCAAACGTACTGATCTTTGAGCGACTGTAGCGCGTGTGCGAGATCGGAAGAATAATAAGCCAATTCTGGGAAAAAAGGTGAAGATCCATGACAGTAGTCAAGTCATAATTTAATCAGCTCAAGTTGGACTAGAAAACAAAATACCAAAATCAACGTTTAATTTTCCTCCAATAAACGAGGGTCATAGAGTGGTGGTATACAAGGATAAGTTTCGGACTTCAGAGCTACCAGACTCTCAGGGGTTTTCAACATCGCTGATTCTGCTGCGCTATTTAAGCCTCCATGCAGGCTTCTAAAGTCACCATTCTGTTAAAGATAGTTCGCAACAAAGTTGGTGAGAAGTTGGCTCTTATGATTTGAAACGAGGAATTTCTGCTTCTTTCGGGAATGGACGGTGTTACAGCGTGTGACACTGCGCTGAGACGTTGATCACGCGCATTCCTAAAGAATGATTCCAAAGCAAGTTTAAGTTGTATAAAAATGCTACTTCGGTGACAATGATGGCACAGCAAGAGAAGAACGAGTCAAGCGATAGGCACGCAACGGTTGTTTGCAGTCGTCGAAGAGGTAAACGTAAAGGTAAAAAAATGAATGGTGTTGATCAGTTCCGTAAGGACGCACCACGCAGTCGGCTTACCTTCAGAATCGTAGAGACATTGTGAACGCGTATCCATCCTATACAACGACCTTCGGGGGCCAACAGCTATTCAATTCAGTATTCTCATCTTAGTTTAAGCAGCTCAAGCTGGAGTAAAAAAGAAAAATACTGAGGCCACCTTCGTAAATGCTATCGTGCCGAACGAGGTTAGTGTGTTGAATCAGACTTTATTTTAGCCTAACGTTTCGACCCTTTCGCCGTCGTCAGAGGCCCGTTGGCGTTTACGAAGTTTAACATCATGCCGAGGTTTCGAGAAGAGAGAACTTGGGAAATCTTACTAAGACCACCGTTTAACGTTTCACCTTTTTCACCTTTTTGCTTTGAGCGACCGTAGCGCGTGTGCGAGATCGGAGGAATAATAAGCCAATTCTGACTTTCCTTTCGAGAGCGGATATATTGGTACCTTTCCAGACAAGTAAGGTACCAATTTATCCGCTCTCGCACAAGGATAAGGTGTAGTTTAGCCTAAGCGAATAGCGATTGATCGCTGATGGGCGGAAAGTAGCGCCTTTCACGTCTGCAAACCACAAAATTCATGCGTTTGAATTCCAATTTGAAATCTGTCGAAACAAAACAGAACTCGGATGTTCGGTTGCCAAAAACCTGCATTCTAGCTGTGAGTCGTGAAAAGAACGCTCATTGAGGCAGCAATTTTTACATCTCTTCAAAGTTTCCATGAAAACGAATTGTTGGCCGAAGCTGAAGCAAAGCGCTGAAGCAAAAGCAATCTGTGTAGCTGTGCAGGACTTTTCGTCAACTTACTGGGCAACACTTTTCTTTTTCACAACACGCTGGGGGCATGTTACGTTTGCTAGATCAATGGCATGTTTCCGGTTCACAGTTTGATTTCAATACAAAGGGGTTCTCTTTAATGATCGTCAAGTGATAAAGTATGAATTGCTGTTGAGCAGATGATAATCGTGGTTGGGAGCTTTGGTACAAACGTCTTCGCAAATGTAGTTGGACGTAATGCATAATTGTCTGGATATGCAGAAGAGGACTCGTAAAAACAGCTTCAGTTCTACGTTTTCAAAAAGGTCTCGGTGTGCAAAAATTTCTGCAAAGAAACAAAGAATGAAGATGAAGATTCAATTTTCTTTGATGATGGGGCCTTGATGGCTAGCGATAAGATCAGAGAGTACTTTTTTCATGTATTGCAGGATATACGCTTGAAGACTCGTCAACTAGGGAAAGGTAGTGGAAGAGAGTGGGAAATGCCCACGATATATACCATTTTCACTTTGATTCGGACGTTATGAGGTTTGAGAAACGTCCGACGTGATCTGAAACGTGTCCAATCCAAAGTGAAAATAGTATATCATACAGTCCTACTGCACATTCGGCATAAAATGTGGAGAATTACAGTACGCTTGAAACATAAAACAACTTCAACGGTTGATATAAACAAAAAACACCTCTAGGAACAACTATAAAACGTGCTGCACCTATGCTTGTGAAAAAATAAACGCTTAGGCGGAAAAATCGAGTTAGTTACTACGCGTTCAAAAGAGGCGCAGAGTTCGGTACTTTTCCTCTTAATGCCCAATTATCACCTAAGCGTATCATATCATGCTCATATCTTAATGCACATCCTTGAAGCGGTCTTATCATGTTATGCTTGCGAGAAAAGAACGGCTTTTCTTCCATATCAGGCAGATTAAACAGCTGCACAGGACCGTAGGTGGATGCGAAATGGTATGATATCGAGTACTGTTGGGCATGATATGATAATTGGGCATTAAGAGGAAAAGTACCCAGAGTTCGATGGAAAAGTTTCGAGGAGGTGATGGCGGGCAAGTCATCTGATAATAGTAAAGAGCTCAGCCCTGATTTTAGACTCGAATTCAGAGAAGAATAAAATACACGCTGCTTAGAACTGAACCTTGGACCAATACCCCGACTGAAACAGCCCAGGTATTGGTCCAATGTTTTATACAAGAGCAATCTCAGTCATAACATTGGCTTCCGAGACAGTTGTTAGGATCCATGTTTGATCAGACAAACTAGAATGAAAGTGCAGCGTTGAACACTGCCTTTTGGCAAATCGGCTGCAGTGCCTGCTTTCTGCAATAATTTCCAGAATGTGATGTTAACGACGATGAGTATCAATAAGGATAATATTGATCTTATTTGAATTGATGTTTTCCTGGATTAAATTAAATTAAAATTCCATTGTTTGACTCTTGTTTTCTCCATTAACCGATCTTCTTCTAGGCACGTCAATAAGTAAATGAGTAGAAGGCGTCACGATGTCCGAGTCTGATGATACATATTGAAGACGACGGCCAGGTGAAGAATCGCTCACGGCGTTACAGAGAGAGCGAAAGTGAATCGGAACGGCTGATTAGCGCTGATTCGCGTCCCTCAGGACAGGAATCCAGATCGAGAGTCCCCTAAGGCCGCTGTAGGAATACGCTAAGTGCAATGGATTCTTGTGCTGCGTGCAGGTTCTCTGTTTCGTGTTAAACTAGCTCAGATGTTGATTGAGCAATAGTCGTAAACAGCACGATGAGACGACTGCTTCCGTTGTTATCGGAAGCAATTGGAGACGAAATTCACTGTAAGAAAAAGCGATGTTAAACTCAGATGATGATCGGGAAGTTCATAGAGAAAGTTTCAGTTCGAGTTTCGAGCATCCCGCAAACATTGTGAGAAGTAGAGCACTACATGCTATGGCTCAATGCATTGCGAAAGTAGCTGGCGGCCGCCTGGTGGGACTGGTGTGAATTCTCAGCTAAGGCCCTGCTTCGTGCCTCTGAAACTCCACATGGATGGCAATTTAACAACAATACGTGCAGTGAAGGGCCCGCGCGGTACAGTGGTAAGAGGCGCTGCTGTCACCCGCACGATCGAGCGATCGATCCCGCCCGGGCTATTCAAGCCTTCCATCCCTCCGGGGTTGGGTAAATTGGTACCAGACTTGTCTGGGAAGGTAAAGACACTGACCTGGTATAGCGGCTGGCTCCGCAAGTCATTGTATAGGCCAAATACGCATTCACTATGCCTCTACCACTTGAATGGAAGACGAATGCGGTGGCGCGTCCTTATTGTTAGGGAAATGATCAACGCCGGCACCCTTACCTTTACCTTTACGTGCAGTGAGCATCGTACTCATTTAGGCAGAAAATTGCCTAGATATTTCGTAGTGAAAGATAGAAAAATAGCGATCGTTTGTGCACGATTACAGAAGACTAACATTTTCATGCTACGCTCCGTCGCCGATAGCACAAATCTAATTTTAATTTTGATTTTTCTTAATGCTGCTTCCATTATTCGTTTTTTGTTCATTGTTACCCATATGAGTTAGGTGCACATCATCTAGGAGCGATGGTGAGATATCTCACAGTTGTCGCTTACATGTGGTCTTACTGCATGTCACAATAAATAAATAAAATGAATAAATGTGCTTTGTTTAGTTTCTTAGAAATGGAAATGAGAAAGCTTAAGAATGAACAGAGAAAGAAAGAATAGGAAAGAACAGCACTGCAGTTCTCCTATTTCACCAGAAAACACTGAATTCACATTCGATTCCCAATTTATTACATGAACGAAGCATGCACATACGGTAAAGGTAAAAGGTAAAGGTGTAGGTGAAGATGTTGGAGTTGATCAGCCCCTGAAGAACGCGCCGCCGCATTCGTGACCAATTCAGAATCGTAGAAGCTTGGTAAATGCGTATTTGGCCTATACAATGACTTGTGGGGGGGGGGGGGGGTGGCCGCTGTACCAAGTCAGTGTTTTAACCTTCCCAGAAAGGTCTGGAACCAATTTACCACCCCTGAGGGATGGAAGGCTTTGTTGGCGGGGGCGGGGATCGGTCGACCGTTCAGATGTCAGCCGCGCCTCTCACCACTGCACCACGCGTGCCTTGCAGATACGGTTAGTATGGAAAATTGAAACATGGGCGTTCTCTGCTATAGACCAACTAGTCTTTGATAGAAACAAGAAGTAGAAAGCGAGTAATTGAGAGCCAATCGGAAGTAGAGACGTACATGGATTATTTTTGTCTATTTCCTCGAACAATGGGACGAGTGCGGTGGCAAAAGACACGGGCCAGACTTCTAACATCCGCACGGTTAAGCATTCAATCAACTCCTAGGCTAGCCGGGCACTCCAACCCCCCCCCTCCAGAATCTAGTGAGTTGCCAGCAGACTTGTCTGGCAAGGTAAAGGCAATGACTCGGTATAACGTTTGACGCTCGAAAATCATTGATCGACGACGGACCTTCACCTCCACCTTTCACTCAGCAAGGCACAAACAAACACCAATGTTACTGGCTAGTTTCACAAGGTTAAAAAAACGCCCGAAATTTCCTTAGCAAACTGTTTATGTGGGATACCAAGGCTAGCCGGTTAACCTGATTGGGACAATTATCCCCAGCAGAAAGGGAGAACGACCGAGACTAGGAAATTGCAGCGGTGATTTGTACCAATAGAGGTGGAAAGAGTGAAATGGATCCTGTATTGAAGACGAATCTTTTCCGTGTTTTTGGGGATCATCCAATGAATCAATTACATTTGAAATCCATCGATTGCGTTTCCAGAGAACAGCCTCTTTCTACTTTAGAACGACACGATGCAAACGATTATTTCGCTTACAGTTGATTTGAATTCTTGAAGGTCTTTGAGCAATCAGTGTGGCCAGGAGATCTACAGACTTGAAACGTCGCATCAATGCTATTTTTTTGCGATGTTCTCCAAAGGAGGCTGTTCTGCGCAGAGCGAATCACGGCGAAAATCAATGTTGAGCGAGCTTGAACAACAGTCGAAATCGCGCATCAATCAATCATCCACAGCTATTTTGGAACGACTGTCAATTACCCTCATAATTTTCTGTGACACTGTTGTGCTGAACTACAAACAGATCCAAAGAAACGGTCGAGGTTGTTGGTAAGCGAAGCAGCGAAAAGAGAAGTCACACGCTTTGACTATTTGAAGGCCACTGACATTGCAGTAATGTAATGTTTCGCGGCTATTAAACGTCTGATGAGAGCGGTGAGAGAGCGGACTCCATTTGCGGTTTTACGAAAATCAGTTTGATGTGACGAATGTGTTAGTTGAAATTAGAGTTGAGTCAGAAAATACTGTATAACATTAGGTCGAGGCCGAATCAATAGCATCAGCATGACGAAACGAAAACGCAAATAATGAGACAAACAGCCAATGAATCGTTGAGGAGGTAACAAAACTGATTTTCAAGAATTTGTACGCATTACAGATATGAAGTTAAATATAACGGAGGTCAGTAAGCGCTCCTCCTACCAATATTGTCAAAGGAACACAGCAGACAGAAGTAACAATAAAAGTGCATCCGAAATCAAGGTGGTCGTGTAAGAGCACTATGGAAAATGATGCCCGAGGAAGGTGAGTGAGGGCTCAAAAATGTTCGAGGTCGTGCTACAGTGTAGCTAACGCTTTCGCCAAGATAGCAAACCAAAAAAGGAAACCCAGCGGTCTACGTATTCAACACATCTTCGCTTTCTTGTTTTTGGTCTTTGATTTTTGGAACCGGTAATCGATAATTGATCGCTTTTACAGCATCCATTCCTCTGTTTTCTCGACAATTTTTGAAACAGAAAACGATAAAGAGAAGGATATAACTAATCTCTACGTAGAACTGAATTTTCGTTGGTAAGAAGAAGACATTACATGCAAGAAAAATTTATTATAATCGATAAAAGATCCCTACAAAGTGTTTAGATCGAAAAGAAACGAAAAAGGATCCAGTCACTGTATTTAATACTAGAGCAAGGTAGGCGTCAAGCAACAGGACGATCAATGAATATAGAGTTAACGAGATTAAAGAAATGCACATAAATGTCAACTACCATACTCGTGTAGTCAAAGTACGTAATGGAAGGGAAGGGAGGACTTGTGGCCGTTGGTTGATCTGCGCCAAGAAGCTGTACGCCCTCCACAGTGGTCATGTTCTGTCGCTTGTTCTCTCGGCAGTAGACTTATTTCGTCGACTCCAAGCTGTATGCTGCCCATTTCTGGTTTTCGATAACAATCTTTTCGTAGTAAGTAACGGCTAGAGGGAAAGAAAATCATATGAAGCGGAAGGCTCACAGTTAGCGATTTATTAAGCCCAACTTCTACTACAAACTCTCCTTACTTCCTGATCATTACGCATTCATATGTAGAAGAACAGATTGGCTTTCCTATGAATCAACAGAAACTGAATTCGGAACGAATGTTCAAAATTTCATCAAGAATATAGGGGAGCGGAGAAGCAGTGAGTATTCAGTTCTAGTTCGGTCAGTAAGTGTCTTGCAGTTGAAGTCATGTGCTGGTGTGAATTTTTCAAGGGTTCTATGGCGTCCAGAATTAATCTCGTTATTGAAATTTTTTTTCGTAGTTCTTTTCCGGCTGAGCAGTTCATGTTTTCGGCCATTTTGCTCGCGGACTAAGCAGAACGAACAGAAATCTGCTTTTGTATTGTTAAGTTCGAAGCAGAATTTGGTAGTCAACTCGGCGAGGAGTTGAATTCGCTCGGTCCGCAGATCAAACAGGCGTGCCTGGTAGAAGAAAAAAGCAAGCGTGTACTCGGAAAAAAATTGGATTCGAAATTATTCCACGAATAATTTTGAATACATGCATAAATGCACGCTATAAAATCCATAAATACACGCAATAAATGAATAGATAAATAAATAAATCTCGGCTACACATCTTTATTCGCATTTGTAGAGTGTACATATATGACTTTGGGCCCGCGTGGTACAGAGGTAGGAGGCGCTGCTGTCACCCGCACGGTCGAGCGATCGATCCCGGCCCGGGCTAACCAAGCCTTCCATCCCTCCGGGTCGGGTAAATTGGTACCAGACTTGTCTGGGAGGATAAAGACACTGACCTGGTATAGCGGCTGGCCCCCGCAGGTCATTGAATAGGCCAAATACACATTCACTATGCCTCTACGACTTGAATGGAACACGAATGCGGCGGCGCGTCCTCAGGGGACAGATCAACGCCGGCACCTATATCTTTACCTTTACCTCTACATATATGACTTTAGTTAGGAGTATCACTTTTTCGTAAGAGATCATATTTACCTTCTGAACTTATACGGGAAGGTCCAAAAGTGTACCATATTTTTACTGAGGGGATTGCTGGCAGCATATCTTTAATCGTTCGCAAAAATTTCGGACTATATAAGACTCTTTCGAAGCGTCACCCTTGACTTCTTTGTGCTTTATGTTCTGCTCATCGACCATTCGAAAAACAGATTCGACAAAACTTATCTTTATTACTAAGCCCGTCTCAAAAGTATGCGAATGAACAGAGATGCTCCATATTTTTGGGCTACTATACATATATGTTAACTTCTTCAGCTCGAGGCTGCATGCCAGCCACAATACTTTTTCTGCACATGATCCATTTCTTGGACGAGGTCTCGTCTCGAGCACACCCCATTCTGATCCGCGAGCATGGAGCGTGAGTCTGGCCTATTCCCGTTAGTTAACGACCACATCGCTTCCAATGTAGGCTGCGTTTTTAAATGTTTAAAATGTAGACGCGATGATTTAACTACGAATATTTCCCTGTTCATCTGCATTTCCTTTCTTAGTGCTTATTTAATAAGAGGAACCACGAAGCTTGGTATAGAATTCTACGTGATACGCAAGCCCGTACCTTTAAGGCTATCGAAACAATTTTGGTGTGTCTAGTGTGACATACAAGAAAGGAAGAAAACGTAGGAAGTGTTTTGCGCTAAAGAATAAACAACGTGAGCAGTGGAAAACGTGTCCATTCACTCAGATTAGGATGTTAATTACCGTAAAACAGAAGCGAAGGTGAGATTTGATCGTTGATCGAGACGATAAGCATTGACAGTTTCCGACGGATCATTAATGAGTTGGGGTCTGGCGGAGATGTTCCTGAACTAATTAGCGGAGAATTCCCTAAGCACACCGAGACGCCTTCATCTAGAGAAGGAACTGGCAGCTTCGAAGAAAGATGAATAAGACCATAACTATGTCTTTCGATAATCAAGACCCCAACTATATTCGGCAGTGGAAGTCCACATGCAAAACGAAAATACAAATATACAAGAAGCAATATAGCGAACTTCGAAGAAGTCAGTCATACTCGGAAAGACATAGGGTGCACATGAACCCTTGAGAAAACCTTCCTTCTGCCATCAACATGAAAGAGTCGATAAAATGCAGTTAAAGTGGCACACATAATAAGCATCGGTTGGCGATCGACAAGCTGTTCGAGCTCACATTGGATCACTTATCGAAGCGTGGGCATTCTTTATAGCCAATACCGTTAAGAAATCTATGATAAAGTGTAGCTGAAGTGAAACACATAATAAGCGTTAATTGGCTAACAGCATGCTGACGTTATCCTCAGCTTTTCTACAGAGTGCTTCTTATCTTCGAGCCAAGAGCTGTAGGCTACAACTGTTTTCCGAGTTCAGATTGGAGCAATGATCAAACGCTGCCATCCCATTACTTGATGGCCATTTGCCACCATAACTAAAATATGTCGTAGTGAGTAGGTAGAAAATCGAGCAGCTGTCAGAGGCGCACAAAGGGATCGTCCTTGGAAGGTTGTTGGACAAACGGTGAGACAAAAGGCGTTGCGCTTTTTCTCTGTTGATTGGCGTGGGAAACCTGAATCAGCATCAAAGTGCGACCCGGCACATTGGCAACACGGTTTTTGAAAAGCAGTCCAGAACGAGCAGTGTAATTAATCCGGTGCCGAAGAGTCGTGAAGACGACGCGCAAATGTGACGTGATCGTAGCACAGGTGGATGTCAGCAGAAGGAATGTTGATAGAGAGATGCGTTCGACTTGCTTGTGAGACCGTTGATAGCCGCGCTAGGCGAGACCGTAAAGCGAGACGTGAGCGAGACTAGAGACATTGAGATTGGGAGGTGGGTAGAAACTGCTTATGAACGATTTGTCGGTTGCAAATGCTGCACCCCTTCCACCATTCAAATGTCAACAGAATTTATTTCTATCCCTTCCTCTTGTCTATCAGGTGACGGCAACTTCGGCAACAAAGTCGCAAAGCAGTTGGAATAGTAAGTCGATACTGCGGTTTCTAGATCCAGAGGGGAATACTCCTCAAGAAATTCTCGGATGCCTCCGCACAGAAGATCAGATCAGGACTGATACACTGTTGAACCTAAGATCCCTTCGGGTGGCACAAATCTACTGGGTTTCAAACAGGCGATCTCATGGAAATATACCATACTTTGATTTGGTCGTTTTTTCAAACCACGTCGGACGATTTTCAAACCGAGTTGGCTTGGAAAGTGTCCAATTTGGTTTGAAAAACGTCCGACGTGGTTGTGTCCAATCCAAAATGAAAATATATTGAAAGGAGCACATTTCTGAAAGATCTGTTTACGAGGCAATCTTTATTTTTGCACTAACTGGCACCTACTAACTAATGGAGGGGTTGCGCCACAATTTGGTTGCGACAAATTCAGTAGTACATTCATTGGCTAATGCCTTTCCTAGTAGCAAATGGTGTGCACAGACCTAGGCGGAAACGAACACCTCATTTTTTTGTGTTGTGGCAGCTAATCACCTAACGCCTGTACAATGATTTTGATAAAGACGTCAACGAACGGACTGGGGCAGGGTCTTCCAGAACAGTGGAGGCATAGAGAGGCTGGGAGACAGCTCGTTCGATTGTAACGAAAGCGATGGATGAAGGGAGTGTCATTGATACGACGTCTAATTGAGAGCGAAACACCTTCGCCACTTGCAATCCAGGAACGAGAACGAAGAACCGGCCGCGGCAACGCACCTATCATCGCGCCAAGATGACTGCTCAGCAACAGAGTGGAGATCGCGGTCGGGTCAGGGACCAAAATCATAGTGTGTCAATAGTGAGCTACGGGAGATCGAACAAGGGTCAAGCAAAGCGTTCGATTCCTGCCCGAAGCTTGCGACCCCTCCACTCGTATGTCGATTTTGTATTAAGAGAAGCAGACCACATAACCTAACAATAACATCTGAAATCCAGGTCCACTTAGCATGCGGGATGATTGTGGGAATCTGATGATGGAGTACACTGGGAGGCCAGCACTGCAAGTCAGGGGAGTGATCGACTTCGGATACCAGCTTAGGGGTCTCTCATCACCAGCCCACAGTCGATAGCCAGTAGACAATAATTACAGTCGCTCAACGGCAGGGAACAACGAAGCTTCTTGTCATCTCATGCAAGTCCTATAATTGAAGCTGATATCAAAAGAGCGAGGAAAAACAATTCTAAGCGGACTAAAACTTGTTTGACAAGAAGCCTGTGCACCCTATGATACCGCAAGCCAAAGATGCTCCGTTTAATCTATGCGGCGGAGCCAATAAAGTTTCACATTGAGCAAAATTGATGGTACAGTAGGGATCTGGCACTGAACTGGCAAGGGGAAATAAAGCGAATTAGCTCGAACTATCTCACTCAATGTGTATAATCCAGAAGAGACATGACTACCGAATAATAGCAGATCGACTGATAGGAAGCGTCAACACTGCAATTTAAGCGAATTCAACTCAAGCCGACAAAAGTTCAGAAAGAAAAAGACATGCGACTGCAGCAACTGCAGGCCATTAACGCAAGCGATCATGCCGGCCAAACCTGGAAGGCGACTTTGCTCCCTGAAATCTCCAGTTCCGTGGCGATGATTCATGCTGATAAAATTACACCATAACTCCGGAAGAAGAAAATGAAAACGACGGAAAAAACCAAAATTTATTACTGAGAGAAACGTTTAATATTCTTCCATTCCAATCATTCTTAGAAGGTCAACCTTCTTCAGCATACTTCGAAATGAAAAGTATTCCTCGCGTTCAACAGATGAACTGGTAGTAGTGGAAGCTGCCTAGCTCCCCTGAAAAATAGAGAGTGAAACGACTTGCAAAACATCCCTGAAAGTTTTGGACAGCCCAGGGATAGAACGCAAGCTCGTCCCCGGCTGGGTCGGAAGGTCCAGCACTTGCTGCGTTTGAGCTTGAGATTACCCTTCAATAGCTCAAAACAAAAAACCCACATCATGAAACACTCTACGACATAGCAGGCTTCTCAGCTTTAATCTTTCAAGACGTTTTCGATACCTTAGAGGAATCCCCCCCACCTTGGCATCGCTGCATAACGATTCTTGTGAACGCTTGCTGCACTTTCTCGACTTTCAACTTCTTTTTATATGGACTCCATACGGGAGACCGGTATTCCAGCACTTGAATAATAAATGTAAGGAGATATCTATATTTACATACAAAGGAGTGCGACGATGACACACAATTTATTGAACACTGACACCATATGTATATAACGAACACGGAAACTTCAACCAAGTACATATAGGAGAAAAAATAATTTCAAGACAGGAATGCTCTCCTAACAAGGGAAGTAAGTACAAGTTCTTCACTGATGGCTGGACTCGAAGCTTTTTGAAAGCCGTGTTTGCATAATTAAAAAAGACATGAAAGTTCAAAATTGACAGACACTGGAAGTTTATTAGAAAAAAAAGGAGAAAACGTCATTGTAACAGCACTAATATTTCTCGCAAACAAACTGAGAAGTCGTGGACTCAAGTGAGATCTAAGAAAGGTGATAGATAAAAGATTATTCTGCGGGGACGGGGAGTCATTTTTAGACGCTGCTTATACGAAAAACATTCTAAAAGCTCACTTGATTTCAGCAAGATCCAAGGCATCAACTTCGCAAATAGTTAAATGACGGATTGTACCCCCCCTCTACCTTCATGGCCATTTTTCAGACCTGCTTTCATACAAGCTTGCATACTCTCATTCATTATAGAAGCTTCCAACTCGACTTCCACCTGTGACATGTCTTGAGTTTCGCTTTAAAGACGTTACTAATTTTTCGAAGAATGTTCAGTGGTTCAAATACCCCTCATGATTTAGGTTTTTCAAGGGTTGGTACGAGTTTGCCAAGCTACACCTATTTTATAATACAGTGCGTTTCAAAAGAATGTATTCACCTTATATTCGGCAATTTCACGCTTCGCGTTCGTTTTTACGAACCGGCGTTTGTTGCATTAGATTCCTCGTGGTCAAAAAATATCTGGGTTGCTCTTCCCAGTAAAAATAATCATCTCCAGCAAAAACAGTCCGTTTTTGAATTTTTTGTTTGTTTCAAAATATGTATCCACTTACAGAAAACACTATTTTTATCCAATTTTTAATAGTCGATTGGACCACCATTTTCTTTTATGACATCGAACACTCTGTCACCCATGCTACCAACAAAGTTTCTGATCACCTCGTCGCTAACGTTGTCCCAAGCGGTCACCACTGCCCTCTTCAGCTCTTCAAAGCTACTGAACTGCCTGTTGTCCGCGTAGACCTGCCGGACAACAATCCTCTACATGTTCTCCATATGGTTACAGTCAGGAGAACAAATTGGCCAGTCCACTGTCCGGATGCGGTTGCGCTCGAGCCAGTCAGTAGTCGATCTAGATACATGCACCGCAGCCTTATTTTGCTGTGGAACATGTGTCTGCTTTCTTCTACCTCAAAAGAAGGGAAGAAGACTGGACTCTAGCACACGTTGGTACTCCAGACGGTCTATTCGACAAGATGGGAAGCTGAGCTTCAGCTATCCGCTGATGCAGAAGCCCATACCGTTAACCAGTCACCTCCAGAATTTCACCGAGAGCACACCATGGGAGACTGACGCAGGTCTATCCAGCAGTGTCGGAAGCCATCCGAACCATCTAGATTGAGCTTCTTTTCATCACTTAAGATCACCTGAAACTGAAACTCCGCCAAAGCTAACATCGTTAATAAGACAAGGATGTCCCCACATTATCTCACTGTGTCACCATTTTCTTTCGCGCAAAATTCGATCTCGCCCGCTAAGAGAAGTCCATGTGGCGAGCTGCCTCCTGCATGGTCCGTCTGCAGATGTGGTCGTTCATCCGCATTGAGCGGTAGATCGTCGCTCGCGATGCAGCGGGACCCGTACTGGAGCGAACTTTGTTGACACTCCATGTCGAGTTCGACACCATACGACCAATTCTCCGATGATTCTGACTCGAAAGCAGTCGTGGACGTCCAAGTGAAGGTGCTGGTAGATAGCCGTCAGGATTCCAAAGATAACGGTGAACGAATCCATGCGAACGGCCGAGTTGGAGAGCAATGTCGCGATTTGGCAAGCCCGTGTCCTTGAGGGCTCGGATCTGAGCTTGTTCCTCCAATGACAACACGGTTCCATGAATGTGCAATCGTGGTTATTTTGTAGTGTTGGACAAGAGCACTATTAATATTCCTAGCTTTCCGCCAAAACGAAGCATATCGTTTGAGGGGAAAGGTCAAAGCGCGTGGAGTCTCAAAGTGGATACATATTTTGAAACAAACAAAAAAAAATTCAAAAGCGGTCTGTTTTTGCTGGAGATGATTATTTTTACTGGGAAGAGCAACTCAGCTATCTTTCACCACGAGGAATCTAATGCAACAAACGCCGGTTCGTAAAAACGAACGCCAAGCGTGAAACTGTCGAATATAAGGTGGATACATACTTATGAAACGCACTGTAGTAGTGTAACCTCAGCACTGAAAGAACGTCATTGAGTTGCAGCACCGAAAATTTCTAGTTCTCAGATTTTCTAACACTTTTTACTCATTTATTTTTGATTTATGAAGAATCACATAAATCATTGGAATAAACGAAGTTTCCGCCTTTACTCTCCAGCGAACCTATCCTCTATGGGAAACCCTTCTGGGAAGCTAGGCATGAATAGGACCCGCTCGATTTTCGAACCTGAGCTTTCAGCCAAGGCTGAACTCATTGAAATCGATGGGTCGTAGCTCGTTTTCGGATGTTTTGCAGACTAGCCCTCGTAACAATCTTCAAACAACGAGCCGGGTACAGGCGGGACAAATACAAAACAAGTTGAATTGGAGCGTAAAAGAGCGGTGAGGCCTAAATAGCAAAGCAGGTAAACTAACTATTTCAAGATCAACAATAGACGTTGGAAACGAATATTAATTTTATTACCGCGACAACTGACTTCACGTCCAATTATGAATTTTAAGAAATATTCTTCTTGTGACTTAATTTCCAATAGCATTGATAGAGCAGTTTGAACAGATTGTGAGTAACACTCATTTAAACTTCTTGTCCATAATTACTATTTTGATATCGTTCATAACAGAAATGATAAGCATGTTTTCAATTTTGATGGTATACTTAGCAACGTTGTCTACATTTTCTTCCAGGAAGATAAATTGGCTTCAAATATTCTACAGATGGGTATTAATACGCTGTAAAAAATCTGAGAGGAGTTTCTCGTGAGTGAACGAGCATGAGACTCGGAGGGTGAAATAGTAATAGGAGGTGAAGCTAGACGAATCTGTCAACTCTACGGTTGTAGAGCCTTTCTTTCAAAATAAATTCTTCATTGATTCACGGTTATCGGAACTGATGTTTGATGCACTCAAATGAGTAATTCAGAATATCGAAAAAAACAAAAGCCTCTAATAACGTTTCGGAGACCTAGAGAAGTCCTTGTAGGACTATTTGCTGCATTGAGGTTTTCGTAGGCGAAAACTGAGCTGAATCCTAAGAGCACTTTTCGAAAGTAGCGGTCGGAAACCGAACTAAATCTGGAAAGACGGCATTAATTTTCAATTTTTTCAATTTTCCGAAAAGCTATTGGAATTTTTCAATCATCAATTTTAGCTGAGTTAAAAACTATCGATACCCGCCAATTTTTAGCTGGGACTCTGCGTCGACATCTCTAATCGACCAAAAAGTTCAGAATTCAAAACTGAAAACAAACAAAGCTCTTTGAGAAATTGCATGAAAATCCCTTCCCCAAACAGGGACTGAACCACAAAATGTTCATTTGAGTAGGTCAAACTTTACTTTTACTAAAGATATCCCTTAAGTAAGTATGAAATTTTTAAGAATGTATACATAAGCCCCTCACTTAAATGACCATATCTCAGCTCAAAGTGCGATTTGGATAAAAGCACCAATAGATTCGAAAACTAGAGAAAATTTCCTATCTTCTCTTCACAGAACCTTTTTCTAAAAATGAGAGCTTCATTCGGGGCGGGGAGGGTGCGATTTTTATGCGATTTTCGTCAGAAATCGCATAAAAATCGCACCCCCTCCCCCGGCCCCTCATAAAGATACTTTTTTAAACTTCCGCTTTGCCACAGTAAGATGGCAAATATCTTATATTTTTTTAATTGGTTGGCGCGTCAACCCAAATCGCACTTTGAGCTGAGATATGATCACTTAAGTGAAGAGCTTATGTTTCCTTGATGCAGGTGAGGAAAAAAGATTTTCACTCAAATGACCACATCTCAGCTCAAAGGACGGGGGGGGGGGCGGGGGTGCGGTTTTTGATCGGTCTTTTTGTAAAAACAGGTGGTTCTATTCAGCCTTCCCGCTCTCTAAGAAAACTAAATTGTTGTGTATCATGTAATACACCGTAAGAATAACCTTTTATTGAAGGAATCTGAAGATATGTTCACTTTTTTCAGGACCGCAAACTCCGCGAGTTATTTTCATTTGAACGCAGAAGCTTTTTTTTTCTTACACCCACTCCATATTCCGTAGAAATTGACTCGTGAACGAAGGTTTTTATACTGTCGAAATTTGCTTTGCCTCTACCTTCCAATCCTAAACATGTTTCTCAGTGAATGATGAAACTTACCGAGTATTATCCATTCGAACTATACCTGTTCAGCGTGTGAAAATCAAGCCCCGTCCCCTAATATGGTCGAGATTTCAGTGCTAATTCTGTAGACTAAGGTCGTATTTATACAAGAAGAACACCCTCCAATGTTTTTGTCGCAACAAAAAACAAATGTTTTAGCTGCACACATTTTCGGAGATCATTGATTTCGTGAGCCCATATTTCCTCACCTGGTCAGGGTCCATGGCCAACTGCTTGCTCCGTTGTGCAGAAACTTCTGTAATAACTTTCGCTATTTTTTATTCAGGAAAAGCGAGCTGCTAGAGTTACTGAGGATTCTGTATAGACGTTCAGGACGTTTAGACTATATATCGAAGATGTTTACGTCGATCGTCGCCAAAAAGCATCGTATTTTCTCCGCTTTACTCGAAATTGTATGTTGGTAGTCTATGTCTTCTCAGAACATCTTTGTTTGTATATTTTTATTCTTCCACGCATACATCATTTATGAAGTAACCGAGGATGAAAAATCTGTACATAATGTGAAACACCGAAATACTCAAACTCCTGAGTGTCACCCTGCAAGGGAGATCTGAAAAATTGCTCCAATTAAATGTATCCGAATAAATGATAAATAGTAAATTAAAAAAATAAATAAATAACATTCGCAAATAAACTAAGTTCAAACGCATATAAATGGGTAACTTAGTAGAACGCAGGCGATTGTACCCCCCCCCCGGCACCGAGTTCTCGGTACGACCTCCTCGTGCGATTTCCGCACCCCACGCTTGACCCTGCCCCAGGGACGTGGGGAAAGGTGGGTAGCGCACTATCGATACACGCTGTGGCGTCGGCATGATGACTGGCTAAGGCTGCTACCGTCAATCTTTTCCGCGCAGGTTTTGGCACGCGCCGTCTGCCTCCTGCGGTCGAGGCGGCATTACGATTCAAGCGATTATAACAGCAAAAGGGCTGCAAATAGCCGGCGCTATTTTCCTGAAGAAGGACAACGGTATGTAGTCCGGCGTAAGACTATAAGATTGAGGCCATTTTAGAAGAAGATTCAGAATTTCATCCGCGTGAAACCAAATTGAGTCGTTCATAACGGAGTAGACAGGGGCAGCAAGTCCATCAACTAAATCAACCTCGTCATCATTTGAGAAAACTTTCTCGAAAGTAGTTGCAAACAGCTCAGCTTTTTCTACATCAGAGAACATGACTTGCCCACTGGGGGAATGCAAAGCACCAATGGTGGGCTTACACCGTATCCGGCGATTAAGCAGTTCAAAAAAGGCACTTTTGGAATTAGAATTTATAACTTTTCTTTCTATCGAAGAATTGAATCTACTCAGCTTCTTTGTAAACTTAGAATCCAGGGTATGAAACAACTCCCGATCTTGCTTGCTTTCCGATATTTTGGCCCTCATCCAAGCTTCATCTCTTCTAGTACGTATAGCACAGAGATAGGGCGGAAGAGACTGAATATCAGAGCTGTCTTGACGGGTACAAAATGCTCAACAACATGATGTAGTACACCCATAAGGAGCTCGTACTCGTACTTCTGGTCAACGAATTCCACGCAATTAAGAGAGCCGAACCAATCAATTTTCGCTAAGTAATCCATAATCTTGTCATAGTTAGCACCGGCAAAATCACGCCTATGCATAACACCCTTATTTGCCCGCTGCGCACAAATTTGAAAATTGACGCCGCAGTGGTCACTAGACCCCAAAGGAAGAATCAAGGAAATTGATCGAAGGATATCTTTAGGCTCTTTCAAGGCAGACGTCATCCGTCAAGCGTCGTGCGCTGGGGTTTCGGCGCTCGGTTCGCCGCGCGCGAACTGCTCGTAATGTCCGGTGCAAGTACACCATGGCCAACGCGACGTCGATCGGACGAGTTACTCGTAATGACGCGTGATAACCCGATCAACCGATGACGCTGACCTACCTATCCTTCATCACACACGCGTCACGCGTCACTTTATCGACGCGTCGTCTGAAAGAGCCTTTTGACATTGGACAGGATAAGATCAAGCATATTCGATCCTAAGGTAGGTGAAAGGACATGTTGCGTAAGTTTATGCGTTAAATATAGGTCAATGAAAGCCTGACCAAATGAGCTAGAAGACATTAAGCAAGGCTCAGGTTTTCATGCAATTTCTGGAAAATTGAAGTCACCCATAACTACGCAGTGACAATCGCAAGACAGTAAGTCACTAAGAGCCTTAATAAATTGTTCGTTCCCTTTAACAGGACAGCTGGGAGCCCTATAAACGATCACAAACCGCACAGTGCATACACCGAGGCTAATCTCACAACATAAAATTTCATATGAATCCTTAACAGACTCACTGAGAACATACGAAGGGGAAATGATGAATGCGCAACGACTGCAACGCCGCCACCCTTCTTGAGTGGACGATGACATCGCAAGACTACGTACTGAGAGCCACCGACACCGGATATGGTGGACGTATCAACCGTCGGCTAAGCCAAGTTTCCGTCAAAAATATCAGATAATTTCCATCCTTGTTTGCCATAATACAAGAAATCGTAGATAAGAACGACAAAAAAAGGAAATCTGAGGGCAACTCACACGTTTCCCATTGGAACTGTCACATGATAGCGATTAGACAATGACTGAGAGTTTAACAACACATTAGCGTGAACAGGTGGAGGCGTAGTTTGGGGAAATGAAGATGACGATGAGGTAGATGGAGCAGCAGCAGAATGCGATTGTACATTAGGAGCAACAACAGAGTGCAATTGTACTTTACTCATTGATTTACTGCGATTTACAACGAGCTGATGCCTTTGTTCTTTGGTTAAGGAAGGACGAATCCAGATACCCTTAGAATGAAAGTAACGAAGGCTAGGAGATTTACGTATAATTAGATCATGGAAGAAGCGAGACGGCATAACAACTTTGATAAAGCGGTCCCGACCAGGGGTCGGTTTGCCCAATCGATAAATGGTAATAGGCATACATTCAATACCTAAATACCGAAATAAACTTATTACACACCCTAGATCAAAACCAATACGAGCCAAAGGGTTTGAATCGTGAGATTCAGACACCCCTGCAAAAACAATAGATCGAAGCCTTTCATGCTCCTCAGCAGAACAACACTGACCATACTCAAGGTTGTGATGAGACGCAGAGCAATAAGTGGAGTCATGTAACTTGGGGACGGAGCCATTATCCGGACCAGCAAGCTTGGCCCTGACGAGCGTTTTCGGCCAGCAAATCACCATTCGACTGTCGCAGGGAAGCAAGCTCGCGATCCTTCTCTTGAAACTTCGAGAAGAAATGCTCCAATATAATCTTGGGGTGGGCAGGAATGGAGTTGTCTTCGCGGAGTTCTTCAATTGCCGTAGTCAATTCGTGATCATCGATCAATGGGGTCGATGAGACGGATTACGAAGCATGAGGGTCGTGCACAGTCGACGACCAATACGACACGGCAATGATAAGAGATAGCGGCCGGTGTCGTATTGGTCGCGTCCGACTTCGGCATTTGCGTTGCCGAAGTTGCCGCATGCGGCGAGTAGGACACCGCGTGTGCGGCGTCGTCTCGTACAGGGATGTGTGCTCATTCGCGCGCGGCGAGCAGTGCGGCGATTTTTCGTGTCGCATTGGTCGTCGACTGTGCACGACCCTATAGTCAGGGCGGCGTTTCGCACCACGACCGGGTATCTGGGTTAGAGTCGATCGGGGAGTGTCCATAGCAGAAAGAAAAAGCACCGTAATAGTTTGATTAGGCACTGGAAGATAGCTGCGAATATTCAAGCGACGAGCAGGTTAGACAGGTAGGTAGACAGACGATAATCGATTTTATTTTTTATTTTGGATCGATGAATGATAAAGTCGAGGTTTTGAGATTCTGCAAGAGTTACATAGAAATAATGTTCAGTTCGTGCTGTCCGGAAAACGAGATGGGGCATATTGCGATAGGTAATGGTTGAAAATATAGCTTTCTCTAGTCGGTGTACATCATCATGTAATTCTCCGCAGAATGTTAACTTAATTAACACCAACCCCTTTTTCGCTGGCTGGCTGTGGGGACCGCACACGTTTTTTTTCCGCACTCTTTTACGTGCACCACACCGTGGCGCACGCGGTCTATCGTACCACTTATTTTTCTCCTTTTTATTGAGCCCGAAATATTGATCATTCTACACGAAAAGACATCTTGGTTTGTCAAAATCTGGGTTGAATCCTGACATGTAGGAAAAAAGAATATGATTTTCGATCGAAAACTTCGTCTAGCACCTTATGAAGGACAACCATATGACACTATTGACATGGGGCACTCCGGTACTCATAGAGAACGTTTTCACCCATGCACTACCTGAACTTCAGTTCTAGGGGTAATTTGTGGTGCTCCTTACGAATCTATCATCCACTTTTCGAATTTCGGCCGAATACCACCCATATAGTCGACGTGGTAGACCTGATCGAGGTTTCATATTTGGCTCAAACTTCATCTAGAGGGATTATTTCGTTGTTATTGCTGTTGGTTTTACGAATTCGATCCGACTTCGGCCGCTATGAGCAGGTTCAGGTAAATTGTGAAGACGCGGGAGCGCCGTTGAGGTGGTGGCGTGGAGAACTACCTACCTGAATCTGCCGAAATCTATCGAAATATGAGGAAAAATATCAGGGAACCTATCATCGGCGACGATGATCCCCAACTCTCTGTTGTAAATGGGCGGGCCGGTCAACCCGGCCTGCTCATGGGAGGGCGACGGCACTTCTTCTGCTTGCAACCGCGTGGCGCGTGGTTAATAAACGCTTACTCCTCCTGTTCTCTCTTTCTCCCATACAAACCCACTGAACCATACGCACACATTTGGTGCATCGGTGGTTCAGTGGTAGAATGCTCGCCTGCCACGCGGGCGGCCCGGGTTCGTTTCCCGGCCGGTGCTTAGGTTGATAATGGCCGGCGACTTAGTGAACCTGTACTAACATGAACGGCTGCTAGGTGGAATTTGCTAGTGCTGAATGACTTTTGCATACCCGTTGTATATACGGCGCAACAAACTATTAAGTTGAAACTATTATAACTGCACTTGATCGTCGACTTCGCTTCTGCCGGCCGAGGATGACCTGGATACAGATCAGTAGCTTCGGTTTTACTCATTTTTGGAGGTGGTTCCGCCGCGCTTACGGTTGGTTTTTATTGCGGTGGACCACCGGGTAGGCTAGGCTACATTGTGACGCCAAGCCACCTGAAAATCGATTTTTTGTATTTTTTTGTGTTTTTTTGTGCATGTTATAGTTATTGAGTGAGCGGGTTGTTGACTATTGAGCGTGCATACCCGCATACATACTGCGCTATTTACATGGCTGTCCCGTTCTACTAGGGGTTAGAGGACTCGAGCGCTTTAATGCAACTGATCCCACAGGAAAGTAGTTGCCAAGTAATGCGCAGAACGGAGAGAACTACGTAAAATAGCAATTTGCCCAGTGTTAGAAGGACGAGTGGTCCTGCTAGATAGGTGAGGGCACTTACCGCTATGACGGTAGTGAGTGCTCCTAGTGTCAGTTTCCAGTGGTTCTTGATCACATTGATTAAGGGATCGATGCGTGGCAGATTTATATCTGCGAACCACTGCTGATGCAGCGGTACTCCGTGGGATTCTGCCTCACAGACTGAGAAGTTTTGGGCTTCCACGTGGTAGAATAGTGTACCGTTAAGGAGTAACCGAGTAGGTTTTTCAGAACAGTGCGCATTGCACTGTTCCTGTACGACCGGGTGGTCGAAAAATAGGACTAGGTTGTTTTCTTGTCCTGCTGGGCTGCACTTTACCAAGAATTGCTGCGAATCACAGGTTACAGTTACTGTGGCTTGTGATGGCGATTTGCAAGTGGTATTCAAGTGCGCTCCTAGGTGACAGTCGTAACACCCGGTTAATTGTGTGGTTTGTAATTGACATTCTTGATTAATTAGCAGTTCTGCCGATTCTTGTACGAACTTTGATTCTATCCGAATAACCATTTCTTCCTCATCTGAGGATGCTATTATCTGTGAGTTAGAGTTAACCCACATTGACGTGAATGGTGTCTTTAGAGGTAGCACGTAGTCTTTGTGGTTTCGCAGCTTTGGGAGATGGTTCTCTGGGCACACACAGTTCTGTGCCGAATTATCGCAGTTACACCGTACGTGATTTGTGCACGTTGAGAATTCTGTCCGAGCTTGTGCGAAGCTAGTGCAAGTTACCGGCGCTTGAAAGCGCTGTGGCAACAGGAGGGAAGTGTTATGGTTGGAGAGAGCGAACCTTTTACTTTCAAGGTGGCCCGGAGGTCTCTGGAGCGATATGGTTGTGATGTTGAGATTATCAATATTCTCAGTTACGTACGGTTTCAATAGCAGTGTACGTGTCGTTTTGGTGTTGTGCAAGGTGATTTCCACCTCGAGTGTGGCAGTTGGAGACCAGTGAGGACACTTGATCACCTCGAAAATTTCGTATGATATTGGTCTACGAATTACTCTGTAGAACCAGCAGGTAGGTAGCGGCATGAAACAACCGCATACAATACGTTTGCTCCTATGGCAATCGTATAATCCTGAGTACTATGCGCAGTGAGCGCCGCACAACTTCTCTTTACGGTGCCGCTCAACAAACAGTCCACACGCAAAAAAAAAGGAGGTACAAGCGCAAAAAATGCGTATAAAAGCAGAGGAACAATGAAATGAACACAATATCATCATGTCGTTCTCCTCTGACATGCACGCTGCTCTTGCGGAGCTGGACGCTTGCGACGCCGCTACTGTGCTGACCGTCCTTTCGCCGAAGCTTGATGCTATCCAAGCTTCGATGGAGGAATTGGCCAAAGGCATGAAGGTGTTGCTCGAGCGTAGTGCACCGCAGTCCTCGTGTGCATTCTGCACAGTAGAGGAAAACCGTGATGCCCACATCACGGCGCGGTGCACACGGTATCCTGATACCGTCTCAAGGACGGTTCAGGCATCAAGACTGCAGCTCTGCCTGCAGTGCTTGAAACCGCAACATACGGACGACTGTGACGTGAGGTGCGGGAACTGTGGTCGAGACCACAGCTCCCTGCTCTGCACTCACAGGACCGCCACCGTCACCGCCACCGCCACCACTACCGCCACAACGAGCTGTCACTACCGCCACAACGAGCTGTCACCGCAAGCTGTCTTCACCAGTCAACGTGCAGCATCCTATGGCCGGCAGACTACCGTCAACATCACCAACGTCGTCCATGTGATATTCTGTTGAACAAGTTGTATTGAAATTTGAACAATTTCTCTGGCCCGCCGGGAATATCATCGGCGACGATGATCCCCAACTCTCTGTTGTAAATGGGCGGGCCGGTCAACCTGGCCTGCTCATGGGAGGGCGACGGCACTTCTTCTGCTTGCAACCGCGTGGCGCGTGGTTAATAAACGCTCACGCCTCTTGTTCTCTCTTTCTCCCATACAAACCCACTGAACCATACGCACACAGAACCAGTTTGAAAAGAAAAGCCTTCTCCAACCACGGGAGTGTTATAGGTGAAGGATAACCATTGCCCTCCGAAATTTTCATACATGTAAGATATTAGATGAAGTTTTTGATAGAAGTTTTTCCTGCAGGTCAAGATTGAACCGAGATTTTGACGAACCAAAGTATTTTCTGTGTACGATCATTTACTATGTGCTTCTGTACTAAGAGAATTTGAGTAATGGTACACTGATTCAGTTGCAAAAACCTGTTAGCTGAACTCATCACTCATTATTCGTTTTCCTTTAACATGAGCATTAATCTATAATATCTCTCGAAGTGCTACAAAATGTGGCGAAAAACACGCTACTATACCTCCCAGTCGGGGCGAGATGCCAACTCTGCAGCCGCGCCGCGACGCACGCTCAGCAGCTTGGACCCGCTGCGAGGACTGGTTACGTGTCAACATCCCATCGATTGCCAGCTGAGCCGTCCTTTCTTAATATCAGTTCATTCCCGTCATTTTTTTCTCGCTCCTTCTCTGTTCCTGACTGGTTTTCTTTTTTTAGGCTTTCTACTGTCCTATTTGTGCTACTATTACTCTTCGTAGTGTTTTCCTTGTTACGTTTTTATATTTTTGTGAGTCACTGCTATATCTTTGCTAGTCACTGTTTCTTGTTCATTTCGCTGGTTTCAGATATGACTATCGTCGTCGCAGCCTTCCTTCCATCCATTCGACTGCTTTCTGCTGCTTTTCCGTCAATTCACCAATTCCACGCTATATTCAAGTCCAGGATGGAAGCGCGAAGTTGACTCGGCCTTCGTAAATCTACGAGTGCAGAATCAAAATGAGCGAGATAGCATCCGATTCTCTCGCATATCCGATGACGGAGAGGAGATTCACATGGGTGCTTATGTTGACTTTTTCGTCGTAAATTTATAGCTGGGATAAAAGGCTGATTCTAAATGCTGGCTTCCAGTGATCATCACTCCAATACAGCTGGAGTGGCTACGAAGGTATAGTGCTCGTGATGTCGCGTGACACCTTTGATTTGACAAAATACAATCTAAAAGTGGCCGCTCTTATGGTTCCTGGCTGAAAGGAACGCGGAATGCGCTCATGTTCCTAACTTGCTTTCGCTTATTTCTCTTTTTGTTCAAGGTTTCATTCGGTTTTTGTTCAGACCAACGTTCACCGTCTAGATGAAGCGACTTGTTCTCATTAGTTTCGTCGCACATGCCTTGCTTCAGCCAGGGATGGAATTTTCGTTACACACGCCTTGCTGCGGCTAGGGCTGGAAAATCTTGTCAACACGGTCGCGGACTTTTGATCTACGGCGTCAGTCTCTCTAAACAAGTGGGGTTTCAGGCTTATTTTTCACCATTTTTTTAGTTTACTATTCTAGGGAAAGAACAGCTTGTGGTCGCAACTGCTGTTTCCAATATTGCACAAAATATCGATGAAAGTCAGCAGCCTGCTGTCGCAACTGGTGTTACTAACAGTGCACAAGATGTCGATGAAAGTCAGCGAAAAGCATCGTCTAGTGGAATGGTAGGACACCAAACTTCTTCACACTTCGATACCTACGATAGTGCATTCAACGTAATGGCTCACGACAAAGAAGCACGGAAGGAATTGAGTGCGCAAACATCGCAGGCGCATTTTCAAAATGAGACTTTTCCATGATGCGTAAAGAGATTTCCAGAGTTTTGCGAAGAAAAATGCGATGACCTGAGAGTTGGTAAAGACGGAGACTCCTGAATCGATGGACAATCTGAAAGAAGCTGTAAGGATTTTGCTACACTATCGACTAAGGATGATTAAGGGGTGGCCGTTGCCCCTCAACAGCCACACGTGGACCTAGGCAGAGAACCAATAGCAAGATCTAAATTGGCAACAATTAGAATGTACCAACATAGCACGGTGTTCAACTTGAAGGCAAACGCTTGTCGTTCACAGGTAGGCCTCGAAATCTAAGCGAGGCGTCGACGTTGGACACAGCAGAAAGAATACCCGTGCGCACGAAGGACATAATCTATTGTGCACTCTGCTTCGAAATGGACCCGTAACTGTAAACTGATATTGACACTGAGGAAGAAGAGACAACAATCCAATGAACGTTGTGGGTCCACGCTGCATGAGGAAGGGCGCAGCATCGGAGCCAATGTGTAGCCTGCAAGAAAGGGAAATATGTTCCATGGTGGACTAAAATTTGAATGTCTAATTCATTTGAGTGCTACTCTGCTAAAAAAACCATTCGCTACCTCAATTTGTTCAATCTATTGACGACCTTGCGATTGGAGCGCAGCTTGGATACGGAACTCCCGGTTTTACTCTTTTACTACTATTAAATAAATCTCACTGCCTTTTGACCTCCCCTATACTACTTCGAAGACCTTCGTAAACACTAAAAAACCAGCAGGAGAAGCAAACAGCAGAACTGTTGTTAAAAATTGTATCACACTCCTGGCAGTCAAGGCGCGTCTTGACATCAGACCATTCGGTCATCGATGAGTTAAACAACTGCTATCTGATCTTGTTATATATACATACGTTGTTGAAAAATATACAGTTCTTTACTACTACACCTTTTACACTAAGGTTGAGATGCTTAGGCAAAAGCTTAGGATTACGCATAGGTCCAGATTTTCGGTCTACAGTACGCTTGTGACAGTGTCGTATTGTAGCCCAAAATGCGGGCCTAAGCCCAAAACCTAACTCCATCTTCTTTATTGTTAGTGACACAGCTGTAGTACTAGTGTGTCAAATATACCACCTTACTTTTAGAAGCATATACTAGTCTATGTGTTGACACATATGCTACCCTATTTTTGTGAAAAATGTACAACCTAGGCGAATTGGAGCATATACCAACTTATTTTTTAGGCTGTTTATACTTCCTTACTTTGTTGCAAATGCTAATGTGTATAATGCCTTGTTTTCTAAAATGAATTTTGGCCCGTGGACAGTTACAAGGAATGAATGGCACTATTTCCATGTAACAGCCCTTCGAAAAAAAAAGAATAATCGAGCAGAGAAGGCGCATTGTCTTATTCAATGCACTGTTCAACGTAATGAAAAAAGTAAGCTGCTAACAGCAAAACGAACTAGTGAAGTGAGGAATTGTTAAAATTACGTGAGGAGGGAGATGAGTGATCATCTTTGCAGAAGTTAGTGCTTTTTGATGGCGAGCCTATTCCAGAAGGAAGGCACTGCCGAAGAACACCTTCCGGATTCTCACAGAATTGCGTCGCATTACTACAGGTGCAGACGTCTCTTGGCTTTTATCGTGGGTCTAGGAACGGAACTGAAAATCATGTCAATACAGTACATCGCATTGAGCAAAAGGTTTAAACTTTCGAACATTTTTTCCGACGACATCACCTCTGAAAGGATTCAAATTCAAAAGGCTTCCCGCACTTTCACACGAGCGAGTGCTTGAAGCGGTAAATCAGGGTATAGAGTATCCACTCATCCGTTGTGATGCAACAGCAACAATCTTTTAAGCTCACCCTCTGTCGTACGCTGATATTCGATATATGACCCCTCGACTTGACTCCGAGCAAAGGATCATCGAGGGCTTCAAGGAGACGTGGGTGTCGTAGTTCACGAGGGAGTGTGGTTTATGCTAAAAAAGAACCACACGCTTCGTTACTACAAGGAGCCTTCGCCAAAAGGATGAAATTGAGGAGCATGCGAAACCCTCTGTACAGTCTGTCAGGGATGGAATGAAAAAGTATCCCTTATCAGTGCTCGCAAACGCCGATCAAACTGGGATCAACGAGGAAGTAGTTTCCAGCATGTATATTTGCACGGTGAAACAATTCTCACAAAAAAAAGCCATGTTATTTTAGGACACTGGCACCAGTCGGTGTAAGAGAAGTGACGAGAGTTAAGAGGTCCATATCTTTTCTAACAGATTCCTTCATTACGATTCCCGCAATATACGGGGGCGGTCGGCTTTGAGCGAAGTTTCTCAAGGAAAAAATGGTGTTCCCCGCGGACTGGCAAGCTACGAACTTGCTGATGATGGCAGGAACAACGCATATTATGACCAAATCGCAGGTGCCTTGCTTTGTCAAGGACAGCGTGGTTGGATTTAAGGATCAAGCCAATGTGCTCTCACAGGTGCCTCGCGGAAAGGAACTTCGTTTAATGACCATTCCAGCGGGTACAACCTACCTTTGCCAGCCGTTGGACGTGTACTTCTTCCGCCTATTCAAGCGATACATCCGCCGGTTGCACGACTATGCAATACAGCGTCCCCCAGAATTTGCTGCTGTAGCCGAGACGGATTTATTTTGAAAGTAAGTTGAAAGCACCGAATGCCATAGTGTGGATTTCATGCGGATTTCATTGTGATTTGTAGATTGTAAGTCAGACCTAAAACGCACGCAGCCAATCAACATCACGTCCATGTAGGTTCGTCCATCTTCAAGTCCTCCGCATTCAAGTATACCGCTACGCATCCAACTATCAATGCGTGCAGAATCCTTACATCAGTTCATTTTATTCATTTAACTTTGTTTCCAGATCGAACTCGCACCCATCGATTAGGTCCATTCCTCTTATTCCATCAGATGACGCACTTGTGTGCTCCACTAACACGCCGCAACGCGCAGGTGCGCGTGAAATGCGACGCATAGCAGCCGCGTATTTCGAAATCTCAACATAATTTCGTCGAACTCCCTGACCATGGACGAATCGGCGCTGTTATTCTTTCAGAAGCATCGATCTAGCGTGTGGATTCGAATGGACGCAACCAACGAATTTAGGGAAGAAGACTTCGACGACGTTTAGACTTCGACTTTTTCCTTGCACTGACCATGCACCTGCGTACACTTATTGTGTCAAGTGCCTGTGCTGAGGCGCGAATTTTTTGTTGCCCGCAGCAAATGTTTTTCTGTTGTTTTCTTTCCATACTGCTCGTTTGTGTTTTACCGTCTCTAAGTTACATTTTTGATGTTCCTCCCCGCAGTGACTAAAATTGCGTCAGCGAGTGAAACTCGTACCTTATTCGCGTATCCAGCGCACGTTCATGCTTTAGGCCATTGTCATGCCACATCGCTAGCGTCAGCGACCGAGTTGGCACGAGCGAACTGAGCGCCAGTCGCTGCCAATACACTGCGCGCTCGTTCCGCAAATACGTGGCTCCTCAGTGCGCTTGGATCATCCTTTCAGCTCTCTTTTATATGTATGTATATATATATATATATATATATATATATATATATATATATATATATATATACATATATATACATATATATATTGCACTATGTATATGTGGTGGGCTATTCCTCACCACGTTAGTGTTTCGCTTCTGTGCGAACAAGGTGGTTCAGTGGTATGTTTATTGGGGTGGCCAGCCTCGCTGGTCCACCAAATCAAGACGAGTATATGAGAACACTGCGGACAACCTCGGACAGTCGGCGGGCGGACCTCTCCGAAGAGGGTCCGCCCTCACATATGCCACCGAGGGGTCGCGGATCGCGACACTCCCCCGGGGCCAAAACAAACAACATTATAACAAATATATCACTTCAACGAAGATCGGCCGTTGTGAAGAAGTAGCCCATGTCGCATTGTTCGGATGGAGTTGTTGGTGATTTGAAGTCGGATTGTAGTTGTCGAAGTTGGTGGATGTAGTGGCAGTTGGTCGAAAGTAGTTGTAGGAATTTCTCGGAAGTAGTTGCAGTACATTGTCGTCGGAGTAGTTCGAAGGTGAAAGTAGTAGAGTAGTCGGCAGCGAGTTTTTCAGAACTTTCGCTTTTTAAAGTTCTTCTGCACGTGCAGCGCTTTTGCTGGGCACAACAAGGCATTGTGTGGTTGGCGGCAGATTCCGCACACCACTTTGCAATCCTCGCCGTGTTCCGGCTTCAAGCATTGGCCGCACAGCCCCATTTTCGACACCTGGAACGTGCGGGCATACGTACCGGGATATCGAGGGCAGCGGCCGCTAGGGTGGGAATCGAGGTTTTCCGCTAGCGTGCAGAAAATGCACGCTGATTTGGGAGTTGTTCTCTCCACAAAAGCGGTCAATGCAGGTTTCAAAGCATTGAACTCCTCCATGAATACGCCCACAGCGGCGAATTTAGCCAGAGAAGCCTCGATGTTGTCAATTTTCGCATGAATATCAGCGAAGAATTTGTCCAACTTTAGATGGACATGGTCGCATTTGTGGTCGAGGGTTTTCAGCAGCTCTGTATGCAGAAGGTCGGCGTCTAGGAGAGGTTCGTAGGTAGCCATTTGTATCTGACGATGACTTTCTTGAGTGTGGCCGCCTTTTATGCCGAATCTTTGTTTATTTTTTCTGCATACGGTTTATTGCACTGCGACTCCGCCTCTATTACTTTGAGAACACTCCGCCCACTTCGGTGAGTGCAAGATTATGGGATGAATAACTAGTTATATAAACTATCGTTATATAGAGGTGCAATGATTATCCAGAAATTTTATTCTTGGAAATATTTCTCTTTGGCATTTCACTGATGAGCCTGTCGAACGCGTCGTATAAGTAACACGACAGAGGTCAAGGTCACCCACACTGCCTGTAGCACGTAGCACATGCCTCTGCCTACCCACAGGGTGATAATTGCCAGTGACCTCACAAGGGCGGCGACCGCAAGAGGGCCGCATAGGTAGGTTATGCCCATTATTAGTGTTAGCACGACTGCTGACGCGGCCGCTATTCTCCACTTTTCTCTGATTACATTCAGAATTGGTTTCATATCTGGGAATTTCAAATCTTTTAACCAATGTAGAGGTTCTGATACATAGATTTGCTCGTTGCTCAATATATCTATATTCTCCCTCCTTTCGTGGAACAACAGCGTTCCAGTGATGGAAAATCTTTCCGATTTGCCATCGCAAATTGTTAGGCACTGTTTGTGTACCAACGCGTTTGAAAAATGGAGGCTCACAACTCTAGCTTTATTGGAGCTATCGCATTCTAGGGAAAATGCGTGTTCTTCGCACTGAATTACCATCTTTGTTGGTAGTTTAGTTTTGCACGATACATAAAGATGTGCTCCCTCTAAGCAATCGTAGCATCCAATTAGTTTTTCAAATGCGAGTTCGCATGATTGGTCGATTACGAATTGGCTAGTGTTCATCAGTGCTTTTGATTGTACAGTCACAAGCACTTCAGCTTCCGTAGAATACATGACAAGATCTTTATCCATGGTCTGTATTACTGTACTGGGAGTATTTATTGGTAGCGTGTTGAATACACCCGATTGAATATGAGCGATTGATTCTTTGGGGCACTGACAACCCGATAAAGATCGCGTATCTTGACATATGCATTGAAAATCAGTAACACATTTGCTGAAATCTTTCGCGGCTATTTCCTCCGTAGCACATTTTACGAGTAGCCTGTAGTTCTCGGGAATAACAAAAGAGTCTTCCGAACTTAAAATGAATCTTCTGTTCATATACGTTGATACTGGTTTTTGAACTGAAATGACTGTCATTTCGAAGCCAGAAATCACGTGCTTGACGTACGGTTGTAACGTATGCCTGCTCTTGTTAACTCTGCCAAGAATTGTAGTTTCGATGTCTATCGTAACAACTGGCGTCCACTCCTCACATGATACCACCGTATAAACGGTTTTCGTTTGCGGTATATGGACAAACCGGTGGAATGAGCAGGAAGGCATGGGTAGAAGACACCCACACATTATTCCGGAGCATGACGACATTGCGCATGTTGCATATCCTGGGTATATGCTAGTTTGGTTCAACTCTGGAATTACTTTGTATCTATCGAACTTTCCACAGTAACCGCTGGAGCATGATCCCATCCCAGGACAGCGTTGTGTCTGGTATTTTCTGGAGACTGAATCTCTTGTGAAATATTGCGATACTTGAGCGCATGTAAGCTTTATAGGGTGATAAAAAAGCTTTATCGTTCCAACGGTCTTGTTACCAAGATTTATTTGAATACACAAATTTGAATTCAGTCTGTTAAAGCTGATTTCTTCGTTGTATTCATAGGTGCATTTCTCCCGTTGTGTGCATACCAGGTTTACTGTATGTCGCACAAACCCATGCTGACACATTAGTGTCGGTTGGATGCAAAGCACTATTATGCAACCAATAATAATCGTACTGCGCAGTGGTCTAGGATTGAATACATCTAGCGGTACATGGATAGAGTTTGTATGCTCTATATTCTGAGAGCTCACGCATATTTTCTTCGTTGCTATCCATATACATGTAGTCGCCATAAGTATTATTATCATGACCAAGTACATAATAATGAATACCGAGATGATTGCTCCTTCGGGCCAACAATGTGGGTTGCCCAACAGGCCCTTTGACAGCAACTTCTGAGCGTAAACGCAGAAGTCTGGCGGGTGGCACTCCTCGGATATTACGGTAATATTATCTGCTTGCCGCCATTTCAAAGTCACTCTTGTGTGTGCATTTAGTGGTGACACAGGAAGATAGATCAGCTGTTCTTCCAATTTGCTAGAAAACTCTTGACAAATGTTATCAAGACATATTTCACTTGAGTTTTTGTGAATCGGAATATCGACTTTCACTACTCCGTTGATACACTGTATACGGCCACCAGAGCTTGTATACGCCATTGCTGAATTGATGACGCATGAAATTACAAACATTAAAGCAACGAAATTTGAATTTCGGCCATGATACTGAGGAAGATAATTTTTCATATCTTTACAGTGGTGGGTATGGTTTTCTGTCGAATTCGACGTTTCTTCCATATGTTCCTCTTCTAGGCTGCGTTCGAAAGCCTTTATGACCTCATACGCTCGGGTTTTCGCTTGCCGCTGAGGATTTGTTCGCGGCGGAGGTGTCGGCAATTGGCTGGTTTCATCCGCGCCGGAGTTAGGATATTGAGTGTCAGGAATGCTGCGTAGCTCCAGAGGATATAACTTGCCTATTGGCTTTTGCAGGACATGCTGATTAGGCATCCGCACTCTGACAGTTCGTATTTGACCGTCTGCACTTCGAACAGTACTTTCAATTCTGCCATATGACCAATTTCCACGCGGTATAAGTTCTTGTTCTATGAGGACTATCTCGCCTATCTGTGGGAACTGACGAGGCACACTTCGTCTCTGTGCTCTCTTGTTCGTCTGGGAATCTCTTAGTGCTGTTAGGTAATCGAGGCTCCATTTTTCCCAAAATTTGGAAGACGTTGTCTCCGAAAACATCAGAGCTTCCTTCACTTGAGCCGCAGTTTGTATAAGCTCCGGATCATAGGATGGATCCAACTCTTCTGACTCAAGTTGGCCACATGGAATTGAAAATCGCACGTTTCCGCGTAGAAAATCAATCGGCCTCAGTGGTATTTCACTCAGATCACTGTTGTGAATCTTCGTTATCGGCCTTGTATTTAGAACTGCTTCTATTTTGGCCATTGCGGTACAAAGTTGTACGAAAGTCAGCCTTTTTCTACCGAAAGTCTTTTGTAGCGCTCTTTTTACCGAGCCTACTAGTCTCTCCCATATACCTCCCATCCAGGGGGCTCCAGGTGGGTTAAACACCCATTTTATGCCTTCTGTGGCACAGTAAGACATTACTGTATTCTCTCTGTTTTCATCGTCTTCGAACAGCTTCTGTATAACTTTTTGACCAAGTTTGAAATTGGTTCCACAGTCTGATCTGACGTATTTGGGAACGCCTCTTCTCGAAACGAAGCGAATAAAGCTGCTCAAAAACGCACCTGTTGTCAGGTCTTCAACGACTTCTAGATGTACTGCCCTAGTCGTTAAGCACGTATATAAACAAACGTACATTTTTTCACGGGTCACGCTCTCGATTGGTCCCATGAAGTCACATCCGACGTTTTCGAATGTTTTTGATACAATCACGCGATCTTTTGGCAATGGCGCCATTTCTGGTAGTGCAAATGGTAAACCATGACATCTACGACAGACCAAGCATTGCCTTGTATAGGCCTTTATTATGGCTGATGGGCGCGGTATCCAGAATCTTTGCCGGATTAAGGTCAAAATCTGTTCCTTGCCGCAATGCGCGTTTTTTATATGAGTGTCAGCCACAATTAACTTGGCCAGATCCGACTTGTACGGTATGAAAATAGGTGATTTTGTATCCTCAGGAATGCAGGCGTTTTGTAGCCTGGAGACGTACCGTATTATGCCTAGTTCGTCCATTTTTAGCTTCTTCTGAGGATAGCGCTTTTGCAAATCGTTTATTTTATATCCGCTCTGTTCTTGGATAATTATTACGCTCTCGGCTGCCGCAATGTCTGATGCGGTAATTGGAGAACCAACGGAGAACTTGCGCAATAGTGTCGTCTGTATATTGATCGACCTGTTATTGTTAGTGCTCTGCACCCATTTATGCAGGCCCTTTCCTATGAGAGCTACTACTCTCTTGGCAACTGTCAATCGAGATATTCTTTTCAAATCGATTATTTTCTCGATTTTATTTGCTGGGCAGTTTTCCCTTATTTCAACAACTGCTATAGGTGCTTCCATATCTGACTCATCGGCTTGTTGTTCCGTGATGCAGTCTATATGTGTCAGCGGCCAGTTTTCAGGTGTTTTTTCTAACCACCTTGGTCCGCGTAACCAACTGTGATTCGACCAATTCGTAGCCGAAAGTCCTCTCGTCCCCGCATCCGCCGGATTTTCTGCGGTAGGAACGTGGTAGAAGTTCACTTTCATGTGTTTCTTTCGGAGAATTTTCACCACATTATCAATTCTCTCCTTCTGGTTTGCCACAAATACCGGCAATTTACGTGAAGATTTTATCCACGCTAGGGCAACCTTTGAATCTGTAATAATGTTCACCTCTTTGATGAGACTCAAAGAGTTATTACAGATATTATTACAGAGGCGTGCTCCCATAAGAATTGCTAGTAATTCTAGCCTCGGTATAGTCTGTTTACTCTTCTTAGGAGTTAGTTTAGTCTTTCCGCTCACTAAAGAGCTAACTTTTGATGTGTCATCATGCCTCAAGTAGCAGGATGTCGCCATCGCGATTTCACTGGCGTCACAGAATGCCCATAGGCTGCATTGTGAGGTGTGAACCGGACCGCTTACCAGGGCGCGAGGTACGCTCGCGGCGACCTTGCTTATGGCGCTGCATGTCCTTATCCAGCGAACGCTAAATTCTTCTGGTATCATCTCGTTCCAGTTCACATCACAGGAGTAGATTTCTCTCATTAGATGCTTCAGCTTTACTAGCAGTGGAGCAGCTAGTCCTAACGGATCATAAATAGAATTAAGTTGACTGACCACGTCTCTTTTCGTCAACCTTTCTTTGATCTTCACATCGGTTTGAATGGAAAACTCATCCTTCACTGTATCATACCGTACTCCCAGCAGTTTTATTTTTCCATCTGGAGCTCTGTCACACGGTGGTATTCGTCTATTTACAGCTTCACTGTTTGAGACATACTCTCTGAGGTTCATTCCAATTTTGGCGAACATTTCTTTTGATTTTCTGTACTTGGCCAGAGCTTCTTCAGGTGTTGAAGCTGTCAGCAATATGTTGTCTACGTACAGATTATCGACAATTTCGTCGGCCAGTTGATCGTTTTGCGACTTTAAATAAGTGACAATCGCCATATTAAGAATGCTTGGAGAGGCATTTATTCCGAAGGGTAACCTTTTGAAACGATATTCGGTTACATTGCTCCTGACAGCTGGACGATCAACGTCGTTGAGCCACAAAAAGCGGCAGAGATCTTTGTGCGATTCGTCAAGTCGAATTTGCGTAAATGCCGCTTCGATATCGCATATAAGTATAATATTACTTGATCTACTTGTAATGAGAATGTCGTGAATCTTCTTGACAAACGACTCTCCTTTGAATACTACGTCATTCAAAGATAGCTCTCCTTTCTTTTTCGAGGAGGCATCGAATACTATACGTAGCGGTTTCGCTTTTTCGGGGCGCCAGACTCCTGAATGTGGCATATAGTATTTCGAAAGTGATGTATTGTCGGTTGTTACGACTTCTATTACATCACTAGCTATGTAGTCGTTGATAATCTTACAGTACCACGATCTTAGCTCGGAGTTGGTCGATAATTGGACCTGGAGTGCCATTAGCCGTCTGGCCGCGACTGGATAGTTATCGCTAAGGTCGGCTACGTTTTCCTTAAGCGGAAACGGTGCGACAACATAACCACTCTCGAATGATATTGACTTGGCATACTGTTCTAGGTAATTATTTGCTTTTTCGTCTTGAGAGTTCTCCTCTGAAGATATACCTAGACCTTCGAGTTCGAAGAGATTTTTCAGCATTTCGTTTTCACTTAAGTCAGTGACAGCCGTCATACCGTATAAAATCGGTTTTATGGTCTCAGCTTCTAAGCAACCTCGACCATATATTGTCGGTCCGAAAATGGTTTTCGCCATTCGTAAACCTGACGGCAATACCGTACTCTTGTGGTCAAGTACCAAGTTGTAATAATAGTCCAAACCCACCAGAATATGTGGAATTTGGTATTCACCACGAAGCTTCGGGTTACATATGTGAATCTCATTTTCTTTCAGAAATGCCTTGTCAACGTTGACAAGTTTGACTGATGGAAAGGCATTAGTGATCACCGGCTTAGTATAGACTTGCAGGTCAAATACTGTTCCGTAAGCATCGCTTATTTTTATGCTCACACATTTGCTTTCGAACCTTTCGGTGTGTCCTCCCAGACCTGACATTGTGAATTGCTCGGTTTTGTGGGACGGTAATCCGAAGAATTTGGCTGTTTCTTCTTTGATAATTGTCTTCTGTGCTCCTGTGTCAAAGAAGAAGAGCACTTGAAGAAGAGCAATTGCTTTGAATTGTGATTCCAAATGCTCCCTAGTGCGGTCATAAGCACGATTTGTTCGCGATTTGGGTGCACATGTTCTTGGCTGTATACTTCTAAGTCGGCATTGGCGGCTTTTGACGAGTGTATATTCGCCTGGTGAGCATTATGGCGATGATCGCTCTGATGATTGCGGCCATTGTCTCTGCGTGGCCGTTGTTCTGTTGTTGGCCGCCGTGGCCCAGATTGATTGCCAGTAAATGGACGGTTTACCCGGCTGGCATCCTTTTGTTGCGGGGGATCAGAGGATCCCAAGCACAAACTTTTATTGTGTGCTCGTCCGCACTGAGAACAATTGGGTTGAGAACATTCGAAACTATTATGAGCTTCGGTAAAACATTTCCAGCACAGTTTTTTCTCTTGTACAATATTCCTTCTTTTCTGAATATCAGAAACCATCCTGCAATATGGAGCAGTGTGGTTGGTTTGGCTGCAAAATATGCAAGAACGCGAATTTTGCCTTGAATCATCAGTAAATTGATAATTCCCTCTTTTTGCCTCTTCTGGCCGAGATCTATTCTTGAGTCGGGCTTCAAGGAACTTTTTGGCAGTTATTTCCTTTTCGATTTCCTTCATAACGTCATTGACGGAGACTTCTTCTCGGTCTTGAATGGATATCAAGACGTTCTTCACAACGTTGTAAGGAAATTTCTGCAGAATTTTCTCCGTCCACAGTGCATCTTGGATGGAGCGGATATCATGCCCCGCAGAAACCATTTGGTTAATTAGCATTCGAATTTTATCGAACACTACAATGCAATTTTCGGCAGTATTATTCGCTGATCGCATATCAATTAACTTTTGAACTATTTTTGCTCTGTTCACGGGTTTATTCCCGAATTTTCGCTTTAGTTCTTCCGTCATCCACTTATAATTCTGTGGTATGAGTTGTATGCCTTTTATGGCCATTTCGGCTCTACCTCTAAGTGCGTCTTTAAGCAGGAGCATTTTCTCTACAGTGCTCAACACTTTGTTTTCATGAACAAGTGTCTCAAAGACCGCCCAAAATTCGGGAAATTCTTCATCATCCCCATAGAAGCGAGGTAAATCCATTTGTTTGGGTTTGAGTGTACGACATATGATACTCTCCCGGTCATACTGACCTTCCGTGGCATCATCTGATAGCCACTGAGCCAATTCGGGGTCAAATTCCTGACTATCTTGGCTGCTGCTTTGTTCGGGTTGCTTGCCATTGATTTTAGTGGTGTGACCCAACTTTTGAGGGTGAATGTTTAACGCCGAGGCCAATTTTCCGGCTTCATTGCGATATTCATTCACAAGGGCTTCGAGTACGAATATAGTGTCATTCGCTTTAGCTATTGCTTCGCTAAATTGGCTGTCGTTCTCGATTTCTTCGACTTCACTTATGAGTTCCTTTCTGTTCTTTTTGGACTCTTCGAAGGTGTTTTCCAGTTTGTCTACCAATTGCTGAAGACGATCTCTACTGGATATTATTATACGTATGCCGCCTGATATCAAATTAATAGCCGTACAGAACTCTTCGTATTTTTTGCTGTCTTCACCAGTAGGGCTCAATCCTTCCGTGTAGGGTTGATACTTGGCTATCAGCTTTTGAAGGCTCTCTGCGCTATACTTGATTGGCTTTTTATGAAAAGTTAGCGACATTATTTATCACTTTAGAGTAACTTTGACTCAACTTTTCTTTCACGCTGGTGTGCGTTTATGCGTAACTCTTGTACGCGTGAGCAACTGCTCGTTTGGCTCGTCCAGGTCTCTTTAATGAGACGGGACTACAATCGGTTTATCCGATCTGCCAAAAGTTGACGCTGGTGTGCGTCTATGCCTGCGTAATTATTATACGCGCGAGCAACTGCTCGTTGGCTTGTCCAGGCCTCTTTGATGAGACGGGACTATTGGTCAATGCACAAAATTTGTGCAGACCTCAAAAATATTGTGCAGGCCTTTTCCCGGCCGATGCACCAGAAATTGTGGTGGGCTATTCCTCACCACGTTAGTGTTTCGCTTCTGTGCGAACAAGGTGGTTCAGTGGTATGTTTATTGGGGTGGCCAGCCTCGCTGGTCCACCAAATCAAGACGAGTATATGAGAACACTGCGGACAACCTCGGACAGTCGGCGGGCGGACCTCTCCGAAGAGGGTCCGCCCTCACATATGCCACCGAGGGGTCGCGGATCGCGACAGTATATATACATGTATATACATATATACATGTATATACACACATATACATATATGTGTATATATGTACACATATATACACACATGTATACACATATATATGTGTATATATATGTACACATATATACACATATATACATATATATGTGTATATATACATGTATATATGTGTGTATATATGTACACATATATGCACATATATACATGTATATATATGTGTATATATATGTATAATGGGATGGGGTATATATAGTATATATAGTGCCTCACACGAGCGAACTGCCGAATCGCAGTGCAATGCTCTGCGACGAGCGAAGGGGGTGCGCGATCGTTGCGAAATCGCGCCCGCGCAACGGCATGACACCCCGCCAGCGAGCCCTCGCACGCGCGCGCGCGACAACTGACACAGATGCGTCTGCTACCACGTGTCTGATACTGGGTAGTGTCAGTGGCGCAGCCGAGCGTCGAGCGAAATTGCTGGCATGACAATGGCCTTAGACATGCACTTTATGCACATCTATTCGCATCACGTCGCACTTAATCCTACTTATTCTTTCGCGTCCGCCCTCAATAAAGAAAAGTTCACCCTGCACGAAGGCGCATCATGCGCAAATAACCTAGCCATGTCAGTTCTTGTCAAAATCATAAATTCTACGACGCACGGTGTATTTACGTTACGAGCGCACGTTAACGTTTTTTCTACTCTCTAAATAGTTTTCCGTCCATTTATCGCACCAACTTTTTCTTCCACTCTCTTAGGTTTTGTTCTATTTTCTTGTAGTTTACAGTTATCTCACTTTATTCGCAGTGAAACCTGTTGGTCTATGGTCTACCTACATAACTTTCCAATTCCTTTCAAAGCACCTTTTGCCGCATGCTTCATTAATCTACAATCGCTATGAAAATTGCGGAATCGTCATTCCCTTATGGACCCCTGGCGGTGATTTCGAAATCTTTGCGCAGGCACTCCCAATTGTGTGGTTTGTGGAATCTTACATAGGATTGACCGTCACATGTAAGATTGCGTAAGCCACAGTCTTATTCTCTTCATCTCACACGTCGTTTTCTAGGCATGTTTTGCCTCCAACTTCCTTTTGAGGTTTCTTATTCATCTCACACTTCATCTTGAATACTTTTCTCCTCGGACTTTATCTTGAGCCATCTTTTTCAGTCCTTGTTAGGTATCCAACAGGGAGCGCTAAAATCTGTTCAGGGCCAAAAGTAACGCTAAAATTAGCGCTAGATGTAGTTTCAGAAGCAGCAGCGATGAGGACGTTGACATTTTGTGGGAACAGCGCCTGCGAGTGTTCCCTAGAAGTCTCTGAATACTTCAGTATGATTTATACAGTTATGAGTAGGCTTTCAGTTGAACGAGTCAAGCGGAAACATCATGATTTCTTGACAGACGAGCATAGGTACATCCTACACCCTGCCTTTCGTCGTATGGCTCTCTTCGATATGGGACGTTCAAGAGCAACGGTCAAGCGTGGGGTGCGGAAATCGCAGAGGGAGGTCGCACCGAGAGCTCGGTGGCGGGGGGGGGGTCGTATAATCGCCTGCGTTCTACTGAGTTACCTATTTACATGCGTTTGAACTTAGTTTATATACAAATTTTATTTATTCATTCATTTATTCATTTATTTGCTATTTATCATTTATTCGCATACATTTGTTTGAAGTAATTTTTTCAGATCTCCCTTGCAGCGTAACACTCAAAAGTTTGAGTATTCCGGTGATTCACACATTATGGACAGATTTTTCATTCTCGGTTATTTCATGAATGATGTATGCGTGGAAGCATAAAAATATAAAAACAAAGATGTTCTGAAAAGATATAGAATGCCAACATACAATTTCGAGTAAAGCGGAGAAAATATGATGTTTTTTTGTCGACGATCGACGTAAATATCTTCGATATATTGTCGAAACGTCCTGAACCATCTATACAGAATCCTCAGCAACACTAGCAGCTCGCTCCTCCTGAATCAAAAATAGCGAAAGTTATTACAAAAGTTTCTATACAACGGAGCCAGAAGTTGGCCATGGATCCTAATCAGATGAGGAAAGTGGGTTCGTAAAATCAATGATCTCTGACGCTCTGTATGTCCACGGTTAGACCCGTTGTGAGACATTGCCTTTGACTGGGAAACACACAAACTCACTGACAGACAAAATATTAGGTTGTAAACCTTCCGATTGTTTGCCACATCTTGATTTTTCAAATATATTTCGTTGAAAAGGAACCCAGCTGAGATATATAAGGAACAATTTTGGACTACTATGCGTCGCCTTACAGCTGGTAATCATTTTACCACATACGCGTGGAAGTCTGTCGGTTTGTTCACGAAAAACCTTTACACTCCCGTTTTGAGTCATAGTCCTCGGGACCATCTACCTTCCAGAATATTCTTTCCTCCGCGTTCTATCACCCTTTCCAACTTCTTCCTGATCCCTGGTTTTATGAAGTTGTATTTTATTTTTTCCGTATCTGATCTGGTTTCATTGCTTCCCACCAGTACATACAATATATTGTTCCATAGTCGTTTTCCGTTGTCCTTTATGTCTCTCGTAGTTGAAGCTGGTTTTAGGGAGTTGTATTTTTCCGTATCTGAATGAAGTACTCAAGGTCTGTCGTTTGCACTGTTGAAAACGTATAAGTTACATTTATCATATGAGTTACTGAAGGAAGGAAACCGCTTCTGAAAAACTGCCTAAAATTTTGCTTTGAAATTGAATGCCAATTAGAAAAATGCCAGGGGCTTGTAGGCTTGATTCGGTCACTGGGTGTTGAAGATGCTAAAGACACTTGGAGAGGGGTGACGTTAAGTTGAAAAAATGATCAGCAGCTGGACCAGCATGTTGTTGTATAGGGTGAAGACGCTTTCACCATGTCTACGATTTTAAACGAAAAACTAGTGCACAGCGTGTTCTCAGTGTCCTTTGAACATTCACAATATATTTGCCTTCGTATCAAACCTGACATCGCTCTCTTTTTTCAATGGGTACGACCAATAAGCGCCGCATGCATAGACGCCGAGGAGGGGCGGAGTCTAGTCGGCGGTGAGTCACCAAGCGAGGGACCGAAGCGGCAACGCGATCGGAAAATCGAGCGGTCAAAAAAAAATCGACTGAAAACAAGTTTCACGAATTTGGAAAAAGTGTATATGGATGGATAGAAATCGACCTCCTGAGCTCGAATATATGTGTATTTTACAAATAATTGAGTTTCAACAACGTTATTCGAAAAAACCTGACTATAATCCAAAGTGGCAAGGTGCATTATCTTTTCGAAATACTAAAAATGGACATCGGATTCGTAATCAGTGCCCTCGCAATCCCTCCCCCTCCGCTACAGCAAATTCCAGCGAAATTCTGAAGCTCGCTGGCTCAAACAGACCGTGGAGCGGTGAGGATGGTTCTGTAAAAATCGATATATTGATCGATTCAGAAACTTGCTAATAACTAAGTCACGAGAGGAGCACGAATCTTAGCAAGAGCATTTTTATCATCAGCAGGTGAAGACGAATCGAATGATATATTTGTTTTCCGGTGAAACCCATTTTTGAAGAAAAAACGCCGAAAACCGTTCAGTAGCGTTCTTTTGGACAATGGTTAGGAGCAGTATTGTAACAGAGAATGCTAAGTGAAAGCCGAAACAACAGCGACAAGCAAAAAAAAACCATATTCTGAGCGAACTCGAAGAAAGTGATATCCAATTCTCTAATTAGATTCCTATGTTATCGGATCACTATATTCCAAAAAAGCTCGTTCTTGCGTTGCCTTGGCAACAGCACCCCAAATTTTCAAGTATTCATTGCTAATCCTACTCAAGTCAGATATTTCCGACAGACAACACTTTGCGAAGCATTACCAAATCACTTCCGGCACTCCCAGTTTTTTTAAACGTTGACGACAGTGTGGCGGTATGCCGCGCCACGCCCAATCGTCCGCGTGGGACCGTGTGGCGTTATGCCACGCCACAGTTTTGTATTGTATTTTCTCGATACATTTCAGAATTTCGGAGGATGTTTTTGTGCCACTTTTGAGCAGATCTTTGCACATTGTTATAGGAAACGTGGTCCATGAAAATGATTCTTAGCTTCAGATTTACTGGAATTTTTGATTATGCACTAGTTTCCTTTACAAGTGAAAACAAATATTGGTGACTGCAAGAAACAAATAAATGCAAACAAATACTGGTTACTGAAACAAACGAATAAATACAAACAAATATTGGTTATCAGAATAAACAAACAATAAACAATAAACAAAAACAAATGACAATAGCCGTTTAATCTGGATAGGGAAAAAGGAATTTCTAAAAGCTTCCAGCTGTTATGTTTCTATTTTCATTGCAAAAAAGAGGTAGTCACAATCCTCGATGGTACAGAAATGTGTATGTAGTCACGAAACAGGCGCTGTCGTCAACGTATTAAAGAATACAATTCTGGTTGTTTATTGCCATTTCTTGCATCGCCACAGGAAATCAAGTTGTAGTTGGAACCGAAGCAGCTAAGGAAAAGCTTACGCTTAAAATTACCTCGAACGTTTTCTAGCGAATTCATGTCCTTTTTCTTGTTAAGACTAAAAACGGCGCTGTCACTCTAGAATGAGTCGCACATATCTTGTAGAAGTACCATAGAATTATAGGTTCTGATCGTTTTGAATAGGATGTACCTGCGAATCACCGCCTTAATGGGCTGCACCATGCAGTGTGGATCGGAATCCAATTCGCTCATCAGGTGAGACCCAAGATCTCGCACATTACGCGCAATGTACAAGTTAATTGTTGAAGTTATTACGCACAACCAACATGCACACATTCCACTCATGGAAATAATTGAAAGCAGTGTGTCGAAATCTTATTCGATGAATTACTATTCGAAATCTGCGAGACTTCCACCGCCCCCCCCCCAGCTGCAGAAGTCCCTAGACTTCGGAACATTGCGCGTGAAAATTCGTTAGGGAAAGTGACGTACGTCATTCATGCTGCCGTTCGCAATTACGCCACATGGACCGAAATCGGCGGCGAACATGGAGGACTTTTTTCGCAATTACGCTTCGCTAAAGAGGGTACAAGAAATTCAGCTAATTTGCACTGTATGGCGCTTCGTCTTTAATGTACCTTATAGTTTTGACGTCGATTATGCCAATGTTTTGGATGCTGTTGATCAGCTCCGTAAGCAACGTATGGGTCCACATGCTACGTGGCAGTCTGGGTAATCGGTTCGTATATCGATACGGCAAGACAGTTTCTTCGCTAATTTACGTGAAAGGAGTGGTCCCACCCCTTTCACGTAAATTAAATCGTCGATGGTCTTATAAAAGGAGCAGGAGTTAGGCGATTGACAACATAATGTTCGAGGAGAAGTTTGTCGTCGGTCTGGCTTCGGCCGGCTCCACTTTGGCCATCGTTGCCTGTCTGATTGTCATTCCATCGCTCTACAGCACCATCAATGAGATTCACGATGAGGTGCTCGATGGCGTCTCTGTGTTTCGCGTTGAAACCGACTCGGCCTGGACTCAGATGATGGACTTCCAAGTTACCGTTGCTCCTCCAAGCAAGCCTCGTCAGAATCCATTCAACTCTATCTTCCGTGAGAAGAGGCAGGCAAATGGCCTCCCAGCGTTCTGTCAGTGTGAGCCTGCAAAGCCCACGTGCCCACCTGGACCACCCGGACCACCTGGACAACCTGGAGCCCCTGGTTAGCTTTATTAACTGTGGTTTAACCTAATTTCCGTGCTTATCTGTGATTCAATTTCAGGACAGCCCGGTCAACCAGGAGCACCTGGGGAGGACAACACCTCAACCTATGCTCCAATCGTCTGCCCCAACCAAGACAAGGGATGCGTCAAGTGCCCACAAGGACCACCTGGAGCACCTGGACAGGACGGAGCACCAGGAAACCCAGGAGCCGACGGTCAACCAGGACAGGCTGGATCACCAGGTCAAGATGGACAGCCAGGACCAGTTGGACCTCCAGGAGATGCTGGAGCGCCAGGACAGCCCGGAGGTGATGGCCAGCCAGGACAGCCAGGACAGGACGGTACCACCGGAACTGGAACGCCAGGAGGACCTGGACCAGCTGGACCCCAAGGAGCTCCCGGAAACAATGGAGGACCCGGACAGGCAGGATCACCAGGAGGCCCAGGACAGCCTGGTCCAGCTGGACAGCCAGGCCAGCCCGGTCAGCCAGGAGGAGATGGTCAGCCAGGACAGCCAGGAGGCCCAGGACTTCCAGGAAGCGACGCTGCTTACTGCCCATGCCCACCTCGCTCTACTGTGTTCGTCTCTCGCCTTGCTCACTAGGCTTTCCACGAAAGGCTCGTCCGTTGATACTAATTCGTAAAGTCATGGATTAGAGCGAATGCTCCTGAAATAAAAATCTGATTTAACACGAAACTATTCTATTAATTGGTAGGCAACAAATGTGGTACGTTTCTTTTCATACAAACATCGCGAATTAGTTGGAGCGGTCAACGCGCCAACATTGTTTGCGCATGGTAGAGCAAACGAAGAATTCACTTTCTCTGCTGCTGAGAGTGCATATTAGTTTTGGACTTGGGTGCCACTTTATAACCACATCCTAGTCTGCCATAAATTGCGATTCGAAATCAATCTCGACAGCAAATCCAACAGGATAAACTAGGATGCTATTGCGATGAATTTTGTAGCTTACAATTAGAGTGATATCGCCGATACATTTAACTAGTTTAGGAAGCCATCACACAAAATACCCTTGACTTTCGCTGCTCTGTTGCCACAGTAAGTGTGAAGTGTAAGTATTATAGAATTTGGTAGTGGAGCTCAACGGGGCAACCGCTCATCAGCGTATAAAATTTTCGGTTGCAGTACATGCAAAATCATACGTGCGGTCTTCGGGAAAGTGCAATAGGTTAGAAATAATTGTTTCAGCGGCAGAATAAGAGCTGTTCAATGCACGCCATTGGTGGTATTGGAATCTCCACTGATATAAAACTCATTGTTCAAAGAAACCCTAGTGAGAAACCAGACGATGTTCATCATTGATTCTGAGGGCCCCTTCAGACTCTGCTGCGGCAATAAACTAAAGTAGCAGTAAAAAGGGGCGTGCGCGTACTTCCGCAATAGCTGCGCGCTGCCGGTCGTCCACTGGACTGTCGTTGGTCAATGAACTATTTAGTGCACAGTTGGCCATTGGGTAGTTTTTGTAAAGAAATTAGAAACGCGATGCTGCGGTATTGTACAACTGTCGCGCGCGCCGTCGGTCCCCATGTTTCATCATTACTGCGGTAGCAACGCAGTAAAGCGTGGAGGGGCCTTGAGAATCACAATTTCGAGAACGTTTTATAAGACTGTCTGATACGCTGGATCTTGAAACCAATACCTATGTATTATCGACAGTTTGTTGAATACTTTCGAAAGTTCAAAAGGTTGCTGTAAAGAAAATGTATAGAGGCCACTGTTTATTCGAATGGTATAGCTCAGTTGTATTAAGAACAGGATAGATAAAAGCAATTAACTATTATAGCAGGCTGGAAATTTAGGTGCAAAACTAATGTGCGCAACAAAATTTATCTCGAACTAGTTAGTTTCGGCTGTGAAATAATGGCTGTTCTCCGATGTTCACAAGGCTCACTCTGCAGGATATACTAGGCGTCGACGAACCGGGGTAGAATTCAAATGCCTGAAGCACAACTTGAATTATTGACTAAGATAAACACACGGCCGCGTGTTGTACGTCCCAATAAACTGGCACCGAATGGTTGTTGTAATGGTGGTGCTAGATTCAGTACCCCTTTTCGGGTTACTAAAGTATAAAGTATATGTACATAACAGTAAAGTATACAGGGTGTCCCAAAAAATGTATACACAGTTTGAAATGTCATAACTTTGGCGAGAGTGAACCAATTCGAGCGAATCATAGCTTGGATGGAAGCTAAGGAAAAAGGAAATTTTCTGGTATGTGCTTGGTGAGGATTGCTCGACCGTGGCATCGGATTTTGTACTTGATTGATAGCGAATGCGTTATATGCTTGCTCTACATACTTCGGTCGTAAACAAGTGATATTGCTGCTATGAGTTGCTTTCAGGGCAGTTAACATATCGACTTGCTGCAGCTTTTGGTTAAACGTGGAGCATTATCAATGTCGATCAATAATTGTAACCGTTGTTTGAGAAGTTGAAACTCTTCCAACAGCAATGCAATCATATGAAACGAATTCACAGGAGTGTAAAATGTATGAACCATAAAGATCGCGCCATGCACCTGTCCGACCCGTCGGATTCTAGACCTAATTGAAAGCTCACGGATAACATGCTTGTTCTACTTTGGTCGCCAACAGGTGATATCGCTGTTACGCGTTTCTCTTGATACGGTAAACATAAAAACATCAACATAACAAGTTTAACGACATAACAGTTGCTGCTACATGCTCATTACAAGAGTCCTGGGTTTTTGAACAGAGTAAGCAGTATTGTGCAAGTGCATCTTAGAGTGCATGTTGAACTTGATGTTTTGTTGTTTTTATGTTTCCTGCATAAAGAGAAACGCGTATCAGCGGTATCACCTGTTGGCGACAAAAGTAGAACAAGCATGTTATCCGTGAACTTTCATATAGTTCTAGAACCCGACGGATCGGACAGGTGCATGGCGCGATCTTATAGCAGCAATATCACCTGTTTACGACCGAAGTAGAGCAAGCAAAAAAATTATGCACTATCAATCAGGTACAAAATCCGAGTCCACGGTCGAGTGCATGATGCAATCCTCACCAAACACATACCAGAAAATTTTCTTTTCCCTTACCTTCAATCCAAGCTATGATTCGTTTCGATTGGTTCACTTTCGCCAAAGGTATGGCATTTCAAACAGTGTATACATTTTTTTTGGGACACCCTGTACATAATACCATCCCAAAAAAGGGGTAATAGAGCGAGAATTACATGAAACCGAAATGATTCGTTTGTCATAGGATTTCTCACATTCAAGTAATGAGGCAGAGTGCCAATATTGTGATGTTAGTACGCCTCGACGTTCTAGTGTGGAAACCTTTATTAACAGCATGACGATTCTCCTCGTCGTTCTTAGAGGCCCTTTCCACCTAGAGACCACTTGGCTTGTTTTTAGTAATATTAGTGTGAAAACAACTACTACTACATAGTTATAATTATTTACTTACTAGTAGCCCTAACAACGATCCAAGAGCATTAGCGGTGCAAAGGGCTTCTGAAGACAACGAGCTGGTTAAAACGTCGTACTTTAGTAACGATTTCCATCCAACAACCTCAGCAAAGGCATACTCACATTGGAATATTTTCGCATCAATGCCAACTTTCGAAAAAAAAGAGAACATAGGAGTCAATGAGACTGCATTTTATGCTTTCAATATGTTTTTACTGGCACTTCCTGTTTTCGCTCATAAAATCTAAATTGACACTGGTTTATGAGCGAGAACAGGAAGTGCCAGTAAAAACATGAGGTTACGAAAAATTTCGCTTCAGGCAGTTGAGGAAAATTTATTGTAATTTATTGGAAACTAATTCACTGAGCTGTAATGCTTACCCAAATCCTGGCGGGTCTTCCAAATTGCTTTGGAAGTGCAACGTTAGATGTCCGTCAATTTTTGCTTTCTTCACCGTTGTGCTCCGGCTGTGAAACACCTCTGAAGACAAGCGTACTGACACAAAAAGTGCAAAATTTCATGTTATCGAAACAGAACAAAGCCCCACCGCTCATATTTCCCAGACCAAACATTTGGGCCATATGTTTCACACCATTTCGCACTGGCGTGCTAACTTCATCGAGTTCTTCTGTGATATAGCCTTTCCTGAACAGCAATGAAATGAAGTCATAAATCTGAACGCCAGCCGCCACCGACACCAACTCTGTAAGTTCCCTCTTGAGGATAGCCTGACATTCAGTTGGTACCTCCGCAAACGTCATCATTCCGTTGTGCCTGAGCCAGCGACTCGTCTGCAATATTCCCCTTCACCTTCGCAATTCACCTACCGTCACTTTTGAACAAGTGCTCCTACAGTATGGCTTTGAATAAAGTCGATGTGAAAAGAAAACACATCATTTGAATAAGTGCATGATTTCTGTTGCTGCCATTTGATGACGTATGATATCGTCAAAATGATATAAACCTCTTCAACAGTGGCAATTTCATTGCAAAGCACCCACAATATCAACTCGGCTGGGTAGCGCCGCGAAGAGGTGCTGACTGAACAGTTCCATTTGTGTTCCGTCTACCTCCACGAACCAGTCGATATCGCTCCGCTCCTCTCTGATTCTCCAGCAGCAGAATGGTGTTCGTTCCAAAGGCGCGTTTCCATCTAGAGTGTTCTTCAAATTCAGAGTCACCGAATATTTATGAAGGATGATTTTCTTATTCTAATAGTGTCTACAGTGGCTCCCACCTAAACTCCCTGGTAGACTGAATCGACGCCGCTCGGACACCGCTGCACTGCACAGACCTTTATCTACTGATGAGCTTTGATGAATGTTTATCCTTTTTCCTTCCCGTGTTTAGTGTTCAAGATGCGGAACTCGCCTTATACGCTACATTTACTGGTATTTAATCGATCCTTCTTTAGTTCATTTCTCATTCATCTCCAATTTTTGCAAGTTCTAAGTTTCGTGACTGTTGCTTACATATGAAACGAGATGTACAAGAGTTATGGTATGAGCTGAGTCCTTTACCTTTGAGAAATTTATGGCAGAAAATGAAGATTATCTCTCGGAACTGCTCCGCCTTTAGTGACATGATGTACTTATAGCTGAAATACTACCACTTCCGTACTTGTTTTTGTTCATGTAATAACGAAACTCACGGTTTCTTGAAGGAACTCAAAAATGTTTTTCTCCACACTGCTTTCCCTAACCAAGTTTTTTCTCCTAGGGAACGAGCTTTCTTGCATACCTAAAGCGCTGAGAATTCATGAGGCACGTGCGCTCCCAGAGAATTATTGCACACTCTAGTGGTAGTGAAGCCAAGGTAGAGTAGTGACAAGGAGGTGGGGCATATTTGGGCCTTTACGCCACCGCGCAGTGAGGGTGATACGAAAAAATTTCACAGACGTGACCACACATTGCGTGTATGCAGCAAAACCTGTCGGCTATTGTGGATTGACCTGATGCGCTCCTTTCGGCGTCGGGGAAGGAACGTGGTGTCGTATCATAACCCTTTGACGCCACAAGCGCGGTGCCACAGCCCTAGAGCTATACTTGAGCATACCCGCAAGAATCAGCAGGTAATGAACGTAGCTTGTTTCTCTCGAGACCAGCACCTCTTCAAACACTTTCCGAAAGCACTCAAAAGGTTACCAGAACAGTAGCATCTTTGAAGAGCACAAGTTTTATCTTGGTGTTGTCTTTGATATCGAGCTTTTCTGTCCCACATAGTAGACGTCCATCTACGGAAATTATCATGTCGTTGGAGCTTTTGACAAGCTTCACCTGAACGACGAGTGCTATTCAAAATCTCTCGAGCTCAAAATAGAAAACAACGCACCGGTATTGAGTCCACTTGCGCAAATAGGCTTAGCGAAGCCATGTACTTATCGCTGTTCATTCGTATTGTGTTTGACTGGCTGGAATTATTTTAAAAATGAATGGCAAGAAATAAATGCAACCGCCCCAACATGCTTCGACGGCAGGAGCGACAGAGTTGTTGTATCTCTACATGCTGTTGGAACCACTAGAGTGCCGTAAGTGAAGTAGCGCTGAAATTTTCATTCCTGGGTCGGCCGATAGACCACTCAATGGTAGGTAAATGAAGTGTCGAAGTGTTATGATTTTTTATTTATTTATTCCACAACGTTTTTATCCCGATCGGTTACGGGGTACGTCTTTCATGATAGTCGCTCCGTGTTCTTTCTCCTTGGTGCTGCTCCCGCATTTGTTGAGGTGCCACACTGCCATCTTGTCTCAGTCTTGAGCTCCTTGTGGGGTGGCCATATCGTCCTCGATTGCATGTTCTTGAGCGCCACTTCTTTGCATGCGACCATCGATCCGTCTGGTGATCGTGACAGTTTTTCCTCCATCAGCCGACCTGTCACACGGGCCTGACGCTGGTACCGACACCCTTTTCAGCTATTTCCAAGCTAGGCAAGGGTTTCTGCCTGGGACGGGATTGAACCCTGATCATCGAGATCTTGAGCCTAAGCTCTTAACCTCTCGGCCATCCCGCCCCAAGTGTTATGATAGAATGTGGTATTCAATATGATTTCAGTGATGAACAGTGATAAATCCATCACCAACAGCTCCATTTCAAAACTGATTTGGACTGACAGCTCATAGTGAAGAGAAGATATGAGGTCACTGAGAGCACGTATACGATCATGATGTAGTTCAACACTGACAAATCGATATGGAGCATTATCCATCTAAACTCCCACGTTGGTATCATTTGCAGCCGTCGAAAACCATGAAATTGATGACTGAAAGTATCCCTGTGTATGCGAAATGGGAACGTTACCTCAGTACATCACTGACTTTATCGATAGCGCTCTGGATGGCGACTCGCTGTCTGCGTGCGGACTTTTTCTGCAGCTCTACAGTGTTGTCATTATTTTTTTTCTTCCAGGGAAAGAAGCCTACGCAAAGCCTTACTTTCAAGAAGAAGTTTCACTCCAGCAAGCCTTTGCACTGGAATTACCATGATATCAGCTATTTTCTGCCGGTTGAACGCCGGGTCCTTCTCCAATTCCTGAAAATCGGATTACTCATCTGCCTTGAAAACACAGCTCATTTTCGTTATTCAAAGAACTCAGGGCATCAATGTCTAACGTACCATATCTCTTACATATTCGACTCAGTAAGACGTGTGGTTACGAACTAATTCATTGGTAAAGGCTCTAAGAAACCATCGAGATTGGCCAGTTCTCGTTTCTTGTTTCATAATTAACCTTTTTGGCCTCAAAACGCATTGGACAACTCTTCAAGAAGTGATCGCCATACTTCATGCACACTAAGTGTCTTTGTTTAAAAGCGTTTTGATGCTATTCTGTTCCCTTCACAGTGTAAACATTGTCAGAGATGTCTTTGTTTTCGACTTATCACTGAATTGTAAGAACGTAATAGCAATCCTCTATACAAATTGCGTTTTTAGAATTTGTGGGAAAAAATAAGAGAATAAACGTAATTGTTCCCAGATCTTCTCCTTACGGCCTTCTAAAACCCGTATATTCCTATGGAAAGTATTCTTCTCCAGACGTAGGTCCACAGTCAGTGAGATGGTTTCTTCCCCGTTAGAACCGGGCTTGCTTACCTTCACTTTGTCAAAACTTTATTGACTAACTATGCGCCTTCCTTCAAACGCGTCACGTCAAGTTTAGTTCTTTCTGCGGAGGCAGTTCTGGGTTCAGTAATAAAAGTGCGAAGCGTTTTGTATCTGTTCATTGTGGTAATTAGGCTCATACGGACCGACGGTGTTGTTCTATGGGTGACTGTTGCTGTTGTTCTACCTCTTCATTCCTATCTTAAACATATGAATAAACTAATGAACTTTTTAGGAGAGAGGAAATCACAGTGCATAAGGCGTTTGTTCGTTGCTATCAAACTGGTGAATGGGATTGAGAGACTTGAACAACTCTGGCAGTGTTCTACCATTTCCTCTTGTCAAGAAAACGAAAAATCGCCATATCCCACTCTTTTGAAGAGCACGAAGCTAGAGGTTCACTGAATTAATTGTTTTAGCCGTCTTTTACTCAAGGCTTGAAGTTTTTCGGCACTGAAATTCATTGCAAATACTTTTGGTAGGTGGCTGTTATGGTTCATCATTCTTTGAATATTGCTCGTATGGCATACCTCGATGAACGACCTTAGTTTCGCATTTTTCTCGCATTCGCTGACGAACATTAATCGCGCCATATCACAATAGTTCGTGTAAGCAGGGTAGATGCGTAGAAGTTCGTATGAGACATTTTTCCAAATCTGGAGTAGAGAACCGAAAGAGATGTTTTAGAGACTTTCCCTTCTGCTCACCCAAATTCCTGTACCTCTGCTATATGGCGTCCTTTCTCATCAAAGTTGTCCATTAAGTCTTTAAGCTCACTGCAAATTCTTTCGTGAATCTCTACGATAGGCTTGATTTTTCCAAATATTTGTTTGATTGTTGCTTCTTTCATCACTGGTTTGTTTTTAGCGACGCGCTCCAGCAAAGCGTCTTTAACCTAAATGCTTGAAAGTTCCATCATACCGTCACTGATTAGGTAAATGCAATGTCATACTTTGAGTAATAATTTGAGTTTCTCAATATAGTTCCTTTCTGTAGAATACATTTCTTGACAAATTTTAAAATTCTCATCAGTGGCCCCTGGGTTAAGCATTGTTTCCACGATGGAATCTGCAACTCAGAGATGAAATGTCTAATAAGTGAAGGAATAAGGGCAATTTTTCATTATTGCAAGACATAGGATATAGGGCACACTTCTTCATAATCAGTTTTATTTAAAGGCATGAATCTCTCAGAATGGAGTGGGGAATAACCGAAAAGAATTGTGATGGTGCTATGAAATACACTTTTTGTATCTAACCGCATATGAAGTGACATTGTGCACAATGGTGTTTGGCAAATATCTTATTGATTCACAAAGCTATGAGAAACATGGGTCGAGGGGGTGTGGGATGCTGGTCCGTAATACCACGTCGATTAAGTGGTGTCATTCATGTCCTATCTAACATTATTTACGAGCAACTCAGGCGGTTTTGGCATGTTTGACATGTATTATAAAACTCTACGCAACGGTTCCCAACTCCACAATCAAACAATGATAGATACGACAATGATAACATGTTGACTAGTATGGAGTTCCGCAATATTGCTGACCAGCACGCTGCTACAACCCAGACAGCACCTAAGAACAGCATGCTTCAGATGTTGATTCCGTTGCAGGAAGGCGAGGGCAACGAAACGGTTTTTTGATACCACGGATGCTGAGATTATTTGGCTATCAAATCGACCAGAATTAGCGTCTCACCACATGCGGTCATATAAGGATTTGCTGCAAAACGGGTTGATTCGACTTCGTCGACACATGTCGCCTCAAGCATTGATGGGTGCTCACACCAAGGATCCACCAACGCCGTAATTGTTCTCGTTTGCTGAATTTTTACTTCGATCCTCTTCTTTTGCACTCACTTCAACACAAGCACTTTACTAAGCGAAAACTTGCTACAAGTACGCTTGTATCACTTCACCCTTGCCGTCACGAACTACTAAAAATCGGGAATCGATTGCTCTTTCTACCGAGAACCAACCAGTGAAGACAACGTCAAGAAATTCAGCTTAACCTAAAGCATGTGTATTACCGTCACAGCCTAGAAGCCACGTTTGGTTAGACGGGAGGCAAAGTGATTTTCGTAAACAGTGCAGTACAAGCAGTCATGACCAAAGCTAATGTAAGGCATCAACAATTTACTGTCTAGCGCTCTCTATTAGCAGCGAATAATCTATAACTTGAAGCGTTTCCATTCACATTTATCTATTGCTACGGAGAGGTTTTCGAAGGCTACTACGCAACCACACATTTCACTCACCTTTATTTGCACAATTTCCAACCTCCGTGACGAGTTTCTGCCCTTCGTGGCTCGCGTAGGTGCATAGAGACCAATCATTGTTCAATCAGTGGAAGAAATGAATCTCACTGCTTTACTTTCACACTGATACACGTGAGCTCGCGTTTTCAACAGTAACCATGGGTCGCCTAATCATTCTTCTAGGCACAACAACGTGGCAATCCATTGCAGGTATCGGAAATATCTTCCATTCTCCGAAAAATTTCTAATTGATCCATCCGCAGTCAGTATTAGTATCATAGAAAGCTTTTTTTCCTACCCAGATTTACACAAAAAAAGTGGTTGCTGTATAGATATAAAAACAAATAACTGCCGCTACCTGTATCATGAAGACCAACGTACAGGTGTAGCATGAGCATGACAAGATAAAATCAATGCATTTATTTCAGAAGCATCCGTTTCTATGCATGTCACTACCGAGATGTACGGGTAAGCTTTTCGTGCTCAATGAGCAAAGCGAGAGACGAACACAGTAGAGCGAGGTGGGCATGGGCAGTAAGCAGCGTCGCTTCCTGGAAGTCCTGGGCCTCCTGGCTGTCCTGGCTGTCCATCTCCTCCTGGCTGACCGGGCTGGCCTGGCTGTCCAGCTGGACCAGGCTGTCCTGGGCCTCCTGGTGATCCAGCCTGTCCGGGTCCTCCGTTGTTTCCGGGAGCTCCTTGGGGTCCAGCTGGTCCAGGTCCTCCTGGCGTTCCAGTTCCGGTGGTACCGTCCTGTCCTGGCTGTCCTGGCTGGCCATCACCTCCGGGCTGTCCTGGCGCTCCAGCATCTCCTGGAGGTCCAGCTGGTCCTGGCTGTCCATCCTGACCTGGTGATCCAGCCTGTCCTGGTTGACCGTCGGCTCCTGGGTTTCCTGGTGCTCCGTCCTGTCCAGGTGCTCCAGGTGGTCCTTGTGGGCACTTGACGCATCCCTTGTCTTGGTTGGGGCAGACGATTGGAGCATAGGTTGAGGTGTTGTCCTCCCCAGGTGCTCCTGGTTGACCGGGCTGTCCTGAAATTGAATCACAATTAAGCACGGAAATTAGGTTAAACCACAGTCAATAAAGCTAACCAGGGGCTCCAGGCTGTCCTGGTGGTCCGGGTGGTCCAGGTGGGCACGTGGGCTTTGCAGGCTCACACTGACAGAACGCTGGAAGGCCATTTGCCTGCCTCTTCTCACGGAAGATAGAGTTGAATGGATTCTGACGAGGCTTGCTCGGAGGAGCAACGGTAACTTGGAAGTCCATCATCTGAGTCCAGGCCGAGTCGGTTTCAACGCGAAACACAGAGACGCCGTCGAGCACTTCATCGTGAATCTCATTGATGGTGCTATAGAGCGATGGTATGACAATCAGACAGGCAACGATGGCCAAAGTGGAGCCGGCCGAAGCCAAACCGACGATAAACTTCTCCTCGAACATTATGCTGCCAATCATTGTGTTTTCGTTGCTTATATGGTGACGACATCGCTCACGCTGGACCGCTAATGGAGGAACATCGGTCCGGAGTTGATAAGAAAACCGATTTTACTTGCGTGCTGTAATCGTTTGCGGCGGAAACCTTTAGCATGGGCATAACAGGAACCTGAAACATGCTCAAGCTTGTGCATCAAGAATCAATGCTTGGTGTGGGTCCGGCGTTGGTGAGTTTTGTATGGACGTGCGAAAATTCTCTATTTGTCGAGGAGCGTGAATATGTTAGGCTCCTAGGACACTGGAATTGGAAAATTCTGAGTTATTCTCATTCGAATCTGTCAGGGCGAATGTATTAGATATGAATATTTTTCAATGTCCTAGGAGCCTAACATATTGTGGGCACTTGACGCATCCCTTGTCTTGGTTGGGACAGACGATTGGAGCATCGGCTTAATGTTTGCAACAGGAGGAGTCATTTGAAAAGTCGTTGGAACAGCATTCAAAACGTCGCCACCCAAGAAAATTTCTTGATAAATGTACTGTTGAGAAGGTTCATAAAAGTACTCCAAATTTAATATCTGCCCATTCATTACCCTTCACCTTGTCCGCTAGTGGCCGCTCTGTTTGACCCACACGCCCCTCGTCGCACACGTTGCAGACGATGGCCTAGGTAGCGCCTGATGCAGGGTCAAGCATGGGGTGCGATTTTCGTAAAAATACTACGACCCCCCCCCCTCTACGGCCGGTATAGTACGACCCCCTCCCCCTCGTCCTCCGTTCACTTGTGAAAGCTGATAATTCACTGATGTATGCTAAATTAATATTTAAAAAATTCTGAAAAAAAGAAATAAATAAAGAAAATTAAATTAAAATTTTAAAAAAATGTATTAGAATTGAATAAAAAATAAATATTAAAAATAGATATAGCGACGAAAATACACTCAAAATATTACTCGAATAAATATGACTCAATAGCAACGTACAAAACGAGACTAAATGATGAAATAGAATTTTTTGAAATTATTCGTTAACATAAATTCGGTACTGAAATTTGGTAGTAGTTTATAGTAAAAGAGTAGAGAATCAGTGAAAAATGAAGCGTTGTTTCACTAATCGATACTACGCTCCCATTTTCTATCCTTACCGTTGAAATATATGCGTGCTTTTCTTTTGTTTTCACAGTTTGCTCTCAATTCACGGACAGTATGTTCCCGGTATATCTATTTTTTTCAGGAAATGATGAGGCTGCTGGAAGAATTTCAGTCTAATGAGGAACGTGCGTGTACTCTAGCGATGTCCTTCAGCAGTGAAGCGGTTTTGATGAAAATAGAAGAGAAACATGGAGTGGAACACCACGATCTTGAACTGAGTCACACATTATAGACAGATCCTTCATTCTCGGTTATTTCATAAATGATGTATGCGTGGAAGAATGAAAATATATAAATAAAGATGTTCTGAAAGCATATAGAATAGCAATATACAATTTCGAGTAAAGCGGGGAAAACACGATGTTTTCTGCATGAATAGCCCAGCATCCTCACCCTTCTTTGAAAGTGAGGTGGAAGATTCACGCATAATTTTTCTAGAAGTCTAGTCTGAACGTCCTGAATCGCTTATACAGCATCCTCAGTAGCACCAGCAGCTCGTTTTCCTGAATCAAAAATAGGGAAAGTTATTACAAAAGTTTCTGTACAACGGAGCGGCTTGATCTTTACACGCTGAACAAGTATAATTCGAATGGATAGTACTCGGTAAGTTTTCTCAGTAACTGAGAAATGTGTATTGGATTAAAAACTAGAGGAAAAGTAGATTTCGACAGTATAAAAACATTCGTTCACAAGTCAATTTCTACGCGACATGGAGTGGGTGAAAAAAAAACAAAGTTTCTGCGTTTAAATGGAAATTACTCACGGATTTCACTGTTCTTAAAAAAGTTGAACACATTTTTAGATTCCCTGAAGAACGGACATTTTGACGGTGTATCACCCGATACACAAAAATTTAGTTTTTCTAGAGAGCGGGAAGGTTGAATGGAAGCACCTGTTTTTACAAAATGGCCGATCAAAAATCGCACCCCCCACGCCCCGCATGAAGATCCTTTTTTCAAACTTTATTTTTGCAATGGGAAGATGGCAAATATCGTCTAGTTTCCGAATCGGTTGGTGCGTTTACTCAAATCCCACTTTGAGCTGAGCTATGATCATTTAAGTGAAAATCTTTTTACCTGACCTGCATCAAGAAAACAGAAGCTCCTCACTTAAACGGCCATATCTCAGCCCAATGTGCGATTTGGATAAACGCACCAACCGACTCGAAAACTAGGCGATATTTGTCATCTTCCTATTGCAAAAATAAAGTTCGAAAAAAGGATCTTCAAGCGGGGCGTGGGGGGTGCGATTTTTGATCGGCCATTTTGTAAAAACAGGTGCTTCCATTCAACCTTCCCGCTCTCTAGAAAAACTAAATTTTTGTGTATCGGGTGATACACCGTCAAAAAGTCCGTTCTTCAGGGAATCTAAAAATGTGTTCACCTTTTTTAAGAACAGTGAAATCCGTGAGTTATTTCCATTTAAACGCAGAAACTTTGTTTTTTTTTCACCCACTCCATGTCGCGTAGAAATTGACTTGTGAACGAATGTTTTTATACTGTCAAAATCTGCTTTTCCTCTAGTTTTTAATTCAATACACATTTCTCAGTTACTGAGAAAACTTACCGAGTACTATCCATTCGAATTATACTTGTTCAGCGTGTAATGATCAAGCCGCTCCGTTGTACAGAAACTTTTGTAATAACTTTCCCTATTTTTGATTCAGGAAAACGAGCTGCTGGTGCTACTGAGGATGCTGTATAAGCGATTCAGGACGTTCAGACTAGACTTCTAGAAAAATTATGCGTGAATCTTCCACCTCACTTTCAAAGAAGGGTGAGGATGCTGGGCTATTCATGCAGAAAACATCGTGTTTTCTCCGCTTTACTCGAAATTGTATGTTGCTATTCTATATGCTTTCAGAACATCTTTATTTATATATTTTCATTCTTCCACGCATACATCATTTATGAAATAACTGAGAATGAAGGATCTGTCTATAATGTGTGACTCAGTTCAACATCTTCGTATTCCATTCCATACTCAAACTCAAACTCTTGAGTGTCACGCTGCAAGGGGAATCTGAAAAAAAATTACTTCAAATAAATGTATTCGAATAAATGATAAATAGTAAATAAATAAATAACTAAATAAATAAACAAATAAATAAATAAATAAATAATATTCGCATATAAACTAAATTCGAAGGCATATAAATAAGTAACTTAGTAGAACGCAGGCGATTGTACGACCCCCCACCCGCCACCGGGCTTTCGGTACGACCCTCCCCTGCGATTTCCGCACCCCACGCTTGACCCTGGCCTGATATCATGAAATCGCCCGTGCCCAGATAATGCAGCTTGGGGTGGTACAAAATCGGGCATAAAGGCGATTATGAATCAACCGAGGTCGAAAAATTTTAGGTACTATTTCCATCAACTCAACCACATCATCCATATCGTGTACCTGCCAATGACGACCATAACATCGCGCTCAGAGCGTCATCATTAGGCAGCTTTTATTAGCCATGGTTCCATCATCGTTCTGCTACTTGGGATAATAAAGGTGTGCTTTCTCTCACTTTCACCCGATCACAAGTTCTAACTATTAGGTTGTAAAGAAAGTTCTGTCCTTATATTTAAAACACCATAACTCAACTCAAGTTCGGCCGTTTTTCTTCATTCAAGCACCATTCGAAAGAGCACATCTTTTTCTAAGGAAACGGTGTAAAGAGTACCACCATCACATAAACATGAAGATCTGGATTAATTAAAATATTCGACATCATGTTGGTATACGGACCCTTTGCTCTGACTGAGAGTGAGGGCTGTAGGTTCATCAATTGGAATGGGTTTTTTGCAGCCATTTTCCCGATGGTTTCTAACCTGCGACGAAGAGCGGATTTTATACTAAGAGAAGAAGAGCTTTTAAGGTTTTTTTCACAACGACGAAGCATCTAAGACGTTTAAGAAACCAGATCTTCACGACACGTATACAATGGTGACGGTATGATGAACTGCCGCAGTACTAGTGTGCCTTTTGCTCCTTACCCTCTACCAAACGATGAAGAAGGAAGTGGGCATTGTAAATGTATTCAACATTCAAAACGATACACCCAAAGCTAGGAACCATAAAGTATCGCAACTTTTTTACAACAACGTAAATCCACGTGTTTTAAAATATGATCCGCCTGAATTCAAACCAACGACATATTGAAACTCTCCTGCATCCGTCATAATTGTCAGACCTCGTGCTAACTAGATGCCAGTTTTCAAATGTTCATATGGCTTTTCAAGGAAAAGAGGATCCTAATACCAACACGATGTCGAATCCGCCTTCGAACATTTGACTTTATTCCTATCTTTAGACATTTGCGATAGCGGCACACTTTATACTGCATTCCATAGACAATGATGTGATCTTCCGAATGGTGGTTAAATTGGGAAAAACGGTAAGACGTGCCGAGTTATGGCGTTTTGAATATAAGCTGCAAAAAAGGACAGAACTTTCTTTACAACCTAATAAAACAGTTTTGATTGAATTTATATGATGCTATCGGAGGTCACCTGGTGTTCGGTGACGGTATAAACGTCTAAATGAAACCATCAGACCGCAAAGTTAGATGAGAGAAGAGAGCAACAAGGGGGTAAACACGGCCAAGTTATTGTCCTCCAGGTAAATATGAATCAATTCTTTCTTCAAATATGGATTCCGGGCCCGGGTTCATGATTGATATAGAGTGCCGGCCAAAAAGGTATTCGTTTCTACTTTTTTGCAAGTAACTCCTTAGAGATTGAAGCGTTTGAACTCATATTTTTACAGTTAACGAAGAGTGACAACCGTGCACATAGGCTTGCTTCGTTTCGATGAGGGCTTGAAATTTCTTGAATTTTTCCATCAGTAAAGAAGTAAAGAAATAAATAAATAAAGTAAAATGCCCACTTTTAGAAAAGCGACCTCATTGACAATAAATTTTTCTACTCTTAACTAAGCAATGTTTTTGCAACCGCATGTGTGCCTTTTGAAAGAAGGAGGTTTTTCCTACATAACGATAAATTGAAGTTTTTTGTTACTGTTAGCTTTCACTATTTTTTTAGGTGGTCCAATGGGAGCGTGTCCAAGAGGAGTGAATTACATTTGGATGCAAGTCGTGCTTTGCATACAGAAGCTTTCACGGAGCACTATATGGCGTTCGAAAGAGAATCAAAAGCGCTATCGGATACTCTCTTCATTCTTCTCTGAAGCTGAGTTTCTAGAAATTTTATCCAACAAAAACTACAAATTAGAAGCGTCATTTTCGCCCCCTTACAATTTTTTTGGCTTAGAAGATTTTCCAAAATCTCATACACCGTTCGTAAGAAGAAACCTCGCTCTACACGGAGGTCGTAAGAAGAAACCTCGCTCTACACATTTTCATGTCAGTCTGTGAAATTCGCTGACATAGAATTGTCAAAAGAATCGTAAAATCGAAAAGCAACAACTGTAATTCGTTCCGATTTGAAAAAAAAAACTAGATTTGAGTTACGTTCTCACGTGTGTTATCTCCAAGACAGCTTCGTCGTTTTTCCTAACACATTCGTCGGAAAAGCAATTGCGACTGGATTTTCTTCCTTCAAAAACAAGCAGTGGAAGGAGACACGCTTGACAGCGCGTCTGCTCGCTCAGATTGCTTTCTCAAAAAGGTCTCGGTTACATGTGTTTCACCATCTTGACATAAGCCATGTCGGTTTGCAGAACTATATAGAAGTGGCAGAACGGCTCAACCCGCTAGGCTAGCGCTTCACTATTCAACGGTGTTCGGACTATACAGTCCATCCTGCATATCGAATGACAAGGCGTCGTCAGAGCTTTGTTTGATGTGCCACAATACCGTATGAGGACAACCAAACACTCGTTAAAGATTCCACTATACAAAATGCAAAACTCAAGAGTTTGCCTGTCCTGATGGATGGGCGCCAATTTTTTAAATGGGAGAGTTTGGTGGTGGTTTATTACTGCTTATCACTGAAATCATTTTGAAATCTGAAAGCTGAATGATCTTCTATCACTTCCCACGATAACACCCCTGCACTTCATTTATTATACCAGGCACACCGGTCTATCGCTCGAGCTAAATGAAAAATTAGAATCTCCTTTGCATATGTTGAACATTATTAACTTGATCCATACACGAACTATATTTGCATGGTTAGTCGTTTTCACATTTTGTAGTAATCTTTTATAGTAATAAAGTGATTTTGTAGTAATAGTAATCTCGACACTATTCCTCTCGTTTTACTTATCTAAATCTGCAGAAAACAACCTAAATCCGAGAAACGGACGTCAGACGACGTTTACAATCAGCATGCCAAATAAACTACCTAAGCAGTTTTTCTGCGAACTAAGTGATTTTCACTTTAGCACCAACTGGTCCTCGGCGGATATTTTGAAATACAAATGTCAGTTGTTGCCAACAAGCAATGCAACAACCATAGACGAACCTCGCCGTCTTTCTCTTTGGTGCTGTCCTCGCTTCGTTGAGGTAACTACGCTGCCATCTTGTAACGCTCCCGAGCTTCCACTTGTGTGGTTCCCATATCATCCTCGATCGCAGGTTCTTGGGTATCTCTTCCTTGCATTCGATCACCGCTCAGTCTTGTGATTGTGACAGTTTTCCATCAGCTAACCTGTCACCAGGGTCTGACACGGTACCGACCTCCTTTTCAGGTATTTCAATGCTAGGTGAGGTTTGTGCTCAACTAAGGTTTTGTTTTGTGTTCGTAGTTGAACGCTGATCATCGAGATCATAAATCTATGCAGGCTCGTAACCTCTCGGCCAGAAGGCAACATAAATATTATACATAAAATGTTGTTAGGATAATGACGAAGATCAGTTCACTGTTCGTTCCTTCAGCAGCTTTTTATATTCACTTTTCACCGAGCTATTTTGTTTATGAGCACTTTTCCACTAATTTAAAATGTTTTGTTTTTCTCAAATTTGCATTGAAAAGTTCTGATTAGCGACGAAAACGCATCGTATCACGTCTGGTTATGACATCATTCCACTTCGAAAGTCTCGTGCAAGAGCCATTTATTTCTTAAACTAGCTATTTGCACTGTAGATGGGAAAGAACGTGCAGCGGCAACCAGGAATGACAGAGCTCAGAGATTTTAACGCCCGTGCGAAAGGGCAGCTATGAACTGATAGCTGTGATGTCAACTATCAAAACCGGCAGCCGAAGTCGATCCTGTAAAAACCTCCCGACGAACACTGTGTAAATGCCTTGAATAAAAACATTATATTACGCTTCGCGATGTGGCGGATAGCGTTTGAACAAAACCAACGGCAATTTCTGAGACAAAACCACATGCTGCATTGCCATTTCTCGTTCTTAGCATGCACTTCATACTCTCTTGAATGTGCCGATAAGGGAGCAAAATTGAATACAGACTGAATTCATATTATCGTCTTTGATTTTTAGTAAGTAGTAGTGCAGCACATTCGTGTCGGCGGACAGAGACCTTCTCAGCCTTCCGTTCTCCTCGAGAGCTATACGTTAGTACCTCCTGTTTACGACGTCCTACCCATTTATCGGCACCGGCACCGTCTTCTTCTAGCTGTCTCGTTTGGTCGAGCGGAGCGAGCGGAAAACTTAAGCTGAATTGCAGTCAAAGGTCTAGTTTTTTCACGTGTCAGATGAATTGAATACTATCTACTGTATTTGCTCGCGTGGTGCATGGTAAGAGGCGTTGTTGACACCCGCACCGTCGATCGATCCTCGCGCAGGCAAATTGTGCCTTCCATTCCTTCGGCGTCGGTGGATTGGTACCACACTTTTCTGGGAAGGTAAAACACTGACTTGGTATAGCGGCTAACTCCTACAATTCATTGTATAGGCCAAATACGCAATCACCAAGCCTCTACATACGATTCTGAATTGAACACAATGCGGCGGTGCGTCCCTCGGGGCTGATCAACGCCGACACTTTTACTTTTTATGCTTGTTCGCCTCTATTGCCACAAGAGAAACTTGAAAAGACTTTGATGAAGCTAGTTTGGTAAAGCAACGAGTTTGGCAATTTCATAATCCGTGTGCCCAACAGCAAAATTTTTTAACGTTTTCAGGAAAAGAATGAAAGAAAAGAGCCTCTCAGTCAGTCTACGCCATTTCCATTGCAAAAGTAGGTCGATGCTGACAATAGATTACCCCACAAAAATGCTGTTGAAATTGAGAATAGTTCTAACGATAAATTCCAAATGAGTCATTGTAATGAAAGAACCTCGATTCGAACGATAATGGGCGTTGTGTGTTTTTTTACACTAGTCACATTTCGTAAAGCTACAACACCAGCTGTTCACTTCCCGTTAGTGTCAGGTTCCAGACTAGTTCACAGCGTAATTGCAGCGTAGATCACTATAAAAGCCACAAGACCGTATTAGTGTGACAGCTTCACCGCACTCGATGCTCCAAGAGAAGTTCATCGTTGGCATAGCTTCGGTATGCTCAACTCTGGCCATCGTTACGTGTATTGCGGTGCTTCCCGCTCTCTTCAGCGAACTGAAGGAGATTCACGACGAGGTTCTCTACGGCGTCTCTGCATTCCGCGTGGAGACCGACTCGGCCTGGACTCGTATGATGGACATACAAGTTAACGTTAGCCCTCCTACGAAGGCCCCACAAAATCCATTCAGCTCTATTTTCCGTCAAAAAAGACAATTTGCGGCACTTCCAGCGTTCTGCCAATGTGAACCTCCGAAGCTGATTTGCCCACCTGGTCCTCCTGGTGCTCCTGGTCCAGCTGGACTACCAGGTTTGTTTTTGCAACATTCCCAATTATGGGAGATAGTTTTTGCGAAATTCTCAACTTTGAGTGAAAAACAACTTCAGGAGTGCCCGGACCACCAGGTCCACCTGGTGAAGACAACACCGTTTCGTATGCTCCAATCGAGTGTCCTACTCTAGACCATGGCTGTATTCGTTGTCCTGCAGGACCTCTAGGGATACCTGGCCCAACTGGACCTCCTGGACCTCCTGGACCGACAGGACTGCCAGGGCAACCTGGTGAGCGCGGAGGCGATGGGCTACCAGGGGCGCACGGTCCTCCAGGCGATGGTGGACCACCAGGAATGCCTGGGGGAGCGGGCTTACCTGGGCAGGCTGGAAAGGATGCAGCTAGACTACGTGGAGGACCTGGATTGCCTGGACCAGTTGGTCCTCAAGGATTGCCGGGAAGCCCAGGAACTGTGGGTCTACCTGGCTCTCCAGGACCTCTTGGAGCCATTGGGCCTGTTGGACTTCCAGGTGCTCCTGGGCAGCAGGGAAGCGACGGTTTTCCAGGGCTGCCTGGTGCACCTGGGCATCCGGGACGTGATGGGGCTTATTGTCCGTGCCCCGCTCGTTCAACTATTGTCAGGAATCGTTTGTCGTCCGTCTCATGATTGGCTTATCGCGCCAGCTACTTTCTCAGTGTGAAGAAGCTATTTAGATTTGGTTCTGCTAGTATTCAATGTTAAGCGAACGACGTCCATTATCGACTGCAAAAAACAGTGCTGTTATTGAATGAACATTATTGGAGTACTTATTATCTGTCAATAGAAATGCGCATTAGTACTTACAATTAGTGGTATTAGCGGCAAAACCTCCACTTCAGACACGATGCAATTAGATGACTGTAATAGTTTTCACTTACATTTCATAAATTAAATAGGTTTATGCTATAGCAAGAGTACCGCTGCAAGATATGTGAGCATTCATTGAAAAAGAAGAGTTGTCGCTACGACGCAACACAAGCTCAAGGAATTTGAAGGTTATAATGTGAATAGCGTGTACATTTTTCCAACACAGATTATTCGATGTCTTTGGTTTAGAATTTATCCGAAAGAAGCGTACAACCAGCAATCTAGATCACCTTCATCAGGAAATGATTTCTCCTTCGCGGTGTTAGAGAGAAATATGGAATGGTGGTAATCTATAGGAGCAAGATGTGGGCTGTACGGTGGGCAAAACTACACCTCTCAATCTTCAATATTTTCTAACAAGTTACTCCTGCGAAATGAGGGTGCATGCAGGACTTGGATGTTTGGCGGCCGGTCCGTCCAGATTCTGGGTGAACAGGTCTGTCTTGAGAGTGACATTACACGGCAACGACTCATCGTAAATAGTTCCTTTTGAATCCCACCAAATACGAAACAACATCCGCAACGTGGACGCAACCTCATAAGGACCACGGTCGCCTGTGCCTCATATTAACATTATTGTCTCGACACTACTTACCGCCTACTGTAATCATAGACAACAGTCTCGTACTCGTTCGTCTGTACAAAACAATTCTATGACAACCTCCGCATGTCACATCCTGAGGGACCAATTCTCTCATCCTATACACCATATCCATTTGACGCAAGTGTCGGCAGATGGTGAAATAGTTGGGCCCACTACTTTTGCTACCCAAGACGACGGTTGGGTGCAGGTTCTAAGATTTTGTACAGATTTTGTACAATAATTCGCTAGATTTTTTTTCGCTTTCGCTAGATTTTGTAGAGTTCGCTAGATTTTGTACAATAATTGACCCTGGGTTAATTCTTCAAAAGTTCCATCGTTCTAACAGCCGTTAAGCACGAATGACCGCTAGTCATTTTACTGATACTAAACTGAAACATACGTGGTAATTCTATAAACCTAATTACTTTGTGCTAATTTGATCAAGAAAGACGCGCATTTTCACAAACCGCGGTATTTGCATCAATGTATGCATAGTAGTATGCTGTTGGTAGTTCACTAAAGTGAGTTGTTCGTTTGGAGCTCTTCTCTGGATTCACTTTTGTGACAAAACATAACATGTTATTGAAATTTTTACGTCATTATTTTTCGAATTAGGGGGGAATCAGTCACGTCACCTTTGTCGTCAATCATTGGCTCGTTCAGAAAAGCCTTCTGTAAGCGCACAGTAAGTCAAGGAAAAATCACAAGCAATCTAACCTTCATTAATTCAGATTAGCGAGTGGTTTTTACAATCTCCTTTTAACAGTGGAAGACGATTTTTCCGGCGACGCGACGTTATTCTTGCTGAGTACTTTCCTGAGCTTGTTTAGATTTTTTATTCGGTTCCTTTCTGTCACGCGAACGGCCGTCGCTACGGCTGGCCTTCCTTGGTAACCTGAGTGCTTGACCAACCATATGTTTAACTGCGCTTTTCTTTCCCGTTCCAGCTTTGGTTTCGCCAACGTTCAATTTCGATGGCCCTTGTTTTGGCCTTTTCTCAACTGAAGGTTGGATGCCTATTGCTGAGCTTTGAGAAGTTTGCAGGCTTGGAAATTCTAAGGACTCGTTTGTGCTTTCTCCTGATACGTTGTAATCTGTCTGCGGGCGTAGCTTCAGGAGCTGATTTCGCAGACGTCGTGGAGTAAGAGCAAACTGAAAATGTTGATGTCAACATATATGCTAGGAATGACCGCTTTTCCCTCCGAAGAACCGAAACAGGTATCGCAGAAATCACGGCTCAGACAGGATTCTATCCCTTGTAGCTGCCTATCAGGAGCACTGCAATCCTACATTACTCATTGTAAGCCCCACGCCCTTATCCACAACTCAGCCGTTCACTCGCGCTCCTCTATCACCTTCGTTTATTTGATGACTTCAGCTTCTAACACTCATCCATTAAGAAAACCGAGTATGATTTGGCTTCGGACCAGTAATCCTGGGAGCACTTCATTATGAGATGCTTCTGATGGTACTAAGGAAACGCAAATGATCGGCTCAGTCAACTGTAAGGGAAGAGTGCGACAGTGAACATGTTGTGACCGGTGCGAACAGATCGGTCAAGTCTAACCAATGATTTCAGGCGCGGGCGGTTGCATAAATATGGCCGATGAGCGGTGAGAAGGACTTCTTCGCTCCAACGCCGTCGCCGCCGCGCACCACGGCGCCTTCGACGCCGAGCCTTACCTCCCAACCTCGCCCCATCAACCCTCTTGATTTCGAAAACAGGTATCGAGTGTTATATATTGTTGTCCCTTTTGACAGTGTTCCTTTGCTGTCAATAGTTTTTTTATTGTTTGTTCGTCATATTAGTGTATTGCGGTTTCATTTTTAATAAAAGTATTACACGTGGTGTTGGTTGAAACAGTAAAGCTCATACCACGAGACAGGCGTATCAACTTAGTGATCGACTGGTGGTCACAATAGCAAAGGAGCTAGCAGTTTAGTTCGAAACGACATTCTCAAAGCGTTCATTTGAGAATGCCAGCACCCGTGGAAGATAGCACCACCGTGAAGGCACAGGAACTAGAAGTGTTATCAAAAATATCGAATTTGGCCGTTAGTGAGGAAACGCAAGAGAGGCCAACGTTAGCGGTGAGTATGAGGAAGGAATATGGTATTAGAGAGCTTACAAAGAGAAGTATGAAGAATTTTAACCATGGCTGACGCTGCGATGTCAAAGTTATTTCGCACAAACGATAGAAAGCGAGAAGCGATACTAGAGGCAACATACGACCAGACCGCTATAGCACAAAGAATCATCGAAAAGTTGCGTAGCATGCCAAGACATGAAGAATTAGTTAGGAGAACATTTGGAGTGGAAGATGGAAATACCACGGAAAACACCCAACAGTGTACTGATGAAAACAAGGAAGTGCTTTCGTTTCTGATCAAACGGCACGAAGGCGCCGGAGAGAATTAGTAAAGAAAAGAGAAGAACTGATGGGAGTAACTCATCACATGGAAGGTGAGAATTTGCACAAAAGAGATCTCGCCATCTCACAAGACCTGGAGACTGAAGAAACTGGTTTCAAGTTGAAAAAGGAAAGCGACTGGAGACACGAGAGGATCCGATCTTCGTGGAATGGTCGAACAGGTGGGTCTAGTGGTAAGAGGCATAGAAAGCGAAGAATGCGAGCCGCTAGGATCCCATACTACCTGCGCAGAAGACTCGATCCTGACAGGGTACTTCCGCTCGCTAGCCGTGCCTGATGTAAAGCTCTTTGATAATGGGACTGGGCAAAAGTTCGACGAATTCATAACAAAATTTAATTTGAAATCCAGCAGTATAATTTATAGTGACACGGATGGCAAGATCTTAATAGGCTACCTGGAAGGCGAGGCAAAATTACGTTATAGAACTGTACCGGAGGCAATTATGAATAGCACATTTAATAGGCTTGTGCAAGAGATAAAGAACCGTATGAGATTAGATAGCCAAGAGTCAATGGCTGAAACATTGAGAAATTTGAGGCTGCTGAAGATGAAGAGTCTTAAACAGTGTTTCAGTTGTGCCTGGAATTGGAAATCATATCGGCAAGAGCGCACACGAACAGCGATGAGTCGAAGCTAGCGTTTATCGGGCTCTAAGTTCTCTATGAGCAGCTGCGGGATTGGTCCGAGGAATACCATTTGTCCAGAGTTGGAGCTGGTAGGAGGAACTGAGGCAAAAACCCAGATGCATGTGAAACGCCTCAAGGATCACCTTGTATTGCTGGGTACCAATGCGCTGGAAAAACCGAGTAAAAGTGGTAATCCATCCAAAAGGAAAGGAAAGATCGGAGCGATCAAGAAAATACATACTAACAACAGTTGCTTCTATGACAGCAGCGGTTGCAGAAAGAGAGTGTGTGGCACACTGACAGTGCAAGATGATACAGTTTCGTTGTGATCAAGGAACCAAAAACGCTGTCTTGTGGTAACACACTTGGGCAATTGGGAGTAGTATATGTTCAATTTCTGAAAGGGCATAATTGAGATACCAGTCCAGTAAAAGAAATGAGCCGTTAATTTTCAAAAAAGAAGAGGTCGTAGGCGAATGGTCACAAAATGAGTGGAGTAATCCACGCCTAACGAACCTGAAGACGGACATGCGAAAAGACCTGGAAATGACGACCATAATTTCAGATCGTTAAGTATAACATCGGTCCTGTGTAGTTTTCGGAACTATCAAGTCGCATCAAGTCGCATCTGCCTGATCACCTTTCCAAAAACGGGCTACTTTCATAACGCCAGCACGGCTTTATCCCGATGAAGTCAGTAGAGAGGAACATGCTTGAGTGCCTCGACGATTGAACGCGTTTCTTGGAGGCCAAAATGGCTTGTGATATAATATATTATATCTACAGCAAGAGCTTTCGACCGTGTCAGCCATTCCAGGTTACTTCAAAAACCGACGCAATTGAAAGTGCAATCCATCATTTATGAATGGATTAAGAACTATTCGTCAAATAAATCATTTCAGGTTAGGATCGGGACGGTATTTTCAACTTTGAGATATGTCAAAAGTGGGCTCCATCTGGGCGGGGTCCTATCCCCGCTTCTGTTTATGGTTTATACATTAGATATTGTGGAGGAGTTACAGTATAGTGGGGTTTCGGTAAAGCAGTTCGCAGATGATATGAAAATTTATCGAGGGATTTCCACCGCAGATGACTGCAGACTGCTTCAACAGGGCATTGATCGAGTAAATGACTGGTTTAGGTATTTGGTGCCTCCCCTTGGCACCTGAAAAGACGGTATTTATGAGGATTGGTACATCGGGTGCTACTAGACTACTCTGTGGAAAGTCAGTTCGTTGTAAAGGTAAATTTTGTAATTGACTTAGGTTTCGCTTATGATAAAGTTTGTTTTTCGGGGCACATGAAGTCCTTGCACCGAAAATGGTTAATGCACACTCAAGTATTTAGATGTTTATCAACCTGTGATGAAAGAATACTAGTTATGGCCCACAAAATACATGTTAGGCCAATTATAGAATCTTCTTATACTGTTTTGTCCTAGGAAAAAGAAATATATGAAGTTGTCAGAGAAGGTTCAGAAATCATTCACAAGAAAGATACTCCTCAGGACAGGAGGATTCTTATATTCTAGGATCCCTCGGTCCAACTTAAGAAACAGTTATTTGGACCTCCATTCACTTGTCACGCCTGGAAAGTTTAGCTACGTTTGCACCGTCTTGAGAATGAGTTATTCGGCTTCCACTTCCTACTGAGGTATGCCTTCCAGAACTCGCGGGGGCTCCATTAAGTTAACTCCTTCACTTGTCGAGCAGCATCGGCCCATATAGCGCACAAGTGTGGTTTTCCTTCCTCCTGCTGTCCAGATGCTGAGTTCAAACGTCAGGCCAAGAATAAACTTCTCAAACACTGGTATGTCCCAGTTGTTGATCGTGGTTTTTCAGCTCTCTCTCTCTTACTCTCAGTTTACGTTGAAGTTCTTGAGACACCGATCGTTAACATTCAACCAATATTGCTTTTTACTGAACGCATGAACGATTTTCGGAAATCGCTACATGGCAGAACTGTGAAGCTGTAAAACGAAACACTAACATTGAACAGTTCCCCCTTGAATTTCTTCGGCGTTACATTTGCTGCATGGGATGCTGAGCTTTGTGTACTTTCCAGATCCCCTAAACTTATAGAATTTGAGAAGCAGAGCCGATTTTACAATGTCACATCACAATGGTGGTATTAGCTTGGCAACTAATTTCGTGGACTGCCGTGTAGTCAGTTTCTCCAGCAGATACAGGTTGCTTAACTTCTCACCGATTTCTCTGATCTTTTCACTGTTGCCGGGGTCGGTTCAGGCAGCTTTTTAAAAATGCAGCTTATTGGTAAACATGTACTCTGATTTCTCCCGTAATCCCCAGTCGAAACACGGCTCACTAATGTGGAGTAAGACAAAATGCACGTATGGCACCCTTTCCTCTCGAAAGCCCAACAATGTCAAGGAAGTCAAGTAGAGCAACTACCTGAGAGAAGTACCTGTTCGCTTCAGTGGAACATATATCGATTGGCATTGCTTATTCTTATTTGCTAATTGGGGTATGATGACCGAAGAGCTAGGTAAGAGCTTCGGCTTGTAATCTCGATAACCAAGGTTCAATCCCGTCCCAGGCAGAAATCGTTTCCTAGCCTAGAAATAGCTGAAAAGGATGTCGGTACCGGAGTCAGATCCGGGTGACAGGTCGGCTGATGAAGAAAAACTGTCCCGATAACAAGACGGATCTATAGTCGCATGGATGGACACGGAGTTCAAGAACCTGCGATCGAGGACGATATGGCCACCCCACAAGGAGCTCTGAATCGAGACAAGATGGTTATTGTGGTACCTCAATAAAGCGGGAGCAGCACCAAAGAGAACGAAGATGATGCGACTATCAAGGGAGAGGTACCCCGTAACTGATCGGGAAAAAAGTTGTGAAAGATATTCTTATTTGCTAATTAACAGCATCGCTAAATGGTACTTGAGAGTCAACGAAATCATAGTAGTAGCCAACCTAATATTTTGTGGTCTTATTCAAAAAAGAGAACTAACGCGGATGTGCCGTGGCACGCTTGTCACCAAACTCGTCAGTCTCACTCGGAGGAGTCGCTAACATCTGAAAAAAAAAGATTCGCGAAGGAGGATAAGTATGAACTGCACGTGAGGTGATCGAACTTCTTTGAATGTATTCTTCGAGCATCAATATACTGATGATTTGATGTAGGGGTAAACTGATAACAAGCGATTCACCCACCGTTCACATTCGCGTAGCTACTTGCCTACCTAACTATAAGAATCTAGGCGCTATGTGGATTGGGGGTGTAGAGTGGCGGTTCGCAACATTACGTGGACTTTAACGTATTTTCATTATCATATTTTCAATTTTTCACGATCAGCTCGGTTGGTTTTGGCGTGCTTGACATGTAAACTCTAAACAATTGTCCACACCACCACAATGAAATTTGACAATGATAACATGTTAATCAGCACAGAAGACGCAATATGGGAGACCAGCACGCTGCATCGTCCAACCCCCACAACATCAAAATCTATGGTCTGAGGTGGCTCTCCTGGGCTATAGGGAGTGTAGATCAACTCTCCTAACCACACATCCACAAGACGCTCGATATTTGATTTCTTTCGTTGTTTGTTCCCCGGCGAGTAGATGCGCTCATCTGTTCCAAGATGGAATTTACTCTTTGCCTACACCTGTGTATCCACTTCGAACGCTGCTTTTCTATCTATTCGACAATGCGGATACACCAGATGTGACTATTCAATATGAAACCTACAACCGCTCCCTATCTTTTATTCGCTGCGAGGCCACCAAATGCTAGCAGTGGTGACAAATAGCATTTCATTTCGCCACCGATGGCACTTTGTGGAAGTATTCTGATACAATATGTTCAATATTACTCATATGATGTTCTCTACAGCTACTCCTTCAGCAGTGGCAGCGAAAAATGAATGCGAATGTCCCGCGGCGGCGAAATTCGTCGCTACGGGTCTGACCTCGACGGGAAAATTTTTTCGCTGAAGATTCGCTTGGTAGGTCATCAGGCTCTGATCACGAATCCAACATCCGTTTTGAAATTTGAAAATAACCCACATCGTCAAGGAAGAACTAAATAATTCTTAACAAACGTCAGTTCAGTTGACTGCCGAAAGGTGCGCAGCTATTGCGGAAATACATCTACCCCCTTTTGATTTCTATTATACTTTGGTTTACTGTGACAATAGAATCTGAAGGGTCCCTTACTACACTTGCTGCCTCACTGCGCTAGCCTTCATAGTTACTGCGCTGCAGTACTGCAAGATCTGCGAGGGTTTCTGAAGCCCGGTTGCTCACCGCCTCTGCCGACTCTGTTTGAGTCTTTATAAGACCAAGAGATTTCAAGAATTACAGACGAACCATATTGTACTCATATCCGACGTCCTCCGGTTCTAGCAGACCATTCAAAATTGCTGCGTATGAGAGCTGAAATAATCCTTAAATAGGCTGCAATTCAACGAAAGTGGTAGCGCCAACATGTACCTCGAAGTACGACGCTCTTGTTATGACGCGAATTTTGTCATGCTTTGTGAACGATCTCAGAATGACGTTTTCACCCAGACAATGCATTACTTGCAGACGCTCCTGCAATTTCTTAGGAAAATTCGGTTCTCCAAACTAGTATAGTACGATTACGATTGCAACCCAGGAAATGGCATATAGCCATGGTTTAGCAGATTTTCCACCACGGTCGAACCCACTCCAAAAGGCTGTTGCGAGCTGCGGTCAAAACTGCAGTAACTGCCGTGTTCCCTTGTCCCTTTCTGCTTTCCATAACAAATGTGCGGGAAATTTACGTAAGGTCGTGCGAGGCTACAGATTACGGGTTATGACCATTGATCATTATGAATTTCGATTTCCTTTGCGTCAAGTAAATAGAGGATGACATCTCTTTTTTGGTACTCCATCGTTTTTGCCATAAAACGCATACATATCTCTGAAAAATCACCTTGACAATTAGGCTGACAAGGGACTTGCCCCAAATATAGGGCTTGAACTCCGCTCGATTGGCATCCAACCGATAAGTCCTTGTTTTCTTATTGGATACCGTGATGGTTCCGCTATAGAAAATCAACATTCTGCAAACACTCTAATGGAATGTAGGAGCTTTTTCAAAAACGAGTCTTTCGAACACACTTTCGATCATATCGCGGCTCAATCAGTTCGTCTTCTTCGGCGTGCCTGAGATGTTCAACACTGAGCAGCCCTTTCATTCGAAGAACATTGTAGCCAAGTGTTGCTAAGGAAGGACAGATGTCAAAAATGCTCTGAAATCATCCATTTGTTGCCGCTGGTGTTCTATGTTTTTTTTCAGAGTTCAGTTTTTAGATGTTTTTTTTCAGAATTTTTTCTTCGGAACGTCGTTTTATACTTTGTTCTACGCACGACTGTGTTCGTGTAGTAAATCAATCAATCAATCAATCAATCAATCAATCAATAATCTATGCCTCATTAGTTCAACAGTCCTTCAGTTGTTGTTTGACCGTCGTTTGCGAACACTTTACATTTGAAAATCTGTTGTAATATTTAGTCTCTTCCTTATGATAATTGTGTATAATTACCCTGATGCTCATTTAATCTTTGTATGGGCAATGAATATGTATGCATAGGTAATACCACATAACAAATTCCATACTCACCTGAATAAGTCGAAGAGTCGCATTAACGCCAAGCCCGGTAGGTTGCTCATTTTCGGCGCTGCGAAACCAGTCCAGCGACTGTTGATCCTTGTGAACACCAGCACGACGATTGTTCCACATTTTGTCAGAATCATCCTGAAAAAGACTCCAGGCGTTATGAATTCTGCGTGAAGATAGTGTGAGGTTTTAACAAACAAAATCGCTGCACCGTGATGACAAAATGTTAGAAAGAACGCTACCTCGATATCGCCGAACACTTCTTCTATGACATCTTCAAACGTTATTAGACCAACAACGCGGTATCTTCCATACGAAAACCGAATCACAGCACAGAGATGATGGTCTCCTTGAACATGTCTTTGTAATCCGCCGGGTTCGCGAAGTGGAATCGTATCATTGTCAGGTGTTGATATGTTGGACGACTTATGTAGGTGTCAAACTATGCTCCAATCTTTCGAGCTGCTCTTCTTTCATCGACCTCATTCAATGAAATTATCCCCCACTCCATATGTAATTCAGATGAAACTTCATCGTCGTAATTTTTGCGTTCTTGTCCCTGACTCATTATTAATTGGTCGCCGCTTTCAGATTCGGAAGAACCGTTTTGTTTGGGGAGCGGTGAGATCTTCAGTGCTAGCCCTCATTTCTCGTTTAGTCCGCAGCAGTCCATAAATGAAATAATCACAAGAATGTTATCACTTTTCAGGATGTGTTCATTAGAAAACACATACCTTTCATCATTTCTTGCATTACTGCCTCTCCTCTCTGAGTTGCCAGAACAAAACGCATCTAAACTTATACTCTTAAAAGTAAGCCTTTTAGTTTCTCATGCACCTTCTGTACAAAAATGCACGGCACGTTCAACTTGAGGCTTGAGAGTAAATGTACGTACCTGCGTTCTGGCAGCATCAATCGTGTTCATGAATTGTTGCACAGTCGACCGATGGTCAACAGACATCGTAGCCAGATCCTGGGCGAGAGTCACATAATCAGCAGACTATTCAGATACTACGACTCAGACTCAAAATTCGAATCCAGCTTTCGCGACATGTTTGACGGTGTTGGTCGATAGGCACAGCGATCAGTGTTATCTACGTCAGCTATCAATATGGATTGCCCCCGCCTACATGTCTCGCTATAGCGCCTAGTGCAGATCGTAATGTATTCATGGTTCAAATTAGTCTTTTTTCGTTTTCATATCGGCGTTATTCCAGGACAACAGTTAGCACCAATGTTGACAAAATACTTATTATCCAATGCACTGCCTACGAATGCGACACTACCCTTTAGTGGGCAGCGAACTAGTAGTGGCAGTTTCGCTAAACTTGCTGTGACAGTACAACTACTACGACTAGCTGAGAGTGTCACTCCTTGGTGCGGATCGCAAAGATTGAATGTGGGTAAGGTGAATAAAAGTTACTACATACACTACATTTTAATTCACGACGTCCACCACGGAATTGGATGAACTGATATCTTGTGGTTACCCCGTAGAACTGCCGTAAGAGGGCGCTGTGCGGCCTTTCCTGAGGTCAGCCTGATATCAAGCTATTCTGCAAAATTTTAGTGCATATTAAATGCAATGTAATACCTTAACGTTTAATACAGCACTCAAATTGAGTCGATTCTTCTCCTCATACACAGGAATTCTTGTGTAGCCTTTCTCGAGAATACTAACCAGCAACTAAATTACAGTTTTTACAAAGAAGAGCATTCACGGATTGATTTTTTGGTCACCAAAATGTCCAGCAAAATTGTTTGTGAGGATCGGGAGCATCTGAAGTTCACAAGCATCTATTTACTTGATCTGTGTTAATACAAGTTCCTAATTTACTGAGTTGGTCACTTCTTCCCATACTTCTGTTCGAAACACTGATCTGTGTTAATACATACAAGTTCCTAATTTCCTGAGTTGGTCACTTCTACCCATACTTCTGTTCGAAACAATCCATCGCTGTCTGCTAAGATCTTCTCGAATATACAGCAAACTATCACTGGCTTTTATGTGAAAGAAGAGGTGGTTTCGGGTAATATACCATTTTCACTTTGGATTGAACACTTTACAAATCCCGTCGGACGTTTTTCAAACCGCGTCGGACGTTTTTCAAACCACCAGATTGTAATATGTCGCAGTCATTGATAACGGCGAAGGTTACGCAGATAGTCCGATCACTGGGCTGCCTTTGTAATTCTTTGAATCAAGGTATAATTTTTTTACAATTTTTTAATCTAGCAGACTTTCTGCTCCTATTAGCATGACATTATGAGCATTTTGCCAGACTCACCTTTACGTCCAACCTTTCGCTGCTGCTCACCATGAATGTGTCTTCCATCGGTGTCATCATATCCTGCACCGTTTTCTTTGGGAAGTCTGCTATTCTTGCAAGAATATCTGAAGATGAACAATCAGAAAATAATAGGTTGTTGCGCTTGCTGAAAACCGGTAGCAATAACCTTGTTGTTAGCGGATTCAGAACTATTGAGATGTATTGTAGTTCAAGTGAAAAGGATTACCTCCTTGGGCCGCTTCTTCCATTTTTTTCGACTGAACTTTGATGAGCGCTTTTAGCTTTTCTTCGGAGTAAATTTCTCGGGCCTAAACATTGGTTAACTTTCTGAAATAATCTCCTTGAGGATCCACCGTAGGTAAAATCGCCATACAAAGAAATTCTCGCAAAGTAGCACCCGGTTAAAAGCATTTCCTTGGCAGCTTTGCATATCAAGAACATCAAGTTTATTCAATACCTTTCTACTTGTATAGGCATGCTATCACTGAATCGGTTAGAAGGAGAAACAAGACCGCTAAAACTTCAGTGAACGCAAATCAGCAAATTAAATTTTAGAAAAAGGACTCGGGATGGACATAAAAAAGAAGAATTAGCAAGTGCGAAAAGACAGTAAGTTAGTACTCATAGTGATATGTTGCTTCTGGAAGGCCCTTACTTATGTATGGGTACGAGCCACCGTCTCAAATAAGTAAGATATAAGGCTGCTGTGAGGAATGCAGCCCATGAGGATTTGATGCCCGTACCGCGGAAGCGGGGCCCAGTAGAACTCGCTCCGAACCTATGAAACCTCAGCGCGTAGTACGCGCAGATCACAACGTTCTGTGGGCGGTAAGAAAGTCTTGAGCCGTTTGTTATCCATTTACTCCTTTAGTTCTAATTATTCATACAGTGTGACTTATTCAATGCTATATAGTAAAGTAATATATTATCGTTGAGCACAACATTGATCCCGTCCATGAACAGATCGGCGATCCTAAGCTGTGGGAACTAAGCTGATGCTGAGCCGCTCTTCATCTCAACTCTTCCTGTTTTTCACGAGTCACTTTAGCTACAATAGCTACAAAAGTAAAAGATGAAGGTGTTGGCGTTGATCAGTCCCTTGAGGACGAGCCGCCGCATTCGTGTTCAATTCAGAATCGTAGAGGCAAGATCACTGCGTATTTGACCAATAAAATGACTTGAGGGGCTCACCGGCTATATCAAGTTAGCTTACCCTTCCCAGACAAGTCTGGTACCAATGCACCTGACCTCGAAGGGATGGAAGGCTTGGTTTGCCCGGGCGGGTATCACTTCAGCTATACTGCTCTTTATGATACGAAGGTATTCTTATGGATTAGAGGTATTAATGGGGAATAAAACTGTATTGGGGACTATTGACAAAACATATATACACGTGACAAAGAAGCAACGAGGATGACTCGCAATCGCAACTTCTGAAACACTCGATCAAAGCGGGTCCAGACCTTCTTACCACTCCACAGATTGCTATGCTAGAGTGCATTCAGTAATGAAGACCTCAGCCACTGGTCTTTCCGCAATGCAATAACCGAAGTGCAGATATGGCGCAGTGTTCTATGAATAAAATGAAACCACTCACCTCTCTACCCAAAAGGAAGTCGACTACCTTGCTCAACGGCCACGCAATGGGTGCGCATATGATGAACAAAAAAATTGTTATATGTCGTGTCTTCGCCGCTAGCATTAATCCAGATCGATTACATATCGACTAAAACATTCGATTGCGGAAATTCGAGCAAACTTTGAAAAACACCAGAAGGTGTTATTGAGTCAATACACAGTACAATGCGGAGACAGCGCGAGTGAATTAGAATTTCTGCATCTACGGCTTCCCAGTCAAACAGCATTGATACGATCACTTGTACGCAGTAATCTGAACGCTTAAGTTTCGCAGCGCTTGCCTGCTTTCAGCACTTAGCGTCTGCGAAGAATATCCGCTGTGGCTCTACACATCGTTTTGGGTTGGCGAGAGCTGTTCTATTTAGGGAAGCGCCACATTGACGCGAGCAAAATAGCTATCGTTCAAAAAATCGCACCTGTGGCAGAATTTCGGCCAACACAACTATTAAGATTGTTGGTATGGCGTACTGTAGCACCTGTTCGTATCTAACCTGGAAGCAAGAAGCCTTTCGCATTGACTAAATAGTCACATGCAGGTTCGCAAATCAGTCGCACGTCACTCCACCCATCTTCCTCTTTATAGTAGCATAGTTCATTAGGCGACGTAAATTGGGCGTACGTGCTGGTTTGTTACAGTTTCTTAACCTGAGTCGTACGATAAAGTTGGAAGAACTACGTAGGTGAAAGGACTTATGGCCGTATGCTTGACAGCGTGGAATCAATCAGGGATACGTGATAGCGTTGGCAGCATAATATGGATGATAAGGGCCGAAATATCATTTCATTTTTCGACTATTCTCTAGCGCCTAGCGTTTTATTTCAGATTTCACTGTACTTCCTTCAATATATCTCCCACTTATAAAAGACACTGACAAGGAGGGTCGTTCAGGTGATGGTGAGCTCTGGCGATGCAATTCCTATGGGATGTAGGGCTCCTCATCGGGTATCCAAAAACATGAAAAATTTTTTCGGAATCGCATTGTATGGTACTGAAAAAGGCCTGCAAAGACGAGGAAGGGCTACTCATCAAGGCGTTCATCTCGCCCTTGAGATCGTAACTTACCTTAAATGGATCCAAATTCAGAAACTAATGTTAGATTCGTGATCAGCACCTCAAATAACCCCCACAGACGAAGTTTGGAGGAAATCGGTTATTTTGACCTTGGCACTTCACCCACCCTTACCATAGCAAGGGATCACCAGCCCACACACAACCAAACCCACCATTAGATACCCTCACTTGTTGCAAAACCCAAAACTAGTGCTATATTCATGACCAGCGTCTCAAATAGTCTCATTAGCAAAGTTTGGACGAAAGGGGTCATCATGATGTATCGAGCCTCATGTCAGGTGTCAGTAGAGTTGACAAGGTTCAGTCTCTGATGAATTACTGGTAATATTATGCCTCCATTCAGACTCTAGCTGTCAGAAGATCTTCAGCATCCACTACCTTCAATCCAGAAATTACATGGGAGTCTCACTTGAACTGCTGACCAATTCTACTCTTTCTACTTTTGCTTCTAGAATTCCGACTGATGAGCGTTAGCTATGGTACGGGTGGGTAAGTGAGGTGCCAAGGTCAAAATAACCGATTTCCTCCAAACTTCGTCTGTGGGGGTTATTTGGGGCGCTGATCACGAATCTACTATCAGTATCTGAATTTGCGTCCGCTTAAGGCAAGTTACGGTGGATATTGGCTACTCGTATTAACGGCGCCATTTACTAAAATTAGTGGGATTTTAGCTGCTCTAAACATGATTTTCTTCCACCTCAATGACAAAATTGCAAAATGAGCACGATTTGGTATCAGTGCGATTGAAGCAAAAGAAAATTGCACCAACAGGATCCGGACCCATGAGCACCTGAACGAGAGTCCAACTGCTAGCCCACTGCGCCTCCAACCACATTAGACGGGCGAGATGAGCGCTTTGATGAGTAGCCCTTCTTCGTCTTTGCAGGCCTTTTTCAGTACCACACAATGCGATTCCGAAAAAAATTTTCATGTTTTTCGATATCCGATGAGGAGCCCTACATCCCATAGAAATTGCATCGCTAGAGCTCACCATCACTTCGACGACCCTCCTCGTGAGTGGAATTTTGTTCTTATAGCTCTTCTTGGTATTGTTCAACCTATGTGTCATCTACTGTCCTCAGAATTCATGTTCACTCTCGGCCTTAGTTTTGAATCTATTCACTTATTGCTTTACTCGACTACTGAAAGCTTCTGTTCGATGGGCAGTACTGTTGAAAATCGAGTCAGGAATCGCGATTGTGAATGATTTGGAGACCAAGGCTTCGGTGGACATGAATTCTGAGAACAGAGGATGACACATAGGTTGAACGAAACTGAAAACAACGAAGTTAGTGCTACGTTGATTGTTTAGTGCACCCAAAGAAAAAAACGTTCTCGATACTTTATTGTTTCAAGTGCATGCCCCAGTAGATGACCAAATGACATTTTTGACGAAATCTAATAAGCACAAGAACAAAATGTCATCTTCCGCTAGGTGCACTTCCAATTCACAAAGCACTCCATTATTATTAGGTTGGTGCAAAATTAATTTCGGTTTTGGACCGCAAACTTTAAAGTGCAATAACTCAGCGTAAACTAAACTTTATTAAATAAAGTAAGAACCATTAGAATCTACACATTTTTGCCAACGAACTGGTAACATTTCTATGCTTCTAGAATAAAAACTGGGATCACGAGAATCGACGAAATCAACGAAGGCAGATTCAACATCGATCAAATCAGCGAATTGTTTCTGACGTAGATAGGAGTCAAGAGATTGGAAAAAGCGGTAATCTGTTGGGGAGAGGTCAGGGGAATAGGGTGGGTGAGGGAGAACTTCTATACCTAATTGGGTCAATTTTTGCCGGGTGGTGGAGTGCTTTCGAGGAGTGCGGCCTTGCGTTGTCATGCAACAGGATCGGTCCACCTCTGTTCACCACTGCCGGCCACAGTTTTTGCAACTTTGCATACATTTGGTCTAAATCACAACAGTAGGACTCTGCTGTAATTGAATGACCAGGTTGCCTGAAGCTGTGGTGAATTAGCCCTTTGGAGCACCACCAAACAGTCAACATGACCTTTTTCGGGTGAAGGTCAGGTTTAGGAAAATTTTTTGGTGGGGCATCCTTGTCTACCCAAACGAACCCTCGTTTCCTGTTATCGTACATGACCCACTTTTCATCAACAGTCACAATACGGCCGACGAACGGGTCAGATCTCAGGCGAATCAGATGGTTAGAGCAGATGTCATAACGTTGGACGCGCTGCTCTTCAGTCAATTCATGGGGTATCCATTTAGACATTTTCTTCACCTTTCCAATTTCTGCCAAATGTCGTCAGATTGTGGTGTGATGTACGCCTAGGTCCTCTGCTAACGTCCGTGTATTCGTCTCTGGATTTGCTTCTACAGCAGCTCTCAAATCTTCGTCATCAAGCGACGTCCTACGACCACGGCCGGCTTTTTCTCCAAGACCAAAATCTCCACATGCGAATTTTTTGAACCAGAGTTGCACTGTCCTTTCGCAAGGACAATCCATCCCAAAAGCAATGCTAAGATTGCGAGCCGCCTCCGCAGCGGAGTGTCCTAATTTAAATTCGTAAGCCATGATGACTCGATAATCGCGTCGGTTCATGATTGAACGAAGCCCTCTAAAAATTGCCTGGTAGCGTTAGGGCAGGAAACATGTATGATTTGGAAAGAGCAGGAAAAAACCTACCAAATGGTATGCTTGGCTTTTTTTGAGATGGAATGATTTGGCTTGAAAAAGTTGTTTATATGAAGGTACTCAGAAACCGAAATTAATTTTGCACCAACCTAATACATAGGGGTCCAGATACAGAAAAGCACTTACGCTCACGATGAAGAGTTCGTCAGTATTCGTTGGGCACTATTCAATTTATTACACTAAAGTGGCTTAAGAGAACTTTTCCCGATCATTTTTTCCCGAACTTGTTTTCCCTTCTGATTCAAATTCAAAACCAAATTCAAATTCCGGTCTTTGTTTATGAAGAATATCTACATTTCGTGAAATAGACACTTCATACACTCATTGGTGTCGATTACTAATTATTGTTTAATAAACTATTATTGATTCCTTGAAAATTCTGTGCTGTGCTCATCGTTTCCATAGGAAGTAATGCCATGAAACTTTGCGCCATCGCTGAACCTCACTCCTCTTTAATACTGAGATTGAAATTACGATAATTGATTGCTACTACCTAAAATCCGTTTCGAGGTATTGAGCACTAATCGAGCGACAAAATGGGACACAACTTTTTTTTAAATCATCAATATGTAATGAGCTTAAATACGTCCCAATTCTAAAACGCCGCTTTATCACGGTATCCCTCTATAAAACGGTAGACAGACTTATCATCGGTTGGGGATGACGTGGCTTGGGGATGTTATCATCCACATCATCCCCGGGGATAGACGAGCATACGGCCTCAGGACGTTATCATCTAGAGAACTCAACTGGTGCAAATGTTGGCTATAGATCGACGTTTCATCTCAAACCATCGCTGTCACAGCATGCTGCGTTCAAGAAAATACATACTTCTGGTATTACAGAACCTCCCTGGCTGATATTGGAGCTCTGGGATCCACCTGCACAATCACACCTGTGACAGGTGCAACCGTGCAACAAGAAGAAAGATTCCGTGCGGCACAGTCAGGAAGTCATCGAATTTCGACATTAGAAAAGGAAATCACTCACGCCCTTGATAAGAATGACAAGTGTGGCGGTGAATATCGCATTCACCACGATATTCATGGTCGCCATTGTACAGATGAGCCAGTTGGACTGTTTTCGAATTTTGAATATTTTGCGCGCATGAGTCTTAAATAGGTCACATTCACTATCAGCTAAAGCTGGCCTGGCTCGAAAATCTTGCCAAGCTCGAAAATCTCCGACCTTGTGAGGTTCATCTCCATTCTCCATGATTAGGACGACGTCGTTGATGCTCATCCTCATGTATGCGAAGTTTGCTCCAGAGCAGTAGGCCGATATTAGCAGAGTTATCGCACAGACGAGCAGAATTAGCCACAAAGGAACGTAGCTATCGTCGTCTTCTTCCATTAATTGAAGTAGCTATTGAAGGCGAATATGCTTTGTAATGTTTTCGCCGTTAATTTTTCATTTTTGCATAATTTTAAAATGTGCACACTTATGTGATGCCATGTCCCATCTCAGACTGAGGCAGCAGAAACGTTTTTCCGGTTCAAATTAGCGTGTCATAATAATATGATGTCCAAAAAGGAAAGGCATATTCACTGCAAAACCAACCACTTTGTTCAACGACGTGCTTCCTTTGTTGCAGAGCTGGAATGTTTTATGCTTCTGGGAGAACGGAATGCTTTCACTCGTTGTCAAGCTGACAGCACTGAAATGTACTTCTAATTTTAAATTTCTGCTGTATTTTCTTTTCGTTACACGTTAATAGGTCAGGTCGAAGGAAGATCCTCCATCCGCTAGAGGCACATCGTTCTAGAGATCCTGGTTAAGTAACGATTAACTAATTTGAAAGACTAAAAAAACTGATTAACACATCAATTTATCATTTCCACTTCATTTCAACCTAACAGCAACAATTGGCCTTGTATTGTCAGTAATTTGGTCTTCAGTTAACTGATCAACTGATTAGCAGTAAATTTACTGACAATACTAAACTAGTTGATGACAATATGCTTTAATTGTGTAGAATTCTTCTCAGATGTGTGCTTCCTATGCGTATACTATAGCCGTCCTGCTTGAAGGAAAAATTGTCGTAGCGAACAAATCATCATGCATAGCACTTTAACAACGAGAGAGAACGAGCTGATAAAACAACCATCATTATCAGTTCCTTGCCAATTATTTTCCAAGAAGGTAGTGCGAGTTATAAGCAAAGTAAACAGTAATAGCACGTTAGACACACAAGTAATATCTTATCAGAAGGTCAAAAGTCGTTCTCGCTGAGGTAGCCAAAATTTATTCGGCAGTGGTCCACCAAGCAGCGCTGAGGTGACAAAAAGACCACAGGTTATTGACCTTTCAAAGGACAATGGTCTATTGAGATGAAGTAAGAGCAGTCGAAGGCCGTGGGAAGCGATTCTTGCCGTTTCTGTTAGGTAAATTTCAGGTTCTGAACTCTTCTTCGAATTACGGTTACAGTGATACGGTGCCCGCTCCTTCACATACAGTAGTTCGCGAAAAGATATGTCACCTTGCATTTCTGGGTACAGATCGGTGAAACCAAAAGGAATTTTATTCCAGTTGACAGTTTTAATAACTATTATTGAAAATACACTAATATGTGCTCTTGTTGGAAATTCTAGATTTTTTTAAAAATTTTAAGCTCATTTTCATATGCATTTTGAAACGAATGTATCTTAGGAACCACTGAGCTTCTGCTTGTCTTGTTGTGATATTCTGATAGAGCATGATTAGCTTGTTTTTATAGGCTATGAATTTAAGTTTCAAGACATTAAAAAGCCATAGATTTTCTTGCGTGAATTTTTTTATAGTTAAAAAATGGTGCAATCTCGAGACAGTCTTTCATATAAAATTTCATATATCAGTGACCAACAAATGAGATACCATCAAATCAGGATGTGTGATAGCATGAGATTTTGCCTTTCCCGTGCATATCTAACTCTGCAGAATAACCGTCTGATTACAGAGAAAATAGCTAAAGAAATTGCACTTACACAAGCGGCCGTTTTACGAATACTCGGAGGGCATTCGACTCCAGATTTCTCTAGCGCATAGTAGACGTATTGCTTGTTAGGTGCTTAACAGCTAGCAAAATAATTCCCGCTATTGTTCGGAAAATCGTCTTCTAGTTGGACCGGGAAAAATGGGGCTCAAACCCGCCCAGTGTACAGTGGCGGGAATTGCGATGCATACAACAACAGATGATTTTCTGAACAATAGCGGGGATTATTTTGCTAGCTGTTAAGTACCTAATAAGCAATAAGTCTACTATGCGCTAGAGAAATCTGGAGTCGAATGCCCTCCGAGTATTCGTAAAAAGGCCGCTTGTGTAAATGCAATCTCATTAGCTATTTTCTCTGTAAACAGACGGCTATTCTCCAAAGTTAGATATGCGTAGGAAAGAGAAAATCTTATGCTATCACATATCCTAATTTGATGGTATTTCATTTGCTGGTTACTGATATATGAAATTTTATATGAAAGATTGTTTCATGATTTCAGCATTTTTTGACCATGACAAAAATTCACACAAAAAATTCTGTGGTTAATTAATGTCATGAAACTCAAATCCATAGCCTATAAAAACAAGCTAATCATGCTCTATCAGAATATCACAACAAGACAAGCAGAAGCTCAGTGGTTCCTAAGATACATTCGTTTCAAAACGCATATGAAGATGAGCTTAAAATTTTTTAAAAAAATCTAGAATTTCCAACAAGGGCACATATTAGGGTATTTTCAACAATAGTTATTAGAACTATCAACTGGAATAAAATTCCTTTTGGTTTCACCGATCTGTACCCAAAAATGCAAGGTGACATATCTTTTCGCGAACTACTGTACGTATAGCGCCACAAGCTGTTCAAACCCGTGTTTTGGCTAATGCCTTGTTTATAAAGCTCACTTATCAAATGTAAAAAACCCACTTTTCGTACACTGTTGTTGTTTGCAGCGGAACTTTTGCTTTCACAAGAATGTCTGCGTTGTCTGAATCCTGAATGAAGAATGAGTTTGTCTTCTTTTTTTGAGTACATATTACGACGATAGCCTACGTGGTGCAGCGGTAAGACGCCCACACGGTCGAGCGATCGATCCAGGGCCGGGCAACCAAGCATGGAACACGAATACGGCGGTGCGTCCTTAAGGTCCATGCAGAGTGGTGCTGCTGACAGCAGCTGCAAAAAGGGGCGGAGCGCCTTTCCACCGAGGACCACCGCTCTGCTGCCGCTTGAACTGCTGCGGCAGCAAAAAATGACCGAGACCATTCCGTGCTGCTGCTGCGGCCTGCTGCTGGCTGCTAGCTGCGGTAGCACCACTCTGATTGACCCCTTTGCTGCGGGTTTGCTGCGAAGCGCTGCCGCGTTGCTGCTGGCCTATCCTGCCGCTGTCCGCAGCAGCAATCTGAATGGGCCTTCAGGGGCCTTATCAACACCGACAATTTGCCTTTACTTTTACAGATGTCGGTGAGCGGTCGGTGCGCGCGGTGCAGTGGAAAGGGTGGCTACTGACACTCACACGGTCCCCGCTCGGGCTAACCAAGACGGGTGCTATGTGGGTTGGGGGGTGCAACGTGCTGGTCTGCAATATTGCATCGAGTCTATGCTAGCTAACATGTTATCATTGCCATATCTATCACTGTTTCATTGTGGGAGTGTCAACAATTGTGTAGGGCTTACATGTCAGACATGTTCAAACCGACCGAGCTGATCGTTAACAATGGAAGATATGATAATGATAACACGTTAACGTCTGCGGACCACCATTCTGCACCCCCCAACCCACTTAGCGCCCCAAAACGGTGCAAATCCTCCCAGGAAAGTACTGTGGCCTTCGTCGCAGCGAGCTGCGACAGGCGTCGTAGCTGGCTACGACTGGATTTGCACCGTCCTTTTGCCCTTGCGTTAAACTATCCGAATCCCCGCACACAGCAGCGTACAAAAAACCCAGCTGCAGTGCTTTATAGAGGCGAGCCATGCATTTTTTAGCTTCGCTGCGACCGTTGCCGTCGTGAGTATGGCGACGGCCTTAGGGCCGGGTTTTACTTCTTCGCCCGCCGCCGCCCGCCGCCGCCCATCGATAGTGCAAGAAGAATCTCTACTCGACTAGCCCGTTTCTTAACCACTTTTCAATATATTATCGAAACGACACTGTTTCTGAATGTACTCTTTGTTTTTGTTGTAATCCAAATGGAGATAAAACGTGCTCCGCAAGCAAAAAACGCAACTGAATTCATCACTTCTCCTAGTCACCTACAGTTAAACCTAAAATTGAAAGCTTACAGACAAAAAACGTCCGCTTCTGACTTTCCTTTTTCGACAATAAATTTAGACTGTTGATCGACTGTTGATTTATTCGTGAATTAATTAATGATGACAAAGCCACGCGAGTTTGATGTGTCCCTCAAGGGATTTTTGATAAAATATCAGCTCGGTCAGAAATAAAGCCGCGAAGTGGCCATCGCTGATCGTTTTTTGTCTGTAAGCTTTCAATTTTAGGTTTAACTGTAGGTGACTAGGAGAAGTGATGATTTCAGTTGCGTTTTTTGCTTGCGGAGCACGTTTTATCTCCATTTGGGTTACAACAAAAACAAAGAGTACATTCAGAAACAGTGTCGTATCGATAATATATTGAAAAGTGATTGAGAAACGGGCTAGTCGAGTAGAGATTCTTCCTGCACTATCGATGGGCGGCGACGGGCGGCGGCGGGCGAAGAAGTAAAACCCGGCCCTTAGGGGACTGATCAACGCTCTCACCCTTTTCTACACCATCAAAACTACTCTGGAAATGTCTCTCCGCTCATTCCCGTCGCTTCAGAATCCCAAGTACGAAAAAGCTCTTCAAGTTAAACATCATCAAAGTGAAAGAGGAAGAACTCGTATCAGTAAACCGGTGAAATTCTACGTACACGCAGGATATACGAAACATCAAGGGCAGCATCGTTGTCCGTAAGCGTTCACTATGCCCCGATAGCTTGCACCCCACTCATGTTTTGCAGCAAAACAGTGACGCTTCTCCATTTCTTTCCTCGCCCCTCTTTTAGGAATTGAGAATTGCAGCTTCATCGTAGTACGACCAGTAATTTTTTTAGATCACCGCATGATCACTCGCCGAGATGGAACGTCGCCTATTTTTCGTTACTGTTGAAAAATGTCGAGAATTTCCCCAACGATTGCTGCAAGACTACTACCTCTGTCTCCGCACTATACTTTTTCTTCCCGCGTTGCTTTGCTGCCGAGTATGAATGAGCCTCTGGATCCACTACAAAGTCGGCCACGCTGGGTCGACCTCATGAAACCACTGTGCTCATTCTCGTTAATAGTGGTTTTCATACCTCGCATCGATCTGTTGTTGATAGGTAGTATCCACCGCTTGGGAGATTTATACCGAATACCGTTAAGAACACAGGGTGACCTCTCTTGACCACAGTGGTACTTCGACCTATACGTAGCCCAAATATTTCTACTCTGAAAAAAACAGCTTTTTAATTCTTCCCTTTACTCCATCAGTTAGGAGGTGACTTTGTATGATTTCACAACAAGAAACTTCCACCTCTACCTGTCGCATCTTCATGATTTGAAATGAAGCTCTCACAAGGAGGAGCTCCTTGTGCTATTCTTACTATTCTTACTATCCTTACCATACATCTCCTCTCTTATACCGGAGAAAGCCATCACCCACCACACTCAGTACGCCCAGTACTTCTCTGGTCACGGCAGGATATCTGTCATGTCCCACGACCGCACGCAACTAGTTATCATACCACCTTCTAGTAGGGACCTGTGCCGAAGTAATGTATTGGCTTCTTTTATGACCTCCTACAGACATTTTCTTCGTGGGTAGGTTCATCTGCAGCCTTCTAGACTCGACAAGCCGATTGCCGAACCCCCTCCCTACACAAGTCCGCGCCCTTAAAAAAGGGGCACCTGGTCACCGACAGGACTTATTGTTAGGTCAAAATTTTAATTATCGCTGAAACTTCGTTCTTTTTTAGCGTTTTGATCACGAATCAGATATCGGTTTTTCAAATTTCGGACCATCCTTATCGATCGCTGGCCTAGCAATGTGGTCCACCCTAATCATAACATCTCCGATTTAGTTGTAACATCATTCAGGGTGGTTATTTGGCATGTTGATAACGACTCCAGCGCTTGTTTTTCGAATTTCGCCTGAGTACCACCCATATCTTTGAATTTGATGGGTGGGACTAACGTGCCCATAACGGGCGAAATCCGGCGAAACTCGAAAAATCATCAGCAGAATCGTAGTCAGCGCGCAAAATAGCATACCTGGATGAAGTTTGAGCTGAATTCGAGATTTTCACCTCATCACCCAAATCGACAATATGGGTCGTCCATGACCAAAATTCGAAAAACGGACATCAGATTGGTGACCAGCATCCCAAGCAGGCTCAAGCGTGAGGCTCGATTTCTGCAAAAAATTTACGACCCCCCTCTATTAGTGGCGGTCCCAGCACGACCCCACTTGTTACATAGGCTTGATCAGAGAGCAAATATTTTGTAATGAACATTCACTTTTATGAACTCTGAAAGAAGCAAGCAAAAATTTTCAGGAGAGAAATGGACAAAGAAAGATTGGATGGAAGCATCTTCTACTGCAAATGGAACGATAGAAATGGAGATCAAGAAAGCGACCGATTTTGAATCAGCACTTGATAAAAAAATAAAAATGAAAATTTGACTGGCATATTCCATACATATCAAACAATTCTACGCAAAATATCAGCATATTTTACAATTAAAACGCGACCGATTTCGCTGCGTTGCTCTTCGGTAGCAGTGGCAGTGGAAAAATTAAATATTTTTCAGGAAGGACTGGACGTATCGCAATAAAACTCCACATAATATAAATTCGAGTTTTCTTTTAATACTGTTGTAAAAATTAGACTCGAAAATCGCGTTCTTCTGGGTGAACAGGGTAGGTTCGATTTAGCTTCGATTTTCGCCTGAAATCGAAGCAAAATCGAACCTACGCTGTTCACCAAGAAGAACATGATTCCCAGAAACGGGTAACCGGTGGAAGGTAGTGCAGATCCTCTAGTTTCACACACCGTTCGAAGTTTGACGAAACTCCTAAAACTAACCGAGCTATAACTGTTTAACTGACATCACTGCTGGTTCTGTGCAACCCGTCGCGCGGCGACCGATTTCGCCGCGTTGCTCTTCGGTAGCAGTGGCAGTGGAAAAATTAAGTATTTCTCAGGAACGACTGGACGTGCTGCAATGAAACTTCATATAATATAAATTTGAGTTTTTTCTTAACATTCGTGAAAAAATCAGGCTCAGAAATTGTGTTCTTCTTGGTGAACAGGGTAGGTTCGATTTTGCTTCGATTTCAGACGAAAATCGAAGCTAAATCGAACCTACCCTGTTCACCAAGAAGAACATAATTTTCGAGCCTGATTTTTTAGCGAATGTTAAGAAAAAGCTTGAATTCATAGTGTGTAGAATTTCACTTCAATACGTCCACTCGTTCCTGAGAAATATTTAATTTTTCCGCTGCCACTGCTACCGAAGAACATCGCGGCGAAATCGGTCGCGTTTTAATTGTAAAATATGCTGATATTCTGTGTAGTATTGTTTGATATGTATGAAATATATCAGTCAAATTTTTATTGAGTGCTAATTCAAGATCGGTCGCCGCCTTAATCTCCATTTCTATCATTTCATTTGTAGTAGAAGACGCTCACGTCGTTTCGCCGATCTTTCTTCGTCTGTTTCCCTCCTGAAAATGTTTGTTTGCTCCTTTCAGAGTCCGGAAAGGCAAGAGTTCGTTAGTAAAATTATTAAAAAACAATCAAGGCCAAGGCACTTATATGTCGTTTGAATTCCCTTGTGTGTTGTGATATGTAAGCGTTATCTTTTTGGTTGTTATAAAACCATACGGATGCACACGGTTGGTTTCTCTCCTCTTTTGTCCACATCTTCTTCTTATATTTCAAAAAATGAAATGGGTGAGGAAATTATAGTTTTCTTTTTCTATAAATGTGCTGATATTAATTAACACTTGTGCAAAGACAAAATTTTTTATATGACTGCACTAGTCAGAAAACTAAATAAATATTCGAATAGAAATGAATAATAAAATTGGGATAAAATAATGCTGCGCACAACTAGAGTACTCATTTCCTAGGCTCCTAAGAAACGACCCTTCCGATACGACCCCCCACTCGACGCAAGCCAAATACGACCCCCCAGCTTCGATTCTCGAACCTCCAGCTTGACCCTGATCCCAAGTCCCAACCCCTATAGACGAAATTCCATCAAAAATCAACTTTTTGACCCATCCTGGTTAGTGTCGTATTTTTTTAACAAGTTCTAAAAGAACTTGGACATCATTTACATCTGCACACAAGGATCATCCTCAGGCACGATTGTTCAAGTTAAAATTTATGCTTCATAGAGACTTACGCCTTACGCCCCCCCCCCTCATAGAGACTTGGTGATTTACTAGTCAAATTGAGCATTTAGGTCGTCTCTTATGGAACGTTATCTTTGTGAGTGGTCGAATACGTGAATGTTTGAAAACTGCATAGGAATGGGAATGTTTGCAGGAACCCCGAGTGGAGCAGAGGAGGGACTCAGAATTTATACCGTGTACTCCTCCAACAGCACATTGATTCTTAAAGGAAACGTTCAAGCTGGATCACGAAATCAACCTGATTTCCACCAACTGATATTGATACTGAATTCATTTTCCATTACCCCATGTCATATCCTTAAGGCCCATTCATACTCATTCATACTCGGCGGCAGCGGCAAGCCGGCAATGGTTAAGGATAGGGCGCGGTGCCGCGGCGCGGCATTTTTGTCGCTGCCGCAGGAGGGGGATATTCAGAGTTGGCGGCAGCGATGCCGCGCTGCGGCGCCGCTGCCGCTGCCGCCGGGAGGGAGGTATTCATAGTTGGCGGCAGCGATGCCGCGCCGCGGCACCACTGCCGCTGCCGCCGGATGGAATGTCGACGGTCATTTTTGACGCCGGCGGCAATGGGAAGATGTTCGATCTTGTTTACTTTTCTTCGCAATCTTTTATTTCCTTTTCGAGATTATGATTTAGGTTTTAGTTTCGCTTCTTCCTTTGACTCCCAAGGTTTATATTTCATATTATATATCATATATATGTATATTATATACGATATATTTATATAAGTTAAATAAATATATAATGTATACGATACATATGTGTATATACAATACATAATATGTAATATAAACCATGGGAGTCAAAGGAAGAAAGAAAACCGAAACGTATATCAGTATGAATAAAAATATGAGACAATATCACTATATATGTCAAAAAATTCGTATGATTAAAAAAATCATTCCTGTATAATGTGAAGCGTATGTTATTAGATGGGCGGGACGGGCGCCGTCGATCGACGCGGCGGTGCAGGTCGGTGCCCGGCGCTGGCCAATCAGGTGTGGCGTGTCCACGTACTGGCCCCGCCCACCACGTGGACAGGCAGTGGTTACAATTATTGATCGATATTGATGTTGTTCCATGTTTAACCAAAAGCTGCGGCAAATCTATGTATTTATTGCCTCAGAGGTAACTCATAGCAGCGATATCACCTGTTTACGACCAAAATAGAGTAAGCATATTACCCATACACTATCAATCAGGTCAAACATCCGAGGCTTCGGTCGAGTACATGGCGCAATCTTCACCAAACACCAGCAAATTTACTTTTTTCTTAGCCTTCATCCGAGCTACGATTCGTTTCGATTGGTTTACTTTCGTAAAATTATGGCATTTCAAACAGTGGGTACATTTTTTGGGACACCCTGTATGTATATATTTTTCCCATTTCATTATTCATAATTACTCATATTCTTTTTCCATTTCGGTTGTTGTCAGCAATTGTTACAATAACAATTGTTGTATGTTTTTCGAATGATTTTTTCTTCATTCTAATATCCATCCGTGATCGAACACATTAATAACGAAAAATGTTAACGGTCATATGTGCAATGATGTGAGAAAAGTTCAAAAATTCAACCATGTAGTCGTTTTTGCAAATACGAAACCAGTTCAGCTTGAACGCCTCTAGGTCTTTAGGTTTTGCCGCGCCCAGCGGCAAATCTCGGCGTCGCTCCCGCTGACTCTGAATATCCTCACCCCCGCGGCAGCGGCAAAACGAGGATCCACCCCCCACTTGCCGCCAAAACCGGCGGCGCCGCTGCCGCCGAGTATGAATGGGCCTTTATGTTAATTCTCAGGGGTAGGAAGCAAAGCTCGTGAACAGAAGCGCGGCGGCCGATGGGGTGCGGAACGGCTGGTCATCTTATGGTTCAAGACCCAGCTTAAATGAAAAGCTAACTTCTTAAAAACCTGGCAATGTGAACACAAATTGATTCTCGATTCTCTGTTGCACATGCTCGTGAGGAATCATTGATTGTGTGATCACTTTCAGGTAAACACCAGACTTTGGTCTAGCGATTAGGACTGGTTTAACGTAGAAATAAACCCAGATTGACTAGGAGCCCCTGAACTACATTAAAAGGAAATATAGCAGTAATTCCATTCTCTGTTGTTGAAAGAATTATTTTCTTGATTGAGCCGTTCAAATTATGCTGAAGCGATAACAGTGATAGAAAAGGCGTTTATGTGCGAAACTTACATATCTCCACCTCGAGAACGCATGTAAGTAGATAAAAGTTGTGGTATGAGTATGGCTACGGTTAAACTTCGCATTGAAAAGGAGAGTAATAAATGAATCACACTTTATTATGGCGTCCTAGCTATCACTCAACTTGTTTATTTCGAATAGAGGCAGCCATTCGTTTACGGAAGAAGAAGGAATGGATAGTGAACAGATATCAGAGTGACCCAAAAGTCCTGTCGCTTTTGAGTTCGTCACTATAGTTTTCCACTTGAAGGAGGTTAATAATATGATGAATTCTATACTGAATCCAAGCTGTTGATTTGCTTTATTTTCAATTTCACGCAATTTCCTGATTGACCTTGTCCTTAAATTTCTTCAAGCGCAAGGATAACGCTGAATATTTCCGCGACTCGTTTACTTTTACGTCGTTGCTGGTAACGAAGCTTCATCGCAAGTACAAAAGACTATAAATTTTAGACGTGAAACGCGACGATAATCATCCAAAACTCCACAGACTTTAAGGATGAAATGGTGGAGAAACGGACACAAAAAGCAGCTGCATTCGGACGGACCTCTGAAAACGGATTCTGGAGCAATCTGTGGAGCACTCGCAACAGCAAGTACTGACTTACCAGTCGTGACTCTTCCACGAATCTTTCCTTCCTATCACGTCGTTAATTTTGTATAGCACCAATATGGATAAACATTAACTAACTGGGCAGGAGGAAACGAACGGCTTGGGGTGCGTTCAAGAGTGTTGAAGAAGTAGTGAGGAGGACGAAGAACGCCCGACTCCGCGCCCATCTCTTCGACTCTACGGTTTTCCTACGTTGACGTACGCTTCAGAATCCTGGGCGTTGCGCAAGCAGGATGAACATGCGATTTGCGTCGCGCAACGAAGTATAGAGAGAAGGATGCTCGGAGTGACTCGCTTCATCCAGGCGAGAGACGGCATACGGAGCTCCGAGCTACGTCGACAGTCGAAGATCAGAGACGCAGTCGCATGGGCCAAGTTGTCGAAGATCAGGTGGGCCGGACACGTAATGCGATTTCGTGACGACCGTTGGACGAGAGCCGTTACTGACTGGATTCCACGGGACGTCAGAAGAACACCAGGTCGCCCACCTTTGCGCTGGTCGGACTTCTTCGTCAAATCCCTGAACGACCGATTCGATGCTCTTCGTGTTCCTCGAGCGAGCAGGACCCATTGGTCTACCATGGCACGCGACAGGGACGAATGGAGACGTTACTGGCGCCCGCTCGAGCAAATCGATGATCAACGGGACGACAGGTGATACAGGTGATGGATAAACACTCTTAGGCGCTGAATGAGATTATGAAAATCATCAAGCGATACTATTTATTCACCTGTTCAAGACGCAGGCCTCGACCCACGTGGAAATGCATAAGAAATACAATTTCCAAGTCAAGATGAAATAACAGCTATAAAATACAGAGGATCATTTTAGCAGAATCCAACAACTATAGAATGTCCTGGAACAATTAAAAAATTGCGGAATAGGGATGACAATGTCCGTAAACTACACTTTTTTCACCGTACTGCACTGTTACTTCACCAATCCTTGGAAGGCTTTGGCGAACAACCCAGTGACATCTTATCACTCTTTAGTATGTCATTAAACTCTAGATGGCTCCTTTATGTATGTAAAGCAGTATCGTCCTTACAATTGACCTGGCAACAGCCATATACAAACACAATGTTCCTCCTGTAGCTTGAGTCTGGGAAACACCACAGAATATAAGCGAGTCCAGAGAGATCTAATGTATCAGGATTCTAAACATTGTGAGATATATTCTCTTTCTTCTGCTGTACAAAGTAGGGGGCCAAAGCATTTTTGCTCTAACAACGCTAATGGGTGATTGAGTATACATATGTGCCCCGGTCGGGGATGACGTGGGTTAACCCCGATCGGGGTTAGAGCATACGACCTCAGATGAAATTCCGAAATACTGCTAAGCACCGACACCAATTCGGTCAACGTGCGAACAAAGATGAGAAAAAATGTTGTACAATCTTCAATATTATCTGTAGGGGCTCGAACCGTTATGAATCGCCACAGGTTTCAACTTGTCGAGCTAGATAAAAAAAATCAGATTAATCCAGTATCAATATGAAGCTGGAATCAACTGGAATATGCTATGACAATACTGCATTATGCGAGATTCTCGAAAACTGGATCAGGTTTATATTGGACAGTTCGTTTCTCGAATTGATATGAGCATCAGTAGAAAATGATTCACTAGGAAACAATCGAACCCATCTAGCGAAACAACTGAACACATTATTGAACATAAGAGAATGTTTCGTCTTATTAATTTTTGGGTAGGGCAGGTTGAGACCACAGCTCTACTCTACCTTGCTCTACTCGGAGAAGTCATAAAAATCCAGTATTTGGCTCCAGTTTCTATATGTGCACAATATTCAAGATGGGGCAAAACATAATTCGAGTACAATCTAATAAGAATTTTTGCTTCAGCTATTTTAATATTCCGAAAAATGACCAAAAGGGCAGCATAGGCTCTGAAGCAGTATGTGGTCAGCATGTTGTCCAGAATCCACCGAAATCACAAGACTTCGAGCTCCCTTGTCCTACTCAACCGTATCTCTAAATTCTTGAGGAAGTCTATTTGTCAAGATGTGGATGAGCATGGTGCTAACTGGGTAGCGACTGCGCTCGCCCTGAGAAGTTCATTGACTGACATATTAGATATGTCAAATCTCAGTTATCAATGGTGGCTCAACCTCAGGCTCCTTCTTCTTGGAGCCCGGACAGGTACGTGACTGAGACATTGTAGTGAGATCAGGACGTCAAAACAAAACAATAAATTCAACACCCAATGCGAAATCGCCAAAAAGGAAGACCGACCCACAAAGCAAAATCGGAGGAAGGTAGAAGAAAGCAGAACAGGTCGGTTTACAAGCGTAAAGAGAGCAAAAAAAAAGTTACAAAGAAGAGTCGGCGGAAAGTAGGTTGGAACGAGGAAACAAATTGGATAAAACCTAATCAAACTTAGCTCAGGTTTGGGGGCTGCTGGGAACCGACCGCACGCGGACGCCGATGTTGAGTGCATTCTTATCACAACTTCTATCGCGGAAACCATTCCTCAGCAGCAAATGGTTGAAAAGCGGAGAGATACGTATAGAGGGGTAGTCCATTTGTCAGATCACAAGTTCGGGTGCGGTCAAGTGCGGAATGGAGGAAGGTGGTGTCAATAGTTTAGACCCTGTGGAGGATCGTCCATCAAGGATGAATCAGGGAAGTTGCGCAGCCGAGGAATACGACAGTGATGGAGGAGGAATGCAGTACTACATCAGAACATCATCATCATCTTTAGGTAGGGATGTGTAATTCTAATCTCGGCACTATTCAACTTAACGGGCACCAGTACTCGATTTTTTCAGTCGTCAAAATTATCTGAAACTTTGCACAGGGGGTGATTGAGGGCGCTGATCACGAATCTTTCTCACGTGGGTGGTTCGGGACCATCCAAATCGCTACCTGGGTGGTACAGTCAGGATCACCGATTTCGCTGAAACGTTGTCCACATTGTTGTTTCACGTTGTGAACACGATGCTGAAGTCCGTTTTCTAAATAACGGTCGAATACGATAGTTACAGGGGAGTCTCACTAGGCAAGGTCGGTGGGTACTCCCCTATAACTACCGTATTCGGAATTCGGCAATTTGGAAAACGGACTCCGCTATCGTGTTCAGCATACCAGAGAACCGCAATAGGCAAACTTTCAGCGGAATCGGTGATCCTGGCTGGACCACCCAAGTAGTCCATATGGGCGGTCCGGGACCACCCATGTGAAAAACCGACAGCAGATTCGTGTTTTGAACCCCAAATAACCCCATAGACGAAGTTTCAGCGAATTTCGACGACAGTAGAAATCGAGTACTGGTGTCCGTTAAGTTGAATAGTGCCCTAATCTCTACTTTCAAAAGAAAAAAGCCTTGCTGAGGCGCCTTCCGCCAAACGCCAAATTCTGAACAGTATTCGTGCTGGGTTGCATCCTTCGCGCTTTAAAAACGCTTCTGAAATACGAATATTCCCTTCACTTCTGCGTAACACAAAGAGCTGGGATGCGGCATCTGGTCAACATGGACGTGGAATCTGGTTAGAGTCGACGTAGTGTTGCGGACCAACATTCTGAACCCCCCAACCCACATGGCGCCCTGAATCCCACTCAAAATCGTAAAGATTAATGAACTGTTTTCCATTACCGACCGAAGTCTATTTGGTGGTTGCGACAAAGCCCTAACACACAATTGCCATTCTCTTTGATGTTGGCGTTGCACCTATATGGTACGCGCTATCTACTTAACTGCTGTTTTTTAGTAACGCCGTCGAGCCAGCCATTCACTGTTTCCGGCAGTGAAGAGGACGACTTCCAAGTGGAGAACACTGACGTCTCATCGGGAGCAGCGTTTTCCTCCAATAAGAATGGAGAATCGGCACGGCTCGACACTACTAAAGAGAATCCGCAAATAGTGCAACCCATTCCAAAAAAGCGAACATCCATCTCTACACTGAGACCAGTTCAACCGCAACCACGGCACTTCGATCAGTCATCTGACGACATATTTGATAATAAAGTGGGAAAAGTGAAACGGCTCCGAGAATGTGAGTGGCTTCGAAGAATTATCTTAACATGAGTAGGGAAGAATTACCCGACAGATCTCATACTGACTGCGAAATTGGAATAAAGTAATGAAGGCTAGGCAGCTAGCTTACTAGCTAATACCTAGAATGCTAACTGCATAACGAACCTCATAGGAGCACGTTTCACAGCTCCGCAGCGATGAAACGGTGTGAGCGGCACCGAAACTGCCGTTTCTAAATGACTTCATTAAAAGTGTTTTTTCTCCAAGTTCTCTCTTCTTGAAACCTCGGCATGATGTTATAGTTTTCGAGTGCTGCTGTGCCGAACGAGGTTAGTAGGTGGACCAAACTTTATTAATGGCCTAACGTTTCGACCTGTTCGTCGCCGTCAGAGGCCTAAAAAGCGGTTCGAAACTACTTATCTTAATTCTGCCCGGCCAAGCGCCGAACCATCCCTAGCACTTTTGACAACCTTGAAAAACCTACCCAAGAAACCGTAAAAAGCTAGAGATATCAAATGACTTACCCCGTGATCCACCGGCAGAGTGGTGCCGACGTGGCAACCAGCTCTGGTTGACAATTGATGCGACTGAGTCATATCAGTCATTCCGGAACCCACAAAACGGTGTAAACGGTAGGAAGTCATTGCTTATCGAAAGACACTCATTTCGGTTGTTCATGCAAGGATTCCTTGCGGAAATCCAAAACGCTTCCAATGCTTTCCTAGACGAGATCTCGGTCTTCATATCTGTGCCTTCCCAGCGATGTTGTTAAGGTACCTCTTCTTTTACTGGCCAAATGTTCATTTATACGTGCCAGCAAAACACGACCGGTATCCCCAATGTACTTGCCGCTGCAAGCCCTGCATTCAATTTCATACACTACTCCCGATTTCTCACAGTCTCCGATTCTTTCCGTATGGACAAACAACGCAGTTCTCCGATACGTATTCAGTGTCGTAGAGCCTGTTCCGTACTAACTGGCGTTTGATGTTGTCATTTGGGATGTTAACAAGAACAACGGCATCTTGAAGTTGCGCACGAACAAGGCATCGTTGTATTGCGCAAGAGAATGCGTCAGAGATAAAAGGAAGGCATAAGGGTAAACGGTCTCGGAAGGGTCGGGCGCGCTGGTCAGTGGTCGCTCTTCTTTGGTATGGTGTCTTCTTATACCGTTTTGAGAGGCTATTTTTGAAGCTAATATCACTGATTCTCGTCGTTCGTCCTCACCCGTGCACACTGCTGTAGCTGTTTTAAACATATTCCGTACAACGACACGCTTAACAGCAGCGGGATGGGCTGATTTTACGTTAATCAGGATATTTTTGGAGCTTCCTTTGCGATACCATTTTACGCTGACCATGCCATCGGATACCTTCACCTGCGTGTTAAGATATGGAAGCCAGCCGTTTGATGGCGTCTCTCGGGTGAGCCTAATGTACTGTGATGGTTCGTTAAGAATGCGAAAGCATTCGTCCAACTCAGACTGAGTTGATGTTATTATGAAACAGTCGACGATGTATCTACAGTACAGTAAGGGTAGACGAGTTAGTACCGGTTCTTCTATTCTGCTCATGAAACATATTGCAAGAACTGGCGCAAGGCGCTGACCCATTGCCAAACCCCTTAGTTGAGAGTAGTATGAACCTGACCATTTAAAGATGTTACAATTCAAGCATTCTCTGACCAGAGTCATTATTGAGTCCCTCTCGAGTCCAAATGTGTTGATGTTGTTGATGTGCCTATCAAGCATTTCAGACAACGCTTGTAAGGCTTGATCGTTTTGGACGTTGGTGTACAATGAGGTGACATCAAATGACTCTACAACGCAGTTTTGATGTAATTGTGCGTTGTGTAGATGATCAAGGAATACCCTCGTATTGGTCAGGTGTGAAGGGACCATGGCTAACAATTGGCTTACGATCTTATTGAGAAACCATGATATTCTGTCGGTTGGTCCGCCAACGCAGCTAATTAGTGGACGTATTTTGAAGGTATCCGCGGACATCGAATTCTTTCAGATTTCTCTATTCTATTTGTAAAACTAAGCATACATTTAAGCGCATCATCTGGAGATCTATTTTTTCGTGTACAGATATCCTTCAATTTTAGTGGGGCTTGTTTCCAAATGATTTTTTCGACTTCTCGTTATTTGGTCAGTTCAGTCCCTCGCATGGCCAATCACGTCCGGTACAGTATGGCCTATGGTATACTCCGGCAACGGGCCCGTCGCAGCGGAGCTAAAAATGCGTGGCTCTCCTCTATGCAGCACTGCAGCAAGGTTTTTTGTATGCTGCTGTGTGCGAGGACTCCGTGCAGTGCAGTACTGTCCTGAGAGGATCTGCACCATCCTTTTTGCCCTTGCGGGAAACTATCCGAGTCCCTGCACACCGCAGCATACAGAAAACCCAGCTGCAGTGCTGTGTAGAGGGAGCTATGCATTTTTAGCTCCGCTGCGACGGGCCCGTTGCCGGAGTATACCATAGGCCTATGTCGGTTGGCATTGTAGCTAGTGGAAAAAATGTACTTGGTGATCATATAGAAGGTCATTGGTTTTAAATGTGTTTTTCCAAATTCTCTGTTCTCCATCACCAATCTGTGGTGATATGTGACATCGGGGTGTTTTTTTGCTTCTCTATGGATGAAAAAGGTTCTCTAAAATTTTTCCTTGGCCACACCATTCAAGACACATCGGACATAGTAGTTCGTTCGTTGACTTTTGGATTTGAAAGCAGTCAACTATGCACTTAATTATTTTATTTCAGTGTTTGAAAGCAGACCGAACATAAATCAATATAGTATGTCTCAGGGAAGGAACCAATAATATATTAGTTTGAGAAATCAAGCCCTTTGAAAGCTGTATACGACTCAACTACTCACCGACGTGGATTTTCGATTTCGATCTTAATTCATTGTCGCTTCGTAATCGTAATAAAATGTGTGCACGCATTCGAATACTGGGTGCTTTTTATGACCATAGAGAAAACTCATTTAATAGCAAGGAAGCATTTAGCAACGTTGTGGCACAGTAAGAATGATTTACCAACCATCCACAGCCTATTTCGTTCGGTACTGTTTCACATTTTGTACCCCACGTGTGGATAGTTGAGCTGTAATCTCCAAGAGAACAGTGCGCGGAGCTTTAGGCGATTACAGCTCAACTAAACACAACTCAGCTACACACATGTGGGGTTCAAAAATTTGAAGTAGTGCCTTGGTTTATTCATGAGCTACATATACCACAGTTGTCCTGGTTTAGCACTACAGGTATTGCAGAGAAAATCGACATTGATTGCAGGGCTGCTTTTTCTTTACGTGCTCATAAAACAACGCTTTGAAAGAACTTCAGGCAATGGATTATGCATTATGAAAGGTCCTTCAATTGTCTTTCTTAATGCAGCAGAAGTTTGGTTTCATTTATTCAAAAAGGCCTATTTTTTCCGATCTGCCTGGATTCCAAATCGCGCTCCTTCTGCAATTTTGTCGCAGTTTGGGGACAGGATCGCTTTTGGGACGAGTATGGCCAACAGAGTACGCACACCTACCGTAACCAAGCGAAATTGATCCCAAATTCGGAAACTAATGTCATATTTGCGATCAGCGCCCCGAATAACCCCCGTAGACACAGTTTGGACTGAATCGGTGATTTCGACCCAACCAGCCTTACTAGTATCACGTGCGTAGTTGTATGAAGGCCCATTTACCTAGAATGTTCTTTATTCTATTGCTCCACTTTTTCCTCTCTAAAGAACCAAACTTCATTTGGGATGGGTTTCTTTTCATATTCAACGAGAAGGATTACCTGGGTAGCTGACAAATCCACAATTCACAAATCTGACATCGAGTTTTCCCATTGTGCCTGATGTGCGCTTGCTAGGGTCCGTGGTAACAAAGATGGGCAGTTGGGTCGAAATCACCGATTCAGCCTAAACTTTGTCTATGGGGCAAGGTCAAGCTCCCTCCCCTTCGTCCTCCATTCACTTGTGAAAGCTGATACTTCACTGATGTATGCTAAATAAATATTTTTAAAAGATATTGAAAAAAGAGTTAATGGAAGAAAATTAAATTAAAAATTAAAAAAATATATTTAGGACAAATAGACAAATAAAACCTTAGAATAGATATAGCGACGAAAATATACTCCAAATATTACTCGAATACATAAATATAAATATAACACTCGAATAAATGAAACAAAATTCGATGTAACGGTTGAAAGCTAATCGACGTAAACATCTTCGATATATTGTCTAAACTTCCTGAGCCGTCTGCGCCTAGAACAGATTTATCGAACCACGCACAATTAGATAAAAAAGTCTAAAAATGTATCAGAAACGACGCGGATACAGCGCAATATTGCAGATACCCATCCTGCACCCAACCCAACAAGCGCCTACCTGCTATGAAGAAATGGTGATGGAGAGCGAATAGTCAAATATCTATTCCGCCTTATAGACTCAGACGAAGGCGAAATCGTTGAAACGTAAAGCACAGTATACGGTAAAGGTGCCGCTATAGCGAGAGCGTCGAAACGAAGGGTGACTAAAACTGTTTCAAAATTCTCGGACTACAGCCAAACTGTCCGCTCTACAAAACATACGGTATGTGATATTGCATACAGATTACGCGCATTATGATATTTGTCAGAATGATTTTATTCTGTACTCCAAGCATATTATCAGCATGTTCATGCTCCAATATTTCTCTGAATGTAGTACATATACACTCGTGTAACTATGTATATTTAACCTGACACTCACCGCTTGCCGCACGGAAGAGCGAAACAATTGGAATGAAAGTACTGTGCACTCAGGGGGCGTATGCAGATGTCTCCACGAGAGGCCCCAATACCCCTCGAGGGAAGCGGGGTCTCCGAGGGGACCCCGGGCCCGTGTGCTCATCTCTCCCAAGATTGCTGGGGGATGGGGACTTGTCCCCGCGGTGCCGCATGATTGGTGTCGGCCCGTGCAGCCTGCGCTCTTACTCGCTGGCTCCTCCCCCTTGCCCCGCCCACTCAAAAGTTGGGAGAGACGAGCATACGGCCCCCGATATGCAGATGCTCGGGGGTCTCCTGAGGGGAGAGGCCACGCTCACTTTTTAGAGGATAGCCGTCCTCTAGCCTTGAGTAGGGGGACGGTGGCGATGGCGCGCCAAGTTAGCGGTGGAGCACTGTTGCTGCCAATAAGCTGAGAGGTGTGCAAATGGAAAAGCGTTATTTAATTGATAATTCGTTGATATTATTTTATTGCCTTACACTGTTGATAGATGGGAAGTTTTATTAGCGACTAACAAATCTCGCTGCCTATCAACACCGTAAAGCATAATAGCAACGAAGTAGCTACAAATTAAAGCTGAGATTTGAAGAACACAGGACGTGTATGCTGACTTATAGTTTTCAGGGCACGTTTCGTCTTACGGCACTCCGTTACATGTGCCGGTAGTCGGAGGAAATTTTCCGGCACTACTCAACGGGCACTAGTACTCGATTTTTAATTCAGTAGTCGGAATTCGCTGCAACCTTGCACTTAACTGTTCATGTAATTAAAAATCGGCCTCGTCTTGAATAGCCACGTGTAAAGGTCGCTTTTTTCGTAATTTCTTGCGAGACTTTTTCATCTAATTGTGTGTGGTTCGATAAATCTGTTCTAGGCAACCATCTTTTCATATTGGATTGTTTTTGTTCGTATTGTTTTTCTACGGAAAATATTCAATTTGTGAATGGTTTTTCAAAATAGCTGAGGATATTAGAGATTATTTCAAGTCTAGAATGTGTTCGTGTAGTAATGTCATTTGTTTCGGCAAGGCATGCTTCCTTTTTCCGGATCCGTCGAATACTTTAATGTGTGACTTCGTTGAAGAATGAGAAGAGCATGTGATAACAATTTCTGACTCAGTTACGTAATACTCTGCTTCTCAATGTGAATTCTTACTAATAAATTCTTACTATGCCTTTTTAATGATAATAAAGTACATCCATCACTTTTACCATAGTGTTCAGCATTCGCAGCAGGATATCCCATCGATATCACGTCGATGGTCTCAAAAGAGGAGAATAAGCAAGGAGATGTTCAACTGACGCGATACAGAATTTATTGCTTTTTGAGAAAATTATTGGTAAAAAAAGCTCAACAGTACACGATTCCTACACAATATTTACTTCTTCCTTCTCGTCAGCCCCTATTCGACGTGAGAGCAAATGGCTGCATCCAGGTTCTCGTTACAATATCCACGAGTAATATCGAAATGAAGAACTGGTAGGTGAAGGGAATTCACCTACGAAATTGTTCGACTGCCTTTCTCACCTTTCAAATGATGGGCTCGGCTTTCATATGTACTGCTTACAGAAGGATATAAGGAACAATGGCACTATTCAACTTAATGGACACCAGAAAATCCAAAAAACCCAAAAACACCAAAAAATCCAGATCTCACCGGATGTTTCCTCGATTTGGCACTATTCAACTTGACGGACACCAGTACTCGATTTTTTTTCAGTCGTAGAAATTCGCTGAAACTTCGCCTATGGGAGTTATTTGTGGTCTAGAACATGAATCTGAGGTTCGTTTTTCACCTGATGGTCTCGGATCACCCATATCGACTACTTGGGTGGTCCAGTCAGGATCACCGATTCCGCTGAAACTTAACACAGCGGGTAATTGAGGGCGCTGATCACGAATCTGCTGTCAGCTTTCACGTGGGTGGTCTCGAACTCCAATGTGGAATGGGCGGGCTGTTTCTCCAATATAAGATACGATAAAAGGTGGTATATCCATTATTGCCAACAATCTCCTGGACAAAGGTCAGTGACTCCTCCTGTTCTTTCTCCCCGGTCTTACGGATTGTATTATTTTGAGCTTTCAATCGCTAAAATGAACGTTCTCGCCACCATTGACGTTGGCAAGAAATATGGCGCCGAGGAGCCTGTACCGCTTGTGCTCCGTGATAGGACATGACCTTACGACACATTAAGTGACGCGGAATTCCGACGGGACTACCGCTTCACGAGGCCAGTGTTTCATAAAATGTGCCATGGTGGAGGACGAATTGGAGGGGCGAAAGGAGGACAGCACTTTGTCATGACAGTTGCCGACAAAGTAGCGTTGGGCATCCACCTACTTGGTCGCAAAGTGACTCTGCGCGCTTGGCTGGATGTCATCAGGCCACCGCTTGTAGGGCGCTGATAGCATTCGTTCAGGCGATAAATAAAAGGCGTCGGAGTTTATTTCATGGCCCGGTCCGCAGGAATGCAGGGAACTCCGTACGTCGTTTTATCGCAAATACGGGCTACCTGGAGTCGTCGGAATAATAGACGGCACCCATTGCCGTATTCAGCGCCCTTGAAAATCTTGAAAAGAAGATCCGATGGGTGAACGCAGGTTGGCCCGGGTCGGCACACGACTCGCGAGTCTTCCGCGCATCAGCCCTTTATGGGCAGCTGAAGCGAGGAGAACTTGAAGGAGTTCTCCTAGGAAACTCGGCTTACGCAGCCGAGGCCTTTCTGCTGAAGCCGGTGAATACACCGCGAACAGAGAAAGGTCATAAGCTCTGAAATTGATGTGCTGTTATCACCGTTCACGGAGTTTTAGCAGAGGAGCGCTATAATAGAGCGTTGAATAGTGCCCGCGCAAAGATCGAGCAGTCCTTCGGGGTACTCAAAAGACAGTTTCACATACTGCACGGGGAGTGCAGGTGAGGATTCTAACTACTTGGATACCTGTGTAGAACGTACATATACACTTTAGGTACGCTCCTGAGAAGGCGGCCGAAATCACCCTCGCCTGCTGTATTCTCCGGAACATCTCAATTATAAACAGAAAACCGGAGGACTACGATGAGTATTTTGGTGCCGATGGGCAGGCAGAGGATGGTAAGAAATCCTTCCATCCCTCATCGTCATTGTATTGATCATTGGTTGGTTTAGATCGGCAGGAAGATGGTGCGGTGCCGGAGGAGCCCTCGCCCGTCCCTACTGAGAGTGGTCGGGCCTTCATGAACGAAATAATAATCCAGTGCCACTTTTGGAGTTTTTTGGGATTTTCCTGCATACTTGTGGTGTTTTTTGAACTAATAGAATAAAACTCTTTTATCTATAAAATTCTTTTATCATTGTTATAGTCAACAAAACGACAATAACCACAATAAGTAACGGTATTTCTTTCACAGGTATGGCACGCGAAACATTGTTTAAATCACGACTCAAATCAAATCACAAATCATATCCCGACCTTCGAGACTTCCGCTTTTTTGGTCCAGTAGGCTATTTGTGAATCCAATAGCTTATTTTTCTTCTCAAGACCCTCCCTGCGGATCATGATAATTCTATATTCAGCGCTCATCAGCGCTGCCTGCGTAGAGGTCCACTTGCCCATAGCAAAAACGACCTATACCGTTGTAATCGCCATTCGATGCTCTACAAAACAGTATGGGTCTCGTTGTGAATCTTCGAAGTACGCTGAGCAACCTCCCCCGTAAGATCCCACTCTACCCGGCTTCTGACTTGTGATTTGCTCAATGCGCGAAGTATTGTGAACAAGATCCATCCTCTGCACTGCTTTATGAGTATATATATGCCCGATATTATTTTCATCACCGAAACATGGCTGAAAAACAAGGTTCTAGATTCAGAACTGATACATGACTTTCCCTATTCGTTAGTACGAAAGGGCAGATGCTCCAAAAAAGGAGGGGTGTTTGTGTTTTACTACACTACTTAATTTTATACGAGGAAAAAGTGGTTAATGTTGGAAACTTAGCTTCTGATGTCATATGTCTTGACGTCTACAACCAGTCAGGTGGGAAACACCGCTTTTTACTATTATAATTTATCGCCCACCAAACAGCTCAGCCTTACAGGACGAGCACCTTTTATCAATTATCACCGATTACGCTGCTATTGAACCATCAGGTACCACGGTTCTTGGTGATCTTAATTTCCTTATTGATTGGGACACTTGATTGGGACCGCTCCTTATACAATCCTGGACATTAGGTCATTGCCATCTCTTGGCTCGGCAGACCATCGCAAAGTTCTGTTCTCTTTCGCTGGACATCCATACCCAAAACACAGCTGTACAACTAGGGCTCGAGACTATAAGCGAATGGAGTGAGCTTTGATCGAAATAGAGCTTTCACTTCTAGATTGGTGGTCGTTGTTCGCAAATTACTCAGACATTAGTGACCTCTACCATCGTTTTTGTTCGATTTTACACAGCATTATCGGCCAATATGTACCATTCAAGCGAGCTTCACGCACGAGTTGAGACCCACCCCATATAGTTGACCTATCTGAACAACGTGGGAGAATCATCAAAATGACATCCACTAAATACGGCCAATACATTGAAATCTCAAAAAAAATTAGACCGTCATATCAAACGGTTTTTGGCTAATAGAACAAGGAGACTTACTTCTTCTCATAATTCAAGGATACTTATGTCTTACGTAAGCATTATTAAAAACTTGAAATCTATGAGACGAGTCCTAACCGATGAAGATGGGAATGAATGTAGAACAGATTCTCAGAAGGCCGAAGCTTTTGCCTCCTACTTCAGTAGTGTTTTTACGCCATCCCAAGTAGAAAACCGCACCTCCCCCGTTTTACCTCCTCGTACGTGTGGTTCACTTGATGCTTTTTTTCCGAGGTCTGGAAAGACCTCGGAGTAAGTGAACAAAGGAGCATAGAGGTCTCAAGCCATCTCAATCAACGACTTCGGATGGACTGCCCCAAATCTTTTTCAAAATCTTTGCAAAATACCTAGCTGTCCCTCTCACTCATTTACTAAGCATTTCTTTGATGTTTGCTGAAGTTCCCATGCTTTGGGAAGTTGCGTACATCACCCCAATCCCAAAACTAAACAATACTTCAAACATCTCTAGCTTCAGACCAATAAGCATCCTCCCGGCATCTCTAAAAATAATGGAAAAACTTCTCAGAAAGCACATCCTTGATTGGCTTCAGAAAATAAGGTGCATTTCTTCCGATCAGCATGGTTTCCTCTCAGGAGCTTCCGCGGTTAAGAATCTGAGGAGGTAACTCTTGCCTTCAATAGGTCTGTTGCACGTATGATGCAGTGGTGTTATGATTGGGGTCTCCCTATGAATATGAGCAAGAGCTACATTTTCTCGGGGAGCTGTGAACCGCCGAAGATAATTTTTCCGGACGGCACCCTACTGAAATCTTGCGAGAAGATAAAGGACCTTGGTGTCTTACTCACAAAGAAGTTAGAATGGGGCAAACAAGTTCAGGAAAGCACTTTGAAAAGTTTGAAACTGGTCTACCTATTGTTTAGAAATATCCACTGTTCAGATGAACAACTGTGGTTAAAGTTATATAAGACTTTCGTCATTCCAGTTGTTGAATATTGTAGTCCAGTCTGGAGCCCTTATCACATTAAAGATATTAACGCAATTGAGAAAGTCCAGAAAACGTTCACAAGGATACTTTACGTTAAACTATTTTCCGAACATGGCCAATCTCTAATTATGCCTAGCTATCGTGCCAGATTGGAGAAATTCAACTTACATACCCTTTTCTACCGACGTGTTTTTGCAGATTTAGTCTTGGCCTTCAAGATGCTAACGATAAGGGGCGAATTGAGACTCAAACCTTCAAAATTTTGAACATTTAGACAAACAAATGGGAGAAGAAGTGGTCTTAGTGTGTTCAATCACAAAATAGGGCGATTCCACCAAGGACTGCGTACAAATTCGTTCATTATTCGAACATCGAAGTGGTTGGAAAGTCTTCCCTCCAATCTACTGGATTTGCACAAGTCCGCTCATTTGAAAGCCGCTCTGAGTAGAATAGATATCTTAAAATAGATTGGATTGAAGGATCATTTCTAAAGTAACGGCCATATTATGAGTTGCATTCATTCTGACCTTTTCGAGTTCCTAACTACCGTGTGATAAAAATATAGGTGTTTCAGTATTTTTGTTTAGTTTTCCTCTTCCATGAATTGTGTGTTCAGTTGTCATTCACTTTGAGTGTACACAAGTATGTGAACATCTTGTCGTTATTCGTATGTTGACCGGATCGATGTAGCTGTTTCAGCGGCATCCTGGACTTTCATCTGGACTAGTGCTTACCAATTTAGTTTCTTCTTCCGTTCTTACCCTGAGTACCAGCTAGGGAGGCCTCCTGTCTTCTGTCCTCGAGATTTCATTCGCATTAAGTGGAATAATTTGCTTCTACCAATTCGCTACTGGGCACTTTGGGCTGCAACTACAGTGGAAACTGAAAGGGACAAGGTCCGCCTGAATTCCCACGGTCGTAGCCTGGAGGTTCTGGTGTTTTCCACCCTTTTTGTTGCACTAAGCTGGCTAGACCTTAGTGCCTGTCGGACTGAAGTTATCCAAGTAGCACCGAATTCAATAGTGATGATAACCGACTATCTTCTAACCTGACCAGGAAGGCTTTCCCTGCATTCTTTCGTCCACGATGGCGTTGGTCTCTCTCCTCTGGAGGACTGGGATGCTGCATGAGTTGCTAACATTTTACTTTTTACTTGATTTTAAGTTTTTGTTGTAATTGAGTGCAGTGCGTTTGTTTAGGATTACTCATATCTGTGTCACGTAGCGCACTTAACGGTGTAAATAAATAAATAAATTAATTAATTAATAAGCATACTTGGAAAAATTTCAAAACCTCCGATGGCGTATTCTGATCTATCAAAGACATTCGTCGAACCTTGTCTCAGCAAAATAACATTTGCTCCATTCGTTCTCCACTAAGTTACTAGAGAACCAACTCGATGAGTGAGAATACCTCAAAATGTGGCTCGATGAATTCTTTTCGCCAAAACTCGGCAGAAGTGGCGGGAAACTTTTTCGACGACGTAATAAAATACGACGGTTTTATTCAACACACCTACTTCCGCTCCACCTGCCTCATTTCGAGGAAGAATTAGTTTTAACGCGTCTCGCTTTATGAACAGTCGGCAAATATCTGGAACTTTGGCGAACTGCATTACGCTCTAAAATCACTTATTTGACATATTCCTCACTGTTTTCTCGTCTGCTGTGTCTTACTGTTTCTACTGTTTACATTGTTTCATTTACTTCTTGTTCCTGCTCATATCGTTTTGCCTTTTGTCAAGTTTTATTTAACTGTTTCTGTTCACACTCCTGTAAGAATGGCCTGAAGGGTCGGGATAATGCTCCTAGTTAAATTTCGCTTGAGGGAGCCCACTAAAGCATAGAGTGCATTTTTGCCATTTGCGACTATTCTGTTCTCCGTGGAGCAATAGAGCGGTCTGTTCTCGAATGCTGCTGTACCGAACGAGGTTAGTGATGTGGATCGAACTTTATATTGGCCTGATGTTTCGACACTTTCGTTGCCTTCAGAGGCCCAAAAAGTGGCTCGAAGTCCTTTGACCTTATGGGCCGACGCTTACTTTCGCATTGTCGTACGACATCGCAGATGCGATGGCACAGCCAAATAGTACTAAACGCATGCGATCGTGTCGGGACCTCACGTTTTATAACAGGGATTCTTATCTCAGACGTTATGTCATAGCGTTTCGCAACCCGACGATCGTATTGCGAAAACGCATCACTGGCGCATACTTGGCGTACCGTATACCATTCAAAAAACTCGAAGACCTTTAAATAGTGTATGCGCAAGCGTACCTTTTAGATCCGATGTTTTCTTCTCGCTTTCGCTATGATCGTTCTCCGTTTTGCGTGTTTTCCGTTGCCGTTGTTGACCTTTTTTGTTGCTACGCATTTACGTTGATTCATCTTCTGTTTGAGAATGTCCCAATGCGGCACTATCGAATAAGTGCCGCGCCACACCTGAAGTTTCTTTTTTGACATTCAATATTCGCTCCTATCTTCCCTAGGACGCTTTCGTGGGCGCCGGTCACGAATCTGATGCTAGTTTTTTTTTCATTTTCAGCTGCCAAGGTAGGCGACCGCCCATATCAACACTTGGATGGTCCAGCCTAGGTTATCGATTTCGGCCAAATTTAGCATGTGGGATAATTTGAGGTTCCAAACACAATAGCGCAATTCGATTTTCCAATTGTGGGCGAATACAACCCATATTGACAATGACGATCGATGTGGTAGTCGCCGGCCACCATTTGAATGACGGAATGCACCATTGTGTTTAGGACTCCAAACAACCCCATATACATAGTTTGAGCGAAATCGGCGGGCAAGTCTGGACCACCCAAGTTGCAGAATTTGCGTGCAACTAATTTAATGGTGCCATTTCGGAACAATTTCGCCCACGACCATTATACGTTGTTATAACATTTGATTCGATATTGATTGAGTTGTTACTTTAGAGTTACTTGCCCTTTTCAGAGATGTCCGGCTCATACACTCCGAAAGCAAGGACCGACATTCCGTTAACTAATTCGGAGGGACATTTTCTTATCTTCTTGGTGAGAGAACGTAGTGAGCTCTGGAGTGAGTGGGACCCCCATTACAAGGATAGTGTCGAAAGGGCCCATGTATGGCGAACTCTGAAACAACACGGATGACGCGTTTGAGAAGCATTACGATGGTAGGGTGAATTCTATTGAATTTTCCCTTGCGAATGTACCCAGTTTGTTCATTTTCAGAACGGCGATTGACCGACCCTTGGCGTAATCTGCGCGACACATACAAATGAGAAAGACGAATCTTAAGGGAGGGAGTATCCCGAAGTACCGGATGCGTTGCGAGTGACGTGTCGTTTAAGAACACATGACCTTTTTTGATGAAAAGGATTTTTTGAGTTCAACCGAGGACCAGGGGTTCGTTTCACAGAAGCATATGAATAACGTAATTTGTATACGACTGTAGGGGGATCAGCAAAGAAAGTCCCTGAAAAACAAATGGAATACACCACCGACAACCACGAAAACAATGATGATACAGTGATCATTGAAGATGCAGGGGTTTGTACAGACTTTTTGAGACCTGCAGTTTCACAAGCACTGGTCGTAGTCCTTTGGAGCCTTTGAAGGACTTTTCAAATACATCCAGAAAAGCATCAGGACAAAAAGGTGAGCTGTGAGTTGCTATATCTCCATCAATCTGAAGAAGCAGTTTTACGCTTTAGCTATGGTCGACCTACTTGTCGACGCTCTGAAACAGCGGCTGGTGTCGCGCACCTCAGTCACAGCTCCAGAGCCCAATAGGAATAATTTGGACATAGGCGAGATGACAGGTGGGAGTTTGTATTCTGTGTTAGTTCACATTCTTGTATTTAAATACTTTCTAGGCTTACATCTTGCTAGGCAGCTCCGTATGCTTCGTGAGGTCAACTTTTCTGCCTATAATAAGTTTTCGACGGTGACAAATGAGCATATGGTGTTTATTTCGAAAGCGATTAGTGGGCCTGACCCCAAGTTGTGAAGAATAGTGAGGTAAGCACAGCAGCTCTATGCTCTCGCGAAGAGAAAAAAGCGTTCTTTACAGGATCGTGACAGGTTTCGATAGTCCTTATGTCCACCTGAAGACCTCGTAAGATCTCCATTGTTTCCGGTGATTGGACTCTCCAACATAAATAGGTGTGATTGAAGTGTATTGGTGCTTTGCTACTAGTTAACTTATTTCGTTGTTTAACTTGACCTTGCTTTACGTTTTGTTTGCAATAAACCTTGGAAGATTTCTCACATTTATTAAGTGGATTAATACTTTCAAGTCTGACAATGAGGCTAATTTCAAACTTGCGACGGATAGGATCAATGGATGGATGCAGTAAAAGTGGCGCATTCGGTTCACGGAATGAGTGGATTGTGCGAGTTCCTCATTATCGGACAATCACATGATCCTCCCCCATTCTCTGCAAGTTGGAATCACCTCTCTTCGAACATATTTTCTACGATCACATTATGAACTGCAGATTATATCCAACTACCTACAGTTCTCCAGCAAATACCAGATATTTCTAATTTCATCGTTCCAGCGTTGCTCACTTGAGTCCATAGAATCCTTTACAACAACAAGCAAATGCAAAGCAAAAGCACAAGAAATTCACACAAATTTATTCAATATTTTTAATGGAGGTTTGATTCGTTCATGCTCATGATTGTGGCCCTCAAGAGGGCCATTGGGTTGATCTTGACTATCGAGTCGCGAGCTTCTGTGCGCTCACCACAGATATGTCGAACCAGCCTGGTGCCCTTGGCCATGACGGTGACTCCTTGGGTTGGATGGCGCACAAGCTGACATATTTGAAATGAGCAACAAGTTATGTTTGTGAAACCTTCTGAAGAGTCATCACAGCCGACGAATGGAAATACAGATTGGCCTTGAATCGTAAAGCGATTTCACGGAGGCGCTGGAACGGCAGTTTGCCAATGAGCAGCTCGGTGGACTTCTGGAGGCGACGGATCTTACGAAAGGCAACGGTTCCTGGACGAAAACGATGATATATCTTCACTCCTTTGGTGGTTGGTGCCGATTTAAGAACGGTCCCCTTACAGAAAATGAAGAACAAAATGTAGAAAACAGGGAAATAGTACGCAGGCAGGCCCAAGTGGGGAAAGCGCGCCCCCGTCTAACCACCTGCCCCAATGACGAATCGCACGTCGTCGGATGTGCTATGCGATGTCGGACGACAATGCGAAAGTAAGCGCTGGCCCTATGGAACTACCAGGCCAAGCTTCGTCGTCCTCCCTAGAATTTTGTGACCAACTTGTAAGAATCTCCCCGGTAATCGCAAAAAGTAATGAAATCAATGACCTACCCAAACAGTAGAACGTAGCCGATGTGGCAACCTGCTCTTTATGTCAAACGATGCAAGTGAGTAACATCATTTGCTTCGAACCCCATAGAACGGTGTAAATGACAAGAAGTCGTTGCTTATTGAAAGACATTTCGGATGTTTGTAATTGGATTCCTTGCGGAAATCCGGAACGCTTTCAATGCCTTTCTGGACGATATCTCAGCCTCATCGGATAGAATTCTGTTCACAATGTCAAAATCATTCTCGTCATGCACTTCATGCTTGTGCCTTTCTAGTGGCGTTGTTATGTCACTTTTGCTCTTATTGGCCAGATGTTCATTCAAGAATGCATCAGAGATAAGTGGAAGACGTAAAGGTACACGGTTCGAGGGGACCGTACTCGCTGGCAGCGGCCGAATTTTGAGCCTCTGAAGACGACAAAAGGGCTAACCTCGTTCGGCCCTGCATCATTCAAGAAGTTTAACATTATGCCGAGGTTTCAAGAAGAGAAAGGGGAAAGAGTGGCAGCTGTTAAAAAGTCATAGACATGGTAATGTGTGAAGTCGGATATTGTTTTTTATAGTGAGGTTTCTTTTTCTGATCATGCTATCCCAGAACACAATGGAAACAAAACAGCCGAGCCTACCACGAGTGGTAGGTCATAGGCCGTAAATCAATCTACGCTTCGCTTCATTTTTGCAGAAGCCCATTGCAGAAGAACATGCAAACACAGATTTCTTTTTGCTGTTAGGAACCACACATCGACTGCGGCGCATTGAACTAAATGTCTGCACATGACTTTGATGTTCACGACAATTGTTGACTTACTGTGTCACCTTGCTGCCGAAAATTGCTTCTAAGCTCTTAAGCTCTTGCTTATTTCAATCGTTAATCCTTTGTTTTCACGAAGGGTGCCTATAATGTGGGAAAGTCTTTAAAATACATTTGCTCCTCATTTTCTCTGTTCCATCATATATTGACCTATATCTACCGTCACAGCGAAGGATAAATGCACGGTTTCGCCACCTTACATTAAGGTACACAAAATTTCATTATTTCAAAATCCCGTTGAAATAATCGGTTGTGGTCGGAAAAACCTAGTTTCGATACAGTAGAATAACTGCAAGGTATGTAGGTAAAAACATTTCAGAGATAGTTGTTCAGCTGCCCAGCTTTTCGACGGTATTGATGAAACTATGTCTACGATTCTGATTAACCCTACAGTTGCTATGGAGCGATTTGTTCTGAAACGTTAAGCGGAGCGATGGAAAAACAATTCGAACAACGGCAAGCGAATTCGTTCTAGAGATTTTTGTTTTCAATTCTTGTGTTTCACTCCGCTTTTTATATCGATGTTTTTTATTGTACTTTTCTGTCGAAAGTTTTTCAAGTAGTAATTTTATATTTCTTTCCAGTTAACTGTATACATCGTAGAACTTAGCAAAGTATTATAAAAATCTCTCATGCTTTCGAAAGGGGCTCAACAACCGGAGCGCCAAAGAGGTGGCGGAAAAGTGCGATTTTTCGTTTAGTCGTCCAGCAAGAAGGGCTTCCCTTGGGTACGAATGTAAGCACTCCAGCTGAATGGCCAAAAATCTACTCATTGTGGATAGGAACTCAGTAGTCGTTTGTTATATGTTGTTTCTCAGCTCCTTCCAAATATATGATGTTCGTTGTCCCCATTCATCAGCTATTGGAGCACATATGGCTTTTGATAGCGTATTCCCAGGGGAGAGCGTACAGCGCTGAGCTGATGGCCGTGACGGGTGAACGCGGCCGTAAATATGCTAGATGGCGACGAAGTCCTGGCAAATTAACAACGAATGGCATATGGCGAACATTCTCAATTGCTCTGTTTCCTCATTTCAGCACGAATTTGATCTACGCAGACGAGGTAGTGCTTACGTCTGAAGGCAAGAAAGGGCTTGAAGTTTCAGTTCATGCAAAGTAATCGATTGGTGCTGTTCGGTCCTCTTCAAAGAGATGGAGTTCCTTTCTACTAACAATAGGATGAATGACCTTGATTCGATTTTGGTTTGTAGAGTACAGCCTCAAGGGTTAGCAGAAGGGTCAGCACACTACTATATCTCGCCTTGAGGACAATGGCTGGATGAAATGGTGCGGCTCTACGACAGAAGAGTACCGGTTTGGTTGAAATCGAAGAGCTACTTGACAACCGTGCTCTGTACTGCGCCGATTGCTGGCCTGCCACGAAAGAAGTCGAGCGCAGCCTTAGCGTCATGGAAATGAAAGTGTTACTATGGATGGCTGTCGTGACACGGATAGACCATATAACAAACGCTGACATAGGGCACCGATGCGGACAGTTCCAATAGACGAAAAGTGCCACGAGAAGCGTGCAGCAGAGCAGTGTTTGGAGCAAAAGATGACACGGTGTGCAAAATTAGGCTCGGTGTCAACAACAAGGAGCAAAACCAAGGGGACGAAGGAAACAACGCCTAATGCATTCGATACCCATAGACCTGAATACAGAGGGAATTTACCCCGAGCGATTTGGCTTCAACGCATTAGCAAAACGGACTCTGCTTAACAGCGGAACAAACGCTGAAGAAACGGAAGAGAAAGAGCACGAATCTGCTTTTTTTGACGAAATGCTCTGACTAGATGGACAATATTTTAACATTTTTTAAAATGTCAGTAAAAATCGTGTTAACGTCCTGAAATGTGGAGTGGAGGCTTATAAGGTGTCTCACATTGTAATAGTTGAGCTTCATTCGCCATGTGCTGTAGAGTTCAGCTTCCCTCACCTTGGGTTGTGAAAACACTTTTCCCCATAGATCTGCCACCTGATTCATTCGATTAATTAGGTTTATGCTGAATTCAATCAGAACGTTAGAGCCGGAAATACCTTCTTTTTTAGTTTTTTCTTCTGTACAGTCATTGATCCTTGAACTCCTTCCGTGGTGCATTTTATAGTGATGCAGATGCTCTAACAGTAATTCTCGTTCACCCTCCACCTCGGGCTCGCTGACTGAGGTTCGACCCGGTGGAGATTTTTTTCTAGCGCAAACACAGGCGTCGAGACCTTGGAAATTCATGGTGACCGTGAACTCTTGAGATTGAAGGTAATTGAGTTCGTTATGCAAATAGCCTTCGAGTGCACACAACAACCTTGACGGCGACAGACAGCTGGAATACACCACTTCTTTACGCTCACCTTTCCGTCTGACAGCCTTGTCTTGCTAAACTTTCATGAAATTGCCTATCGCCTTGCCCAGCATGACTAGGGCTGAACTCTGAAGCAGAGACCTATTTTGAGGAATTTGATGTGTGGTACCGGTAAGTCGAATTAGGGTCGAACATTCTTTCAGTTGGTTTTCTAGGTGATTGCTTCATAGACTTCCGCAGGCCTCTCGTTCACACCCCCTCACTTTGTTAGTAGAGAAATTAGCATTCATACTTATACGTTGCACTTTAAAGGTGCTTTATATGGTCTAGTCGAAAACAAGAGAAGCTTAAACAGAACTGAAATGTTGAAATAAGTCTTTCCTGACCGCTTCGGTGGCATTTGAAAGCATAGGGAATGCATAGAGAAGCAATTCAGTATTTATTAAAGGGTGTTAAATGTAGAGTTTTAAGAGGCGTGGTGTAGAGCGTTGAGAGGCGCTACCTGCACCCGCACGGTAGAGCGATCGTTCTCCGCTCGAGCTAACCAAGCGTTCCATCCCTCCGGGGTCAGGCAAGTTGCTACCACACTTGTCTGGGAAGGTAAAGCCTTCAACGTGATATAGAAGAAGGAATTCACGAGTCATTGTATAGGCCAAATACGTGTTTACTACTCCTCTAATTGGAACACGAATGCGGCGGCACGTTCTTGAGGACTAATCAACGCCAGCACCTTTACCTTTACCTTCACCTTCACCTTTATTTGTGTACTTCACACCTTGAAGATGCTCTACATCGTCTGATCGAAAACAATCAAAAACCTGTACAATGGCAATGGCAACAATGGTAATACCAAAAACGAGACCTATGTTAAGGTCTATGATATCTATGACATAATAAGAGATGTAGTCAGTACTACCGTGTAAGAAAATTGTCTAATCTAAAGCATGTAATTGGTTTCTTTTTGTTACACGTAAATTCAGTATCGAATTTTCCTCGTTTAAAAACGCCAGATTTCATGTTTGCCTGAAGATTACTACTTGTGGAGCTCCGAGTGCCATTTGGTGGCATTCTAACGGGAGCAAGCACTACAGAGAGTGAAAAGTTGGAGAACTCACAAATTCAATGAAATATGTTCCAAGTGGTTTTTTGGCTTAGGCGTTTTCCTTTATCTTTTCTTTTTTCGCTAAGTGCGTGTATGTTGTTCAATTGACGTTAACTTTCTATCGGCAGCGCGTAGCCGTTCGACGTTTGTCGGCATGGGTTACCGGTGCTCTGCTTTTCCTCTCCATCCTTTCTCACCACAATTTTGGTATTTATTCTTCATGTTTCTGCAAAAATGGAATACTTTCCACCACATAAGTTAGAGCTCGTTTTATGGATATACTAACGTATTTGTTCCCTATTTGTTCAAAAAGTTTTTTGCTTTTCTGAAGTTGTTCTCTATATGGCATTGTCATCACAATAGAAACGCGAGATATGTCTCCTGGATTAGTTCTTCACTAAATGTTGTGTTTGTGTACTATTTTCCGATTTTGTGAGAGGGTTGATTTCCGCCACCTCGGTGGCTGATCAGTTTTCTTTCTTATTTCGCAAATTTGAAAATAATAATAATAGCTTCACTCAATAACGCCTATCATGCCTTAATATACGTTTCGAATGGTTCGAAGGTAGATTTTCGTTCCTTCCTTCAGAATACCTTCTTGAGCTGTTCAACCGTGACGCATTGTTGCAAGTTCTCAAACGCGTCGGAAAAGTATGCTCCAGAGACTTTCCATGCGATTAAGGTCAAGATGCACTAAGGCAACTCTGGGCGCTAAAGAAAAACCTCTCTGTTTGAGAGAATTGGAGGCTACACTTCAGGGGAGGAGGGTGGTGTAAAGATTACTGCGACACTAGCAGTTCATCAAACCTCATTTAGTCGTCTTTTATGGTCCCTTGGGGCGGCGAAAAAAGAAAAGAAAAAGGAAAACGCCTAAGCCAAAAAACCACTTGGAACAAATTTCATTGAATTTGTGAGTTTTCCAACTGTTCTATCTCTGTAGTGCTTGCTCCCGTTAGAATGTCACCAAATTGTGTATATAATGGAACAGCGAAATCTGAAACTTTGTCATCCCGAAATGTTCTCTAGAAAATTTGGCTGATTTAATAATTATGAGGCGCAATCTTGTCTTAGCATATGAGGATCCGTTCGGTTCCACACTGTATTATAAGACTTTCCCAGTAGCTGAATTTTGGGTACCTACTCCAGCATCAGGCAACAATTATGTTGATGGTAAGGCTACATTCGCATGAACTTCACGAGCTCTTCTGCGACATACCCATACCCAGAGCCCCACGAAATACAGTACCGGACATAGCTTTTGATCACTTCTCGGAAAAGCCGCTGAGGAGCGTTCCAAAGCGGCTTTTTTCAATAACTTTGTTGAAACCCAATTATTTGTAAATATGTACGTATATTTGAGCTCAGCAGCTCGAGCTCTATCGACTGGTATTCAAAGATCGATACAAATGCAAAATATGGCCGTTTTGCCGACCCCCCAAATCTTGCCTGGTCGGTCCCTCTGGGGCTGGTCGGTCCCTCAGGGGTCGACTACGCGAGATTTGAGAGGTCGGCAAAAATGGCAATATTTTGCATTTGTATCGATCTTTGAATACCAATCGATAGAGATCAAGCTGCTGAGCTCAAATCAAATCTGAGCTCAATGTACATTTTTACGAATAATTGAGTTTCAACAAAGTTATTGAGAAAAGCCGCTTTGGAACGCTCCGAAGCGGCTTTTCCGGGAAGTGATCAAAAGCTATGTCCGGTACTGTATAATATGCGCGCAACTTTCATGGCGCTTTGTCTCCTGAAATATTCTCCACGAAGAGCTCAACCTTCATCGCATCCTTGTTCAAAGTGCTGAATTTCTCGATGTAACATACCAACTGAAACAAGATCGAATTCAGTCCCTCAGGCATTCCTTGTGCTCTTCGAATCAATGCCGGTGAATATAGAATATTATCTCACTTGATGCATAATATCCATGCTTTCTCCGAAACAGTGAATCACGCTCCGATGAAAAGCCCCCAGAGCTCACAACTGGTTCGTTTCTTGATTATGAATGTTTTGTAAGCCCGAATACTCACTGCATTTACCTTGTTTCATCACGTTACCATCTATTTCGTAGCTTCCTAGCTCGTAGCCGCTGCTACAGTAACATTCTAATTATAATGACCAATGTCAGTCGTTGGATTGACATTATTTCATTTATTTACCTGATTACTACTCAATTAGATTGTTCGCAGTGTGCTCGACCTTCTCAATCAACTTTGCGAAGCATCTACTTGTACCACCGATATTGTGTTGGGTGCTGATCAGGCCTAGTATGTACTTCATTCCCTGGTAGTACATATATTTCACCTGAACCTGTTCGTTTTCGGCCTATAAGGATAGGATATCTGAATTGATAAAACGATCTGAAACGATGTTTCGTTAATCTTAGATTATATGCAGATTATTTTCATTTGAGATTCGAAGCCATCCTGAATTCTGAATTGCCAATCATTAATTCATAGAAAGAGAGCTGCTGTGAAAAAAATGAAACAGAGACATAAAAAAGACTCAAATTCTCAATTACTATGTTCTGATTCTTCTTTCGTGCATAATGTGAATGGCTTCAGGTGTTCTCTAATTTCTCCACCACCTTACTGAATGCGGTTCTACACGAAACGTTTCGTTCGAATGGATTAAAACGGGGATGATGATGTGCACGATAAATTTGAGAAAGTGTATGCGAATCGAAAAAGGAAAATGTGTTGGTTGTTGACTTTTCGGAGCGAAAGGAGCTCTCGTCAGTGGAATGAGCACGTTTTGAAAATAACGGAAATCCGTGGTGGTGCAGTGGGAACAGCCGCTACCTCCACCCGCACTGACATCCCTAAAGTCAACCTGGCCGTCCATCTCAGGGCAATTCGGTAATTTGGTCGGAATGGTCTTGTAAGCTGGATGCAGTGACTTATTCAGTGGTTGGTCTCCGCTCGTCGTTGTATAGAACAAATTCACCGTGCCTCAATGATTCTAAATCAAAACGGGATTGCGTTGGTGCGTCCATAAACAATTGGCGGACGCCAACCACTTTATCTTTTTCGTCCACCTTGCTAGGAGTTGCGTTGAGAACTGAAATTACCTGCTCGGGTAGGCTGTGCAGCGATCTAACATCGTCGTGCTCCACATAGGCGGAATTCTAGTGACGAATGCAGATATCGTAGCAACGTCAAGGCGTTATGACATACATAGAGCGCTTAACGAAAAATGTCATCCTCATTCATCAGACTCAAATACGAGTCTGAAGGAGCACAAATGATTGGCGCGACTAAGGACGCACCAAATCATTTGTGGTTCTTCAGAATCGTAGAACAATGATGAACGCGAATTCGTCCTAGTCGGGGGATTAAGCTCTCGTCAGCGTTTGTGGAGGAGATGGCTCTAACCATTGCACCACTTGCGCCCACAAATAGAGGAAAGTTCAGCAAGTTTTAAGCTATCTGAACAAAGTTCGCAAAGTTCAGACCTCTACTTTCGGGGTATTCTGATGTCAACATCTTAAATTAATTGTTGCCACAAGTGGCAACTGCTAATGAGAGTTAAATAAATGGAACCATTGAATAAACATTGTTAAATATGTCATGTTGTTAATAACTATGTCATATTGTTGATAGAACAAACGCATCAAGAACTCACCAGTATGTGATGCACTTGTAGGTGGTGTTCACTAGTGACCAGGATTGACGTTTTGGCCACGTTGATGTTACCGAGCTTCGCTTGCTTGGATTAACATCTAGTTCTACGACTATCGTAAAATTCTATTTTGCGTTTGTATTTTTCTACTTTGTAATTGGAAATGTGATGTACAAGGATCGTAGAACACGTTTGTATGAGGAGCTACTGACACCAGTACGGTAGGAGCGACCGATCCTCGTCTGGTTTGACCAAACCTTGCATCCTTCCGTGGTCTGGTAAATTGGTACCAGACTTGTCTGCTAATTAAAAGGTAAAGGCACTGACGTGAAAAGCGACCGGCCTCCACAAGTCATTGTATAGGCACGATTCGCATTCACAATACCTCTGCGATTCAGAATAGAACACGATGCGGCGGCACGTCATTGGGGAACTGATCAACGTCAGCCACTGAGTTTATCTTTCTGTTACCTGCTACATATTGTACATATAGATAGCTCATGGCAGAGATAGTGCCTCACATGGAATTCGAACCCAAGTCACCACAACGTGATGCTATTCACTCCTTATCCTTATCCTGCTATTTACTCCTTATCCTTGCTTTCCTATTAATAGAATTTGCTCCTTAATGGCGGTAAGGACCGGAATCTGGTCAGCATTGAATCAATTAAACCGAATGGATTTCGAGGTCTAAGCGGCACTCTATACAAATACGCATTCACTATGCCTCTACGACTTGAATGGAACGCAAATGCAGCGTCGCGTCCTCAGAGGCCTGATCAACGCCGGCACCTTTACCTTTTCACTTTGAGCGACACTACTGCTTATTATCGCATTTTTATTTGATGAGCGCTTTTAACCCTCTGAGTAAAGGTCGAAGTAGAGGTATCGACGTTGGTCAGTCCCCTAAGGACATCCATTCAGAATCGTATACGCATGGGAATGTAGTTGGCGTAGTTGGTCTACACAATGACTAGGGACTGCCGCTATTCCAAGTCGGTGTCTTTACCTTCGCAGATAAGTCTGATACCAATTACGTGTTCGAGCTCTCTCTCACCATTTACTTATCCTAGGGGGTGGAAAGTTTGGCTAGCCAGGGGTGGATCAATCGCTCGACTGTTCAAGCGTCAGCAGCGCCTCTCTCCAATGAACGCCTTATCTGGTAGAGTAAAAATGACAAATTATTATAGAGAAAATCTGTATAGTTTCGTTTAGCTCTGCTGTTAAGTTGTGGGTTCGGTGTCTTCAATCGATACATGTCGTCTGGGGATACACTCCGGCTGTCGTTGCAGACAGGCACTTCAGATCTGAAAACTTCAGAGTTGTCAGCTCTTCTCTCGTCACTTGTGCTCACTCATTTTCCCCTCTTTTGATATTACATATCGATTTTCACTCGCGGCCTCTCCAGCCTCGCTTCGCTGCCTTGGTAAGTAATTGCGTCGCGCGTATGCCGCCTCCCACTTCTCGGCATCGATTCGCGTTCGAGCTCTCTCTCTCCCCATCTCCTGTGTGTGTGTGTGCTTCGTTAGAAGGGGAAGGGAAGCTGGTCACGAACTATCTAGTCCTGTCTGTACATCCGCTTCATCTATTCATTACAGCAGAGCAAGCGTAAAAATGACAATGAGAGGATGTGTTCATAATGTGGTCGAAACCCCAACAGCTTCGTAAACGATACGTCCCTTCGCATCTGCTCTCAAACAGATGTTCTGTTTCTCACAGCTCCGTCCCTCGCCTGTCACTGAGGCTGGCGGTTCAGCTGGGCAATCTTTGATTCTCGATCGGCGGATTTTCCGACATCGCGCGAGCTGTTCTGAATCGGATCGGATCATCTCTCACGCTCTTTCTGATTTATCACCATTTAAGTATGTGTTAGCTCAAACACTTCTTTTTTCTACGTACTTTTACGTTCCGGTTAACCGTTGCTCAATGAGCAGCACTTTTGAAACCATTCGGTCTTCTCGTACCCAGTTTCCCATCACAAGATGCATGTTTAATTCATCCAGGTTTCTTCAAGCGCTCTCACGGCTGTTCTGTCTAGCGCTGGCTGAAGCTATAGCATCTGCCAAATGAGACGGAATGTGCCAAATAATGTCACATCGCAAAATGATTCAAAAGTGATAAACCGCTGAATTTGGCCTAGTACGTCTTCAAGTCTTTCTGTTCAGGCGCCATCGACTAGAAGTCGAAGTGATGAAATTTAAACCCCGCAGAAACCTTACACCAAGTGTCCTTCGATTTCCCCTTTTCCTTGGCCTATCGACAGACAAGTCTAATTAAAAGAAGCACGCATGGGCTTGACGTCAGCTGGCTTCACGAGCCACGTTCCGAGGATTTTCTTTTCATATTCATTTGTATTATCTGTCACCTGTTCAATACATACCTATGGAGCTAATTGGACGGAAAGTTATGTATTTGTTTTCAGATTAGTTTCTGGTGAATCGATCGTTTCTTTTTCCTTCCTTTTTTTGGTTTTTTCGTCATTCGTTTATTATTCATCTCAGGCATTAAAAAAGTCACGTAATAATACAAGCAAGACAATATCGTTGTCAGAAAATTCTTTTATTGTTGTTTTATATCATATTCTAATTGTGTTACTAATATTATACATTATGTCTACATAAATACTTCCCCATGCACAATGTTTCTTTTGGCTTTGAACGTCAGGGTTACCTTCCCCGGACTACCAGCACGACAAACCTGTTACATTTTATGTTGGCAATGGTGCTGCTAGGATCATTGCAAGATCTACCTACTTCTAGTGTACTTAGCATTAACCCGCAAATCACGGTGAGAAATCTAAGATTCATCGTCATATTTTATCTATGTCACATTTTGCTCTATTCGTAGTCTATATCATTAACCAGTTCTGTTATTTCTGTTGCAATTTGACACGGTTTCCAACCTTCACGATTGTAATTGTAATAATAGATGTATTAATAGAAAATCTTTAACAATGGTAGTGAAAACCTTTCTGTTCTACGCTCTAATAAGCAGTAAAAAGTAAGGGTAAGAGGTGCCGGCGTTGATCAGCCCGCATCCGTATTCGAGTTCCATTCAGAATCGTAGGGGCATATTTGGCCTATACAATGACTTGTGGACTGAGGTCGCTAGACCAAGTCAATGTTTTTACCTTCACGGACAAGTCTGGTACCAATACACCCGACCCCCAAGGTATGGAAGACTAGGTTAGCCCGAGCTGGAATCGATCGCTTAACCATGCGGGTGTCAGTAGCGCCTCTTACCACTGCTACCTAAATGAGCAGTTAATTATTAAATTCGAGGAAAATTGTGAAGCAATAAGATTTCTGTCGTAACTTAGAAGAGCCATTCGTCCACGTCAATGGGATACCTTCTTAGGTGCTCTGTCTAGCGACGAACAACAAAAGCGGTTGTTCCATCAGAGAGCTCTCGGACAGCTGTGAATACAGTTTAACATGTTCACATTTCATAATGGCTCTGCTATGTTTTATTTATTTACTGCGTGATTCAACAGCGGGACAAAAAACTTATTATAACGACGACTTGCAAATCAAAAACGAAAACCAGAATTGACGAACCGTTTGGAGAGTGACGTCTTCTCTATGTGCCCTACTGGAACAAAGGGAACATAGAAGAACACGTGAGGACGAACCTGCGCTCGCAATTGACTGGATAGAAAAGGAAGGACGGACGGGGGTGCTTTTTTTGTTTTTTGAGCCTTCAATTCTATGTTTAACGGTAGCTGACTAAAAGGAGTAATTATTTCCATCCATCAAATCTGAACTGCTCGTTTATGTTCTAATATGTTCTAACTTTAGTTTTCAAATTTATCCATACAGGGTGCGCCATAAATATGGTTACACGATAAAAGGTGAATAACACACGAGAAAATGATCGGGAAACAATGAAACTACTCTAGCAATTTACTGACAACATAGCTAACAACAAGTACAACTTTCATTCAATATGGGCTACTTGGGTACGAATAACAGCTTTTAGACGCTTAGCGTAGGAGTTGATGGCTGCATGCTGGGTTTCTTGTGGAATTTCCTTCCACGCTTTCTCCAGGAAAGACTTCAGACTTTCAGTTGTGGTGTGCCTTTTAGAGCAAGCTTTTTCCTCCAGAAGAAACCATACGCAATAGTCCATAACATTCAAATCTGGTGAGTATGACGCCGCGATGAAATTGGGGAGATTCCTCGCGCACCAGTCCTGAGTATTTTTCGATCTATGTGCAGGTGGACCATCCTATTGAAAGGTCCATTCCGAACTTTTAAATTGATTATGAGCCCAGGGAAGTAGTTCCGTCTTCAGAACGTCGTTGAGGTGAATATCAATGTTGATCTTGACTTCCTTGTCAACGAAATCAGCGGCGTCCATCTAGTGGTGCAAACTCCTGCCAAAGCCATAAGAGAAGCTGGGTGGAACTACCTCCGAAGATTCTCCCTTTCATGTTGGCATATTCACTTATTTTAGCCAATGTCCACTTTGTTTGGCGGTTGTACGATTTTTGGGTAGAAAAAGTTTTTCGTCAGTGGAGAGCGTCGTGCAATGTTCGACGCGCGCTAGGAGTCTACGACATTTTTTCTTTCTTCCTTGCTCATGCGCAGGTGTTAATCCATGACGTTGACGGAAATTGTAGGGGAACAGTCCACGCTTATTCTGCACAACTCGACTCACCGTTGTCGCCGGCACTTGAAGCTCGGCTGCCAGTTTTCTCATGCTTCGGCGTGGACTCCAGTCGACTCAGCTTTTCACGATTCTTTCCAAGCGCTTAGTAGCTACGGATATCGGACGTCCAGAGCGAGGACGACCGTCCTGGGAGCTACACTTCACACGACGATAGACAGTCATCCTGTGCAATTGGAGCAGACGAGCGGTGTCCGATACAGAATGCCCACTCCTTGTGAGCTGCGAGATGGCAGCTCTCTGGCTACAAGTCTCAATCATTTTTGGATTAACCAATGTAGTGATGAGAACATCCTCATGTAGGTTCGAAATTGTATGTAGAATTTATAAATACAATGAAACGACCAAAAATAGCTCCAGGAACGGAGAGAAATATCGTGCGAAAAGTGTAACCATATTTATGGCGCACCCTGTAGTATTCTACCCAAAGTATTTAGAATGTGAATCGCTGTTTTTCCACCGATTCACCGCCGTTTTGGTGTTGTTGTTTCGAAGCGCGATCGGCCACACAGCGTACTAATTGAAGTCGGATTAGCGCTCTCGCTGTCACATTCAGACCCTCATTATATTCGTCCTACGTGGACGGGATTAGTCTCTGTGTATAGTGTGTTCTGGGTGAATTGCTTGGATCAGAGGCCAAGCAACATTATTCTTTTCCATCGCTCGTCCGTCCTTTCTTATTGAAATATGCATTTTGTTTGAGAGAACAGGAGTAGAATAACGAGGAAAACATCAAGTGTCAAGTATTTGTTCACCATTCTGCTACGGTAAGGTGCAATCAATTTTAGCTGATATCATTACTCGTAAAATCATTCGTCTCATACTACAATAAGAGGAACGAAGATAAGAACACTGGCTTGAATTTGCGGCTGGCCCTGCAACTAATTGTGTACATATTCGCCATGCCTCCACAATTCTGAATTGAACGCGAGTGCGGCGTCACGTCCTTAGCCGACTGATCAACGATCTTTACTTCTTTGGTACAAAAGCTATCAGTTGGAACTTCTTGCAGCTGACATCGTAAATCGAATAAATGGGAGCTAAATGGGTAGCCCCCATATCTGTCACCATGCTTTGGAAAAAAAGATAGAAAAACGTGCCAGCACGCGGTCCACCTGCAGTGCTCATTTATGTCGTCCTGCCAACCCTTAAACTTTTCACATTCTTTCTATTGCCATTAGGCAAGAACGACTGACATCACGAACCCTTATGCTGGAACTGGAATGTAATCTAATTTATGTCTCTATGCTGGCTCGACATCTAACACCACAAGTGCCCTCGTTCGTCTTTTCTTTTTCAGGTGTTTACTGTACGGTTCTTAATCGTCCATCGGTGCTAGATGAAAAAGGTGTGTTGCGCAACATACGATTGAGACTCAATTCGTCTAGCTGCGAGGGAATGGTTATTTCCAAATGGTTCTCAAAAATTAGGTTCTTAAATGTAGTGCTCGCGTCAATCGTGTTGTGCTGTCAAGTCATGCCTCACAAAAAACTACAGGCTCATTTGGCAAATTGCTATGTTACCCTACTATTGGTTATGTATCCGTAAAAGAGGCAGATCGAAAACTGAATATTGTGTGACTAGGAGCGGGAGTAGTGAAAAGGTGTGCTCTCGTTAGCTGTTCCATTCCATTCATCGTGCATCCAGTCACCACACTGAGTCACTCCACTCTTTGTGTTTGCAGCACCCTTTGTGGAATTTTTGCTTCCGTTATTTCGTCTACGTGGCCCCACCACGGACGAGTGAGACCGACAGCATGTGCGGTAGATCGATCGGAGCATATTGGAACAAGTGTTTAGTGAGAGTAAATGCATGGTGTGCGCCGTAATCATTCGCCATTGACAGTTCATCCTCGGCGAGCATTTACGGCGTTCGAGACGGGGCAAATTTGACGAATCCTTGGTCGGCTAGCAAGCACCTTAAGGGTCGCCTCAGTTGTTCTTGAGCCAATGTTCTTATATTATGTGACATTGGAGTTTTATCTTAATAGCTCGCCTTTTGTCCAGCTATACATTATGCTTCTCATTGCCTTTATTCCTTATTAAATGTTGTGTGGTTATTAGTTTTAGTCTTGCATAATTTGAGTATTATACATGTTCTATTGACATGTAATAAATGGTTAGGTTGAAGTGTACCCCCTGGGTATTTTCAATTCAATCATCGTTTTCTAGATAAAGAAGCACTTCTTCGCCTATTTGGTTCGTTACGTTGGCTGCTCTCGTATTTTTCTTCCTCCATCATCGATCCTTTCATTGTCCATTGAGTCTTGAAATGGTTCTCGAACGGGTGTGTTCTCCAATCCGTGCTGAATATCCCACCCACTTCGAGGGTGGTAACTTCGAAAGATAATCTGGAACAGAACAGTACATTGTTACCTCTGACATCCAGTTGAAGTATTTTAACCAACTTACTCACTAAATTTCGAATTACTTTCACTTATTTTGATTTTGAGTTCCCAATGGTGTGCCTCCTATTCGTTTGTAATTTATAGTCGGGAAACTATTTGAAGCTCTGCTCTTAATTAACCGTGTAACGACAGCAGAAAAGAATTTCTAATCGATAACTGCAGTAGAGTGACTTAATATTTTTGTTAAAACCTTCATTTTAAGACCTTGAGAGGCATAAGACTTGAAGGAACAACGGCTGAATGTCAGAGTCGAGCTCTGAAGAGAATTTGGGATTTGTTGCTGCATTCAGACCATGGGACCAGCTGTAAAGAGGTGGTAGTAGATCGAACCCTTGCCTTGCAGATCCCAAATTTCTTGATGGGGCCGAAATACCGTGTGGATTTCTCCGCTTCGAGCGCGAATTCTGGAAAATTCATATATTTGTTTGTTTATAATAAAGTACCTTGTTTATGTTACCTTTTATAAAAAAAATAGGAGATCACTGCTACAATTAGTTGTTAGAAATACGAGAAAAGCCTCGAATTTTTCCACGTGAACATTGGCAGCTTTTCTGTTAAGAGCATCTCAGCTCAAATGACAGAAATTCTCGTTAAAAGTGCCTTTTTCCTCATTTGAGAGACAGAAAATTCTTCCCGTAAGGACGCGCCGTTCTATTTTCGACGTCCATCGATGCATTTGCACGCCAGCAATCCTTGAGAGCGACGTCAGTCGGCAGCCTATTGCCCCATTATTATTCATTATTTGTGTGCCAATCGATCCCCTCGTCCCACAGGCCACATCAACTTCCTGCATTTTTGACGATTATTTCCATGAATTCACTCGTTTTTAACTTAATTAACTAAAGTCGACTAGTTTCTTATGCTCTTCCAGCGTGAGCGTGGGTTGAGGCGCCTCACGTCGTCGTGATTGATGTCACACGGTCGTTATTCCGCTGTTAATTGAGATGCATTGCGCTGGCCTTTTGCTGCTCTCATTCTGAGCCCATATTCACGAAGGAAATTGGTCCGTTTTATTTTCCTGAAGACACTAAATCGCGGTTGCTTTCCGTAAACTTGTCGCGGTTTTTGATTCATAGCGTTCGGGTTAAGAACTAACAGAGATGCATCACTGCTGTTGCCTGATACCTGACAGCAGGACACAACACACCTAACAACCTCGAAAGGCAAGAATATTGAAGAACAAATGTCACATTCATAATCAGAACTGGAAATAAACTCGCAGGCGATGTTTGGGCAAAAATGATCTCACAGCTACACCTATTGTAGAGGCGAATGATCACCTGATTAAATATTATCAGCATCCGAAGTAGCAATCCCGGATTGCATTCGGCTGATCGGGAAGTTATATCTATTGAACTATCACAGGGAATTCATGATTGAAAACCTCAAGGGACCACGGAACAATTTTATCAAAAAATAATAAAGTGAAAGTATGTCGGGCTTGCTTATTCTGAAAGAATATTCACCCAGAAGGTCACTAAGCATTTCGAAACATAACAATAGGAAGTCCATTTCATTTTATGAGAGAACGGGAACCGTTTCTACAGCTGGTTATACTTTTACGATCACATAAAGGTGAAAGTGCCTGAGGCGGTGCTGGGCAGCGATTCTTCAGCTTTCACCGAATGTGCTTCACTTCTATTTATCCTTTTCACATACTCTTGAATGTAACAGCATACTAGTTGAATGCTGAAAAGTTGAAACCATGTCGAATATCATATAAAAGGTACCTTTTCCATCTCAACTTGGAATAGCACCAATATGGTGTCAAATCGCTGTTACTACACTTCTGTATTTCAAACGGCAACGCAAAAATAAGTAAACATCACTCTAAAGGGCTCTGAAGGATGAACGAAATCAGCGCAACTTCGCGGCAGATCGACCCCGTGCTGCGACTGTCGTCTTCAAAAATGGATAAGTAGAGATTGCGTTAAAAAAATGTCGATGTCTGAGATTTGAGATGAGTGTTATCATTTTCCTTCGAGTCGAAATCTCTCCTCAATTTTTGAAAAATCAAGGAACACAGCTTTCATGATTGCCTTAAATTTTCAGAATTTCTATCCAGGAGTCGTGCATGTATTATTCATGATAGTGCGACGATATATGTTTGATGTTTCATTTCATCGGCACTCGATGGCATAAGAGTGGCTGAATGACTCGATGCATGTAGCATTACGTGAGACTTGAAAATTGAAGCGCTCGATAGGGAAAGAGTGGCTCTAATTGGGACGCGGTGCTGACGATCCCTAATTGCCTAGTAATGAATCAGCGCACTCCATTAACCGTGGACTGTGTGTCGTTCATCGTCAGCCTCGAACTCATATTGATTTCACAGGTGTCAGGCAGAAGTTTATTTTATTCGTTCATTTTATACGCTCGTTAAGGACGCAATCACATCCAGATGTATAAGATAAAACACATACATCTGTGCCGGTACTAAAATGCTAAAAGCGAAAGTCAAGCAACGAAGTTATTTATATGTGTACTAGATTTGTTTACAACTGTTTTCCTTTTATTCATTCACTGCACTGTTCTAGTCGATCGTCAAAAAGGGGAGTAAAAAAACTTGTAGTAGTTTTCAAAAAGATTGAGGCTTCCTGCCTACCCATGTCCAACTTTGGACTAACGACCGTGATTTAAGAATCGTTGGACATGATCTACTCCTTCATATTTTTCATGGACTGACTGGATTTTTCTGTCTTCTGCTCTTTTACTGCAAACACTAGGATTTAAACAGTGAGAAAAAATAAAACACCGTCTTCACTTCTGTTCCAGCCTGAGTTGAGGCTTCATTTCACTTCAGTCTAATTCTGTAGTCTTGGTGAAACACTATACATATATATATATATATATATATATATATATATATATATATATATATATATATATATATATATATATATATATATATATATATATATATACGTATTTATATATAACGCATACATATGTATATATTTATTTATTTATTTATATGAATAACAGTGCATCGACGAGAAAAAACTACACTTTGGTGTTCTCTATCGAAAAGAAACCGCTAAAGTGGTTTATTCTTATGTTCAGCACCAATTTTCATCTTTCTAATGCTCGCTTGATGGGGTAAATACTGCTACATAAAATGATACCAGTTAGTAGTCTCTCCACGTTTGAACGAGATAAAGACAGGCGGTTAATAGAGTGACGTCACATTTCCTATACGAAGCCTTACCCCTTTGATTTAATTGATGATAAGTTGTTTCTATCACATATTTCTGCCTCCTTCCTTCCTATGCCGCCTCATATCGCAGTCTGATTTTATTCGCTTCCTCTCTCCGTTCCTCTTCGCATTTCGTTTCACATTTTCTCTCCGCAAAGTGGGTTCCTCACTTGTGTGCTATGCTGTGTTTTCCGTTCCACCTCCTTTACTCTTCCTTTATTTATTTTCGTTCAATTTATTTACACTATGATGCTTCCTCGCTTCTCAACCTTCGGAGATGGGCTAGTTGGTTCATCAGCGGAATTCAACGACCTCGCCGGCATCACATGTAGGCTGTACATTGGCCTTGATTGCCGTCGAAATCTTTCTCTCTGAGAACACAGCCTCAACTGGTCTCACATTGTAGTGCTTTTCGAAGCTCTAGATCGACTTGTTACAAATTTTCAATGAAAAATGGGACATATAAGCGTGTTTTCGTCTTGAAAAAAATTGAAGAAATGATTCGATTTGACCGCTTTCCTTATCCGTTGAAATATAGTCATTCACTAAACAAACTGATAATCCGAAGAATTGAAAGCACTTCCAAATAGTACGATACAGAAAACCTTATGAAAAAGGGGCAAGACGAACCACCTACTCAAAAAGGTATTTTAGAGGATTATTATACTAACCAACAGCTACGAGTTCAGTCAATATTTTCGGGAGTCCTACAGGAAAATGCATTTTATACTATTTGCACAGGTGGTTTTACACTTGCAGATTTCTTTCTCAATTTTCTTGTTAATCACTCCAAGCGCGCAAAAGGTGTGTGGTGAGTAATCGTAGCGTAGCAACCTAGCCCACGTCTTGCTCCAATTGTGAGTCTTCCTTTTATGTACATAAGGAACAAATGTCATGAACGCTTAATGAGGACCCTCAGACCTCTGTCATCTTTTAATGCGGAACAAGAAATTGCGGTGGAATAAGAAATTACCTCACCCTCACCTGCAGCGAGAACACGACGATTTTTCCGCCGGTAATGCTCCGGTCGAGATCTTTCTGTGCAATCTTAATTTCACGTGGTTTTGAAGTATTCTGAGGGAGTGCCTGAGGCGAATCGGATTCACCAGGAACGGCGTCATATTACAAGATCGATATCTAGCTGCTCAACGACCACTTCCTCCTCAGCCTCCATCATCCAAGTTCCGGTCGTTTTAATACTGCCGAAGCATTAAGTAGTCGAAACATTAGGAGGACTGAGACGAATGAAGATAAGACGTGGGCATCGCTTCCTAAGACTTGTCTAATCTGGTTCATGAGTTGAAGAAGGTTGCCACTCATTGCTGCACGATTTCAGTCAGCAAATCCATTTACCTTCCCAGTCAAGTCTGGTATCAATTTACCCGAACTCGGAATGATGGCAGCCCGGGCGGGGATCGATCGCTTGACCAGGTGCGGGTGACAGTAGCGCCTCTTCTCACTGTACCACACACCCCTTGATAAAGGGGAAGGTTGCGTAAATTCCACTGGATTGAATAACAGATCGAATTTCTAATTTGATTCTTATTTTCAATGGTAATCAGATTTTCCTATTTTCTGTTCTGAAGCTCCTTCGCGTTGGCTACTGTTATATCACAGTGTCATTGAAAAGATCGAAGACCAGTAAGTACGAAGCCAATTTCATCGTGCTCAATAGTGTTTTCAATCAGAAATGTGTTGTTGTTGCGCCGCCCGTGTCACCTTGATAACGATTCTCATTTTAACTGCTACACGATTCTTATTTAGAACTTGAACGAGCAACAGAGATGATCGACGAGTTCCGATACATTCTGTCAAGTTAACTGCAGTAATGGCTAAAAACTCGTTCCTCGTCCTGACGTAGTGGCACACCGACGTCTTCAATTCGATTTTCTGAATCAATGGAACGCGATACGTCTCCCTAACCGTTGACGACGTAAAGTTTACCAGATCAAGTGGCAGGAGGATCATGAGCTCATAGTTAAGAAATGGATACGGCTAGAGTCACGAGTAATAGCACTTTTTAGAGTTTTGAACTGGGTGTTCCATTTTGGATATAGATTGAATGGCTAGTAAAGTCGCTATTCCTTCTACTTTCTTAAAAAACGTTCCTAGCACCGAAAATTTGGGTAACTTCCTCGTTTTCGTTGATGTGTATTTGCGTCACAGCACAAATTATATTATGTTTATATTAATATATTTTGTGGTTGTTTGAATTATATTGCTTCTATTTCAAGAAAGAATATCGTGCCATGGGAATTTATATTTCCCAGCAGCATTCGGAACCACTAGTTTGAGACGAGGGAAGCATCCCTGTCTTCAAAAAAAAGTGTATCGGTTTTGAAATTGTGATATTGCCTCAACCTTATTTTCCTTCTGACATTTTATGACCTTTAGGTAAACTCAACTAGTTCAAAAATCGGCGATTATAACTCTTTATGTGACTTTCCTCATTTTTCCAGTTTTCATTTCGGTGTATGTATTAGGTTGTTAACTAATTATTTGCCGTTTTTTTCAAGCTTCTGTTGTGCACCTAGTAGAGAAGCTTCCGAAAACATCCAGATAGCATTCGATAGAGAATTATTTGCTCTTTCATGGCATGTATCTGCTATTCACAAAACCTTGGAATTTTGATAACTTTTTGACCATTGAAGTTGAAATCAAAAATGAGAAAAATTGACCCCACCGACAGTGAATTTTTTCTGCTTCATTTCGCGACTTCCTGCAAAACTGTATAAATAACCTGGAAGTAGACAAATTTTTCTATAAAATGGTGTACAGTTTGTTTTGGTTTTCCTTGACTTTTGTTTACTTACAGAGCGTCAAAGTGGGGTATCTCAAAGAAGACAATAATTTTTGGATGCATATGCTGCCTTTCTGCCGAACGTTTTCCATCAGCTCTAAACACGCCACGATAGAGCATTTGTTGCTCTATCACATAGTATGTTTATTTTTTCATGATAGCCGTTTTTTAGAACTTTTATCATGAAAGTGTCTTCAAAATTCCTCAACTTGTAAAACTTTTCGTTGGAAACCTTGTGCAGAATTTCAGGTACCATTCCAAAGAAGAGGATATGGGCTATAAGGAGACGCATAACAGTTTTCAATTGCTTTCAATTGCGCCAGGTTTTGTTAACTTTTAGGTCGACAAAGTGGAGGTTCGACGACTCGCGTGGCCGCGGTACGGCCGTCGCATTGGCCGCGCAAGCCGTCGCACCTCCACATTGTCGACCTAAAAGTTAACAAAACCTGGTGCGCTTGGAAAGCTGTGCTGCATCTTCCTATAGCCCACATCCTCCTCTTCCGAATGGTGCCTGAAATTCTGCAAAAGGTTTCCAACGAAAAGTTTTACACGTTGAGGAATTTTGAAAACGCTTTCATGGTGAAAGCTTTGAAAAACGGTTAGCATGGAAAAGTAAACATACTTTCGGATAGAGCAACAAATGCTCTATCGTGGTGTGTTTAGAGCTGATGGAAAACGTTCGGCAGAAAGGCAGCACAAGCATCCAAAAATTATTGTCTTCTTTGAGATACCCCACTTTGACGCTTTGTAAGTAAACAAAAACCAGGGAAAACCAAAACAAACTGTATATCATTTTATAGGAAAATTCGTCTACTTCCAGGCTGTGTATACAGTTTTGCAGGAAGTCGCGAAACGAAGCAGAGAAAATTCACTGTCGGTGGAGTCAATTTTTCTCACTTTTGATTTGAACTTCAATGGTTGAAAAAATATCAAAATTTCAACGTTTCGCAAATAGCAGATACATGTCGTGAAAGAACAAATAATTCTCTATCGAATGCTATCTGGAAGTTTTTGGAAGCTTCTCTACTAGGCGCAAAACAGAAGCATGAAAAAGACGGCAAATAATTAGTTGACAACCTAATAGTTTAAGAGTAGCAGGACCCTGAACTTTGCTCGGCCATTCTTACAGATGTAGCTTGTTACCTCTTTCCCGAACGATAGCATTTCCCACACTCATCTTTTTATTTCACCCGAGGCCATTCATCAGCGAGTTCGCTCTTCCTCATTGATTTGCCTCCGGCATAATAATGCTGCAGTTCTCCTGGAAATACGAAATATCACAGACAACTGATGAAGTACGGCTCGCTATTCGCATCAATTGTTCGGCTTAGGCTTCTTCGAGTTCATGTAGAAGAAGTGTTTCGGGAGTCAATACTGGATGAAGTCTCGAACTGTTCACTTGTTTTTGATGAAAATGGATATCCAGTTACGAATTCGGATGTCAAACACTATTTAATGTTTACTTGCAAATAAGACCAATATGTTGAACCTAACTGCAACGGTTAGAATCGATTAGGTCGTTTCCTCTCATCAACACTCTCTTCCCATTAAAAAAGTTTAATAAAGAAGCCAACAATAAGAATAACTAAAAATAATAACAACAATACAGGAAAGGAAACGATGACGAGGGATTGAACTAAGGAAATACTTTACTAACTCATCCAAAGCCTAAGCTACAAAACCTTATCAAAACTTCGAATCATGGTACGTACGTTCATTTCTAATTGTAAGTGTTGGGGGCATTTATGTATTTTCGAAGTTATTACTTTCAATTTGTTACTCAGGAACAATTTTAAGCTGGAGAGATTGACAAATTTTTCGTGGTGTTGATTCCAAATGATCCTTGTAAACTGTGACTGTGAACGTAGGAGAATGTCTGATGTATACCCGACTTTCCGATTGTGCGGAGGGGATAAGAGTGGCTACTTTGATCCACATGGTTGAGCGTTCGATCCCGGACGTGCCAACGAGAACTTTGATCACGTCGGGGTAAATTGGCACCAGAACTGTCTTGGAAAGAAGAGACACGACCCCGACTTTGTATCAGGACTGCCCTCCCCAAGTCATTGCGTAGGCCAAATACGTATCCACCATGCCTCTATGGTTCTGAATGCAAAATGATTGCACCGGTGCATTATCAGATGATTGATCAATCAATGGCTCACCGGGTCAACTAGGTATTTCCCTTCTTTTAATCTTTGAAGAGTGGAAGAATTGTGCGCAGTATTGAGCGCATGCGCTATTAACTCATCGTATGGCGTTATTTCTCTCCTTGGAGTTTTTATTTCGCTTGAAGAACACCTTTTGATACGTATACATACGACATCCTAAATTCGTGCTCAAAGCGGGTCGCCAACGCAAAAACCAAAGGAATCCATCCGGACATTGAACAGATCGACCTCGACCGAGGTCGGCATTGACTTAAAAACTCATTCGAGGACACTTCAGCGTGCATTGAGCGATCTGTCGTCGTATGTTGCTCGTCAACTCTCCCATCCAACAGTCGATGTTACGACGACACGCACGCCGTTACCACCTCGTACGAACTTTCGTTTCTTTTGAAAATGTTTTCGTGTGCATTCATTTGCAACGTATTGTTATGTGCAGCCTTTGTTGTTTTCGATCCCAAGCCGCTACTACCCGGCTATCACAGAACGCTGGAGTTATGGACTCTAGAAGTAAAGCGACACGAGTTCGGCAAACTGTGTACAATATGTATTTATGGGAAATCCTGTTTGTGCTGTGGTGAAAACATAGAGGTTGCAATTGAATATAATATTAAAATGGCGAGATATAAGGTTCAGCTTTACTGCTCTAAATTGCTTACAACAGCATGAATGATTATATACATATAACTATTAACCCAATATGGTTAGAGCCTATGTATTAGGTTGTTAACTAATTATTTTCCGTTTTTTTTTCAAGCTTCTGCTGTGCGCCTAGTAGAGAAGCTCCCGAAAACATTCAGACAGTATTCGATAGAGAATTATTTGCTCTTTCACAAACTGTATCTGCTATTTACGAAACCTAGGAATTTTTGACCTGAAAACTTTTTGACCATTAAAGTTGAAACCAAAAATGAGAAAAATTGACCCCACCGACAGTGAATTTTCCCTGCTTCGTTTCGCGACTTCCTGCAAAACTGTACATATTTTCTAAAAGTAGACGAATTTCTCTATAAAACGCTATACGGCTTGTTTTGGTTTTCCTTGGTTTTTGTTTACTTACAGAGCGTCCAAGTGGGGTATCTCAAAGAAACCTAATAATTTTTGGATGCTTGTGCTGCCTTTCTGTCAAATGTTTTCCATGAGCTCCGAACACGTCACGATAGAGCATTTGTTGCTCTCTCAGATAGTATGTTTATTTTCCCATGCTAGCCGTTTTTTAAAACTTTTATCATGAAAGCGTTTTCAAAATTCCTCGACGTGTAAAACTTTTAGTTGGAAACCTTTTGCAGAGTCTCAGGCATCATTCGGAAGAGGAGGATGTGGTGAGCTATAAGGAGATGCATCATAGTTTCTCAATAGCACCAGGCTTTGTTAACTTTTAGGTCGACAAAATGGAGGTTCGACGACTCGCGTGGTCGCGCTCTGCGACCAACGCGACGGCCGCCCGCGCACCCCCTCAGTAATTTGGCGGAGTTGCGGCCGTCGTGTTTGCCGCACAGCGCGACCACGCGAGCCGTCGAACCTCCACTTTGTCGACCTAAAAGTTAACAAAACCTGGTGCGATTAAAAAATTTTGATGCATCTCCTTATAGTACAAATCCTCTTCTTTCGAATGATTTCTGAAATTCAGCAAAAGGTTTCCAACTAAAAGTTTTACACGTCGAGGAATTTTGAAAACGCTTTCATGATAAAAATTTTAAAAAACGGCTAGCACGGAAAAATAGACATACTGTCTGATAGAGCAACAAATGCTCTCTCATAATGTGTTTAGAGCTGATGGAATACGTTTGGCAGAAAGGCAGCACAAGCATCCAAAAATTGTTGTCTATTTTGAGATACCCCACTTTGACGCTCCGTAAGTAAACAAAAACCAAGGAGAACCAAAACAAGCTGTATACCGTTTTATAGAGAAATTCGTCTTCTTTCAGATGCTGTATACAGATTTGCAGAAAGTCTTGAAACGAAGCAGGGAAAATTCACTGTCGGTGGGGTCAATTTTTCTCATTTTTGATTTCAACTTCAATGGTCGAAAAGTTATCAAAATTTCAAGGTTTCACAAATACCAGATACATGCCATGAAAGAGCAAATAATTCTCTATCGAATACTGTCTGGATCTTTTCGGTAGCTTCTCTACTAGGCGCACAACAGAAGCTTGAAAAAAACGGCAAATAATTAGTTAACAACCTAATACATATGCAGGGTGCAGCGGCTAAATGCGGACACATTTGAGTTTAGATTGTCCGCCATATCGTAATTTTGCCAGAGTTCCCTAGTACCGTAGTGAAAGCCAAAATCCTTTTTTTCATAGTGATCCAATCCGTATATAACGTCTCTGAACTCTCAGGATGCTTTGTCCTTCGGTGCGATGGTGATACTGTCACAATTATCGCCTTACATGTGATTATATCGCATGTCTCAATAAATAAATAAATCAATAAATACGCGGTCATTCGCTGAGGAGATAATTCTATTCTTCGAACAATTTATGATTTTGTTACAAGGTACAAGTCTTCCGAAGAGTTCGAAAGAGATTAAGACTTATATCTGGCTATTTGGCTTCAGTCAGTCTACATATTACGTACCACTATAGCCCGAAGGAGGTTCCCGATCCCGGGCGACAAGAGGTCGGCAAACCAGGAGAAATGGAAAACCCATCCGCGGGAACGCGTTTCATGTGCGACAACTGTTGCGGAGCGTGCTTAGGAGCTGATTCTAGAGGATCCAGGTCAATGGCTGAAGAATTGCTATTTTAAATTCTTCTCTGTATACCTCTCTGTAAGTATGTGGAATGCTTAATGCGTCGGGTTGTAGACGAAGAGCTACGGTGTTAGTCTTACACTGATAAGACAGGTGATGTCTGAAGATGGCAGAAGTAAGCAGACTGCATGAAGTTCTGGCCCCAACCGAATTTGAACTCCAAGGGCTATTACATCTGGAGCGTTGTTGAGAGAGTTGATAACCAGACGAAGCACCTTAGCAACACATCTAAAGAAGGTGCACTTCTGGAGAAAAGCCACGATTCGCTCAATGTCCAGAATAGATGCGAAAACAGCGACTGTAAAGTGTGCTATGCCAGTGTGATCCCGCGGATTCCTCTGCATCACCTGATCATTCGGCTGTAACGAAATGACTCTTCTTAAAATGTGGCCACTCATGAGGCAGATATCGATCATCTCCGAAGGACATCCGTCTCATCGCTTCACCGGACTTGTTGATCAATTTTCTCCCTTCCTTAAGAAAAATTTTCACTCGAAAACACCATTAACTTTCGATCGACTTTTACCGATGAAATGTGCTCACCGCATGTATCAGTACGCTCTGCCCGTCACGCCTTTCATCGTTTTTTTTGGCGCCACGTTTCACTGCATTTCACGTTCACTTTTAGAGAGAATCCTCTGTGTAGCGTCTCGACTGTGATACTACTCCTTCGAAGCTTTTTGAAGCAGCTCAGCACTTCAAGTAGTCCGTGTTTGATGTGGTTTTTCTTGTTCAAATTTTATTACTACGCTCTCTCCTCATGGAGATGATAGTTTCTCCAAACTCTTCGACTATCACAGTCATGAGCGAGCTAACCATGATATTTTGCTGTTGGTCTGCTACTACGTTAACTCCTAATAAAGTGCCCTTACTAGGCCAATGTCTTCAATTTTCTATCAGATTCATCTGATTTCGGTGCACATTGTGCCATGGGTAAGCAATGTCATTTTTGCCGTCGCACATGAACGATTAATCAATGCGTCGACTGAATTATAATAGTATGAGACTTGTCTGAGAGGATCAAGACTGACTTAAATACTAGTTGTTAAGGCTTATGGACCCAGCGAGTAGGTCGAAACGTTAGGCGGCTTCCCAAATATTCCATCTACGAACCATGATAGGCACAGGACCTGAAAACATTTGTTTACAGTTCAAGCAGTTGACTGGAAATTGTTTCATCGTAGGTTTGTTGCCACCATGTGTACGTCGTGCTTCCACTGGCAGCTTATGCTTGTCGGCTGAAGTTATCGTCCGTCACAGCAGATATGACAGCAGTCGTGGTGGCAGCTAATCCAGGCAGCAGTCACTTGAGTATTGACGCTGTTGGTACACTTCGTCTATTTCCATTACTTTTACGTAGTCAATGGGAGAAATCAAATCGCCGAATCGCCTGAAATCAAATCTGAATATGTTCAATCACTAGATTCAATTTTAGTTTTACCAGTTTCTGTATTTTTACCGACGTTTCTGAGCAGTTACTTCCTTCCCAAACGAGTGATACTCGTCCTAAGCTTCAGTAAGGAACAACTGCTTGAATTTTGTGAATGGAAATGTTCCGTCTTCGTCTTCATGTTTCCCCTTCTTCGCTCTTTCCCTTTTTGCTGCTCTTGAATTTCTGCCAGCTAGTGACCTCCATCCAATCAAATACGCTCCTTTTTCCTATTTTTAATTTGTAATTGCATGTGCGCTGGTCTGTTGACTAGAGCGACATTTTGTATGTCATCTTGACGCAGTTCTAAGCTTTTACATTTTGATACTTTCATTGAAGTGCGTGTTCGCTGTTTCGCTTCGTATTCATTTTAGTACATATTTTGCAGGAATTGGCTGCCGCTGTCGCCGTCTGATGATTTCTCTGATGAATTCCCCACGGCATCTGTTATTCTTTTCGAATTCACAAGGGAAGGAAGAGCGGCGGTCGTGTTTGAATAAACTCTGCCGAAGTGTGGCGACCGGCATGGCTCACACGCTCGCACAGCGACAGCTGGGCTTGCGCATTCGTCTCAGTTTAATTTCCGTTTGTTTACTCGCGTCCACCGATGTTTGTGAAAAAAGACTCGTCGTATCCAATCTCGAATCCTTTCGAAACGCTCATTTTCCTGAGTATAAAAGCTCTCTAGCAGATTTGTCATGGTCGATGTCTCCAATTCGCAGTGAGAATTGAGTCTTCAATCTTCCCTCCTCATAAATCATGCCTTATTTTGAATAAGGCATGATTTGTGCAAGGTACTAGCGGAATAGGTTATTACTTCGAGCTGGTTTTTATATAACGGTAAAACTGAAAGGGTCCGCTTTTGTCAGTTCTCTAAGGACAATACAATTTCTTCCATTCAGAATCACAGAGGCATGGTGAACTCATATTTCACCGATACATTTAATGACGTGCGGGGGCAAGTCGCTATAATAAGTCAGTGTTTTACCTTCCCGGACAGGTTTGGTACGGAATTACCCCACCCTAGATGGACGGGAGGCTTGATTAACCCTAGCGGCGATCGATCGTTCGACCGTGCGGGTGTCAGTGGAGACTGCAACACCCTGAAGGTCTGTTACGAATTTATCCGACTACGGAGAGATGGAGGTTTGGTTAGCCTATATAAGGCTCGTTTCTGTGTCAATCAGGTTTTCCCTAACGAACTTTTGTTTGTTTTGTCTTGTGTTGCCTTTTTTATTTTGAAAATGGCCTACAGAGATCGGAGCGCACTTGTGTAAGAGGAGCTGCTGACAGAAAGGTCTAGCTATCAATCCCAGCCTAGACTAACACAGCCTCACATTCCTCTGGAGTAGGACAATTGGGTTGTCTGGGATGGTTAAAGCAGTCACTAGAGTAGCGGTTGGTCTTCATAAGTCACTGTGCAGGCCAAATACGCATTCATCATGCCACTAACTATAAGATTCTGAGTTGAAGACGAATGCACGAACTCCCCCTTAGGAATCTGATTGACATCGTCCACTTCACTTTCGAGTTTTAAATGTTGGCCGAAAGAGATGAGACAAGGATTACTAGCTAATAACAAGGTACCCTACCCTAAAATTGTAAGGTCCCAATAGCAAGTCATGTGATGCTGAATGACTGCTTGCGATTGTGCTCGGCCTATATGAAGCAGACTCTGTAAAATAGCAAATGACCGAAAATATCCCTATTATTCTGCATCTGGTATGTGTACGTTCGGCGTTTTGTAATGTGCTATTCCACTCCATGCCTGCCGGCGTAAAAAACAAGCGGTCTATTATCGAAGTTCCCACGATACGCCGCTCCGACGGGGACCTTCGAATCTCACGCTTAATCGAGATGGAGTTTTTTCTGCTTTTCCCGCTACCAGTCTCACCGTCATCATTTTTCTCTTCGTTCTCAGTATTTAATATATGTCACACCATTGCACTTTAAAGAATCGCGGCCTCTCTGCACGAGTTCGACCGAAAACATTGAATCCAGTGCTCCTCCCTGGAATTTGCCCAATCTCGAGCCTCTCTTTTCTCCTCTCGAATTCCAACTTTCGCAATCTTTAGCCATTCTAAGTTGTTGACTTCCGTTTCCATAGTGTTTTCACCTCGCAGTTTTAGGGTTTCGAGATATTTTGTGGATATTTGCCGTCTTAAATGTTATTTCAATATGTAAAAAAAATTATAAGGATTTCATGATTTATAAAATGTGATGCATCATCCCTGAAACGTTAAATATCGAATATGAGAATTTAAACTCTTCTCTCTTTTGTCGCCCCTTCTCTACAAAGCTTTCATGAATCCTTGTACAGAAAGGAGAGAAAGGGTATGAACGGCTTTTCTACGATATTTTGTTTTATAGATAGGTATATTTATACTCTTAATCGTCTTACGTGCCTCAGCGCTTTACGCTTGTTTAACATCGTATGAACTTTACACTAACTCTGCATTTGTTCGATGATTGACATTCATTCGAAGCTCATCTGCTGTCTGTCGACCGAGGTTATAATAGAAATGCCGTCATAAGTGAGTTCTGCCATGGCCTGTAACTATGGCAACGACTCTAAGATGCCAAATTGAGCGCTGAAGCTCGAGTACCTCCTTTTCCACCCAATTCCTTTCGTCATAATGCATTTTTATAGCGACCGTATCCATCTGACTCTCCCATCTATGCATCTAGTCATGGGACGTCTTGTTACCACAATAATAGACAAGCGTAGTGAAGAGGTAGGATGCGCTATTTTCACCGGCATGGTGCCGTAGTCTGCCTCTTCTCCAGGTTAACCAAGCCTTCGATACCATCTGAGGTCGGGCAATTGATACCGGACTTGGGAGGGAAGCTGGGGGAGCTTTTTACTCATAAAAATGTGCAGGAGTTACCCATAATCACAACGAAGGAGGTGTGGTATGCGGGAATAAAAGAGAATGGTTTGTAATACTCGGTACTATTATAGTTTATTACATCAGTTTAGTTTGTTTTCCATTGCAGTAATCCTATCATTCATAAGCAACACATTAGGCAAGCAATAACGATACATACGATTTTTTTCAAGAAGACATCAGTACACACATTGCTTTCTCCGTTATATCATTATCGTTAGTAATCCGTAGACGTGAAAGTGTTGGTTAAGGGTAATCGAAATATCAGTAAAATCACTACATTTTCTAAAAATTCTTAGCAATTCACCGCGCATGCCAGCCGTTTTGACCAGGTATTTGATACTATATCTACAAAGTGATGCAAGTAAACATATGATGATGACTTCGGAGTTTAAAGAAATCCGTGTCTAATGAAGTTTGGACAAGTTTTGATCATTCTTAGTTCAAGTTCGTATGCCTCATGGTGCTCATTGCTATCGTGGATGCGATATTACTGTTAATGTTTTTGTTAAGTTTTTGATGTGCCTATTCAGTAACAAATCAATTCTATTTTTTCTTTCTTTGGAAGTCGTTCTCTTTTTGTTAGCTGACAACGACTAGTCTTGAAGGAACTCAAAATAACAGCATGCGATGTAATTAGCTATCTCCATGGTTTTGTATTCACCGGCATGACGAGAAGCTATAGTCGCTGCTTCGATCTCAACTGCATTTTAAAGTGACTTCTATGTTGCGGCTTTCATTTTAGTTTTCTCTTTATTTGGCTTTATCAAGATTTTCGTCCAGCTGCATTCGGAGGTTCAATGTCTTTTACCACTCTTGCTCTTTTACCATCTTTTACCACTCCTTACTCTTGCTGCACCTTTGGTTTCGTTGAAGAGATATTGCAAAAGATTCCGTCTAACCTCCCTCCTTAAATTTTACTCATTCATATGTTACCCATATTCAGCGTATTCATCAGCGAAATTGTCAGAATGGAAGATGCCACCGAAAAAAATTGCTTCGTTTCCACGAGTTCTCTATTTGTACGGCTTGTGCCGGTAGCTTGAAAGTCACGGATTTCTCACCACTTTTAGGCCTCTGAAGACGTCGACAATGTTAGAAGAGCTCAATTTTTGCACTGACGTATGAAATGAGATCACCGCTTTTTAGCAAGCTCCCTTGATTGGCACATAATTATTATGTATGATGCACTATCAAGAACAAAAACATGTCACGAGGATATTATCGAGGAACTGCTGGCTAAAGGCACTAAAGGCATAAAAGTGTATGTCACGTAGGAGTTCCCTTCCAGATTGCTTCCATCGATTTTTTTCAATTTTCAATGAAAACAGCTATCTATAATAATCACTTGAAAAGATCTATATGGAAAAGCCTTTTCTCTCCTTTTTGACTTCCTTTCGTCGTTCCATTCTTCTTATCTTCTTCTTCTTGTCGTTTTCGAATAATGTTTTAAAAGCATACTCAATGTTTGTTGCCGGAAACCAACGGCTAGCTTGTGATTCTAAAATTCCCCGTGGTATTTGACTTATTCGTCTCACTTGCGGACCCCTCAATGTGTACCACGCCGCCCTCAAACAACGCTGCCGGAACTAACACAACAATGCGGAATTAGTCACGAAAAAGTGACTAAAACATCAATCGGCAACAGATTGCTCGTCACCCTCGCCTCCTCCCTGGCCTCTCTATCAGCTCTGCTGATTGTTCGACGGTTGCCATGGAGCCGGTAGAATCATCGGTGATGCGTCGCAATACATCCCATTCAGTTTTTCTTAGCATTCCATTAATTTGTCGCATTCTTCGACTATGTACATCTTGTTTGCATAGTTAGCAGCAAACGAAGTAAGCTATGCGTTTCACAATTATGAGTCGCCTTTTGTCTCATCAGTTTCGGTTTCAATTAAAGAGGACATTTTCCAAAGGTTCCCTTTTTTCGGTCTGGGCCACAGTCCAATAGATAAGGTGGAGCATGTTCTTTTACGTCCTGGGTTTGCCTACTGTTTGCAGCACTCCATGGCATAGAAGCTCAAAAAATAGTCCCAAAGAACTAGACGAACGTCAAGTGGTCAAGGCCTTTAAAATCTGAGAACGTAAAACATTCCAGCCATTACGTGAAGAAGGAAGGGATGGAGATGATGGTTGATAAAAGATCTAGTTTTAGACTTAATTAACCTATGAGCGAATGGAGTAGTGATGATCACAATAGCAATCAACCGCAACAAAAGGTAAAGGCAAAAGGCAACGTGTCTCTGTTGAACCACCCCCTCCCTCCATGACACACCGGCTCCTCCGTGTTCCATCCGAAATGGTAGAGGTGAATGCGTATTAGGGCTATACAGTGGCTTGCAGGGACCAGTCGTTATATCAAAGCAGTGCCATTATCTTCCCAGGCAGGTCTGGTACTAATTAACCCGACACCGGAGGGATGGAAGGCTTGGTTAGCCCGTGCAGGAGTCGATCGCTCGACCGTGCGGGTGCCTCCTATCAATGAACCGCATCAAATACAATACTACACAAATACCAAGATAGAACGTCGATTCCAAAAACGTGCATTCTACTGTCATTGAGCAGACAAGCGGAAACGAAACCTTCCCAATTTCTTCTGCATTAGGAATCCAACTCAAAGAAATGTCGTCTTCTATCATCATAGAAACTAGAACGGGAATGGTGTTTATTTATTCGAATATAGAAAACTGATATAGTGCAAATCTTTGGAAGAAAAAAGCTACGTTTTTAAGTGGTCCGCAAAATGTTTTTTTCTGGAAAGAACAAAATACTTCTGACATTAACACAAAGATGCAGAAAGAGAATGAGAAATGCTCCAATTAATATTCATGCACCGACAGCTTCGCAAGATACTAAAACGTCCGCGCATAGCGGTGACAAGAATTTGCTAATAATACCTCTGTGATTTAGCAATCTGGTGTGTGTCAGGAATATTTCTTCTATTTGCCATGTGCGTCATTATGTATCTGATGAACAATGAGGCTACCTCGAGCACGTCTTACCATTTGGGTTCTCCAGCACACTTTCACCGGCTCGCTAGTTGAATAAAGTTGTTCAGTGCAACCGAACGTCGTAGATCATATAAAATATCACTTTCAGACTCGAATGAGCAATTTCAGTTTTCATCAAAAATTGGAACGTAGGATTTGGTTGCCGGCGGATTTTGTTTACACGTAGGTCCAGTTTCCACGACGGCTAAAAATATATAGGCTATAGAATTCGTCAGCGGCCTTTGTCATGAACAATCATGCCCGACGCCACAATCAGTATTCCGAACCCGCTGACGAGCGCGTGAGTTGATAAAATATAATCGCTTCGCATCGTTCGCTGAACGTTTCCACGTTTTCATCTGATGAATTCATCCTCAGTTACTATCGTCAACATCTTTTCATTTGTCAGGTAGATTTTTAACGCTTTCTCTACAAGATCCTGTTTTGATGGAAAAAGTTCTCCGAGTCACGTTTCGAGCTGCTCCTACTCGTCGAGATGATTCACCTGTAGTAACTGTGAATGGATAGCGAGCAGGTCGAACACTAACTTGATGGGACAAGGTTCGATGAATGTCTCGGGTAGAAAAGAATACACCATCAGAAACTTTGAAAGCTTTTTCCTAGTCTCAAAAGGTGGATTGGCGTCAATGTAAATGAAGAAAACTGTGTCCTGTTTTCAACGAGTATCTGCTTCGTGGACATTGAAGTATTATAGCTACATAAGACGTCGCTAGTAGCAGTTAGCAGCCCTTAGCGAATACTTTCTTTGTACTTCAAATACACACCGATCATCTTCTACCTCGGGTGTAGTGGATTTTAAAGTTTCCCCTGTTTCCCTGCGAGTGAGTTCTTTGTCGTCATCAAGAAGTTGTCCGTGGAGTTGGCAGATTTGGAGATCTTCTGTCAGTCCGTGTCGGTAAAATAAGACAAACACATTCAGATGACTTCCTTCTTTGTTTTGTCCGATAACTCTTACTACATGCTTCTACGGTGTGACTGTTTCGCCAGGAGTTACAAAGATGTGACATGTTTCATAGTCGGCTATTCCTCAGTCTCTATCGCCTTCCTTTGATCCAGCCTTTGAGCTGGACGACTACGATTGTGGCCAACAACCTCTTTCTTGCGAGACGTCACAACACGTTACACAGAAAGATTTCCTCAGCTGCACATACATCGAGACGATGAGATTTTTATTGTTCTTTCACGCCCTCGTGCCGCGCCCACTTATCGAGTTTTTCACCTCTGAAATTTCCTTCGATCGGCGTCGCGAGGACGAACTCCTCGCCTTCCTCTCTCGCGGTTGTGAGTGGTTCGACTTCGATTGGTGCTTCAAATGGGTCGCTGTCGGCCGTTAGTACTCGATCGACCCTCTTTCATGTTCGAGGCAGAAATCTGTACATAGTTCAGGAATTCTTCAACAATGTGGGTCGAGTGTGGTGTTGGATGCTCGTATCAGTTTTCCATCCCTCCGGGGTTGGTATAATGGGTATCAAACTCGACTGAAAAAGCAGAGACACTAACTTGAACAACAGCTGGCCATTATAAGTCGTTGGTTGGGCCAAATACCCATCGTTGGTTGGGCCAAATACCCATTCTCCGTGCCTATACGTTTCTTAAGTGAACACTGATCGTTGGCGCGTCCTCAGGGGACGATCAACGCCGACCCCTTCACCTTCCCTATAAGAAGTAACGTAATGGAGTGAAAGAATCTTCTTAGGACGCCGCAGCGCACCCGTCTTTTACTCTGAATCGTAGAAGCGTAGCTAATGCGGTCTGTACAACGACTTTCAGTCCACTGTACAAGTCAATGCATCAACCTTCCCGGACAGGTCTGGTACCAGCTGACCGGAACCATGATAGGCTTCATTAGCCTGGGCGAGGATCGATTGCTAAACCATAAGGGTGAAATAACGCTTTCTATCACACCACAGTGCACGTCCGTGGAACACTTGCGGTACCTACGCATTTTACTAACTTACCCAACCATGGAAAACACAGCAGTGAAACGCCTTCACAGCCAAATTTTCTCTCCGATGTTGGTTCAACAAGACCATTGCCATATCATCGAATACGGCCGTAGAGCGCTATTTTCAGTGCCCCTGTTTCCATGGTGCCGCTCAGAACAAACTGTCCTTCATTAACTCCTACCACACCATACATATGAGCCCATCGTAGATGTATTGCGCATTTGTCGCCGGTTGATTTACTACCACCCACCTGTCCGTCAGCTGTGCTACCTGTTCATCTGCACCATCATTGGTTTTCACATTAAAGCAGCAAAGCCTAACAGCTTCATCCTTCGATTCCTTCCTCCTGTGCATTAGATAAAGCCCGCGCCTTTACAATCCTCTTTATCCTTAAGCAGCATGTTGATTGTTTTTTTTTTGATAAATAATATGTTTGCTTTCTTCTTAAAATCTGCCCAGAAAATGTTCTCCATGGTTTTAATTAGCAAACCAGCGATAAGGCTCGGATGTTGCTCCCTTCATAGTGGGTGTAGAGCAATGGTATGAGGCGCTACCTACATTCGCACAGACAAGCGAGGTTTTTTCCTGGCTAGCCAAGTCTTCCAACCCTCTAGGATCGACATGGAACTAGAGTGGTCTGGCTAGAGGCACTGACCTGATTTGACGGTTCAACCCCGCGTGTCATTTTATTGGTCAAAGACGCAATCACGAAATCTCTACCACTCTGAATGGTAGGCGAACGCATGGCGCATCCTCACGAACTTATAAAAGCCGACACCTTTGCCGCTATTGTTATGTGTCTGTCATGCCAAAACAGTACGGGTGAGGAAGGAGGAAAAGTACTGCTGACTGACAGGCGGAATTCAACCAAAACGAAAGTACACTGTCAGCGTTTTAATACGATCAAAACACTTCAAGAGTTGTGAAGTTCTTGCGTTTCAAAGTTATAGAGGCATGAAACGTTTAAGCATTTCGAGTCTCTTCCAGCCTTGTTCTCACTTCCGATAGGTCGCCAATCTTTTCAAAACCCCGCAATAATTGCTTCCCTTCAAAGGCGATTTTTGTGCCTTGCAAAAGTTCTAGTTTTCGCCGTCAAAGTGAGGTGCACCTGCACATCGCCAGTAAGGATCATCCGAAACGTTGCCTTTCACATTGCGGTGATGCAATGTAATTCACTACACCAATTTTCTGCCCTAACAAAAAAGAGGCCAAGGCCTCGTGATCAGATGACTGGTCGGCGTCGCCACTCGAACAGCCCAAACAATGTTGTCCTACACATTTCGGCTTAGGAGATTCTTCCATGTCGGGGTTTTTACGTTCCACGTATGACCGACATCTTACGCGCTCGAACAGTCCTTTAGTGCATCAGAGGACCGCAGTTCCGAGTCTTTAAGTGCAGTATGACCTGTTTTACAGAGAATCAGTAAATTTTCCCTCCTATGACCGACCCAATCACCCAAGAGTAATATCTGTGGATCGCCTCGCCTACAAGTGACACTATACTATTTTTGGGTTCATTTAAAGAACACCACAGCGGCTTGCCAAGCAGGACACCATACTATCTACTATCATGTTTGCGACTATACGGGAAATATAGCATTTATAAGAGGTTCCTTCGCTCTTTGTAAGAGAAAAAATCGTTGATGTCCTCAATAACTGCCAGCGGTGTGCTTTCTGTAAGATACTTATCGTCGTAAGATTTCGTGTTTGATCCCGCTCCGTTCATTGTTTTCTCGATATCGTCAAATCTCGATCGCAAAATCATCTATCGCAAAGTCGGAGTTTCTTTTGTCGAGTTGAATCTTCCTTTAATAGGCTCGCATTTGAATTCTTGAACTATTAGAACGCATAATTGCTGAACTATTAGGACTTCTCTTTTAGTCACTCTTACAGGGAATAATAATAGAAAGGATTAATAAAAGTAGTTCATTCTTAATTTATATTGCGCCATGGTATCACCATGCCACTCATCATTTAAAGGTAAAACTGCCGCACCTACGTCTAGTCATGGGTACTTGTGTCTAGAACCCGGGTGGTGCAGTGGTAAGAGGTGCTACTGACACGAGCGATCGATCCCGGTCTAGGCTAACCGAGCCTTCCATCCCTTCTGGGTAAATTGGTGCCAGACTTGTCTGAAAATGTAAAAACACTGAATTAGCATGGCGGTTGGCCCCCGTTAGTCATTGTATGTAAGTATACGCATTCACCAAGCCTCTACGATTCTGGATTGAACACGAATACGGCGGCGCGTCCTTCGGGGGCTGAACAATGCCGAGCATAACCTTTATCTTTACCCCAACGCGTGTCTAAGCTCATCTGAAAAAAGAAAAGAATACTGATTTAGTGTTCTGCACAACATGACCCTTTTTGTGGTTTTGTTGACGATAGTCATCCTAACGATGGCGCCATTTTGCTTCTTCTGTAAGGAGTTTTTGTCTTCCTCAGATTGTCGGTCTAGCTGAGCAATCGAGGTTAGCCCATGGTGAGATAAAATCACACTCGACTAGACTGCAGCTATCCAAGGAACAAAGTGCGAACTGAAGGCTACCAAACTTCAGCTGCTCTTGCATCTCTGATTTGGAGCCAACGAAGGCAGAATCACACCATGAGTTCTTCTGTTGTAGTGGACAAAAACATACTCCACTGACGAGTTCTACTCACCTCCCTATGTCAACATTAGCCGACACTCACCCATCATTCGCCTCTTTACTGAAGAGTCCCGAGGTTGACTTCATACTTCTTCCGTATCGTCTGCCCAAACACAGAGACAGACCTGACTATGCGTATCGTCCACTATCTTTTACTTTATTTCCGAGCTTGTTTTATTAGGCTGATTATTCTCGATAGCAATCGGACAGAGGCGGCCGTGTGGCCGCTGGCTTGTGTACATCGGCTTCTTTTCATTTGTTTCCTTCGATGAACGGTCATCTCTGAACAATCCACTTTTTTACCACAGCTGACTAACCAAATTTCGCCAATAAAGGGCGTTTGCCGCCGAGTTTTGAGCAGCAGCTGTATTTTCGGAGTACGGTAAGTGGCACATTTCCGCGTTGCACCAAATGTTATCTGACGGCTGCATGACAGCTCACGAGCGGTGCTCGGTACCCTCCTTCAATAAGTATTTTCTAGTATCCGAATACTCCTGGGGGTTGAATGTAATGCACTGGCATTTGATATGTAAGAACAATGTCCTACTATTGCGCCCGTCTAGGCCCTTTTTCTACCAATTTCTGCCCTAAAATCGTTTAAAGGAATGGTTTGGGTTGCTAACACAGTGCTCGTCACTGGTTTTGGCTCATATTGATAACTAAACTGTGTGGCCCTATCACCGAACTTCATTTTAGCTTTTTGGTTTCTCAGTGTGACCAGAAGATGTTTATGATTTACTTTTCATTGACGTGAGTGTGCTTGTGTTTGTGCGCTCCTCTCTAGGCAATCGCTTTAAAGCAAGGGCGTTGGTTAGCGCTTGACGTTTGGATTGTGGAAATAGTTCTCAATGTGTGGGAAATAGTTCCTTAGGATTTTGGTTCGAAGGAGTTCGTTCTTTTGACTTTGGTATTTCTGTTGGGGGTTTTCATTTATTGTTTCCGCTCTTCTGACAAGTAGAGGTTTAATAAAAATCAAATCATTCATTTGAATCAAGTTTATCGGAAATGGAAGCAAATTTAGCAAGCAAACAACCAGCAAATCAATGTAAGCGCACTTCAGCCATCCTGTTTCTGCTACGGAATGGATCTTCACCCTAGAATGATAGGCACTATTCCACTTGTTGGACACCAGCACTCGATTTTTTTTCAGTGGTCGAAATTCGCTGAAACTTTGCACAGGGGGGTAACTGAGGGCGCTGATCACGAATCTGCTGTCCGTTTTCTATGCGGGTGGTCTCCGGCCACCCAAATCGCTACTTGGGTGGTCCAGTCAGGATCACCAATTCCGCTGATCTTTGCTTATGGGGGTTATTTGGGGTCCAGAACACGAATTTGCTATCCGTTTTTCACGTGGGTGGTCTCGAACCACCCAAATCGCCACTTGAGTGGTCCAGTAAGGATCACCGATTTTGCTGAAACTTTGTCTATGGGGGTGTTCTGGTGTCTTGGACACGATGGTGAGGTCCGTTCTTCAAATGGCGGCTGAATACGGCAGTTACAGGTACCTACTGACCTTACCCATAGAGACTCACCTATAACTGCAGTATTCGGCCGCCATTTGAAAAACGGACTTCGCCATCGTGTTCAGGACACCAGAGAACCCCCCATGGACGAAGTTTCGTCGAAATCGGTGATCCTGACTGGACCACCCAAATAGCGATTTGGATGGTCCGAGGCCACCCACGTAAAAAACGGACAGCAGATTCGTGATCAGCGCCCCCAATTACCCCCGTAGGCGAAGTTTCAGCGGATTTCTGGAGAAAAAATTTCTGGCTGAAAAAAAATCGAGTGCTGGTGTCCAACAAGTGGAATAGTGCCGAATGATATTAGCCTCAGTTAAAACCATGTTTTACATTTCGTTCTTCTACTTTGTCTTCTTCTACTTCTTCATTCAATGTGCTAACGAGACCTGTTGGCGACGTAGATTTCGGCCGAGTTACGTCCTCGCCCCTTGCCAAGAAAATTTAGGTTCCGTACTTAGATAATTTCGTAATTTTATGTTTATTTTCAGAGTTATTATATTTTATTTTATAAGTCTATGTTTTATAACAATTCTGCCTATTTGCAAGTCCCTGCATACATTGTGTCCCGCAAGAGCAGAACACTATACGCTAACAAGTAACTAGCGCGATTCTATCGGAGGACGTCCATTTGTCCACCGTAACCCCGCCGTCAGCTAAAATGTTTTGGTGCACGCCACACAACTTCTACGTTACAGTTCGTATTTCACAACACCCTTCTTAATCAGTATCAAGTTAGGACAGACGACTTGTTTATACATATTACGCTGCGTTTACCCTCCACTTGCGACCACGAGGCACCACAGGAAATTTGTCGACAGAAAAATGAGAGTTGGTGAAAGTTGAATCCATTTTGGAAATACATGATACCCTCGAAGCACCAAATAGCAGAGGATGGTGTTCACGAAGATCGCGCGTAAAAATCCGACGGTGCTGTTGGTGATTACTCCAGCGGCCGCGTCGCGTCTTGCGTTGGAGCGCGCCAGCCCTCATGTACACAATGCTCTACCTGCAACCGTGAGGACTATGCATGACCTTTAGTGACCAGGGCGGCGGCCACTTGTCGTTTAGGTGGCTCTACCGTTTTCAGCGGTATTCTAGGGCTCATCGTCAGTTTTCTAACCGAACTATTTTGATCGTAATTAGCATTTTCTCCATGTTAGTCCTGAAAAGTTGCTTCTATTGATTTATCGCGACTTCTCTAACTATCGAAACTTCTGTTTTTGGTTGTGGGTATTTCTGGCTTCCCACATCAGATGTGAAAATGTGTACTGTTCAATTGTTTATGATCACTGTAGCTCCTGGTGCCCTTCGTATGGCGATAAATCCCGCAATATCCTCGCTAAAATACTCGGTATTGAAAATAGCCGGCTTAATTCGCTCGATTCTTCAAGTTTCAGTAGTGATTTACCCGATAAAGTGGAATCTTTGGCATCGCCGCCTTTGCTCCAGTTTGAGCGACTTCGGAGCGAGCAACTATGAGAGCTATATGTGATTTCCCAAAGGCTCCTGCCGCCAGCTCCACATATGCGAATGCCTCCTTGAGCGGCGAAACTGCATCTTTAGTGCCCGATTTGGCCGGCGTATTACAGTAAGGTCTCAATCGAAAGCTTCGAATGTAATAAAGGAACTGTGGAAAAGTCAGCTGGTACTGAGAAGGCTCAATGTTCGAACACTTCGAACATGTGTTCTCACGTGTTGTAGAAAGCTCCAATCGCCTACAACTACAAGTCTGTACAGAAACAGAAGTTTCGATAGTTAGAGAAGTCGCGATAAATCAATAGAAGCAACTTTTCAGGACTAACATGGAGAAAATGCTAATTACGATCAAAATAGTTCGGTTAGAAAACTGACGATGAGCCCTAGAATACCGCTGAAAACGGTAGAGCCACCTAAACGACAAGTGGCCGCCACCCTGGTCACTAAAGGTCATGCATAGTCCTCACGGTTGCAGGTAAAGCATTGTGTGCGTGAGGGCTGGCGCGCTCCAACGCAAGACGCGACGCGGCCGCTGGAGTAATCCCCAACAGCACCGTCGGATTTTTACGCGCGATCGTTCACGAATGTCTGAAAGAAATTATGACTCTGTTCCATTTAGAAACGCTTTACTTATTTATTTGTAAGGTCCACCTAAGGGTAAACGGGTAACAACGTAGTGGAACCAAAACACGTAAAACCGAACAACTACTGAATAAAACTTTAACGCAAATTAAAAGCGATAAGTAATAGGGATTGAATATTCGTTCATTCTCCAGTGTAATTCTTTCTCAACTCCTTGCTCTGCTACCATCAGTTCGCCAGTTTGCTAATTAGAACCTGAACATTTTCCCCTTTTCATCTCCTCTACCGTGCCGCTACGCTTTCATTACTGCCTCTAGTTCAATATCGTTTCACCAAAAATTCTCTTCCTTAAAAAAAAGAGCATGTTTTAAAGCACTTATTTCATGCCGATATGCGAAGCTAGGCTAGTACTTTGATCAGAACTTATCTGGGCGGTTGAAGAATTATCTGAGAAATGCCGCACAGGTCCCATGTTTGATCACTGCTATACCTCGAACCGCTTTTCCTGCTTCTCGAGACGATGAGTAGATCGAAATTTTAAGCTAAAGCAATTATCGACCCACTAACATCACTAGGCATATCAGCATGAAGCATAGCCACCTTGTTTTGTTATATTTATTAAACAGTGTCATCGCGAAGCGACACAGGTTTGAATAAATTCATCCATTCTTCCAGGCCTTTGTCCGTATGCTAAGCTTACAACAAAACAGAAGTGGAATGGAGGTTGTTTTGTTGCTTGTGGTAAAAAAGGGAGAATTCCTAGTTTCTCTTTGAACAGCTCACTTGTATGGTCATCAGCACTTCCTTTTTGTAACGCTGTTGATTTTTGTTGGTGGAAAGCGAGCCGGCAATTCGTTGAATCAATCATAATTTTTGACGGAGGACGAATAGACAGAAGCGGTCGAAAGAGAGCTCCTTCGCGTAATGGTAGAAAGGTAGGTTGCACTGATCGTTCTTATCAGATTAACATCATCTCCTTAGAGAATAAATAACGATTACAGTAGGAGGAAATGTCCCATAGAGAAGGCGTAACGGCTGCGATTTGTAACGGCTCTTTGACGAACTTTTCTTATTTTTTAGATGGATTACGGAGACGACGTCCATGACGAATGATGCAGTAAAAAATGTTGAGAGCTGAAGCCGTGAACGTACTTCCGCATAACAGATAAGACTCCATAAAGGCAATTCTTTATTAAGCTCATTAAGCGCAACAAATTTCCTGTGGTGCCTCGTGGTCGCAAGTGGAAGGTAAACACAGCATAATATGTATAAACAAGTCGTCTGTCCTAACTTGATTCCGATTAAGAAGGGTGTTGTGAAATACGAACTGTAACGTAGAAGTTGTGTGGCGTGCACCAAAACATTTTAGCTGACGGCGGAGTTACGGTGGACGAATGGACGTCCTCCGATAGAATCGTTTCTTATAACAAGTACTCGAGGTCATGGAATGTCTCACATACTTTACCTCAACAGAAAAAGTTGTTTCCTTTTTCCTTAATCAAATCGGAATCGGAATCACAACGCTCTTGGTGTTCAACTGCATTTTTTGTCTTCGTATGGCTCTGACCTCTCATGCCGTTCTTCATATGTTTTGCCGTCACTTTTTCACTTCCCGATTCGTTCATTCATTCTTTCATTTCCACTGGAAATTCGTGACGAATGATTCTATACGCCGTCATTGTTTCCAAGAGTATGGTTCTAGTCTAGTTCATTTTTTTCATTTCTTCAGAAAAAATATGTTATGTGTCGTCGTTGTTTTTACGAGTATGGTCTAAGTCTAATTCATTTCTTCACATTTTTCCAGATAGAGCATGTCATCTTTGTAACTGCTATTCCCTCTATCTGTTGCTTCGATGGAGGGATCTCCACTTGTGGCCCGTCACTCGATTGATGAAGAAGACGTGCATGGTAAGTGTGAGAAAAAGTGTTCGTTTTTATCGAATCGCTTTTATCGTATTCTCTTTCCTACTCTATCACTTAAGAATGTGCGGAACGACGGTTTTATGGCTCATTCCTCGATCACATGTTTGATAATAATCGTATTGCATAATTGGTCGTGGCAGGGTCCGATTGTGTGTTTCCTTATTCATCCACATTTGATGCACTACAACATTGTATAGGTTTATTAATAATTTATGGAAAAGTTCTCTCACTTGTAAAAGTTCCGACTTCATCAGCCGGACTTATGTGAAAAATTCAATTTTAGCTGAAACTTCGACTTTACAATTAGGGGTTTTCCGGGTGCTGATCACGAATTTGACGACCCGACCCTACCGAATTTCGGCTGAGGGCCACCCGTATCGCGTCTAGCAGGTCTAGCAAGGTGGTCCACCTAAGATCTCCGACTTAAATGAAACTCTGTTTGGGTTGCGTATTTTGCATGCTGATACCGGTCCTGACGCTCGTACCAATTTGGCTATAACTTCGTTTAGTAGGACCATTTGGGACACTGATTACGAATCTGACGTCTCCTCCTCAGATTCCGATCGACTTCGGTAGATTCAGGTCAACAAATACCGAAACTGTCAGTTCGCTATCCGTTGGTTATAAGCCAACGATTTTGATACCGAAATTGCGAAAGTTTGAATACTTTTCTTGGGGAAATCCTCACCCCTTCACTTTCTGTTTTCGCAAAGTCTAAGTCAACACCCAAAATGACAAGTGAAAAGGGCACTATTCCACTTGTTGAACACCAGGGGCCGTATGCTTGTCTCTCCCGGCCGGGCGATGGGCGCCCTTCGCCCGGCAGGGTGTGGGCGAATAGACACACTGAGTTGTGTCTATTCGCACTAACCCGGCCGGGCGAAGGGCGCCCATCGCCCGGCCGGGAGAGACGAGCATACGGCACCAGCTCTCGATTTTTTTCAATCGTTGAAATTCGCTGAAACTTTGCACAGGGGGGTAACTTAGGGCGCTGATCACGAATCTGCTGTCCGATTTCTATGCGGGTGGTCTCGGACCACCCCAACGCTATTTGGGTGGTCCAGTCAGGATCACCAATTCCGCTGATCTTTGCCTATGGGCGTTATTTGGGGTCCAGAACACGAATCTGCTATCCTTTTTTCACGTGGGCGGTCTCGGACCACCCAAATCGCTACTTGGGTGGTCCAGTCAGGATCAACGATTTTGCCGAAACCGAAACTTTGTCTATGGGGGTTTTCTGGTGTCCTGGACACGATGGTGAAGTCCGTTCTTCAAATGGCGGCTGAAGACGGCAGTTATAGGTAAGTACCTACTGACCTTACCCGGTGAAATTCACCTATAACTGCCGTATTCGGCCTCCATTTGAAAAACGGACTTCACCATTGTGTTTAGGACATCAGAGAACCCCCATGGACGAAGTTTCAGCGAAATCGGTGATCCTGACAGGACCACCCAAGTAGCGATTTGGGTGGTCCGAGGCCACCCACGTGAAAAACGAACAGCAGATTCGTGATCAGCGCCCCCAATTACCCCCCATAGGCGAAGTTTCAGCGAATTCCTGGAGCAAAAATTTCTGGCTGAAAAAAATCGAGTGCTGGTGTCCAACAAGTGGAGTAGTGCCGTGGAAAGGTGAGCCTCCTCGCACTACGCTTTGTCACTCTGTAGCTCTTCAACTTCTTCACTCATGTGCACTAGTTGTCTGATCTCTTAGATCTGAGTTACGGCGTCGGTGACGAAGGTAATGGAGCGTTTTCATCAGCCCTTCTTGAGCCAAACGTGCACGACGTTATGTCCATGGAGCTCGCTCATCATGATATGGGAGGTTCGATATTAATAACTATGTGCATATGCTTCGAGCGTTTTATGAATTAATATTTTTTCCAGGATACCTGGATCCGCGAAGTTTCGGCGGTGGAACACTAGGATTTGACGATTACAGCAGTATGTCATATTTTTTGCATGGGTTTGTGCTAGTTGTTATCATTGAAGTGGTGTGTATTTTCAGGTACCTCGTCTCTCTACGATGTTAACAGCTCATTTGGCGACGAGATATCTATCGAACAGAAAGGCATTTTCAGCAACGATGGTGTTTCTTTTCCCCAAGGTATGTTCTTTTTTATAGCTCAGTTTTTGTTGTGTTTATTGGTAGTTTTGTCTTACAGTAAACACTAATCCACCAGTGAAAGCTGCTGTTCGGATGGAACATCAACCGCCACCAGTTCAACCCAGTAAATTGGAAAACACCGTTAGGTTTGTGTCTATATTCCATTGTGTGCTAAACGTCAGCACCTCCCGTAATGATCAGCACCTCAATTTTTAGGTATGATCCACCGCGCAACGTTCCAACCTACCCGGTCAAAACTGCTGATCCTTCCACATGTACGCAGTACGCTCCCGTCAGGACGTTGCTCAGGTATCAGTTGACCTATAGAGTCATTATATCAGCAAAATCTGAAGTCATTGAAATGCGTCAGTTGTATTCTTCTCCTCTTACAGTTCTTCCATGAAGTCTCATGGGGCTTCGAGTCGACGAACAACATCTAGGAGCACTCAGAAGAAGGAGGCGATAGATCCAAAGCGAGTTGAAGACGAAGTAGCCAGGTGAGTCTCGTGCTCTCTCAGCAAGTTACTTTATTCCTGTTTTTTTTTTTTGCGATCGTATACTATTTTGTTAAAGTTTCCTCTTTTCCTTTTTGACTTTCTTTCTTTCAATTTCTTCTTCGTTTCTTTTATTCTCTCTATTCGTTATTCACGTTCATAGTCATAAGTGTCAGGCTTAGATTTCGCATTTTTCCACCAGCAGTGCTAACATGAAGGAAGCAAACTGTCCTATTCCATTCGTGCTTCTTTTCAGGAACGTGTCTCAGATATTGTCAGCCACCAAACAACAGCGGCTCGCCATGGAAGCTCAGCAGCGTAGTGGCAGTGTTGCGCCGCAGCCACAGCGGATTGCGTATGCATGTCCCGACTGTCACAAGACTGTTACCAGCGCTAGGAATCTGCAGGCACGCAACGTTTTTTATTTGCATCCGTTTATTCCTTATTCCTTTCATTCGTTGTTGCATCGACACCCGACTTTGATATAAACCTTTTTTATTCGGCCAACGTTTCGGCCGTATAGGCTTCGCTATGTCCTGGAAATCAGTGACATTTGAAAACTTATCGTCCCGAACACCATTTAGTTTTAGAGTCATTGTCCTGAGACCAATAGGACGGAATGAAGTAAAATAACATAGTAACACAATTTCTGCTAGAACAACAGAAAAGGTTTGTATCGTGTGTCGCTAAAGAAAACTAAGTATGCCGAGATCAAAACTAGATCATGGAGAGTAATTTGAGGTGGTTTCAGCGTCATCGTCAGACATGTACCGCAAGAGGTAATAATGGTAGTGGTGTTATGGCAATTCCTTCCTCCTCAGTGCCCTCATCAGTAGCGATGTGCCCAGTTTCTACCTCAGTAATGATATCTCCTACGTCTTCGTATTCCAATCTATCCTACAGCAATTATAACCTCGTGAGTTTCTCCGATTTTCTCCGGAAAGATTTAGCCTCATGATTTTTTTCCAGTCCACAGATGATCAACATTATACCGAGTGGTCTCGAAGTAACAGCTACTCAGCACCACAGTCTGTATCTAGTCAGCACGATCGTTGTCTCAACGAACCTGCAGATCAGCTTGGTACGCTGGATCCAAACAGGTAAGAATTTCAATGCCGCTGCTTTCGTCTGAAGTTTGTTGACTGGTTTTTCCGATCAATTTAGTCCAGTAATTCTTCGCTTTCTCTCACCCAGGATTGTGCTTCACTATTAAGTTGTAGAACACGGTGCAATTGTTTCGACTAAGTTCTACCACATGCAATTAATTTCAAATGGAATATTAAGCAATTCGCTGGGTTGGGGCATCAAACGCACAACCCTCACTTTTTATAGCAGGTATTTTTGAAATGTCGGCGTTTATGTTTGAGATTCCTAACTTTGATTTCTTTGGCCCTCCATTTACACGAAGCGTCGTTTTGGTTCTAACCTTTTGAAAGAGTGAATATGAATAACAGCAGCAGTTTTTTGTATATGTGTGATCATATATCATGGAGGCGCATTCTACGAACTTTCGTTCTAAACTTCCTAAACAATAGGTGTAGGTTTGCTGACTGCCCAGAAATATGGGACGCATATATTGTTAGCTAGCCCAATAATTATGGATAAAATGGTTCTGGTCTAAGTAGGATTTCAAAAATATTCGAAATTGTGAAACTGTCTAGGATAATCAGTGAAGCTCCACGTGTTCCTAGTTGTTGGGTTCTTAATCGTGTGTGTGTTACTTTTGCACGATGCATTTCTTCGATTTGGAACATATCTTTGTGACTTTGTATTTTATGTCTTTTCGCTTAAGTTGATAGGAATTACAATTTAATGACACTCCTTCATATGTAACGTATAATTGCAGCATTTCTTGTCGACTCGAGGATGCTTGTCTACAACCTCTGTCTCTGGATCTCGACGAACCTCGAGCACTTTCAAGTAGTGGCTCGACAAGTTCGGCATCAACCGGTACACATTCGACGGGCGCCGTGTTTATGTAAGTGAGCTTCAATATGTGTGTGACTTTGTATTCTATGTTCATGTGAGTTTTTCCTTCCCAGGTGCGAGTCATGCAAAAAATCGGTTTCGTCCCTACGTAGCCTAAAACGTCATCACACAACCTGCAAGCAGTACATTGCTGAAAATGGCCCTCCAGCGGAAAGCGAGTAAGTTCTTCATTTCTTCTACTAATTGTAATTGTGAGTAGGGAATTCACGTGCCGATTGCGAAGCATTCTCTAAGTTTTCCACTTTCGGCACTGCAGCAGTGCATTGTGGTTGTTTGCACTTATACTGTCAGCCAGTTTTTTTTTCGTTCTTGAAATCCTGTCGAGTTGATGTTGTGTGGTCTTTTTGTTGTAGTGGTGATTTTTGATTTTCAGCCATTCCTCACCATCACAGAGCGATATTTCACCGTCAAATTCTGGTGACGTGATTACACCAGCTATGGTGAACTCTTCTGTTGCTGGCTTATCGCGAGCCGCTCCAAGCAGAGTTCATCTTCCGAAGCGGATCGCCGCAGTTCCCACCGTAATCTCGGATCCACATCGGACAGATCCATGTGCGAAAGCCCCTCCTCAGTTACCGCTCGTAACGTCATCGTCATGCCGTTGTTCGCTCTCCGACTGCGTCTGCACTCCTTCAACCTCTCCTCAGCAGTCTGTGTCGTGGTGTGTTTTGTGTCAGCTCGATTTTTTTCAATATCGGATCAGATTTGGTGCTCAAAGAGGCGCTTCGTGTCAAGGTTACGGTGACCGTGAACTTGCATGTTTGCATTTGATGAAGAAATGCTCAGCGTGGCCCATTCCGTTGTAACAACGGCGGGGTTGTGTTGACGAAGCCAAGTAGAGATTCTTGGACCTGGCGGATTTTCTGCTGAAAAGGTGGAGAGAAACTTTGCAGTTAAAAGATGAAGACTATTTAGCGGCTCATTGGAAAGGGAGTTTGAAAACATTATGAGTAGCGGCTTTAGTGGACACCTTAGCATCGCTCAAACATCAAACGATTGATTTCTACTAAATAATAAATATTGGGGGGGGGGGCGGTAGAACCGCTTGTAGTAACACACCCGCATTTCTTTTCACTACGCATCGAGTTCTCATCAAAGAAGCAAAGAGTAAAGCTTGTGGAAAAAATAAACGGTAGGATGCTGGATGGATTTTGCGTGCTTGGTTTCCCCATTATGAGTTTGCTTCAGCTCACTGAGAACTTGGAATTCCCTGGGGCTGTGGGTTTAAAAATTGTGAAGTTTCTGAAGTCCAGTGAGTCTGTCAGTTGATTTTCGTAGATCACGGTCTCTTTTAACATGAACTTTTTGACGTCACTTTTTAAATGTATGGAACACGTTAAAAAGTTTTTGAACTACAATGTAATCAAAAGTGCGTTGTTTTAGTTCGGACGCTATTTACATTGATTTAAGTTGACTATTCATTGGAAACTTGCGTTCCTTATTTTCTTTTGGAGACACTTTGACGATATTCTTTGTGGACAATAGGTTAGGCAGTCATGAATTCAGTGAGATTCCGGCAATTACAAACGTTGGAGCTAGCTCGCAGAATGCTTCAAAAGTTCGAGTATCACAATTTGTGGTGATTTTTTTTCTCCCTACAGTGAAGGTTATCATTGGACAAAAATGCAAATATTAATGTGGTATTTTATCTTGAATAGCAGTTGAAGTAATGAGCAGTACCATGTTCAGCATTCCAAAGATGGCTGGTAACAACAACACCTGTGAAGACTGCAATCGACAGTTGTGCTCGGCAAGTAATCTGAAGCGTCATCGTGCTACGTGTAAAATTGTCATGCAAAAGTGAGCTAATAATGTCACAATTTTCCCGTAAGTTTTCCTCAAGTGAACTTGGATATTTCAGGCAGTATTCAAAAAGCGGCGGTATGGTGTCTCCAGTTTCGAAACCAATGCAGCAACAGGTTGGTAAAAACGTTTATGGCAAATTGATAGACACAGTCCATTTCTCAATTCTTCCCGTTGAAATTTCAGAAGTGGCAGTCAGTAGAAATAGCTGCCAGAGAAAGAATGATTATTGATCGATCGTACGCTGCTGCGTTAGCTGCAAGTCAAGAAGCGCACCAACATGCTCATCAGCCGCAGTCGCAGGTTATGGGACGAACGTCGGAGAATTCGGGAGCTTTCGTCATTGTTCAGGACCAAGGAATCGTTGGAGAGCGGCCATGGGTAAGTTTTCGTTCATTTCTTGGTCATCGCATTTTCTTCATTTTATCCGTTCTTTCCATTCTCATCACCTAATTTCATCAGACATAAGTGTCAGTCAACATTAAAGTTAATTCAAGGGTTCTTTTTTCACCAATGTGTTCCAGATAACAGTTGGCGAACATCTGCGTGCTCAACACATGCAGCAAAAGGTGCTCGAGGCACAAAGCCTTCAGAACCAGACTACTACTGCTTCTTCTGGCCTCCCTCCAACAGATCAACGGTATGACACCGAAGAATCACAAAAGAGTGAAGCAAATGAAATGGTAAGAACGAAACACTCCTTGTGCTATTATTGTTTGTTTCTTCTCGAGAAGATCCTGTAGTCACAAAAGAAAACTTGCTTCCAAATAAATCTAAAGGATTTTCATCGTTTTTCGCCATTAGTTCAGTCTCTTTCAGTGGGTGTTTTACCATTGTACGCAGTACTTTTTTGAAAACTTTCGTAGATTGGTATGAGCTGCAGGTCCCATGTTTATCTCCAAAACAACACAAAGTTGCTAGCAACGCTCGTGCATCCTCACTTTACTTGAAAGGAAAATAAAAGGGAATTGAATGGACTTGAACTACAAAATGTTTCATTCTTTCTGTTCTCATAATGTATTTTGAAGATTTCTTTTTTGGTGCATGATAAGGTGAAATCAGTGAGTCCAACCACACTCGGATTTTTTGAATTAATTCTTAGGAATTTAGGGAATGTGACCAATAATTATAATTCGTGCAGTATTTGGCTACATAAGACCTATAGTGTCGCTAGAGAAACTTTATGGTGCCTTGAGGACGTTTGTGCAATATGTGCGCTTATCTTTGAAAATTACCTTTTGCCCTGTTAACTGCAGCATAATTCTCCGTGGTCCAAATAAGCCATCATCTATATTCCCCATCTTTAAAACGCTGCCGTTGTTCTTATATCTCTGATGGCTTTCAATGTAATAATTAGCTAACATTGGGTGTTAGCGTATCGATTAGAACCTCCAATGGGAACGAATCATTGATAGCATATGGCCATTTATTAATGTAACACCTATAAGCTTTGAAATAGTGGGAGAAAGTAGGCGAGCGTAACGGATATGTTTCACTTTATATGAGTTTAGGGTAGGTTGCAGTGGATATCCTCAGAGAGATTGCTATCTATTTTACGTGTGTATTCAATTTCATAACCGGGTGAATTCCGTTATTTCGGAAATATTCTTAATTCTTAGGCATTCGAAACGTCTCTCTACATGTTGAATGTTGTACTGTTCCACTTAATGAGGTAGATCAAGCTTCAGGAGAGCGATGAGCTGCATGGTTCGGAGGAAATGGGTGAAGAGAAATTTCGAACGCAAGATGCTGGTCATTTGGAACGGAAGCCGTCCGTGAATTCGTACAAGTGCACAAATATGATATCCCGTCTTCCAATGACTTCACAACAATCGTCTGTTCCACGATGTTCGTCCACTGTGGAGCAGAAGCCCATCTTTGAGTAAGTTCCCTTAGTGTAGCCAGTGATGCTCTCCTCAGATCATGCAGACTCTGTTTTTGTCCAAAAATTGCGTTTCTGGTTTTACCTATCACTAGTTTTTTAGTGCCAAAACTGGAGGAGCCGGATGTCAGACAACTCAACGTACGTCTACGCCCATAACCCCTCTGGAGAGCATAATTACAACGCAACCACTACCAAGGTTTGTTGTTATATTTGTATGCTACTATTTTTGTACTTTGTTCCATTGTGCAAGGGAAGTCATGGAAGTGACAGGAGTGATTGTCTCTACGAAGCAGTAGGCTTTTGTGGAGTTGGACAAGTTGCTCGAAGCTCAAACGAATTTTGCGGAATTCGTTTGTTTGTAGTCCAAAAAAGTGACTAGAAATCGTGCTTAAAATCTCTGTGGACGGTATTGTTTAGATGTCGTGGATAAACCTGTCCTTTCGCTGGATTAATTGTGCAAAAGCGAATATCTCTCCGGCCTTTTGAGGGATCTTGAGGGATCTGATATTATCTAGTCCTTATTCAGAGTAGTAAAGTAGAGAAATTTTAACCCGTGTTATAATTTTCTTCGTTCTAATTTAGAACTATTGTCCATCTCCATTCCATTGTTATTATGAAGCGATTGTTATTATGTTAAATTACCACGTATTTCCGTTCCTATTTAGAAGAAATTGAACGAGAGTTATCGCAAGTTTGCATTGTAATCTTGGAAAATGTAACGCTATTTAGTGAACGTTTGAACACTTCGTTCGGAGCTCCAAGAGAACTGGGCGAAAGGCGCAGCTCAGATGCTATACAAACTAGTGTGCCTACTGTTACCTCGGGAGGGCTTCTGTCATCCAGTCGTCAGCCAGCACCACTTACGTCGGAATTCCAGTGTCCAGAATGCATGAAGACGTACGTAGGAGTTTGTTCTACTTTTTCTTTGATTTTCTGCTTGTTCTTTTGCGATATTTTTTGTTTAGTTCAATTTCAAGCGTTCCTTGTTTTCTAGATATTCCTGTCGCAAGAACGTGAAGCGTCATCGCATGGCCGTGCATAAACTGTCCGCCGAGGAAGTTTCGCGTCCTATGAGTGCAGCTCAGTCCGTCGGCAGTCTTGGCGATTCGCCTCCTTTATCGCAGCAGCTTGGACAGCAGATTGCCAATCAAATGCCCTTACGGAGGAGCGAATATAAACCTGATGGCCATGCGATTTCTCCTCAGCAGCACATCATTCAGCAACCGAGATATCAAGACAGGGTTCGATTCCACAGCGTTCCCGAGTCAATTATGAGATTATCTTTCTACATCCAGGTGACAAACTCGTGGTTGAATCCTCAGCAAATGCAACATTCGCCCTTGGAGATGCGCTGGTCGAGGTCCAGAGAGTACGTGGATGACGAAGAAAGCGCAGAAACCGCAAGGATTGCTGCAGAATTGAAGCGCAGCGCTGAACAGGAGGCATGTTTCCGTTACAGGCGGATCGGCGTTTTGTTTTGCTGGGTATCTGTCAAATGGAGCATTTAGATGGCGGAGATTGAGGGCAAGAAGCCGCGCACCGAATTGGCCGAAGCTGATACGACATTCCATGAAGAATCAGACTCTGGGTAAGTGCTCATTGAATGTTGTGTGATCGATTTCATTCAATTCGAGTGAGCGTTGTTCTCCATTTAGATCGTCCATTATGCATGATTCAACCAGAATGCAGTCATTGGCAACATCGGTTGCTGGACAGCAACAAAATGCCGCTGTTCTTCATGCTCATTCAACCTTAAGTTCCTGGGTGGAACAAAAGCGTATGTTGCAACATTTTAGGTTTTCAGTTCTGGAACGCTTTTTTCTTACGTACTTTAGGAGTAAGTTGTCCTCCTTTTATCGTGGCGTGCTTACCTTTCTTACCTTCACAGCTCATTTTCATCGTATTTATCTGATTCTGTTTTTGATGCCGAAACTTGATGCTACGCGCTCGTCTCAGTGTTTCTCCAACTTTCAAATGTTAACTGTTCTAGATACAGCCTTTTGAGAATATTTAAATCCCCATGAAAACCTTCGTGAAAATGATTCGAATTCCTAGTTATGATCTTGGTGATAAGGATGTACCTTTATGATGTGCTTTTGCTTTATGATAGTGGTTGTGGTCGAACTTCGAACGTGCCCTGCCAATTTTGTGACCGTCGACCGCACGTAGCGGAGGAGCAGCATGTGCGTTACCTTTTTCAGAGGCACCTTCGTCCCACGAGACGCCTCATGGGTCTCGATCGTCGTCAACGGTCCAATCTAACCTATCGGCAGGCCGCACCAACAAAAGACCACCCCATGTCTGCATCGATTGTAATAGGTTGGTTTTCCTTTTTCTTACTCGAGTTGCTTTTGGTTAAACTTTTCCTTAAGTTTATTCGCTATAAGTAAGTTTCGTTTCACTCATGTTATTTTATTTGTCACGATTCGCGATACTATTTTGTTAACTTGTTAGGCAGGACTGTAAAATTCTTAGTGCAACTGCCAGCGTGTCTTACGACGGAGATCAGTGAGCTTCCCTCTACGACTCCCAGGTTAAAATCACCGATTTAACTCAAACATTCTCTTATTCGGGGTGCTGATCACGAATCTGACTTTTGTTTCTGAATTTGGGGCCGATTTGCGTTGGTGACAGTAGGTGTGGGTCACCTACATAAGTACTAGAAGACATTGTGCTGTACGCGTACTTTATCGGCCATAGCGTAATTGGGATCTAGCGTATGAGGGGGAAAAAAAGGTCTAGCGAAGGGACTGATCCCTGATCATCTGATTGTGAGTCCTACACGCTAGCCCACTGAACCATCATGGTTCTTTTTTCGGCGGTGGCGATTTAGAAGCCACTTCGCAACCGGTTAGTGGTAGAGGCTTTTCACCTTTTTGGTCCGCCCACTAGCATTTAGCAAAAACAAACATACCGTTATAATTGTTATTTGATGCTCTACAAAATCATGTAGGTGTCGATGAGAAGGTTTGGGGAGCTTAATGACCTCCCTTGTTAGTTGTGTCGGTTGATGACGAACACACGATTGAAATAGGAAAACATAGAAACGTTCCAATTATCGCTCTTACTCTTTTCTTCGCCCGTCACGAGATGCTTATATGAATAGCTTGGTGGGAATCTAGAACGAGGGATTGATCTTATTTTGATAGGGCTTAGTGTTATGCTCGTTATCGCCTCACTAATGAATTATCCTTCTTTATATTCCAGAGTTCTTTCTTCTGACTACTCGCTTCGTCGTCATCGCTTGACATGCATCGAGGCTCGCAATAATAGCGCGAATCAGTCTTCGACTTCATCTGGAGGGACCAATTCCAACGCGTCTACACTAAGTGAGGATTCCGTGCACCTGCAAGACGTAATGCTGGGAAGCGCATGCATTGGAAATGAACGAGCTACGGTTGGTTTGGAAACTGTTCATATTTTTATATATGTGAAAGGGGAAACTCCGCCTCTCAATCCGTTTAGTCAATATCACTACCACCAAGTAAAAATTATGATGAAAATTAACGTGTTTCCGGAAGTCTCCCGTTTTTATATCTGTACTTCAACGTCGATTCTCGCAGGATGTTGGTCTTTGTAGGAGTCGATGGGGATATCGGATCCGATGTTGAGCCATGTTGCTCTATCGACACCACTGCATCATCAAGGCGTGCCGTTTAACCGCACAACGTCGTTGAGCGGGTCAGGAACGTCGTCCGCTGTCGACGAGTGGTACGAGCGTCACTCACTTCGGAAGACTGACGATGTTCCAGATTCAACTACAAGCCAGAGGTATGTCTCCTCGTATTCGTATGGGCCCTATTCTTCATTTTCCATTAGACAATTAATTTTCTCGTTCCTTAGTCAAGTTTGTGGTCTTTTTAATTTTGGTTTTCTGCGGAATGCAATCGTTCTCGTTAGGCTGGTCAAAATACTATCATGAGACAGATCCCTTTTCCTTGTAGCTCTGTAACTGTTAATTGCTTCAAACATTCTCTCCCGGGGACACTTTGTGCAAAATAAATGAATTCGGGTTTCTAGACTCGACCGCTCAACGTCTCCGGGCATTCTTACAACCCCAGAAAACTCGCAGCCTGGATGCCTTCAGTACACCAGGAAGCGTGCCAATTCGGGAAATAGTAGCGCTCCAAATGACAACCAAGTTCGTCCGCAACAGCACAAGCATTTGTGTCAGGTTAGCTTTTCTATTCTGTAGGAGAACAACTGCCTAACATTCGCTATGTGACTTCGCTACATTTTGATACGATTAGTCCAACGGTCCAAGTAAACAAGAACGACCCTACCGTCACTTCTACAAATGTTTCTTCTTGAGTTTTATGCGATGTGGTTATTGTTGCATAAGCATGATATTTTGGTGCGTTCGCAAAGATGGAACTTTGGAATTAGATGCTCACGTATACATGTTTTTATGCTTCATTACTATGCCATAACAAGAGCTTTTCGTCAGTTTTCGGTATTCTGCTATTTCTCGCACTTCTGTTAGGAATTTGTCGTTATTGACCGAGCTAAAAATGTCGTTGTTCGTGGTTGCGCTTATTTGAAGTGATAGTTGTGGTGGTGGTGGCATGGCGTTGTGAAGTTTGTGGTTTAGTTCTCCGGGTACGGCGAATCGATACGAGTTGTTGCGTCCAATTCTAGCATGGAATGTTCTTCTAGCAGTAGTGGTCGTTGTACCGTCAAATCCAATGGAATTTGATTCGTTCAGCTTCACCTCATTGCACTATGATATCGTGTTTTATAATAACGTAGCAGTGTGTAGACTGTTCTTTTCGTTACTACGCAGGTCTCGTTGTGGAGCATCGATTTTATTTCTATTGTATTCTTGGAGAATTCGTCCCCGATTTCTTAAAACCTTTATCCTTGTTTTGACTCCATTCAAAATTAGGTTTTCCTGTTCAGGGGACCTTTTCTCTTTCATCGCATTTGCGAGATGTAAAGTAACTATCCGGCGTCGAGCCATATTGGGGACCAGTTCTTCAACATGTCCTGAATCCTATATCTGGAACGATCAATATGCCCATCATCTCTGCTCGAGAGTTCTCCGTTCCGAATTGTTGTTGAAAAAATGCGAACCTTATAGAATGTAATTAGTAGAAATTCTTTACGTTGAAGCTAACTACAGAGCACAACACTTAATCGTGGAGTGCTCCCTTACTATGGATGTGAAGCACTTAAAAGTGGGCGTGGCGTTCTGATTCATCAACTTATCGTTCTGCAAGCTACTTCTAACCTCTGCATCTCACCTGGTTCAGCGATCCCTTTTCCCAACGTTTCACCAATATTTCATCAACATTTTATTTCACAAAGTCGCGCAACTCGGAACGGAGAGATGAACCCCGACATTCGGTGAAACCTGTGAGCACGCTTTTCTTGTTCAAGATGGTCGATACCGTTCAGCTTTTTTGCTGTTGTATTTTCTTCTTCAAAAATTATAGCTCCTTTGCGGTCATGGCAGTGTTCGTCTGAGAATGACAACCTATGTAGCGCTTAGCGCCTTTAGTGAAATTTGTTTCCCAAGTCGCGCCTCAATTTCTTGTTGAACCTCTGTTGTTAGCCTCTGACCCGTATTTGTTTGAATTCACTATTCTTCGGTTTCAAGTCTTTGCTTCAGGTCGCATCTGGTCTCTCTGTTTCGTTTGAAACTACTAGTGTTGAAATAAATGTGAAAGTTAAGAGTTATGTGGTTGAACGCAAACAAATTGAGTAGTAACGCCGTTAGCGAACGCTTCTTGTTGGCAGATATTTTGTAATTGTTGATTTTAGTCATGTGGAAAGTTCTACTCGTCTGAGTGGAATCTAGAGCGACATCGGAGAGAGTCTTGCCCTGTGAAAGGAAAAGGACCATCGCCTGCTCAGGAACCGTGAGTTCTCATTTTGATCGAACATATTGCCATTGTTTCTCTGCTGAGTGTGAAATTTTTTATTCCAGTGCCGATAACGCCGTGAATGATGAAACAAGCGTGCAAGTTGGTCATACGTTATTTCTTCTCTCACGGTCCGCACTTTCACGAGCGTCAGCCTATTTCGCCCAATTGTTCGCCATGCATGATCCGTCCAAAGGAGAACTGAGGCTCGAACTCGATCCCACTCACTTCCAATCATTACTGGATGTCTACAACAACCCCAGTAATCTGAATCGTAAGCTCACCAGTTTTTATATCTACAATAGTCCTTTATGGCGTACCCTAACGTTGAGCTGATTCTAGAGGGCAATATTGACGCTGTGGTGGTGTTAGCGAATCGACTGAAGTTCAGCACCGTTTTCGATAGCTGTGAGCGATACATTGCCGAACAGGTAGGTAATGTGTCACCTCAGTTACTTGTAGAAAACTCAGTTCTGATTACGTTGAGCTCGTTTTTTCAACTTTGAATTGTTCCGGTATCTGGAAGGGTGACGCACTTCTTTTTGATGCCTATGAGGAATGCCATTTTGTCCCACCTTCTTTAATATTCTTCTTTAGATAAGATTTCAAACTTCGCACTTATATACTTGATGTAGAGCGAGATGGTTGTGTATTTTTGTCCTGTTTTTACATGCACTCCTTATTTATATTGATAGTTAGCAATGTTGCCTAGTTTCTTCTTTCTGAAGGCTCAATCTTTACTCACTGAGCTTGTGTCTTGCTTTTTTATGATATTTGATGGGTGCTATTATTTTCTACTGAACCAATCGATATGGATTCAGTTTTCCGTTCTACTCTACCTCTACTAGCTTTTAGTTACTGCCCAGTTCATTTATTGTTTTGAATTTAGCTACCGCAAGTCTCCGTGATGCACGCTATTCGTCTTGCGGAACAATTGAAGCTTTCGTCGATCAAACAACGGCTTTTCGACACTATATCAATTGACGTGTTTAGGTAAAGTTTCTAGTATACCACTTCAGAGTACTATTAATTGTACATATCAAACGGTTTGTTCGTAGGTCCTTGGCCTCGGATGAGCAATATAAGAAGATGGACGCCGAGCTGAAGGCGGAACTCCTTGAGAAATGGGGAACGTTTCTTTGATTTTTGTCATTTCAGTCCTATTCGTCATAGTATCAGTGTTCCTTTCTTATTTAATAATAATATTGCTGTTATTTTGAATGGTTTCTAAGATCAATTATTGGAGGATCGCCTCTCAACTTGATTTGTATCTTTTCTAGTGGTTGATCATGATTCTGTGCTATTAGTACAGTGAATGTTCAATGATGACATTTTCCCAGCATGTGCGGTCGCCTTTTCTGTTCCCAACAACGATGACAGTGGAAGGGCTGTCATTGAGTGTTGCGTATTCCCATTGTTTCGCGTTTGTGATAGTTTTCATTTGTTGTTGTGAGTTGTTCCTGATATTATGCTGATATCCCTACTCATGGCTTTTACTCTGTGTTTTTCTTTTCGTTTGTATTGTTAGCTGATCTAGCGTTTTACTGCCAAAGTACTCCTGAGCTGATAATTTCGGTGTGCACCGATCTCACGTAGTTTTACACATTTGAATATATATTTTCCAGTGATTGGGGAGGGGAGACACAAGTCTATAGGATAGTTGAAGTTTTTGCGATTGGATTTGATTTAGGCTTTGGTTATGAGCCTCTTGATTTTGTCCAGCTACGCTTCATCATTCGCTAAAGGCGCGTTGGCTCACCTGGTGGGATTATGTTCTGCGGTGCTTGTTGGCTAAACTATTACTTCGATTTGAAATTTAGTGATCGAAATGGAGAAAAAATCGATATCTCTGGATCTACACTTACTGTTCCGCTTTTAGACTTGGAACTTCGAGGGGGATTATGTGAAACATGGTCTAAACGGGAAAGTGAACCGAGGCTCAAGTCAAAGTCTAAATTGTACCTCCATATTGTGCGAATTAAAGTCTTACTATATTCGTTGTGAATTGTTTGATCCGGTTCGTGCAGTTTCTGTCGGTCTCATCGTCATCCACCCTTATACACGGCCCAAGTCGAACTAATCGTACCCAACCTCATATATTCCATGCCTAGTGATCTCATTCATCAACTGATATTTATATGAACGATTCTTCTATATTCTTCTGTAATTATTCTACATGTATTTTTCCGCGTACAGTATCTCGGCAGTGTTGTGTCTGCCAATGGACTGTCCTCCTCATATCATCGTTTGGTGTGATGTGTTTGTGCGTGAGCGTGAGTGTGGGTGTGGGTGTTTGGTTGATTGCATGTGTTTAAACACCGTTCGCGAACGCATATTGTATCACACGAGCGTCTATTTCCAAGTTGTATTCTCGAGAAGATTCTTCACGTCTGATTTCGTGATTCGCCGTAAACATCTAATGGTTACTTAGTGCTCGTATAGTAAAATTTCTATACCATTGTTATGTTATTGTTGGCGGAGAGGTCAATCGATACTTATTTGTTTTTGCGGTAACACGACATGCTAACAGCTCAAACTGAATTGCAAATTATGGAGGACGGTGGAAGCGCAAGAGCTGCCTCAAAATTGAATGTAATGAATATTGCAGACAGTATAACGTGAAAGCGAGGAGGCTTGGGGAAGCTCATGAGATGAAGCAGAAGTGAACACCCGGACCCAGTTCCATAAACGGCTTACTGGCTGAATGTTAGGTTGTAATGATAGATGTGTCATTTTTCGGACCTTATTTTCATGGTGTCATAAATGAGCTTAGGGCTATATTCCATTTTCTTATTTTAAGCACCATTGGAAGGAGCATATCTTTCTCTAGCGAAAGCGAGGCGGATTGCACCACAAACGCAGTAACAGAAAGATCTGGTCGGATATTATGAGGATTTCTAATGTACATGTCTTCCTTTATCGTATGGTCAGGAGGAAGCAGGAAAAGGCAGACTAGTAAAGTTGCAATCACCCAGACCATGAGCATTGTCGAGATTCAGTTGAAATCCAGCTTTGAGAAGGTCTTCGGGGCTCATCGATTCGAAAAAGGTGTGCATTTCGCTTCTGATTGTAACAAAGAACCAGTTATTCGTCGCAAGTCAGTAGTCAATAGAGACGCCGCTCCGTAAAGTTCTATTCGATGAACTGGCAACCTCATTCGCTCACAGGATGTAAGCTTGAAATCTCAGCGACGCGGGAGCATCTCCGAACGGCACAATAAGCAAGACAGGGCGATCATCAAATCCGACGGCTGTCGGTCTAGAAGCGATAAGAATGAAAAATTCCCTTGCATCTTGAGCTAATTCATTTTTTGGAGGGGAGAATATGTAAGACTACAAGCTTCCGTGATTGTAAGAAAAGTCGCATTTGGTGTATGTAGAATGGTGAGAACTCCGACCTACGTGCCGTTCTACTGCACTGGATGTCCTCAATCTAACACTTGTTTATTGGCTCTGTCCAACCGTTGGCAGCCGTCGGCAAGGGCAAGGATATCGTAAACCTTTGAGACAGCATATAAGAGTATGTGTGTTCTCTCCGTAGTTGAAATTTGGCTTTTTCAGTACATCCATATCTGTCGTGAAGCCGTGGAGGATTGTCCGGCTTATGTGGGTGATTGGACACGAACATGGTCGGTATTTACTACTTCTTTTTCAATTTTCATCACCCTAATGTAAAGAACCTAAATGTTTCATTTACTGCTCTCAGTCGAAGGGGCGGCTTGTTGGAAGGAGTTGAATAGAGAACGGTCGAATTCTCGTAGTTCAGTGCTCTGTTACATCTCTTCTTGTGTTCGATTTTCATCCGCTTTCTCGAGAGCTGTACGAGGATCTTCGAGAGTTCAAGGCTTTGTTTCCTGGACAAGGTAGTAGTAGGAAGAGAGATCGCAAAAACTTCTTCTTCTTCTTCTTCTTTAGCGTTTGTCCCGCTTTGAAGCAGGGTCCGCTTTACCAATCCTCTGACGCCATACCGCTCTATCCCGCGCGTGGTCTGGATGAATTCTTTCTACCTTCAGGTCTACGTGTATCGTATCCAGCCAGCGCTGCTTCGGGCGTCCTCTTGGTCTTGTACCTTGTATGTCGAGACCGAGTCCAATCTTGCATACCGTGTCGTCACTTGCTCGGAGCACATGCCCGTACCACCTCAGACGGGACTCGCGAAGTTTGTCGGGTATTAGAGCCACCCCAAACCTTTCCCTTATCTCAGCGTTAGTCTTACGATCAAGTCGTGTTACGCCTGCCATCCACCTCAACATCTTCATTTCCATGACGCTGAGGCGGCGCTCGACTTCTTTGGTGGCAGGCCAGCACTCAGCTCCGTACAGAGCAACCGGCCGTACGACTGTCCGGTAGATCTTCGACTTCAATCGTTCCGGTATTTTTCTGTCGCAAAGTACGCCGGTGGACGCACGCCACTTCGTCCAAGCGCTGCTTAGTCGAGCGTTCACTTCGCTGCTGAGGTCTCCATCGCAGGCTATCGTTGAACCGAGATATTTGAAGGTTCTGACCCTTACAAGTTCTGTTCCTTCAATCGCAATTGTACCAGGGTCATTCACCTCGGTCGAAAGGTACTCCGTCTTCCTTACATTGAGGCGAAGACCGAACTGCGCCAGTCGATCACTCCACGCTTGCACTAGCACTTCGAGCTCATTCTTGTCGTTGGACGCAAGCATTACATCGTCTGCATAAAGCAAAGTCCATGGGACAGGTCTCTGCAGCTCCTTCGTCACGGCATCCATAACAACAATGAAGAGGAGAGGAGAGAGTGGTGACCCTTGGTGGACTCCAACCGAGATTGGAAATTCTGCTGAAATCCCAGCAGCTGCCCGAACTCTGCTCCTCGGGTCGGTATACAATATCCGTACCCAATTTATAATCTCTTCAGGAACGAGCTGTTTCCGTAGTGCGTACCAGATCACCTCATGCGGCACGCGGTCAAATGCCTTTTCTAGGTCCAGGAACGCAAGATGCAGAGGTCTTTGCTTCTCCCTGTGCTTCTCTATTAGAAGTCGAGCCACATGGATGGCATCGGTGGTGCTACAGTTGGCAACAAAGCCGCACTGATTCACGGAAAATTCAACGATGTCTCGGAATCGTCTGTCAATTATACGCTCAAACACTTTCATAGTGTGAGAAAGCAGACGAATTGGTCTATAAGTAAGACAGTCTGCTGGACTACCCTTCTTCTTCCAGATCGGAATCGTCGTGCTTGACTGCCAATCTGTGGGCATCTTCCTTTCCGCTATGATCTGGTTGAAAAACGTAGCGAGCCAGTTGGCGGAATTCCAATGGCGTGACTTCCACAGTTCTGCGGCCACGTCGTCCGGTCCCGTTGCCTTACCAGGCTTCATCTTCCTCAGCGCCAGCACCACCTCTTCAGCCGAGATGGGCAAGATTGGACCAGCTATAGGTTCAGCGTGAGGAAGCGGGGGATGAGGAAATTCTTCCGTGGAGATCTTCTCAAAATAGTCACGCCATCGTTCCATGACCTTCTTAGTATCCATTAACAACTGGCCGTGCTCATCATTAACACCGTGGAACTTCTCGACATCTTCGGACTGCCGCTGTCGAGTCCTCGCAAGTTTGTAAATAAGCCGTTCACCGTCGCGCGTTTCGAGTCTTCTGTTAACTTCATCGTAGTGAGCAGCTTTTGCTATGGCCACGGCCTTCTTAGCTGCTCTCCTAGCTTCCCGGTACGCGGACCAGTTTGCGGCTGTTTTATTGCAGAGGAAGACGTTGTAGAGGCGTTTCTTCGCCCGAACCTTCTCCTTGACTTCTTCCGTCCAGAGCCACGTCTGTCTGTCAATCATACGTCGACCTGGCTTGGTCACTCCTAGTTGGGACCGTGCAGCTTCGTAGACCACGGTTTTCATATCCTGCCACGTGCCGTCGACATCCACAATCGGGGGCATCCGTATTCCACCGATAACTTCGGCTTCCTTTTCCTTAAGACGCCACCACTTGATGCGCTCATGTCCACACCGCTCGATCCTCATTTGTTTTGGCGGAGTGAATTTCATCGTGCAGATCAAAGGCCGATGTTGTGTAGCCACCGTCTCGTAAGGCACTACCTTTGCATCGCTGACAAACTTAGCGTCGCGACGTCTTGCGAGCACGTAATCGATCTGCGACCTCGCATTTCCGCTGTAGAACGAGATCAAGTGTGACGGACGCTTACGGAATGTCGTGTTCGTGATGACAAGGTCGTGCGAGCATGCATACTCGAGAATGCGCTCGCCATCTTCGTTCCGTGTTCCGTATCCAAAACCACCATGGCACTTGTATCCATCTTTTCTTGCGCCGACATGACCATTCAGATCTCCTGCGACAACAATCATTTCTTCTTGAGGTATCTCGGCTGTCTTTTCATGGAGCAGTGTCCAGAACTCCTCCTTCACCTGCTCGGAGCAGCCTGTCTGCGGAGCATACGCAGTAAAGAAATGAAGTCGTTCATTTTCCGTGAATACCATGATCTTCATAAGACGGTCGCTGAAGCGTTTCACCTCCGAAATGGAATCACGAAAACGCTCGGATACGGCAATGCCGACGCCATTTGTGGTCTTGGGGCTGCCAAAGTACAAAACTTTAAAGCCACGACCGATGTCTCTTGACTTACTGCCAGACCATCTCGTCTCTTGCAACGCGCACAGGTCAATTCTACGATGCTCCAGAGCGGCGGCTAACTCGCTCGAGCGACCTGTTAGTGTACCGACATTCAGCGTTGCAACTCGAGTCTTGACGTTGTTCTTGCATTTTCGGGCTGGCTTGCTTGGCCCTCGAGGTTGTCTTTCCTGCTTCGAGACAACTTCGTTCAGACACTCGTGGACTAGCTTGGTTACCCCTCGATGCCGTCCTTGCATCGAGGACCCTCGCATACTTTCACCACTCACCGGGCTCCGTGAGTGGGCGTCGGTTCCCGCGGACGCCGTTGCTTTCACATCAATTTTTCGCGTCATCATGCCATTTGATGTGACATGTTTCTCCATCGGCCGGCCTGTCACCAGGGCCTGTCGCCGGAATCGATGGTCCGCGATCAGCTCACCCCAAGCTACTTGGGGAGTTCCCAGTGGCACCAACGTGGAGGAGCGGACCTCGCCACAAGCTAAAATCGGTTATAGCTAAAAAGAGAGATCGCAAAAACCCAGCATGAATATGTTGAAAAGGATTGTAGAGTCGCTACAGCTATGTACAGATAAGGAAGTACACAGTTTTTGTGGTGGAAAATTGTAAGTTGTTCTAAATGAACACAACTGAAAAGTATACGGACAAACCGCACATGGAGTTGACATTTCACCAACGATTCCTTGGCTTCAATACTTCATAAACTATATAAGTCTCCTATTTGAGTTACCAGAAAAGAAAAATCGGGATAAGGCCATCGGGAGACAATTTACGCATTTCTATTTTGAACACTGTACATTTATCAACAACAAGATTCTTCTGAGCTATGCTTTCCATGCTCGCGAAAACCACTACTACATATCTTCTTGGGTTAATTCCCTTAAACCGCCTTGCTGCGTTCTTCACCTACAACGCCCTGTTGTCATTCCAAGCTAAAATCGGTTATAGCTAAAAAGAGAGATCGCAAAAACCCAGCATGAATATGTTGAGAATGATTGTAGAGTCGCTACAGCTATGTACAGATAAGGAAGTACACAGTTTTTGTGGTGGAAAATTGTAAGTTGTTCTAAATGAACACAACTGAAAAGTATACGGACAAACCGCACATGGAGTTGACATTTCACCAACGATTCCTTGGCTTCAATACTTCATAAACTATATAAGTCTCCTGTTTGAGTTACCAGAAAAGAAAAATCGGGATAAGGCCATCGGGAGACAATTTACGCATTTCTATTTTGAACACTGTACATTTATCAACAACAAGATTCTTCTGAGCTATGCTTTCCATGTTCGCGAAAGCCACTACTACATATCTTCTTGGGTTAATTCCCTTAAACCGCCTTGCTGCGTTCTTCACCTACAACGCCCTGTTGTCATTCCAAGCTAAAATCGGTTGGTGACTGTGGAAAACCTTGTATCCCATGGGAATCCAGCGGAACGAAACGGAGTAATGTGGGATATACAGAAACTATCAATAGTGTCTGTTTTAGACGGCATACTGTGCGCTGTTCTTGTCTCCATAACCTTGATCTTGGCTATCACAGTTGCAGGAGTCGTGTGGTGGTGGTTCTTGAAGGACAATACAACCAGGTACGTTAGCACTTAGCACCTAAAGAAAACTCAACTATCTAACGGAAAGCCACTATCTTACGTCTGTACGTTCACCCGGTCTTGAGGACTGCCCCAATAGTTTCCCTATGGGGCGGGGCAAGTTTTTTCAGGAACAACGATCTCACAAAGAAATCATTTCGGCTGCCGCGGGAGAATTCCTCTGTGTAGTGTAGTGGCAGTGAAGGCAGAGTCGAGCAACAGCGGGAGGGTGGAGATCTTTCCGAAAGGGTATATTCCTGCTGAGACCAGCAGTTCTTGTTGGGACCGTAACGATATGACACGTAGAGACGAAGTTTCGAAAGCTACAGCTTCAAGTAAAGATGTATCAGATCCTCTGTTCGAGAGATACCCATTTTTCTCATGAGAGCGCCTCAGCGGCATTTTTTTTTGTTTTCAAATTGATCATAAAAATAATTTTTCTATGTACATTGTAGATTTTGAAACTTCCTCATGTAATCATTAGTAGACGATTTCCAGACCCTTTTTTGAGCTTGTTGAAGGGTCGTTCACTTGATGAATATCTTGAAGCTTTGGTAAAACGGGAAATATAGAATAGGTAGTAACTTTGCCTAAATGGACACTCCTATCCACAGTGTCTCCCAAAAAGGAGGAAGCGTAGCCCAAAAGGTGTGTCCCACCGACGGGACACGCGGTGCACCACGGACCAAAAGCTGTGCCCCGCCGGCGTGACACACGGTCGTCAATGGGTTAAGCACCGATACATGCGTATGATCCCCAGTCCAAATTTATGCGTCCTTGGTTGGGTAGACTGTGTAATGTTTTGTTATATGCAAGTTGCTTTGAACTATCCTGTTTCTGTTTGTTGCCCTTTATTCAGATTTGTTGAGGTTCCTTGGATTATTTAGTGTTGACATAGTTTGTCTCTTACATTTAGTCATGTAAATTTTCTGACGTTGTATTTTCCTATGGTAGAATTCCTCTCGCGTAGTTATGGAATGTGTGATTTCGCCTTCCATGTTACTTTTCTGCAGCAGCGAAGGATAAACTTTGTTATGTTCAACAGCGGCAACGGTCAAGGTGTTATCAGAAAAGGACTGCCACCTCGGTCTTTGGTGTACTTACCAATACTGCTCTGCTGCCACAGCAGAGTGTGAATGTGTCATAAATCAATGCCTGTTAATGTAGATCCTCCCACGCTCGATAAAAATATGTACGATTCACATTCAGAGCTCTTGGAACGACGATTCGAAGCCTATCTGACTGATAACTGACCTTCGCCAGCGAGCTCGTGAAGCCTGCGCATGAGGATCATTATTATACACTTGTATGTATATAGACTATAGAGCTAAATCATTTGATTATGTGCTCCTGTTCAAAAGTGTAATGTGTTTGCGAAGAGAAGTTGAACGCGATCACCATTGTTGAATTGCAGACATTTCTGACAACAGCAGCTAATACAGTTGAAGATCGGACAGAGTCCCTGCCCATCATCTCGTCTTTACGCAGCAAATGACTCCACTGTTGCCGTTTTTCAACCGCATCATCTGTTCAATCCAATGTTTGCTGGACTGAATATGTATTAGAGATAGTTGAATATGCGGCTAGATGAGGAAGCAGGTTTATGTTTCAATTGTCGAAAGGATGCACCACCTCAAACTTGGGTAGTTAAACTATACAAACCAAACAACAACAATGATACTGGCTAATAACAGAAAATACGTTCGAGTAAATAGGTAGTTGAACTTGAACAGCGGATGAAAAGGTTGCGTGTGGACATTTGCGTTGTAGAGTGCCTAAAAGTTGCCTAAATCCTACCTGTTTCCTATAAGGGTGGGTATTCGTGATTCAGGATGTTCGATCCTTTTGCTCTCGGAGTTGATGTCCGGTTGAATGCTTCGTAACACGCGCAACTCGTTATAATCGTAGTGTGCTCCTTTGTTTGACATGTGCGTCGAAGTCGACCTTGTAGAACCACCTTGAGGTGTAATGCAGAGCTAAGAATTGCCTCTAAAAACAGAAAGCCTGAGTGCCTGTCAAAGTCTTCTTTCTCTGATAGGGATGGTCTATTTCTGCTTTGTCTAACACGTTTGCATAATCCTTCCATAACAGATCAATTTTCAATGTGTACGATTCTATAGGGTGGTAAGAAAGTTTTGAGCCGTTTGACGCCTACATTTTCTTCGTTTTCTCATTTAGTGCACAATGCATTTTACTCCACGGTTTAATCACCATTGTTAGTCAAAACCATGATGTCCCTGATAGGCAGGTCAGCCATCTTCCACTTGCAGAAAATATGCAGGCTGGAAGCCAAAGAAGTCACTGAGTGCTTGTGTGAAATCATCATCTTTGGTGACCGTTTTCTCAGCTAAATGACAACATGAAAGGAATATAATTAATGCCTGTAGGGGACAGTATAAGTGTACTAAAATGATCGCAGAGTCGTGTGCCAACCGCATTTCTTCAAATTTTGACTAGTCTCTTTATCGACATTTGGTCCTGGTGCATCATTGCGAGTGTGTACCGAATGTACTCTCGGCCGCTTTTCTCGAACCGCTTCCGCGGGTTTCCGAAGCGGAATTACTGTAACGACAGCAGAGACCATGTGCTCTTCTATGACCATTATTATTGTGCATCAGTCCTGTCCTGTACCAGAAGCAGCATTGAAGAACACTCTTAACATGTACTTCCTATTTCGCCTCCGTAAAAGGGCTTCTGCTAAGAGCAGCAAGGCAACGCTGCGTGATTCAAAGGGGCAAGGTTTCCGCCTCTCATGCTACCTACCTATGCTTTTTCAAACTTGTTTTCAAGGGAGCGGAGAAGGGGTGATTGACCACTGAATGCCCGGGTAAACCACGTGCTGTCGGCCGGGACGTCGGAACTCAGTCCACTGACCGTTTCTCTGCAACGAGGGGATGGAGTCAGCTGGTAACTGTAGTTTAAGAGTGTTATAGTTTCCTTGTAAGAGTACGAGTGCTTTTTTCTGGATCCGCTGCGACAACTTCGAGAAAGGCAGAATTTCCTACTATAGGAGCCTATCCCAACCAAGGCTTGTCTTCGAAGCCGGAGTCTCGAACTATAAAACGAGACAGCCAGAATTCCGCGATGCTGAAGGCTGTGGTGTCTTCTGCGAATACAGCGCTGATGTTGCGAATGGTTTCCATCGCTCCAGTGCTGTGCCACCGTCCGCTAAAAATATGGCTCAAATGTGCTCTTGTGGAAATGACATCGTATCTGAAGTAAAGGAACAGGGTTTGGCTATTTATACCCATCGAAACATTGCTTCGTGAATGGTCAACAACTAGCACATGCTAGGTTATGGATAAAATTCAGAAGTCGGAAGTTCTGAAACTTCCAAGCAAAGTGGCTCAAGACTTTCTTACCACCCTGTAATACAGTACCGAACGTGTCTTTTGATCAGAAGCCGAAAATGCCGGCAAAAACCGCTCCAAAGCGGCTTTTTTGAATAACGTTTGTGAAACTGAATTATTTGCAAAAATATACATATAATTGAGCTCAGGAGCTCGAGCTCTTTCCATCCATATACACTTTTCCCAAATTCGTGAAACTTGTTTTCAGTCGATTTTTTGACCCCTCGATTTTCGTATCGCGTTGCCGCTTCGGTCCCTCATTTGGTGACTCACCACCGACTAAGCTCCGCCCTCTCTTCGCCACATATAAATATGCGGCGCTCATTGCACCCAGAAGGCTCCGCCTCCTCCTCGCCGCCTATAAATATGCGGCCCTTGCTGCACCGAGCCAGGAATGGGAGTCTCCACGGGGTGGCTCGACGAAGCTACCACGTGGGGCCTCCCGTTGGGCTCGTCTTTGACGGGCCCCCGTCAATGACGAAGCATTTGATGGATACGAGGGATACGCAAAAAAAAATCGATCTTTGGAAAAATTTTCAGGTGTGGATAATTTATACACCAGACGATAGAGCTTGAGCTACTGAGCTCAAATATGCGTATATTGGTGCGTATATTTTAACAAATTATTGAGTTTCAACAAGGTTATTCAAAAAAGCCGCTTCGGAGCGGTTTTGCCGGCTTTTTCGGCTTTTGGTCAAAAGACACGTCCGGTACTGTATATTCGCTTGTAATTCTTGAATGTTCCGGTGATCTTCTTTGATGAAAAACACATGGCATGCAAAACGCCGATGGCACAACGCTCTGGTGACCCCCGAACGCTGAACATGATGTTCGGCAAAGACCGGCACATTGGACGGTATATTAAATAAGTAGATAATGACTGTCCCCTCTGTACTCGGGTAATCTGGTAGATATTGGGCTAAGGACTACAGAAAAGTGTATTCCTGAGCACGTGCTTCTGTCACAGAAAACGTCGCATACTGACTTATGTCAAAGAAAAACTGTCAAATTCACGCGAAAATTTCACAAAAAAATTCACATCAACGATACAGCCAATTCTATCAAAATGTAAAAAAAAACTTGGGAAAAATTGGCTCACTGAGCAGTGCACCATTGTTCGATCTGTAGCTTATATTAGGAGGTAAACATTCGAGGATCCTTTCTCGTGTTTCCTACGGAGGATTTGGAATTTTCTTTTTCGAAAATGTTCAGATTAGTTAGCCCATCTAAGCCATCTAGGCTATCTAAGCTGTTCATCAGCCCTACCATTTTTTTACCATACCCCATCTTATATAGAGCATAATACACGAAGTAAACGAGTGCGTTGTTGAAGACTACATCCGACTACAGACGTCTTCTACGATGGTTTGCGTGAAAATGGTGGCGGCAACTCCTCTCGTCATGATGGAGTAGCCTATATTATATTGCGAACGAACAAGCGACTCAACACCGCCCACCCATCCAGCAAAACATGCCCAGGTTTGGCAACTTGTCGTACGTTTTTGGTCGAACGAAATTCTAGGAATCATGGAGTATCCATACAGGTGCTAGGACTCCACGTGGCCACGCGCCCGCCCCTGCTGCCGGCCGCCCAATAGTGTCGCCCCCTCGCCCCACCCCCCCCCCCGCCCCCCTGCCCCTACCCCCCATCGATAGTCCTATTACCTATTACCTATTATAATGAAACCGCGTGGCTTCGCCACGCGGTTATATTGAAACCGCGTGGCGAAGCCACGCGGTTTCAGGCTAGGGGAGGAACTCCGGGGCGGGTGAGTCATCCTAAGCGTTGTTGGATAGTTCACGGTTCGGATCCTTTCGTAGCCTTCGGTTTTGCAATGCTTAGGATGACTCACCCGCCCCGGTGTTCCTCCCTTACCCTGAAACCGCGTGGCGGAGCCACGCGGTTTCAATATAACCGCGTGGCGAAGCCACGCGGTTTCAATATAGGGGGGGAGGGGTGGGGCGAGGGGGCGACACTATTGGGCGGCCGGCAGCAGGGGCGGGCGCGTGGCCACGTGGAGTCCTAGCACCTCCATACATAAAGGAAGACGAAAGCTGTTCAACACAGTTCAACAATTCCATCATCGACAACCGAAACCAACAAAGATACTCAGTGTTACTACCATTCAAAGTTCCTCCTTCAGAACTACCTTCAAACCGCGATCTCGCATTCTCCAGATTTATCTCCAACGTGAAGATGTTACAGCAAAATCCAGTATATATTCAAAAATAGCGTGCAATTGTTGAAGAACAACTGCAAAAACAAATAATCGAACCCGTCGTTGACGATTCAACATCACAAGCACATTACAATGCTCACCATGGCGTCATTCCGGAAACGAAAAAGCACGCCAAAGTTCGATGCGTTTTTGATGGATCCGCAAAGGAAAAGGGTTCTCTTGCATTAATGAATGAAGACCTAATCTTCTACCTGATATTCTTGGGATTCTTCTACGAATCAGAGCTACGCCCATATTAATCCCAAGCAACATCGATGAAGCCTCTCTCATGGTTGAACTTCAAGACGAGAATCGAGACTTCACTCGTTTCTTATGATTACGCGATCTTTCGAAGCGAATTACTCGACAAAACACAATCGTCTATCGTTTCCGTATAGTTCCATTCGAACTCATTTGTTCCCCTTTCCTCCTTGCTGGAACCATCCGCTTTCTCTTATGCAACACCAGCACACCTCTCAGAAGATTCATCACAATACTTATGTGGATGATGTATTCTACGGTGTTTCTTCCGTAACCGGAGAAGGATTCTACAACGATTCCAGGACGCTATTTCAAAGAGTAGGCATGAATCTGAGAGACTATATGAGTAACAACAGAAAACTCAGCAAATTCGACGAATCACAAGAAAACTGCGGCGTAGAGGAGCATTGAAAAATCCTAGGAATTGGATGGAACACCACTACAGATGAGCTAGACCTGAAACTGCCACATATTGATGAGGACAAAACCAACTCATGGACGAAAAGGCGAATTCTTCAAAAAGTGGCCAGTGTTTACGCAAGCAAGCGCCGCAGAATGTAACCCAACCAGGTGAGCCCCACGCGTAACCCCACCAGGTGGGCCCATGAGTAGGGATATCAGTGTAATATTAGGAATATCTCACAACAACAAATGAAAACTATCACAAACGCGAAACAATGGGAATACACAACACTCAATTACAGCCTTTCCGCTGTCATCGTTGTTGGGAACAGAAAAGGCGAACGCACTGTTGATGCTGAGAAAATGTCATCATTGAACACTCACTATACTAATAGCAGAGAATCATGATCGACCATTAGAAAAGATGCAAATCAAGTTGAGAGGCAATCCACCAGCAATTCACCATAGAAACCATCTAAAATAATAGAAATATTGTCATTAAATGAGACAGTACCACTGATACTATTACGAGTAGGACTGAAACAACGAAAATCAAAGAACGTTTACCATGACGAATTAAAGGTTCTGAGATTGTGCATCCTCCTGTAACGACATCTGCTGGATTGATTGTTCCTCATTCTGTTTCTTCGTGATTGGTTTGGGGCCGATTTTGTATAAAAACGGGAAGAATTTTTCCCGATTTGATCCACGTGAAAGCACCCTTGCTTTCTGTCAAGAGAAATGTTCGGTCTACAGGAAGGTCTAAGTTAAGCATAAAGAAGGAAAGTGAGTTTGCTCCAACAACCATTGCACATAGTTCTAATTTTGGTGTTGCCGTTGTCATGCTAGTCCCGACAGGAGTAAGAGTTTCAATATAATTTATTATAATCTATATCACAAGCAAAGAACACAACCATTAGGTAACAGAACAGTAAGGGAGACTACTCCAACCAGAGGTCGGAGAGGGGCGTGGTCTTTGAGGTGGCCACGATACCGTGACCGATACCGTGACATGCCACTCCTTTCAAGTTTGTCGGCCTCGACAAAAAAAAACGAAATTATGAAACAAAGAACTCTCAAGCAATACACGCAACGGAAATAGCAGTACCAGTGTAGCGTCGAGTGTCAGAGAATGTTCCTCGAAAGAAGACAGACACATTAAGGCAGTACTAGGCACTTTCTACAGAATCATGATGCTAACATTCCTACTGATCCATGATGTCAACGTGGCGTTGTCTCGGAGTTGTCCTCAACGAGCAACCATAAGTTGAAACGACCGAAATTAATATGGATGATGTGAGCGACCAATAATGTCAGAGCTGGCGAACGATCCGCTTCTGCTTTTGAACAACTGTGCAGGGAATGCTGGATGCTACACGGAGCCACGGCTTCATTGACTGACGGCTTGAGATGGTATTGGCTTGCGTGGCTGCACTCCCATCACGGTGGTCCGTCGCACTTGCTTGGTTGTCGTTGAGAACTGTTTGGTGACTGTGGTGCCTTTGTTGTCGTGGTGAAGAGTTCGAGATGTCCTGTACAAATAAGAAGGAAGAACGTCGTTTTTTCGTTCGGAAGGAAAAGGACTCCCCGTCCCTTCAACGGTGAGATTGTCGTTACTCCGCTCGGAAGAAGTTGATCTTCAGCGACTCGCGTTATCGGGCAGCGTTAATATGACTCGAGATCAGCGAAGCACTGATCTAGTCTTCACTCGTTATCGCTGCGATCAAATCGCAACCGTGATCGTTATAGAAGAACGGCGTTACTGGGTTCTTCGTTACATTTTTAAAACTTCTTACAACAAGAATTTTCTATGCTTTTGTAATAGAGAGCGAAAAAGAAGCTGTGTAGCTATCTGCAGCATCAGGGTCCAAAAAAAAATTTGCAGCATAACATTTGAATTTCCGCTTGATAAGCTATTATTCGTTGAAACAAATCCAAAACAAATTGTTATTTTTTTTCCTACTAACTACATCAGGTTGATGAGTCTGATATGCTGTCTAATTTCTATGCAAATTGTTAAAAAATATTACCTCAAAAAGGAAGTTTAGAATCCTTCGTTATTGCTTATTTGGAACACTAATTTCTATGCTTATCTTTTCTCTATCAATTTGCTATCAGGACCATTGGTTACGCAAATAATGAAAAAGCAAGAATTTTTTGAGACTTGCTACTTATGTTCGATTCGTGATTTAAAGAAGCTAACCTCGTACAATGTTTGTTTGTAAGGCTTACGGTTTCGTTATTGTTCCCTAATATTTTTTTTTCGTTATTCTTCGTTATCTCATCATAGCCCGTTAAACAGTTTTCTTTTTATTGTGGCGAAGTTTCTTTAAAAAACGCTATTTTCACGACACTTGCGTTTCTACTGAGCTTCGGCAGCCGTTTTCTTGAGTTTGTTCTTCACGTTATCTCGTACTCACAATTGAAGCTACTTTTTTCTGCCCAAGCTTATTCTTGGAACCAGATTTATACGGTTAACTTGAGCTCATGGCGTGGTTCAAAACTTTTGAATAATATACGGTCGATGAACTGCCCTTAAATTAGCTTGAGCTTGATCTACTCGCAATTTCCCAAAAAGAACGTACAACTAAATTTTTTTACGAAAGAATTTCGCGATATACTCACAATATAGCAATGGGTTGATTGTTCGTATTGTTACCCAGATGAAGTAGCGCCGATCCCAAGAAACCCAGATCCACAACCACTGTCTTCACCGAACTTCTGGCAGTTGTAAATGGTCTTTCGGCATGAGCTTGCATATTTATTAGAGCGGCTGAGTCCGATAGTTGTAATATACTGTATTCTCCTATAACCTCAGCAATCGCTGGAGCATGTGAAGTTTTCGTGTGAAAATTCTTGTGGCAGAAAAAATATGGGACCTTGCGTAGTTTGAAGTCGCAGAGAAAAAATTTCAGTATAATTGTGCAAGACCGAGTCTGCTCACGCTGTTACCATAGTCTTTTTTTCCAAATCACAAAGTGATCAAATATTAGACTAAACAAGTTCAATGCATATCCATTACAAGAACTTCTCAATTTGAAATTCATCAAAATTAGAGGAAAAACTACATTTGGTAAATTATTTGCCTACGCTAGTTCGCATTTTTATCTCCTTTAGGTTTGTAGTCCCTTGAAGTTATTTCATCGAGTTAATACAAGTCTTAGCTTGGCACCTGGAGAAGTAGCAATTCATACTACTTGTTTGCCAAGCAAATTGACAACGAAACTAACGAATTATCCACGCCAGCTTCTGCAAAACGCAGTCCGCTGTGACCACAATGCGATTTTTTTCCCAAAGAGAAAGAAAAATAATAGCTTAATTTAACTGTATTCAAACGAAAATTTTAGCCTTGAAAGGAATATTCTTCTTCGCTCACTCAAAAGTCGAAGTCGTTCTCGAGACTTTGACGGTGTAATTTGGCGGCCGGTTATTATGCGTAAAGAACCAACAGAGGGAAAACAGTAGCTAATTGGACAGCATTGAACTTTCTGGATCTCTATTGTAAAATTGATTCTAGCTAGCATTTTTACAAAATCAACTGCTGACGTAAGATTTTTAAAAGTATTAATGTTGTTTTTTCTGGGGATCTTTTACCGAGAGGCGGAGAATTGCTGCTTTCTTTTTTTTTTTTCGCAAAAAGCGCCGTGCAAAAAAAGTAGTTATATGGATCTCAATTTGAAGCCGGTTGGGTTTGCTACGCAGAAATCTCGAGCCAAAAAAATCACAAGAGCTAACTTACGCATTTGTGTTTTTCCCTGAAGGTCCGTTTGAATATCGTGCAGGCTATTTTTTTTTTTGATTTTAAAACTAATTTCAAAATTATGATCTAAATTCAGCACACCTCGACACAATTCATTGCAATTTTCCAAGACAAATTTTGCAGTCCATGTTCTAAGCTTTCCTGCTTTTCACGCAAGGTTTATAGTAGGGCTCCGTTTGTTAACCCAAGGTCTTGTGCAAGTACCCAACGTTGGAAATCTTCGAAATCATCAATTCATCGAAAGAGAAAAATTAAATTATAACCAGAAACATTTCATAACTTTTTGTGTTTGATAGCTCTAATATGCACTCTGATGTACCAATGCGAAGACGACTATTTGACATACTGTGTGCTCAAGTAAGCTTAAAGTTGCTTCTGTCGCAGTGGAGGGCTCTTCCTGCGAATCGTGGAAATTTACCTAAGTGGAGGGGCGAATTACTATATGTGACTTAGACTTCGCTCTGCGAGGCTGAATTAAACTATTTATTATCTCATGGATGGTATTTTTTTGCATATTTTCCATCTTTAACTGCTTAGCTTAATTCAAGTAATATTCATGATAAGAAGCATCTTTCATTAGTTTGCAGTTTTCTATTCTAGTTCCTTAAAATTAAACACGAGGGAACGGTTGCTTCAAATGCCCAACACAGTGAAAGTTGGAAAAAGTATTGACTTTTGTCTAATGGTAAAGTATATGTCAGCACATCAATTGCACCGGTAAACGATCTGGTAAGTACTGGACTTCATATGGACAAAAAGGATGATTCTTTTGTCTATCTCAATAAAATTTTAATTCAAGTTCCGTGATCTCTGAACTCAACGGGAACGATTTCATCTCCTCGAACAGATTCGATACTGTTAGGATTTTGTACGTGATTGTATGTTGTATCCGAACGGGTGAACCATCATATACACCCACCACCTTATAGACTGTACGTGGCTAATTCATATTATTTGGTCGGCATAGTAAGTCTCGCCTATGTGAACATTCCCTTATCTCGCAAGATTATGCTGGCCTTAGCGCAATATCGCTGCGCGTGTGGCGACCTTAAGAGCGGTTCGGCCTTTCAAGGGGCACTTTTGTTGCACACATTCTAACCCTAGCAGCGACTCTGGCTGTCGAAAACACTCAAGTGGTTTTCGGTACGGCGTGAATTAGTTATTGGGTCACGCTATGATGACGCTAGATTCTTTTGTGATAGCGACAAATAGATACCGTAACCATTATGTCGACGAAAATTTAACTCAAAGTATTGAAAAATGAATTGACATAACATTTTTTTTTCAGCGCTATATTTACTTTTTTTGTAGTTTTCTTCTTTTTTTTTCAGGGTACCCTATATACATTATGTACATGCTAGCGATGGCATGAATGGCAGAGCAGTAATGTGAAAGCGTGAAAAAAAAGTATTTTGAACTATTGATATGAATAATTCAAAGAAATTCATGAAGGAAGTAAGCGAGAAAAGTAGTGTAAATAATAAGTAGGAGAGGTAGGCGGCGAAGTATAAGTGATAGGAGCAATGACGTTTAGCGCAGCGCAAAAAAAAGAGACCGAAAAACACGTAATTTACATATGAGACCTTGCTTCAGCAAGTTCTTGTAAAAAACGAGTTTTCCGCACAAGAATAAGAGCATCGAGCAGCGCAAAAACTAAAACACCGAAAAACACGTAGTTCACATACGAGTTCCTGCATTCGAAACTCTAGTAAAAAACGAGTTTTCCGCACAAAAATTGATCAACATAAAAAAATTGGACCGAAAAATGCGAATATTGCACTTCATCGCACTGGCGAACAGCAATTATCGCATTTTCCGCAAGCAAATAGTAAGCTATCAAATATCGTAGAAAAATCACGCGAGCGCAGTATTCTTTTGATAATTTGTGCACTTATTTGTTTGCAAAAGTTAGCGGAAAAACTTAGGGGTGGACAAATGTTTTAAGATCGATTCAAAGAAAAAAATTAATTTAAGGAAAAAAAGCGTAGTGAAAACCATGTGCTTTGCCTCATTCATGCGCCATCAATGAGAACGACTAAAAAAGGTGTATGAGAGAGGCAATAGTGCTCAATTGTGCTTACATGCATATATAATAACGGTGCATATGAAAATGTGCAGATCTCGAGATCTCAGTACGTTTTGGTGGCCAGCCAAAACGGAATCTTCCTTACTGTTAACTTTCTTTAGACTAGAAAAGCAAAAGTCCAGAAGAAAGATCTCCCCGGGACCTCCATGTCATGCTAGTCCCGACAGGAGTAAGAGTTTCAATATAATTTATTATAATCTATATCACAAGCAAAGAACACAACCATTAGGTAACAGAACAGTAAGGGAGACTACTCCAACCAGAGGTCGGAGAGGGGCGTGGTCTTTGAGGTGGCCACGATACCGTGACCGATACCGTGACACCGTGGAGGGTTTCAGTAGAGCTAAACGAGACATATTGAGAGCGATGATAGTTTTGCGTGTCCGTGCCGTTTTTGAACCAAACGAGAAGGCGTTGCGTATGCATACTTAGAAGCATCTGTGAAAATGTGAGGGTAGTACCTGATTCCTTGGGATGTATCGCGTATCAGAAGACATTTTAGGAACATATGTGAAGTTGTCCATGACTTAAATATAGATAGCCATTCGTCTTGAACGTTTGAAAGAAATATTTGATCCCAAGTTATATTGTCGATCCAAAGTTTGTGAACGGACATTTTCCCTTTCAAAGCGGCGGCAGTTAGCCAACCAAATGGATCGTAAACACTGGCCACTTTTTGAAGAATTCGCCTTTTCGTCCATGAGTTGGTTTTGACCTCATCGATATGTGGCAGTTTCAGGTCTAGCTCATCTGTAGTGGTGTTCCATCCAATTCCTAGGATTTTTCAATGCTCCTCTACGCCGCAGTTTTCTTGTGATTCGTCGAATTTGCTGAGTTTTCTGTTGTTACTCATATAGTCTCTCAGATTCATGCCTACTCTTTGAAATAGCGTCCTGGAATCGTTGTAGAATCCTTCTCCGGTTACGGAAGAAACACCGTAGAATACATCATCCACATAAGTATTGTGATGAATCTTCTGAGAGGTGTGCTGGTGTTGCATAAGAGAAAGCGGATGGTTCCAGCAAGGAGGAAAGGGGAACAAATGAGTTCGAATGGAACTATACGGAAACGATAGACGATTGTGTTTTGTCGAGTAATTCGCTTCGAAAGATCGCGTAATCATAAGAAACGAGTGAAGTCTCGATTCTCGTCTTGAAGTTCAACCATGAGAGAGGCTTCATCGATGTTGCTTGGGATTAATATGGGCGTAGCTCTGATTCGTAGAAGAATCCCAAGAATATCAGGTGGAAGATTAGGTCTTCATTCATTAATGCAAGAGAACCCTTTTCCTTTGCGGATCCATCAAAAACGCATCGAACTTTGGCGTACTTTTTCGTTTCCGGAATGACGCCATGGTGAGCATTGTAATGTGCTTGTGATGTTGAATCGTCAACGACGGGTTCGATTATTTGTTTTTGCAGTTGTTCTTCAACAATTGCACGCTATTTTTGAATATATACTGGATTTTGCTGTAACATCTTCACGTTGGAGACAAATCTGGAGAATGCGAGATCGCGGTTTGAAGGTAGTTCTTAAGGAGGAACTTTGAATGGTAGTAACACTGAGTATCTTTGCTGGTTTCGGTTGTCGATGATGGAATTGTTGAACTGTGTTAAACAGGGTTCGTCTTCCTTTATGTATGTATGGATACTCCATGATTCCTAGAACTTCGTTCGACCAAAAACATACGACAAGCTGCCAAACCTGGGCACGTTTTGCTGGATGGGTGGGCGGTGTTGAGTCGTTTGTTCGTTCGCAATATAATATAGGTTACTCCATCATGACGAGAGGAGTTGCCGCCACGATTTTCTCAGTAATTGTATGGATGACTCGGGACCAGTGAGAAGAGGAGAGATGGTAAATTGTTCTCTGAAGATTAAGCCTCAGAAATAGTCATTCCAATGAGGATGGCTGAAGAAGTTTGTTTAGTCGTAAAGTTATTTTAGGTCTAACCGTTTGATCGCTAACAGGAATTGATATGGGAATATTACATTCAGAGGTGTACATCTGGAGTTCGTGAGAATTGAACGAGGGCAATTGAAGGTTGTCGGCTAGGTCATCAATAATGTGTGATTGTGACGCACCTGCAGCAGTGGCACTGACGTTCCTTTTGTCGTCGAGTGAATTGAACATTTGCGCTTCTACGCACATCAGAGATGATATTCTGGAGTGGATAGGTTGTTGCAGCAGGCCGTATAGAGCTACCTATGACTGGCTGCTGAGTTGTTATGTCGCTTAAGTCGTTGTGAGATATGTTCGTTTAGTTAGTGTGAGCTCGTGCTTGAGGTTAGTGACGAGTGTGATTTTGTGGTGATTGCAGGATCACCTGGTTGCTGTTGTTGTTAGGAAGTTGAGGCTGATCTGAAGGTCGCCTTGTTTATGCGGGAAGGGGGTTTGCATCCGTCATATTGGAATGTTCGAAGCGCACTGAGCTGTGGTGTCGTTTCGAACAATGAGGAGATGTTCGTTGGATAGACGGTTCTTTTTTTATGTGAATTCGACAAGCAATTGTAGCAGAAAAAGTTCTTTGTCACAATTTCGATTCTGCTGCGGGGAGTGGAGTAATGTGGGTAGGAAAATGAATAGTGTGCAATCTGATAACAGTATTAACATTTGGTTGTAGGTGTCCTGCTATTTTTGGGTTGTCTCGAGTGTTCCACTGTGCATGAGTAGTACCGGAGACCGCACGGAGAACATGGCGATTATTTTGGCTGATGTTTCGAAGTTCCATTTTGTGCAGAGCAGCTTCTTTTATCAGAATAGCAGTCAGAAGATGAATGAGTGCTGATGGAGTGAGGTTGATTCGATTAGAAGTTTTGTCGTAAATTTGATGTGACGATGTAGTCGTATTTGAGGAGTATTGCTCCTAGTCCATACTCTTTACTGTGGTTCTCGTAACCACAGAGCTGCCAAATTAATGCGAATATGTGATTACAGAGGAACTGTAAATGTTTTCCGGATTGATCACATTGGAAGTTTTGCGAGTTTGGTATAGAGTACATGACAAGTATTTACTATGTCGTCGAAATGAGTTTTCAAGATGTCGACAGGTATTCGGTTGTAGGCTGATGTTATCAGAAGTCCTTGAATACGTATTCGTTCAATCAATATACATAAGAGCGCTTTTCCACGAAGCGATGACTTTAGCAGAGAGAATTCGTCACATCATCGATGGTTGGTTTGTTTCCGACAAGAGCGCAAAAACGTTCTCAAAACTCTTTATATTCAAGTAGGGAGCCAGCAAAGGATGGAAGATCGATTTTACTTATGAGTGACGCATCGACGAAATTGAGGATTTGATTTCTTTGATCATGGAATGCGGTTGGTGCAGAGCGGGGTCTGTTTTGTTGTAGTTGTATTGGAGATGAGATTATTTATTCTGGCTTCTCGTGGAGTGAGTATTCTCGTGTAGCGTCAGATGAAGCTGGTGTAGGTACTGGAAGAGGTAGCTGTCTTTTCCTGTACTCGGGATAGAGGTCATCTACAATATGATCCATTTTTGCTAACACTTCTGCAGAACCTTGAAAGTTGTTACGTTACGATAGTCACCGTATTTTTCTATGTAGGTTATGAACACGTCGCCCTCATCATCGGCGGTTAGCTATTGCCGGTGATTATGGTGTTTCTAGTGATTCGTAGCAACGTTATAAGTTTAAGCGGACTATGTGGACGTCCTTTGTGAATGCCGAAGGTCATCTGAACTTACTTGGTCGAGCTGAAGGCCACCGACAGTGACAAGGTGATCTTTGAATTTCTATGGACAGCATCGATTTAGCTGGCGACTTGTCGAGTAAATTGTCCGATGCGGCGGCGTATGTTGGCGGAGTTGTCCAAGTTGTCCATGTTGAGGCAACAGAGGTAGTAGTAGTAGTAGTAGTAGAGGATTACAGGCTCGTGGGTGCCGTGTACGCCATTTTGTGAATAGAAGAAGAGAAGGCTAAGTGTGTGGGTGTGAAAGCGAGCTAAGAAGCCTGTGCAAACGGCTCGCTTATAAAGTGTTGCATAAATTAAGACATATGAATACGACAGTCATCATTAGAAGTGTTGCACGCAGCAAGCTGATATGCAAATGAAGCTAGCAGTAAACCATTATGGAAGCGAAAGTGTTACCCACGACGCCCTGGTTAATTGGATGTATCTATTGAATCTGTTATGGATCAGATAAAGATGTTAGTACTACTCCCTATTTCAGCTTAGGTTTTTGATAGGTTCACCTAAAATATATAGTCGGCATGGCAGAATGTTGTCTTACTACAATGTGCGGCCACACTGACTTATTGTTGAAATGCTGAAATCGAGGAACCGCTACAATGCCTGCTTCGAACTAGCTGAAGTTTGCTGGCTCTCATTTATCACCTTTTGCTCTTTTTTTCTCTCTCGCGAAAGTCATCAGCTGCAAACGTCCCCGACCTCCAGGCAATTTCTTTTGAAGAAAAAAAACTTCAAAAAAAGCAGCCAGTCAAAGCTCGTTCATCATGAAGCACCTTATTTATCGGCGTCGATAAATCAGGTATCGTTTCGCGAAGACCCGAGAAAGTGGGCAATTCACGGAATTTGAAGAAATATGTGAATCAACGGAAACGGATTTGAAAGCCTTCTCTTTCCCATTTTGCACTTCTTTTCTTTACAATACTTAATGCAAAAGCCTTTCTACGTTCACTTTTAAGCGGTGGTTGCTGAAAGTGTATGTGTACTTCACAAAATTTCCAGTATATTCTTATTCCTTATGTGGGATTCTCCCCGCATCTGGATTGAAATATAAATAAGCTACTCTTGTCGTTGAGCTACTTGCATCGCATCTAAGCTCCTCTTGTTGACGTCTACATATTCTAACAGCACACACACAACACTACAGACAACACTACAGAACTTGTGGCTCATTTCCACAGCCAATTCGACTACCTCGCGTTTCGGTGTCGTTCTTCTTTTCTCTGGTTCTCTTGTGAATATTACCGCATCATTCAGTCGGATAATGGACCTTTACATTCAGTTGGATCTGTTGAATTCCCCAACTTATCCCGCCGTTCCTGAGCACGTTTCGATCTGAGTGTTCTAAACACATTGACGACAATGTTGCTTGATGGTGCGCGACCTCCAGTCTTTCCCTATGGACGATGGTGCGCGACACTACATTTTTTAACAAAAATGCGCGCAATTGTTTTGTTCTCTATTCAAATGCTTAGATAGACTTTCGAAAACTTCAGATTGACTTCAATGAACTTTGCATGGAATTCAAATGTGTGGGTAATCATAAATTCATTTTTAATCGGCGGTCAGCAGTTATGGGTTGTCGGGCGATAATTCATTCACATAAATTTCCTACGTTTATTGCGTCTCCTAATCCTTGGTTTTTTCGGTTCATCAGGGTCACTAACAACGCAACATCACCTCTTCCTTTTCGCTATAGCTTTGTTTCAGAATATCTTGAAACAACATGTTACGGCTCATTTGGGCAACAAAACGTCATTCATAGAGCCCAATTCGTTTTTATGAAGGGTGGTTCAGTCGAAACTGTTGTTTTTTCTGAGATGGACAGTCGGACTACACCCAGAGATGACAAGAAAAGGAAGGGTGGATGTAGTCTTTTTTGATTTGACAAGGTTTCTTATTTCAAATCAATGCATAAACTGACAGCAGTCGGAATACACCCTACGAATGTCGCTTGGCTTTGACATTTTGTTTCCAACAGAACATAATAGGTAAGGGTTAATGGAGCTTTATCGTGTACATACGAAGCTCGTAGCAGTGTCGCACAGGGTTGATGTGTTACCTCCCATATTGTTCTCAGTTTACACTTTCGAAATTCCTAAATCCATAGAAAGCCTTGGAGTATCGATTAGCATGTATGCCGATGATATTAAAATTTACAAAAAGATAGAGTCTCGTAAGTATCAGGATAGTGTGCAAACTGCTATGAATTTCATAAATAAGTGGTCCGACGATTGGCAATTACCCATACTCAGATGCAAAACTCATGTTCTTGTTATTGGAAACAAATCTGCGACTACTACGGTTTCTATAATATTAGATCCACAATGTTGAAGAAAGTAGAGGCCGGAAATCTCGGATAGTCCACTAATAGTGATATAGATTTTAGACCTCACAACAGCATGCTAGTGAATAAGGGTACGGCATGCACATATAATCTTTCCCGACTTTTTAAAACAAGAAATCCTAGGGTGCTCCTAATCCCGTATAAAATATGCATCCGGCCATTTACTGAAAGCTGTACAACTGTTTATAATCCTTACAAAGAAAAGCATCTACTTTTTCTAGGGTGAATTCAGAACAACTTCACCCGAAAGTTATTCCTAAGGTGTTATGCAACGGATTATTCCGCGATTCCCAATGGTGCCACTAGGGCTAGTGAACTTGGATTACCATCTTCAAGACGGAGGAGACTGAAATTTGATCTGATAATAATGTTTAAAATACTGACAGGCAGAGTAAACAATGCGAGATTCTGTTCGCTGGCTTCTTCGCACAGAACGAGGTGAGGTGGTATTGAACCAAGTGATACAGTTGTGAGAAGCCAAATCAGGTTACATTTCTTCTGTATGTAATAGAACAATTCGAAGGTTCCGCGCTCTGCTGAGGGACAGCTTACTTCAGATGTGTCTTGGTAAATTTAAAAGTTTTGTTAACTAGCAAATCAAGGAATACCAGCTTTTTTCATTCTTTGTTAGTGTCTATGATATACTCTTATTCGTTTTTCACGTCGCCATAGTATCTCAATTCAATACCCTATTTTCTTTGCTTCCTGTTGTCCCCTGATTTTTGTTCAGTGATATGTTCTATGCGGAAATCGCTCTTAGAATAAACAAATGAACATGCTTTTGTTAAAAATAATTGTTGGTCTCATCGAGATCAATTATGAGGAGGTTGTCAGGAGAAAACCATCATCAGCTGCATCCTGCATCACTGCTGAGGAGTGAATTGTCAAAGTCATCATGAAGTTTTCTTGACTTCGGTGTAAAGAGCACTCATATTCAAATCTAGCACTTTGGACGAATTATATTGGAGAAATTGGTTTTTAACGAAAACTGTTACATTCGCGCCTAGCGCCGAGTAACTTTATGATGGCTTCGACAAATCACTTCTCACGAGGAGGGTCGTTGAAGTGATGGTGAGCTCTAGCGATGCAATTTCTATGGGATGTAGGGCTCCTCATCGGATATCCAAAAACATGAAAAAAAGTTTTGGAATCGCATTGTATGGTACTAAAAAAGGTCTGCGAAAACGAGGAAGCGCTACACATCAAAGCGCTCATTTCGCCCATGAGACCGGTAACTTACCTTGAACGGACGCAAATTCAAAAACTAATGTTAAATTCGTGATCAGCGACCCGAAGAACCCCACAGACGAAGTCTAAACGAAATCGGTTATTTTGACCCCCCTTCCCTCAGGCACCTCACTTATCCGCCCTTACCATAGCTAGCGCTCACCACCACATACAAAACCAAACCCACCACTAGATAGTCTCACTTGTTGAAAATCACAGAGCTAGCGTTAGATTCGTGACCAGCGCCTCAAATAGTCTCACTAGCAAAGTTTGGGCGAAATGGGTGACCACGACATTTCGAGCCTCATGTCAGGTGTCGGTAGTGTTGTCCAACGTTCAGCCTCTGATGAATTACTGGCAATATTATGCGTCCATTCAGACTCTAGCTGTCAGAAAATTTTCAGTATCCACTACCTTCAATCCAGAAATTGCCTAGGAGTCTCACCTGGACTGCTGATCACGAATTTTACTTTTGTTTCTGGAATTCCGACTGGTGAGCGTTAGCTATGGTAAGCGTGAGTAAGTGAAGCACCTTGGTCAAAATACCCGATTTCGTCCAAACTTCGTTCGTGGGGGTTATTTGGGTCGCTAATCACGAATCTAACACTAGTTTCTGAATTTGTTTCCGTTTAAGGTAAGTTACGGTAGGAATTGGTTACCCATATTAATCTTGCCAGTACCGAAATTTGTGCATTTCCGCTGCTCCAAACATGATTTTCTTCCACCTCCATGACAAAATCGCAAAATGAGCACGATTTGGTATCAATGCGATTGAAGCAAAACAAAATTGCACCAACAGGACCGCAACCCATGACCTTCTGAACTAGAGCCCAACCGCTTACCCACTGCGCCTCCGACCACATCGCAAGTGAGAAATGAGCGCTTTGATGTGTAGCGCTTCCTCGTTTGCAGGCCTTTTTCAGTACCGTATAATGCGATTCCGAAAATTTTTTTCATGTTTTTGGATATTCGATGATTAGCCCTACATACCATAGAAATCGCTTCGCTAGAGCTCACCATCACTTCAACGACCCTCCTTGTCAGTAGTGATACAGGATGCAGCTGGTGATGGTTTGTTTCTGACAACCTCCTCCCAATTGCTGTCCATGAGACCAACAATTGTTTCTAACAAGAACAACGTGTTTGCTCTCTAAATCCTAGCCACCCTAATGTCCCCCAACACCAAATGCGCGATATAGTCTTCGTCAACTTGTTAAATCTCCCTAGTATTCCCTTCCAGATTTTCTGCAACGCCCACAAAAAGGAAAAGGTCCTATACTATAATTCTTGTCTCAGTTTTGTGCTGTCCAATTATTTTGAAGCAGTCGCTAGGATGTAGAGAGCACTCTGGTGTTCACTGATTAACTAATTTTTCACGATTTTCCGCCCATACCCACATGAGATTAACCCTTTTTGGGGATAACGCCTTAGTTTATACATTTGGAGAAGATTTGCATGTATTTGAACGTACAATAAAACAACTCCAAAAATTTGTTATTTAATTATCATTTCAGCAGAGCTTGCTAATACAAGGTGACGGCTTTCCAGGATCTACAGCGGATGAGTGTTGAAGGGAAGACAACCCTTGTGAACTTAGGGGCAGTTTCAGAGGGCTGGTTCGCGATCACAAGCTTCGCAAGAAGTGTGGAAACAACGCTCGCGAAATCGGGATTTGATTTTTTTCGTCGTTGCAACGTCGAAACAAATATTTCCTTCGAAGCAGCAATGTCCTGTGTACATTGATGCGCCCGTTTGCTGTTTTGTTTCAGCTTATTTCGTTCTTCTTTTCGTAGCCACGTGGATCGCATTTCTAGTGGTGTTTCTAAATTGGAATTCGCCTCTCCTGGCACTTTTTCTTACCTTGAAGAGCACTACTTGTTAAACGGAAGATAAATCATATTACTCTCATTCCGCTTGTTCTAGTTTGATTACATGGGATCGCTTGGTGCAGTGGTAAGAGGCGCTGCTGACACCCGCACGTTCGATCGCACGGGTCAACCAAGCCTTCCATTTCCCGGGGTCGGGTCAACTGGTACCAGACTTGTCTGGGAAGGTAAAAACACTGACTTGGTATAGCGTTTGCCCCTGCAAGTCATCGAATTGGCCAAATACGCTTTGGCCCTGCCTCTACGATTCTGAATTGAACACGAATGCGGCGGCGTGTCCTTCGGGACCGACACCTTTGCCTTTCACCTTCTTTACATGCAATCAAAGAGAATTATGTTGAGGCGAGAGAAACGGCAGATGCGCGGTAGATTTATCGAATGATCAACAATTGCTTTGCTCTCCTATTCTATTCCTCCTAGAAGCGTTTTCCACCAATTCTATCCAAACTTGTCTATTGCAGTTATTTGTAGTGTTGGGTACAGATATGACGTCCGTCTTTTAAAATGTAGCAGGTTCTGACGGTCCCTGACTCTATACGGGTCAGTTCTTTTGTAACAGCCTTTTTGGGTAGAACGTTAGCCGTTCCTCTGAGGATACGTCGCGCATTCTTCTTCCATTTATAAACGTAGAGGCGTGGGGCGTTTGCTGGTTCTGTACAAATCGATATTGTGACCTTTCCAAGCACTTTTGAACCATTTATACGCCCTGAACGAATAGAAGCTTGGTTAGCTTGGATAAAAACAAAACTCGGTGTGGGTGGAAGTGTTAGGGCTTAGTGTTAGAGCATAAAAGCGAGTGGGCTCAAGTTAAAGCAAGTAAACTGTGTATTTAAACGTTGCGACCTCTAGACATTCAGTAGTATTTAAAAAAAAGAGAAAGAAAAAAGAGAAAATGAAATGTACATGCAGAAACAAACTGTGAGCAATTGTGGCCTCTGCGGTTCTTGTAACTCTTTAATTTCGTTGATCCATCGTCCTTTTGATCAATTGTTATGCTCATGCTTGCGACAAATCAGTGTGTTGAACTGTAATTTTTTGAGTGACTTTGTTCCAGCTTTAGTCCTCGTATCATTGTGGAACTTTGCTTTTTGTGGTGAAGATGTAACACTAAACCGCCTCTGATGTAACGCGCTATGTACCTCTTTATTCTGTGTCGAAAATACCTGTTTTGCACTGATTAACACCTCTGCAACAAATGTGAAACTCCTTGTCGTTTCCGTTTCTGATTTTGTACTTCATGCATTTTTGTTTCCGTTCCTCTGCGTTTGTTCCGTGCTCATCATATTTAATGAAGCTTACGAAAATAGGCCGTTCTCCCTCTGCGAAATCCCGGGCACAGGCTGACTAGGCTCACCATGTTTGTCCAAAAACTCGTCCGGTGAACAACCGTGAAAGGGCGTTCGTTGCTTTGCCCTCGATGCCAATCCTTTACGCAAAGATCGCTGTGAAGCTTCGAAAAGCAAACAACCGCCTTCACCTGGTGCCAAACATCCTCTTAGCGTCACTTTCCGTCGACTGTCAACTGGTTGTTTATATCGCCTCGCTCTGGAAAAGTACTTGTTCCTCATCAAATTTTCTCAAAGATATTTTGCGTTTCCCGAGGATGTGCTGTGGATATGGTATGTGCTTCCGAACAGTGAAGCGTCGAACTAGAGCTTATGGTCCGTCCAGCTGCTTCGTCAAAGGGTTTAACTCGAATTAACAAACGCAGCTTCTGAATAATGTTATTTCGAAATTGTCACGTTATAACTTGCAACATCGTCAACATCCTCTTAACATTTAAATGCTTTATCATTCAGCAGGCAGACGGGCGAAATTCACCGGCTCGTTCCTGAAAAGAATACCTCATGAACGTGTTCAAATGTCACTAGTGGTGCTGAAGTCCTCAAACATGTGATCATAAATTCCACTATAGGTTGGGATCATGAAACACCTGTTCTTGAAGGAGAAGGTGGAAAACTAAGCAAAAATCAAACTTCTTGGTTTTGGCTCCCCAGCAAGAAATCAAAAATGCAAGAAATTTTTCTTAAACGTTTCAATTTTATACTATAAAGAGGTTCTGAGATGTTTGTCCTAATTGCCTTTAATTGCGCTAACCACTATCGTCGCTCGATGACTCCACACTGATCCCTGCCCTATTCCCTTACTCGCTCGCTTTTCTATCTTTCACCACTTCGTGGCAATCAAGTATTCCGCCGCTGAAGCCCCTATTCTGGCAACAGTTCACGTTTCGAAGAATATTCCATAATCGACTGACGTTGAATCTTGGCATGGTGAATGTAGTAGTAGCTGAATGTATGACTGTAGCCAAGTAGCCAAGATGATATAAGTTTATTTCGGCTGACGTTTCGGCGAGTCCGCCTTCTTCAGAGCCTGGAAGAGAGAAGAGGAATTTGAGAGATCATCCGAAATAATCTTGTACCATCTTGGCTACTTGGCTACAGTCATACAATCAGCTACTACTAAGTTCACGTTTCATTATATTCGTATTAACTTCCCTGTCGTTCGATGTAGTGGCGTATTTCGTCATACGATGCACTCGGGTAGAGCATCGAAGCTTGGAATGAACTGACGAATCATTTTGACAAATGTCAATACGTCGTATCTCTCGAGGGACCTCTTCCAGCGACGCAGCAGCCTTTAGCGTTCTGACGGTGCCGGGCCGTGGAGATTTTACGAGCTAAGCAAAAAACCCGAGGACGAACCTTGCGTGGCTATAATGTCTTGAAAGCGCAGCGGGCATTTGTGTGCGTGCCCTTATCTGGTAGTCTGTTTTATAGTTATCCTACATGACAACCAGGCTAATGAATACCTCGAGTTTCGAGGTAAAATGGGTAGTAGGCTAGTGAAACCGCGAATATATTATAAGACGTCTGGCTGCTGTTCGCAGTACCAGCGGTCCTAATGCCACTTGCTGAACGATCGTTCTTGCCATCTCTGAGTAATTGTGCTTTAATGACAAATACCTAAGTGTATGTACATACCCAAGAGCGAATACCTGTAACGAACTAAATCATCGACGAGATATCAAAAATTGTGTTGGAATGACAGACGGTTACTAGGAGACTCAGAAAAAACTTCAGAATTTTCGATTGCATATTACGGCGTATTCTAGGTGTTTAGCGGAATTTGCCCTGGTAAGCTGTCATGTTCTGCATGTGTCACCCATTCAGTTGCTAGAGAAGTAGCTCGACGAATAGGAACAGCTCAAATCGATGATCTGCAAAGTCCTTCCTTCAAAGCTCCAGGAATTCTTCAAAAGGAGCGTTCGAAATTCACCTGATAAGTGATTCGATGTTGTTCGTAGTAATGGCGCAGAAGTTCGCCAGACGCTGAGTGGAGCGAAGAATCAAATATAGGATTGCGAAAAGAGTTGTGGTAAGAAGCTTTCCCTACAACCCAATGGGTGGAATGTTTATTGCTGCATGATGTTTCAAAATGCTCCACCGCTAGAGCTCCTGCCCTTCGTTAGTGAGGTTAATACGCTATAAATGAACAAACTTTCAAACTTAACAATATTAACAACTGAAACACTGACGTTATTTTCAGCTGAAGGAGCATTAAAAGGTTGTGCGGCCACAGAAGTTTAGGAATTTTCCGCGAATGGAGTTGACCCTCCTTGACTGTAATCTATTTGACTACCGGTGAGGGGAAGGCGATATTTTCAGAAGAAAGAGCAGCCTGATAGGGTATTCATGGAGGACTTGACAAATACCCTAATGTATTATGTGGCGGTGAATTATGTAGGGCTTCCAAGCATTGTCTGTGGATCCTCATTTCCTTCAACCCGTTCCCTTTTCCGTGTAGCATCAAAATTCTGACAAAGCAACGACTACGGTGGAACGTTTCCCGCTCTAGAACCAGCCGTTGTTCAAGAACAATTCAGTATGACTTTAATGGCGTCTCATAAGATCAGGAAGCGTTGAAACAGCTTTTTCGCGAAGCTTCTGGACATCTCGGATTTATTTTAGGTCTACTGTGTTCTTAGAAATTTCCTGATGTAACGTCGCTTTTCTGGATGGACGTATGCATTCTTGAATTGACTGCTCCCGAAACCAACCAACTGAAGTTGAATTATCTTTTTTGTGATGTCGTCGCTTTCAGAGCTCATGAAATTTCCTCAAGAAGTAGGAACACCTCGTAACTGTTTGTTGATTCCCTGCACACAAACGATCTGTTCGCCCTTCTCTGCTCTTCTTTGATCAAAAAATTCAATTGTAGTCCATCCATGTCCAAACCCAATTTTCGTTGCAAGAGGAAAGGTAGGGGGAGAGCATGGAGATTGTCAGAGAGGAGATGTGCAAGGACGAGGGGTGAGCCAGTTGTAGGGTTCGATGTGTCCATCGACATTTAAAAGTATGCACATCATGGTAGAATCGCTTCTCTTCCGCATACTTTCTTATATACACACATTCATGAACAAATGAAATAACTGTACATGAAGATGCTCGCACGATGCACATGGCACAGTGATAGGAGGCGCAACTGACACCCGTATTGTCGAGCGATCGATCCTTCCAACCATTCTATCGTTCTGGTTCTTAGTAAATTGGTACCAGGCTTCCTTACCAAAACAAATACACTGACATTATGTGTATCGGACCCTCGCAAGTCATTTTATAGGCCTAGTACGCATTTACCAAGTTTTTATGACTTTGAATCGAACGCTAATGAGCTGGCATGTTCTCAGGCCAAAGGTCGATCATTTCATCGTCTTTGATATAAGCGTCTTTCAACAAAGAGATGCTCGAGTGTCGAGAACGAAGTTCCAAACTTAGCAACTCAGTCGGCGCATGGTAATTTGGTATGGTTCATTTTCTTGGAAGTAGAGATTACGTTTCCAAAAAAGCTATTTCAAATTCTCAAAGTTCTCTCTTCATGAAACCTCGGCATGATTATACAATTTTCGAATGCGACTGTGCCGAACGAGGCTAGTAGATGAACCAGATTCACTGTATTGGCCTATTCGCGCGCCAGGGTGGAGAACTTTGGCGCCACGTGATGCAGAATTCTCCAAGTTCTCTCTTCTTGAAACTTCGACGCAATGTTACAATTTTCGTTCGGCACAACAACAGACGACAATTGCTATTTCAAATCTTCTCTGAAACTTCAGGATTTTCAAGTTCCTGAGGTCATAAAACAGGAACGTCGTTTTCGAGAATAGGCATGGCGTAGCATCTTGCTAGTTCTGTGGTGGGACAATTTCGTCTTTGGTGAACTTGTATGTCTCCAACAACATTTCAAGCATTTCCATTTCTTTTTCGGAAATCTTAGATGTCCACTTCTCTAGGAATGAAATTGCGAACCCATTGGCAGCGTTTAGTCCGGAGCACCACATTACCCTAATTACAGTAGTGGAGCCCGACATCTGTCATTTTTTGAGCCACCCACGGAAAATTCTATAGTATTACTAAATTCGACTAAGAGAACGGCAAAACGAGGACTGCTATTGCGAACGTTGAAAAACAGACGCCGTTTTCAATTAGTTGCTCATCGAATGTGGAGTTTCTGTCCTTTCGGACCACATTTTCTGCGTATTTCCATTTCAGAAGAGATGGCCGCATTCGCTGACAGCGTGACTCACCAACGCGTCATTGTCTGACCTAGGCTTAATTGCAAAACGGTCTGCGTCTCCTCGGAGCACCAGCTGTCGAGGGTCCCCGGTGTTCGCTGTTACCCAGTTGAGATGGCCAGCCGCTGAAGGGGATCGATGCCTGGTGCCCTAGCTGGTCAATGGCCGGCAGCGAAGCTGAAGCACATCGACCCTTGGACTGCCCTCGAGCTGCTGCTGCTGCTGCAGCTTCTGGAAGCACTCTCGAACATTGCTCATTCCCAAAGTGCATGAGCTCCAATCACACGCTCGGCTTCACATTACCCAGCTCGATATCTCATAAATCCAATGCTTCCTCCATCTGTGTAACTTCTGAATTTCCATGTGTTCTTTTCTACCGTCCTCCACATCCGACAGATTAATTTTGGTCAAGTTTCGATGCACTGCACTCTATTTTTTATCCGTTTTTGTTCGAAAACTCTTTTCGATCGCATTTGACGCCCTATTCTAGGTTTTCAGCGGATTTAGCCCTGGTAAGCTGTCACGTTCTGCATGTTTACCTATTCACTTATTACAGAAGTAGCTCAACAAGTAGGAACAGCTCCAATCGACGATCTGTGAACTCATTCAGCTACTGTCCTTAAAGCGTGCTCCATATGCCGACAGATAGATTTTGGCCAATGTTCTACGCACTGCACTGTGTTCTCTTATCAGATTTTGTTCGAAAACTCTTTCATCTGTGCAATTGCATAAGCAATTCTTTTCGTTATTTTTGGCGTTAATTATGTATTTTTTTGCTTCAGTTTGAAATGTTTTTTATACCGCATATATTTTGTGCTAGCGCAACCGATACCTGCTGCTGCACTATGAACGATGTTTCTATGCAAAACCTCCCAATGTTCATCTTTTTCAAACCTCGGTACTGGCGTTTAAATATTCTGTAATTGCTATGCCTTTCGAGGCTGTGAAGAGGAATTTTTATTGGTGGCTTGACCTGCTCGTCTCTTCCGAGGCCTGAACACAGTTCATGGTTATTGACTCGCCAGACAAACATGCCAAAAACTCCATCCACTCTAGTATTTCTAATAAATTGGGATGGGTAGGAAATAAAAGTGCATTTGATCTATACCTTTTTCGCTAACAGAGATAGTAATGATGTTAATATGAAAGAATGTTAATAATAATAAGTTAGATATTCTGTATGAACCCATGACGACACAGCCGTACCTGATGCCAGTCCGAAACACGGATCAAACGCAAGATCGTTTGTTTTGGAAAAGCACTCATTTTGCTTAGTCATTCGCTAACTAACCGACCAAATTCAGAACGATTTCAATGTTTTTTATGATACATTATTCCTGTAGTCTTGAAATGCACGGGAACAACATCATATCACACACTAATATTTCTATGCTAAGAAATCAATTGTAATGGTCTCTTGAGTGGCCCGGAATTAGTTTTCCGCTTTGGAGAGCTTCTCTCAAAGTTCTCAACGTCCTCCGGTTATGGTCTACTTATCGAATCATTTCGCAACATCAGAAGCTCTTCTAATGGAGGTCATTCGGAGGCAATTTCCTTCGTGGCGGCCTATCCTAGTTTAAGATTCAGGATTTCGCCGCTAGCTTCAGAATTGCACCGCTGCATGCTCAAATACATTCAGCACGTCTGCTTCCCAGAGCACCTAGTGCCATGTCGGTAGTACATACATACACTATTAGGTTAGGTTTCTTTTTAGCCTAGTTTGCTAAACTTCTTTTTTATTTTGCGTGCTCAACGTGAATTGTACAGCAAAAGGATAGGAAATCACCCAAAACCACTTGGAAAACCCTCCCAAAACCCAAACCAATGAAGTTATGTATATTCCAGTTGAGAGCGTGCTAAGGGGACTACCGAAATCGACAATTGGGCAAAATTGATCTTCTTGTTTGACCCTGCTCGCCATTTTGGAGCAGAGCATCACCTGCCCATTATTTCTGGATATGGGGAATAGTGAGCTCATATGTCCTCATATTGATTCGGCGGTCCGCACTCGACACGTTCAGAGTTTTTCCGGTCATTAGGGACACGCCTGCTTATTACTTGCCGACTGAAGCTTTGTTTAACAATCGACTCGACTGTGTTCATCTGTCAAACCAACACTCCCTCTCCTCGCCCGGGTGGCCCATCATATGTTTTGCTACTTCTTGTACTGCGTCCATTAGATGTGCTCTTTCCATTTTGTAATAGGGCTTATTGCGTGGTGCAATTGTAAGAGGCGCTGCTGACACCTGCATGGTCGAACGATCGTTTCCATCCATGGCTAACCAAGCCTTTCATCCATCCGGGGTCGGGCAAATTGGTACCATACTTGTCTGGGAGAATAAAGACGCTGACCTGGCATAGCGGCTGGTCCCCGCAGGTCACTGTAAAGGTTAGATTAACTGTGCCTCTACGATTTGAATTGAACACGAATGCGGCAGCGCATCCGTAGGGACTGATCAACGCAAACTTCTTTACCCTTCCATTTCCGTTTCATTTGTGAATGAATTCACTCGTAAAATATATAACATTGGGATGGTGTAAGCGAAACTTGCCTAGTATTCCTTGCTTACTTTGCATCAGGTCTCCGATAGATGCGCCCAATGCTAGCGTTGCACATACGTGAATATCGTCACCTTGGCTCGTCTTCGCTGGGACCGCCTATTTAGACGTTTAGACCATGAGATCTTATGTTAGCAGCCTCCTCTTACTCGTCCTTCCCAAAACTGCATCATTGGAGGCTCTATCAATGGTAAGTGAATGAGAGTCTTTCAAGGCTGGGGGATGAGAACCTTGGTTGAATTACCCAGAGTGTAATTACTCTGACGAAGGGGGTACCGCCGAAATGCAAGCCGTGGTAAAGCTTTGTGCATCAACCTTGGTTACGACTGAAGTATCACTATTACACTGCAATCAAGAATCTCTGTTGTTACTGATTTTGGCATGTGGATACATTACCTTACTAAACTCTGCCGTACGAGCTGGATACGGCTGGTAACGTTCCAAGCTGCTCGGCTGGGTTAAGGGCCTATCTGACAGAGGCGACTCTGATCCGCCTCTCTTACACTTACGTGTCTTCTTATGCGAATTTCTTTGATCAAACGGTTTACCTACATGAGTTCTTCACAACATCTGGTGCGGTAGAATCAGCATGTCCGACTGAACGACAACTGATCCTGCCGCTTCTCACAGCAAGTAGTCGGTGATTTTAGATTTTTTACCCTTGCCCACCTCGAATCCTCCAAACAACTGAGTATCCTTCAAGGAGAAGAAAATTCGATGGTGGCGTTTTTTGGGCAAAAGGGAGCAGTGTTGCCAATCCGTTCCGCTGCGTTAACGTTACGTGGAAGTCGTGCTTCTCCACCCCTAACTAGTTGTTGTTCAAGGGGATAAATAAAGGCTTTCAAGTAAAAAGAGCTTTATTTTTTTGAGAGCTCTGACTTCTCGCCTTTTCATTCTGAGGGGCTGACGTGTCGACCTCTTTGCTGTTTGCAGCAGGTTACGTTTAGATAGAGGACATCTGTCTCACAAGAGGAAAAGGACATTTTGCGGAAGGACTCGGTGCAGTTTCCCGCAACTCCTATCATTCCCCTCATCTTCAGTGGCGTGTCGATATCTCCGGCTTCACTATATTCCTCCAGCTTCTGCTCCTTTATGCCATGCTTTTTCGCTCTACTCTCGCCTAACTTGTGAGATATGAATCAAGGAAAGAACTTAGGTCCTTCAGGACTGCTTAAAACATTTATAAAATAAACGTGGATGATGCGCGGTTGGGCACCGTATTAAATTTGTACATAACGCGCTCTATAGAATATTCTTTTACATCGCGTTTGATATTGAAAGGATCGACTCGAAATTCGGTCTTCGAAAGTGCTGTCGCAACTTGATTTGTTCGGAAAAGGGTGAAGTTTTAGCTGTAATCAAGTTACGCGTGCTTAATGGTTGTAACTACGGAGAACACTCTAATGAAGCCGATCTAATTAGCTCGCCGTTCTGGCGTGGTCAATCACGTTCACTTCAAATTTTTCAATCCTTTCCACCATATTCGGGTACTTCATAAGTCGAGGGATAGATTATTGTATTATTATTTATCATTATATTATTGTTGTCAGTATTTTGACTCTAACCCTTCGTTTTTTACTCGAAACGATTGGGATTAAAGAGCTGTTACCAAACGGCAGAAACGACGAATTAGTTTGCCGCCGGCAGTTGTGGTGAAGAAATAGCGAAGGTGCTTTATGTTGAGGGCTTTCCCTTTATTGTGGTCTCATCGTTGTCGATTATGCTGATATTGGCAGTCAGTTCTAGAGAACTTGCGGTAATTTGATGGGCGCACGCGGTGCAGTGGTAAGAGGCGCAACTGGCACCCGCATGGTCAGGCGATTGATCCTTGCTCACGGCCGGCAAGTCTGCCACTTTTCCATGATCAGGTAAATTGGTACCAGACTTAGCTGGGAAGGTTGATAAATTTTCTTGAATAGCGGCTTGCCATTGGGTAAGACCCTTGTTATAGGTTCGCTCGCGATGAGCGTCTGCGACTTGCGAGCGGTGATCGCGTGCGCCGCTAACCTCAGACGCTGAGCACGCGACGCACGCACGCACGCGACCGAAGCATACAGAGCAATGCGCGAGGTGATCTACCCACCCCCAGCGAAACGGTCCATCGCAGTGGAATACGCAGCGACGAGAGCGTGGAAGGTTCGCGAGCGTGTGCATAATAGCCCGTGCGCGTCACCACGCCAGCGTCACCATGATAACTCGTACAAACGTGTCTGGCCCTACGCTGTCTGATGCTGAATGGACGAGTTACGCTGGGGTGCGAGCGAACCTATAACAAGGGCCTAAGCTAAGTGTGCATTTTCCATACCTTCACGGTTCCGTATGGAAAACAATACGGCGGCGCGTTGTCGACGGTGGATCAATGCCCACTACTTTACCTTTTTTTACGGAAAATCGAGCAAGATTCGCGCTATTCAAAGATAGAATGAACATTTTTCTTCAATGCTATGTGAAGGTTGGCAGTTGCACTCTATTCCTTTCCTTAACTTCTACCTCCCCGCTTTCGAAACTCAGCAACGTTCCTCTACCGAACAGAAAAATGGTAGACATCGAAGAAGTGCAATAGTCCACCTAAAACCGCGCTCAAGTGGTTTATCGGGGCAAAGCATCCAGCTTTCTAGGTCTTGTTTCGTAATCCGCTGCTATTCTTTCTGAGGCTGCTTAAGCTTGCTGACTCAGCGTTCCGATTCTGCCGTCTCCTCCGAGCTTTTCGGTTTTTTCTTGTTTTTGTTTTTGGTGTCGATTACTCATTTTGTCAGATCGCTTTACTGAGAAGTATAACTATAAGAGCAGCTGCCCGCGTCATCCTCTATCCCGACGCTATTTGGAGGAGAATAGAGCGAGTAGTCTAGATCTGGTATACATTAGAGAAAACTACACACACTACTTCTAAAAGCTCAATCATGCCTTGTCCTTGGCGTTAGTCGAAACAGCTATTGTTTTTATCCATTCTAAAGTGCTCGAGACCGTAGAAAAGTGTGAGATTCGGAGTAGGAATTTGCCTCAAACCTGAAAGTTTCAACTCCTATGTCGAAGGCTATAATTCATATGTTATTATTCAGCGGCACTCTCACAACAACTTCCGGCTAGCCGTGCTGGAGGCGCATCAGCAACATCGTTGAAAACGCAAGGGGCAAAGATGAATTTTGTTAAGAAGATTTTGTGAACATGAAGGTGTAGCAGTGTAGACGCGCGCTTGTCCTACATGCAAAAACATGATGTTTTTGAGTTTAGTGATTTAAAAAATGGTGCCACTTGCGGAGGAGACATTTATATCGCATATCAATGATCGACTGCAAGCAGGTTTACTTAATAGGTACTCTACTTAGATGGTACAGGTGTCAGAGGCGCTACTGACACCCGCCAGCGATCGATCCCTGACTAATACTCGATAACCAAGCCTTCCATTCCTTCGGGATCGGATAAATTGGTACCAGGGTTGTCTGGGAAGGAAAAGACACAATGTTGGTATAGCTGCTGGCTCCGCAAACCGTGTCTTGGGCCACCACTCATTCACCATGCAATTCTGAGTGTAAAAGAAATGCGTGTGCGTCCTTAAGGTACCGATCAACACCGACCTGTTTACCCTTTTACATACGCACTTTCGTGACCTACTGTACTTCTGATGGTGTTTAAATGCTGTCCTAAGGCGGCTGATCTTCCAAACCTACTGGTAGCGCAGTGAGTCAAGCATTCTTTGACATTCGTCACTTAAGAATTCGACGAATTGCTTGCGGTCTCGATTCGGCAGCTGCCGTGGACAAACGTCCTTCTCTCGGTCGGACGCTGCCAAGGTCGCCGCGTTCGTGGCACAACGACATCAGCCTCGTAACACCGTCTTCCATACAGCCGCTGTATTCTATCCTTTTTATTTCTATTTTCCCAATGAGGACGCGCAACCTGAGTGTACAGCTCATCTCTTACATTAGATGTTTTTGAGGACAACAGTCACTTTCAACGAACCTACCGGAGAATGTAACTGGAAATGAAGTACCCGTTAAATCACTCGAAATAAAATATCAAAATACCACTATCCATGGACGATTATCGATGCACCCTTGTTGAGAGAAAAAGTGAAAACACGTGAGCAACGAAACACCTTGATTCATAGCATCTCCAAGTTGAAATCCATTCCTTGACAGGGGGTTGGAAACGTCCATTGATAGTGGAATTTTGGTATTTTATTTCCAGCGACATTAACGGGTATTTTCCCTGGCACTGTAGTTTTATCGCAACAAAGTTCTCCGAAAGCAAGATAGAATCGGAATTTTATGCACCTATTCAGCTTAGATTTGGCTGTTCTGTATGGGAAGCACTTGAATGTTCGCTGACACTGTCTGGCTACGTGTGTACAAGGGTTTAAAGATTACGTGCGCGTGATTTTCTACTAATTTCTAACTATTGCACAACGTCTCTTTTTGAATGTTTCCCCTCATAAAATATTTGATATATCTCTGCCAATATTTTCAAGGGAAAATTGAGATTTCGAATTCATGCTGAAAGACTGTGCAAGTCGAAACGCGATCGCCCACTAAGCGACAGGTGGTATGAAGATCTCTGTATTTCTCTAAAAACCGTCCATGAGATCGCGAAGCATTGAACTGAGGAAGGGTGTGTTAAAACCAAACACAGAACTGGATGGAAGGAGACTTCTGACAAAAAAGAGTAGCATAGGATAATTAAGATGAGGAATGACCGACCAAATGAAGTGATGTAATGAAGATTCAGCTCTTTCGTTTTGCAAATCAGGTAAAATGATAATGGAGCCAAAGCTCAAGATTTGATGATATCGAATGTTTGAAGCACAGGCTTTTCTTCAGCAATAAAATATCGCAAGAAAAGGTAACAGTAATTGTGCGAATTTGTCAAGGTGCCCTACAACGACGGCGCCCTCTGCTCTGACAAGGGAATTTTTGCCGTTGAAGTCGCTAAAAACTTTCAGCACCATCTATTCGACATAGCTCTACTGAATGTTAGTAAGTAATCCATGAGTCATCCCAATGTAACCTATCAGTCGCTGTATATGCAACCAAAACAACGGTGCACCGTGATGAGACTGAAATCAGCTCCCTCTTTGACTACGGATTTGTAGCCCATGAACACTCCCGGTCTGAATCCATTGGATTTTCCCGTTTGTGAAAATTAATCAAAATTTAAAGCAATATAGAAGTCCGCTTCTTGCGGCTCACCATCGATTCGGTGAAGAAATGAAATAGCGCTTATGTAACAAAAGACAGCTGCTACTTCAGAAACTTTGGCATGGCACATAATTTTAGCCACCCTGTATTGCGTTTATACCGCCGAAAGATCAAGGGAAGCGCGTCCTCCCTTCCTTGTTTCTTCCAACCTTCTTCTTTCGGCTTCCTTTCGTCTGATATCATGGGCTATGTATTATTATATGGAGTTTTCCTTAGAAGTTCAACATAGAAGTGACGGAGCGCCCTCTGAAACAAATTCTGCAATTAGCTGCAATCGAAATGGACTTGATCGATGTCGCTATGGAGTTCTTGCGCTGATGGTTAATGCTGCGAGACTGAACACTATTGTGATAAATAGACAGAGAGAACCGGAGGCGAAGTGATCGCGAACCTTTGACGAAAAAGGCAATAAACTATTGCGCTTCATTTCCTTTTCTCTCTTTCTCATATTTATGTTTTTTTCTTTCAGAAATTGTTTCATTTGTCCAATGGAGATACATATTAGCCTAGTGGTGTGGAATTTTCCAGAAAGCAAAAAATTGTTTTTTAGTAGTGGTCACCCTTCAGTCTAGAAAATATCACATTTTATCAGAAGGTATTGCAAGAGTAAAGTGGATGGTGGAAATTGGATACCTTGTGAGTTGGAGCTGCCGGCTGCTGGCTGTTTTTCACAGAAACCTGCTTTAACTAGCATCTTCCGACAAGCTTAGTTAGTGCAGTAAATACAACAAAACAATATCAACAGGCCGATGTTACGTACATTTTCTACAAAAAGTATCGTTCACCTGTAATTATCGTTGACCACAAGCCATACAGAAAGTTTCCTTCACTGTCTTCCATATCCTCGCTAGTTTCCTTCCTCAGAGCTCGCCTTTGGGTCCATTCCTGGCCTCAATATTTTCAGCTGTGTCCAAACATTTGTGGTAAGGAGAAGCGCTCCCATCTTTCCTCTATAATAGTCATTTCTGGAATAGAATGGATGTTTGTTGTGGACAAAGAAAATTACAGAAGTAGAACATTTGCTAAAATACTCATATTAGCGGCGCGGACAATTCTCTTTTCTGCTTCTTTGCTTCCACTGAATTGTTGTTCTCAAATTCTGCCTTCGCACTGGTATATGGCTCCCATTTTAGTTTTGGTATATGGATCACAGTTTTATTCATCTAGACTTTCGAAACTTCGGTACAAATGTGTGATCCGCCTATTAACCTCGCTCGGCACGGAAGCATGAAAAAATTGTAAGATCATGCTGAGATTTCAAAAAGAGAGGGCTTGGAGAGTGCTTCCTTTTCTATTATCTATCCTCAGTCTTCTGCTCTGAAAGTCGTGGGCGACATCGTCATAAGTTTGAAAGTTCATCGTCTTCTAAGAGGATTAAGTCCACACATTCCCATATCGAGCCGTGGTCATGGCGTTTTCACGCTCAACTGACCGCCCTCTCTCTCTGTCTCCGTTCGTCTCACCGCCCAGCCCGTTCGCTCGGCTGATGATTTATCTTAAACGTCAACCACCTAGATAATTAAGCGCCACTATACTGCGAACAATGTGGTGATTCTTGCCATATGTTCCCCGAAAACGCAAAGGAATTCTGATGACAGCTGTGCTGATATTTTCTATTATAAAAATCACTGGCTGCTCTACAGAATTCTTCATCTGACAGAGTTGGGTGACGGCATCGCGTACTTTTTTGTCATTATTTTTTGCTATTACTTCGGCAGTTCTCAATTAAAGATGTTTTTCAGTTAGTTTTGCGCTATGTTTACCTTGCTTGAAATTCGGAAGTTTCGTATCCATGTCGAAAAAGTGGCTCTCTGTCAACGATCCATTTTCTCTTCACTAATGTTCTTACTAAATTAATTGAGTCTCGTTTATTTGGTTATCTGTCGGTTCAGTTTCCTACCATATTCCGTCTTATGGGCTTGTTTCGCGAAGTTTGCTTTCTTCATATGTAGCATACCCGTACGGTTGTAACAACAAATAAATAAATGAGGTAATACATATTCAACATCTATTAACTCAACTCATACAGCTGTTATGTGTTACCGTTTTGTTTGTTCGAACTACATATGTGCCAAATCAAGAGGGTGTTTGTTCTTTTTTCCTTATATTTCGGTCTCACGAGCGCGCGGCGCACGGTCGACCGATTCTCGCCCGGGCCAACCAAGTTCCATCCCTCCGGTAAATTCGTACCAGACTTTTCTGGAAAGGTAAAAACACTGGCTTGGTATTGCTGCTGTCTCCGCAAGTCACTGTATAGGCCAAATACGCATTCACCGGGCCTCTACTATCCTGAATGGAACACGAATGCGGCGGCGCGTCCTTCGGCGACCGATCGACGCCGACACATCTACCTTTACCTTTACATTGTTCTCAGATATCATAAGATCACTTTCATTGTTCCTGCTTCGAATCCTTCCTTTGGTGAAGCTCGTCATGAATAAAGCTCGCGAAAGCTCGTCCTCTGCTTAGACCTTCAAAATGTTTACGTAAAGGTGTCGGCGCTGATCAGTCGCCGAAGTGCGCTTCCTTTAGCCCCATTCGGTCCAATCGTAGGACTGGGCAGTCTCTAAAGTCCCCAAAAAAAATTCTAATTTTTTTCGCAGATGGCCTTTTTCGTGGCGCAGACACCTTCAGAGGGATAGCTTATGATGTACGTCTTCTGCGGCGCCGGTAAAGGCGTTTTCATCGATTCTTGCCTTCATTCTCTGCTCTTGACGTGCATCAAGCTATAATTATTTGGACAGCTATAAACTCCCTTCTAATATAAGATAAATCTCACGATGAAAACTTCATATCTACACTTTTCTCGGTTATCCATAACCCTCTGCAATCTCTACCGCGAATAATTGCTATATGTATTTGTAGAAGCAGCTACTCAATCTACTGAAAAGGAACGTAGCATAGACATGATCTTTCTCCGAGTTTCACATTATGAAAACAAAAATTTAAAATTCTCGCTACACTATCCCTACGATTGGGAGCTAACAACGCATTTCTTACAGCGTTGATCTGTGGCTATGGGAATTTATGACTTTCCAGTTTACTTTAATTCTTCCGCTTTGCAAAAGACGTTCCATTCGACAATGTAGTGACGGAGACCAACATTTCAATTCATTTATGTGAAACGCTCGTCCCGGATATCGATATCCTCGTACGTACCTCTCCTTGACCCCTTTGTCTGGCAAAACATTTCCACTGCTGTTCTGACGGCGTTCTCTTTTTCAAGGTCGCATAGGCGTACATACACCCCGGTGCAAAATTATAAGTTCACCCTGCAATTTGTCCATAACTACCCGAAAAAGCTATTTCCGAGATACAGTAATGTTACTATGATATTCCTCACTATCGAAAACCTACACACACAAATTCTAGGCACGGTGCCTTACCAATGTAAGAAGTTATGAATTTTTAATTTAAAAATAGGGACAGGGACCGGTGCAAAATTATAAGTTCACTTGGAATAATTCGGTTAGGGCGAGAGTTTTCTCGCTTCAGTCGCGATACAAATAGGTCAAAAACGTAGAGACAACTAAAACGTGTATGAAATTATAATGCTGAAAGGCACCAAGCTTTTTCCGCTTGACCAAGTTCATGTCGATGCTCTTCATACGGCCGGCCTTTCAAACAAAAAGGTGGCAGCTCAACTAGGACGGTCTTTGTGCTGCATCAATCGTTATCTGAAGGAGACGGATGCCTACAAAAGAAAACAAAAGGTTGGTCGTAAAAGGAAGCTGTCTAGAAGAGATGAGAGACTTCTAGTTCGAGAGGCCTCTAACAGCATCCTGTCCGCGATGGATCAGCGATGGCAAATGAACCTCCTATACTCGAAATGGACGATACCACAATGCTTGAATCACAGTCCACACAGCGTTCATCAAGTCATGGAACGTAGATTTTGTCTGACGAAGGACAACAAATCTGCCAAGTTGGTGTTTGCCTGTGAACACATCAACACAAATTGGAAGGAGATAAGTCCAGAATGCCTTTAATTTTTTGGGGGTGCAGAAAAGCGTTTTTCTCACTTTTCGTGATATCATCCGACGAAATATAGTGGAATCTCGATGGACCTGACAGATATCGACGCTATTAGAGGGATTTGAAGAAAGATCCACAAGTATCCTCAAGGCGAAACTTTGGCAGGGTAAGAGTTGCGCTTTGGGCTGTGATTAGTGGTTATGGAACTGTTGCGATGGACTTTGTTCCGTGTTGCACGGACAGCGAGGACTACCATAAAGTGCTTGTAGATAATACTTCATCTTATTTCAGAAGATTACGTAGGGATAATGCCGCGATACATGCGTCGAGGTGCACAATGAACTGGTTTAGTTCTCATAAAATTCCACTTCTGGTGTGGCTAAGTTGTTCTCCAGATCTAAAACCGATAGAGAACTTGTGAGGAATTCTTGTACAGCAAATGTACAAAAATGGAACCGCTTACGCTTCGGTTTCTGATTTGAAGGAGGCCATACTTGATGCATGGGCTAATATACAGCAAACTGCTCTTTTTAACCTTATTCGAAGTGCGCCAGATAGAATGTTTAACGTTGTTTATAAGAAAGGTAGTGTAGCGAAGTATTATATTCAATATGCTCGTTAAAATTTTTAATATTGGTCACTTTTTTTCAAAGTGAACTTATAATTTTGCACCGGTCCCTGTCTTTATTTTTTAAATGAAAATTCGTAGCTTTTTGCACTGGTAAGACAACGTGCCTAGAATTTGTAGATGTAGGTTTTCGATAGTGAGGAATATCACAGTAACATTGCTGTATGTCGGAAATAACTTTTTCGGGTAGTTATGAACAAATTGCAGGGTGAACTTATAATTTTGCACCGGGGTGTAGATTAGCGGTGGTCAGTTTTCTGACAACTAGATTTTCGCTGTCTTAGACTTGCTGTCATTTGGACTGTGATTTTGCGAACTAACTAGATGCTTGTGCAGAAGGAATGACTATTCCAGATGGATCACTTTTCGTTTAAAATACAACTACAACGTTGCGAGAGGTCCGTGGTACCGTATCCGTACTCATCTACAGGGATAAAAAACCATGACATCAATAAAAGAGTAACTCTTGCAAACTAATTTTCAAAGTGAATAGATGAATGTAGCAGGAACGATTTCTTTTTCAACTAGGAGCGATATACAAGATGACAACAACATGCATTCGTAGAAACAACACATCACAACAACAACAACTATAAAGAGGTGAACAGGGCATTCACTATGAACTATCACCTTTCATGTTTCTCGATATTTATTACCTATACATATACATATGTATGTTCGTTCCGTTGCAGATGAAACCTAGCCTTAGCAAGGTTAACGTGCAGGGTGATGGTTATAACTTTATCACTTCCGTGAACTCTTCGGTCTTTTTTCTCTTAAGCTCTTTACCAAAAATTTTTATCCTTGTCGAAAACCTTCAATGCTTCTGAATGCGCTTGACGTAACCGAGTTCTGGCAATTTCGTTCCAACTCCGCTTTCTTCAATCAATATTGAATCTCCCTCCGTCCTTATTTTTGATTATCAACCGAACTTCGTTTCTTTGAAGTTACTCCGCGGGATCATTCCGGTCTCTACCTCATCCAACCTTGCCCACCTACTCCTGTCCCACCTGCTTATCTTTAATTTTCATGATTGACATGTTGCAATTTGTGCGATATTGTTTGAAGTGCATTAAAGTATTGGTATAATGTTGTTGTATCAGTCTATCTAATTTTATTCAGGCGGCTTTTTTCTTTCGTTCTTTCATTGCTCACCGAAACAAAGAGATATAGCTCGAAGGCTGCATTTCTGCACTAATACTTGCTGCTCGATTACACTTTTTTATACTCTCCATTTCTCGCAGTCTTCACTCGGCGTAATTAAGAAGAATCATCGCCTACTGAACATTCGGAAAAATTCGAATTCGTTTCGTCTGCATTTATGACACTCACGAGAGTCAAAGATGGATTTCCATTTATTCATGGCTCCGAAAAATTGCTCACAACTCTCTTTGTGATCCGCGAATGTTCGACATCGTTTTGTGTTACTCCCGAAATTGGTTACTGTGTGGTTGAATGGCTTTCTCTATAGAACATCTTACTTCAGGTTATCTTGAACATCTCAAAAGTCACCACAGCATGGCCTTGTTTCGAAGCCGATGATTCGTGATCAGGTATAGTTTGCATCTCATTTTCTGCGCTTTCTCGCCCATTTCCGTTAGCTTCGGAATAGGGTATACTTGATATTCCTATGGCGAAAAAAGCTCCACGTTAATTTGCGACAGTCCAGCTGTAGATTCGGAACTTATCGTTCATGGTTGATATACATACAGTAGTTCGCGAAAAGATATGTCACCCTGCATTTTTTGGTGCAGATCGCTGGAACCGAAAGGAATTTGATTTCAATTGACAGCTGTAATAACTCTTATTGAAAATACACTGTTCTTTGCCCTTGTTGGAAATTCTAGATTTTTTTAGAAATTTTTAAACTCATTTCCATGTGCACTTTTAAACGAATGTATCTTGGGAACCACTGAGCTTCTGCATGTCTAGTGGTGATATTCTGGTAGAGCATGATTAGCTTATTCTTATGGGCTATGAGTTTTAGTTTAACGTCGTTTAAAAGACCATAGATTTTCTTGCGCGAATTTTCTATGGTCAAAAAATGGTGAAATCTTGAGACAGTCTTTCATACAAAATTCTATATATTAGTAACTAGTGAATGAAATTGCATCATATTTAGGCCTATGGTAGCATAACATTTTCTCTTTCTAACAGGTATTGAAGTTTTTGGAAACTGCCCTCCATTTACAGAGAAAGTAGCTCTTAAAATTGCATTTACATAAACGGCCGTTTTAAGAATATCCGGAGGGCATACGGCTCCAGATTTCTCTAGTGCATAGTAGACTTGTTGCTTATTAGGTCCTTAACAGGTAGCGAAATAATTCCCACTCTTCTACAGAAAATCGTCTTCTAGTTAGAATTGTTGTATGCGCCACTATTCCCGCCACCGTACACCATGCGGGTTAGTGCGGTAGTTTCAATCGGTCTAACTAGAAGGTGATTTTTTGCACGAGAGTGGGAATTATTTTGCTACCTGTTAAGGACCTAATAGGCAACAAGTCTACTATCCACTAGAGTAATCTGGAGCCGAATGCCCTCCGGGTATTCTTAGAACGGCCGTTTATGTAAATGCAATTTCAAGAGCTATTTTCTCTGTAAATGGAGGGCAGTTTCCAAAACTTCAATACCTGTTAGAAAGAGAAAATGTTATTCTACCGCAAGCCCAAATATGGTGCAATTTCATTAACTAGTTACTAATATCTAGAATTTTATATGAAAGACTGTCTCGAGATTTCACCATTTTCCGACCATAAAAAAATTCACGCAAGAAAATCTATGGCTTTTTAATGGCGTGTAACTGAAATTCATAGCAAATAAGAATAAGCTAATCATACTCTATCAGAAGATCACCACTAGACATGCAGAAGATCAGCGGCTCCAAAGATACATTCGTTTAAAAGTGCATATGAAAATGAGTTTAAAAATTTCTAAAAAAATCTAGAATTTCCAACAAGGGCAAATAATTGTGTATTTTCAATAAGAGTTATTAGAGCTGTCAATTGGAATCAAATTCCATTTGGTTTCAGCGATCTGCACCCAAAAATGCAAGGTGACATATCTTTTCGCGAACTACTGTATGTAGTTATTAGGGTGTTCCATAAATAACTGGTCTATCGTACCATATTTACTTCAAGTAACTTTAACAAGATAGCGATCATAGGTGATCAATCGATATAATCAGTGAACAAGTCTGTCGTAATTACCTGCCCATCCGATAGAAGCTAACAGTGTACGACTCCACGACTACTGAAGCAGAATGGGAGCAGAATCTTCATCACATGAGGGGCCAGCTTTGGAATTCGTTGAGGCTCCACGTGCTTCTGAAGCCAATGGATCACTCGTATGGTATTATCGTAGATGCACCACTTGTCGTCCTGTGTCACTATTAAACTCAACAACAAAGTTGTTCTGGAATGGTTGAGATGGTTCTGGCAGGTGACTACTCGTTGCCGCTCCTGAGCCGGAGTCAGTGCATGGAGTATCCATCGTTGCAAGACTGCTCTTCTTCTACACCGTTTCAGCTAGCGATAGACAGCGGTACATAGAGTGTTGACAGTCTTCGATATCATTCTTACGCTTCGGACAAGCTGCCCTCTAACTGCTGCTACAACAGCACTTTTGTTCGGCCCAATCGGACTTCCAACACGCTTCTTATCCGTGATGTCAAATATTCAATTTTTGAAAGCGCTCGAACCTACTCTTGCACGTTGACTTGCAACAGGTATCTTTGCCTAACATAGCCACGACAGTTTGATGAGCAACGTAGGCAGACAGACCAGAACGGTAGTTGTGAAGAAGCACGTTGCAATAGCTCGACCTCTGCTTCATTTTCAAGAAGTCACCAAAGTGCAGACAACTGAGCAAAACAGACAACCAATATGCGGTTGGAAACTATCGTCAAGCATCCTCATCATGCAAAAATTGCTTCCCGTTTGGATCTTATTTGAACAAGTTATAAGATGTACAACGCACAGGGGCCAAATAGACCAGAAACTTATGGAACACCCTAATACAATATGAAGTACCACAACGAAGTTTGTGAAAGGCAATATTTCCTTCACGCGCTCTTCTCCCCTTATCAAATTCATTCGTTCAGTACGAATCTTCCTTCTCATTCTTGATCATTTCACGATTCCTTTCAAAACTTTCTACTTTTTTGAGAATTTCATCTGCTCGCAATTGCACACCTCCTAAAATCTCGCATTGGCGAGTTTGTATTTTATCTTGTTGCTGGTCGCGACACGCACCACATAATATAAACTTCATAAAAACGCAACCCGACATGCAGGGTGATCTCGTTCAAAGACATGTTCAACAAGTAGATACCTAGACCCATATTTTTAGTTAACTTTTTCGTTGTATTTTAACTTCTTCGATGATTTTATTTCGTTTTGTCATTTTTGTTGACTCCTTTTGTTTAACCACTTTGTCACACCACTGGATTGCCATTCCGATTAGGAATGAGTTGTTTACGAATGCGCCGTAACATAATCATTAATGTAGCATTAGATTTTTATGGACGATATCAATATCAATTATCAATTGGGAAATCCTGTATCCTCTGGCATCCACCCATCTTAAGGACCCTCCTGTGTAAGGCTTTGAGGTCGTGAAGCACGTGGCATCGTTCAAGAAAATGGCCTTTAACTAGGTCATAGATAACAGCAGGAGTTAAAGTAAGGCATTCTCGTACTCGGCGTCATTGACGGGTCAAACGATGTCGTAAAATCTCCTGGCGTTGATAGATTCCTACATTCAAAACCGTTGGTGCTTTGGGATTCTGGTCATGAGTGGAAGTGCATTTCGGAGGTTAGTAAAAATAATAATATGAAAAAGCAGTTGTACAATAGTACAATCTGGGTCTTACTGCGACCAAACGATATAGTGATACCAGGAATTTTTTACTTCGCTAAAACGTGAGTCCTTAACACCTCTGTGGAGTTAAGTCATTTCTTATGAAGTCCTCCGAAGGGCAACCGAGAACTCCATTCTAACAACAAGGTACTTAGGCCACATATACGTTCTTTTTCTTTTTCAAGTTATAAACAGAATTCAATAATTTCCTTTTGCTATAAATGGTAAAGGGAACTGTATGAACGATGTAAACAGTTACTAACCCACCATTGCGAGGAGTACTCAAGGAATGTACGTACAATGCAAAAATGCAAGTTATATCGATGGTTGGTCGTTGACGGTTTTCCAGATTATATCGTGATTCTAACGTCATTCATGAATAAAAAGCTTTTCGTGCGTTACAGCGCTCGACCGTAATACTTTTCTATGCTGTCCTTAGAGTCCTGCATCGGTCCTGCGCTTTTTTTATTTATGAATGACATCAGAATCGCGATACAATGTTGAGAACCGTCACTGACCAATCATTGGCATATCCTGGCTTTTTCGTGCGATACGTACATTCGTTGAGATCTTTGCGCAACTGTTAGGTGGTAATTGTTATTGCCGCTCTATTGGCTAACATTGTTCCGTTGTCGCGGGTGACCGGTTGGTAATGTGGAAAAAGGGGATGTACTCGTCCCAATGCCTCTTTTTCTTACACGATAAGATCCAAGGGCTCATTCGCACTTTGTTGCGACGGTAATACCAGAGCAGTAGCCGGGAGGATGAGCGCAGTATCACAATAGCCCCACGTCTCGGCGGCGATACCCCTGTACCTTTTTAGTAAAAGGTAAAGGTAAAGGTAAAGGTGTCGGCGTTGATCAGTCCCCGGAGGACGCGCCGCCGCATTCGTGTCCAATTCAGAATCGTAGAGGCATGGTGAATGCGTATTTGGCCTGTACAATGACCTGCGGGGGCCAGCCGCTATGCCAGGTCAGTGTCTTTACCTTCCCAGACTAGTCTGGTACCAATTTACCGACCCCGGAGGGATGGAAGGCTTGGTTAGCCCGGGCCGGGATCGATCGCTCGACCGTGCGGGTGACAGCAGCGCCTCTTACCACTGCACCACGCGGGCCCTACCTTTTTAGTACTTTCGGAAATTCCATATCACGTTTGAAACTAAACTAATACATGGAATTCTTAGAAAAAAATGTGGAAATCCATAGTGCATAGGTGTGTGTGGTGTTGCTAGGGCTCCATGTGCGTAGCAGCGGAGCTATGGGTAGCTAATTAAGACACGGACAAGTGCATGACTAAATTGGCGAGTGCTTTCAGAAGCGTTCGTAACAAAGGAGCGGAGCGAGCCAGTAGAAGAGGAGCGAGTGACGGACCGACGGACGGACGGAAGGGCGACTCGATGGCGGCGACTCGGCGAGAACCGGACTCTTCCGCGGCGGCGCCACAACGCGGTAGCCGCGTACGCGCTCTCGCGCACAGGTTTGTCGCTTTAAACCGCAAAGCACCCTCAATCAGTCGCCTCGTTTCGAAACCGCTTGGCCGCTGTCTGATTAGCACCATCTTTCCGCCACATTCCTGAGAAGGATTAACAGCAATTGTCTTTTCCTCGTTCCACACCATCGCCTCTGAGCTCTACTTTTGGGTGTCACAAACCGCAGCAGATTGTGTTGTTCCTCATCACCCTTCTCAACGTCCCTTAACTCCAAAACTCGCGTCTCCCATCCGACACGTTAGCCGAGATCTGGCCAGCTCAAACACCACTGCTTTCTTCACGTCTTCGCCTTCACTGTTACGACCACCATGAGTCGCCCTGTCCCATTCATCAGTCTATCGCTCCCGACTTGCTGAAGAATTCTATTGGTTTTCATGAAGATCCATCAATCACTCCTTTCCCCTCATAATTTAGGATGATTTCTGGACGTGATAGTGGTATGGCATGTGGTTTATGTATTTGCTTTTCCAACAACACGTTCGTTATCAGTAATCGGAACATGTCTAAGATATACGATATACATAAACTGTCGATCTCAAGTATCCGGGGATCGAACCAACCGGTGTACGTCCAGCGCGAACGTTTTCGATGATTGCAGCTCTTCGGTTGTATTACGCACTTGTGAGCAGCATTTAGACGGTTTTGAGGCTATTATTATACACTGGAGGCTTTCCGACTTCCACTAAATCAATCTGGGCCCCTGGCGAAATTACGGTATGGCGGAAAATTTAAATTGATATTTCTTTGGATTTAGCTGCCACACCTTGTGTGTTATGTAAGGGTATGCATTAAGTGAAGACGTTTGTAACAAAGCATGCAACTACAACTCAGCCGTAGAAAGGAAGCTAGCGAGTCGATGAAAAAATTCGATCCGTGATTTTACGCGGCTTTAAGCACCATTGGCTTAGACGGACCATTCCTTGTGATCGGCTATCCCACAGGAGCAAGAAAGGATCTTAAACAGCATAACGAGGTCGACTTTTACATTCCTAATGGTAGAACATGGAACACTGTCATGAAGGAAGCCTTAGGAGTTGTTCCCTTGTGAAAATACTTATAACACTTCCCGGTTTTATTATAAGATGTGTACATGAGTGTGTGTAGAACTGTGATCGATTTGTTATTGGTGATTATCCGCCCATATCGAGCGAATTCTTTCTGCTCAAACCTCATTTAAATAGTGGTAGTGAGGACACGTTTGGGATCCAGGCTTGAATTAGACGTAAATTTGTGGAGGTTTGGTTATTGACATGTTGAGATTGGCCGAGTTAATATCTTTCAGCCACCCTCACTGTAACTTTAGGTTCAATATCTAGAAATCCTTCACAGGCTCATATGCTCAGGAACATCCAACTTCCACAGAGTCGTTGTCTGAGTGAGATAGCTAAAGTGTTTTTGTAGCGGGAATCGGAACTATATTAGGTTATTAGGTTCTATATTAGGTTATTAGGTACAGATTATTAGGTTCTTCTCGACTTCTCTCAAAACCAGCATACCCTATCTAATTGTAACGTTTTTGAATGCATAGCATGGCGGTCTCGCTACGAACCTCCAATTTTCGATTATCGAAGAGATAATGGGGCGATCATTGTCATCCTCCGCCACACAACTGCCGTGGTTGATCCCTCTTTCTAGCTATTTCTACCTATGTAGCGTGATAATTTTTTACTTTGTACCTCAACATAACTACGATTCATAGCGTTTAAAATTCACACTGAAAACTACGAGTCTGGTGCAGACTAAATTGAATGTGTGCCCATGAACACGTTTGATTCTTCGCTCATTTTCCAATCATTCTCGTGTTCGCGTCGCGTTTAAAATTATCTCATTTCATGTCGGAACTGAAGGGTACGCATGGTGCGTTACTGACACCCATGCGGTCGTGTGATTGATCCTCGCACGAGCTAAGGAAGAATCCCAAACCTGCTGAGAGGGTAGATTGGTAATATTTAGAAGGTAATATGCACAGGTTGCCGGCAGTTGGATAGACTCCTTCAAAGTCTTTCTCACTCCAGAAACCTGGCCCCGTTCCTCGACTTGTTTTTCCCGTGCTGTCGTCATTTCAGAACTCCTCAGTTTCACTAGTTCTTTCGAAGGGTTTCGAACGCATTATCATGGCTTGGGTTTTAATATAAGTGGAACCTTAACACCATTGTCTTGAATTCCTCAAAAGCACCATTCGTCGCGACTTTTTATATTGCAAACGCGAATAGTCGCGAAGTACGAACTTACATGCAGGTAACTTATATGACAGGTGATCCTCCTTTGGAATCTTCTAAAACCTTTATTGGCCGATTTTTCTTTCTCGTTGTCGTCGAATTTGTTTTCAGTCTAATTTTCCATTTGTCCTTCGCTGACGGTCGTTGTTTTCTTCTGTTTGGTTATTCAGAATGATATAATGCGAGTCAATGTTCACATTAAGCGTGATGAACGACTTGATATGAATGGCCGAATTGGTCAGATAAATCTTCACTTGGTTCTATGTGGGCTATTCCGAATACTACATGATTATTTTGAGGTATCCTTCACTCTCTGTCCGGTTCATCCTCTTGTCTGTGTTACTTCTTTGCTTTCTTCTTCGTGAGATCCTAGGGATCCTAGTCCTTCTGTAGTTACTCTGCAGTACTGTTCACTTAGGAAACAAAGCTCCTATCAAGAGTCTGACTACAAGTTTTGATAGGAGTTCTGTTTCCAGAAACGCCTATTGAAGTCGATTCTGGGGAACTAGACCACTGCTACTAACCTCCTCCTGGCAAGCGATCGAGCATCTTGCCGCATTCCATTGCTTGCAAATGCTTCAGAAACCATTTACTACTTTAGCTTTTCTGTGCGTAACATTTCCATGAGAGCTAGATCGATCAGTGAACTATTGTAAATAGTTTTCAACACCTCGGAAATTGAACCAGCAACGGAGCTCATCTATATCTGTGGAATTCTGATGCTCGCTTTTGGCTGTGATTTGGAGCCCCAAAAATTCATATTCTCATTCAATCCTCTCTACGTGAATTATAGGCCCAGATTTGCGACTATCGTTTGGCTCGTACCTACATTTTAGTAAAACATCATGCATCATGCGTCTAGCCATGGATGAATTTTCTGTCTTTAAGATTAAGCACAGTTACGCTGCAATAGCTGTCTGGTATTAGCTGCTCAGTCGTCTAATTCATTGATGTGCATAACGGAGAGTGGACTACTCCAATTGAATCAAATTAGACTACAAGACAGCTCACTGCTTACCTTGTCGTTTGTTGATCACTTGAATGAGAGAGCGGAAACTAGCAAATTGTTTCCTGTTCTTCATGAACGTCTGTGACTGCGATGGCAATTTTTCTTGAAGTGATGCAGTTTAAAATTCTGGAGAGGGCTGATAGCAGTACTGCAGAAGATGTTTTGCCGGGAGTCGATCAGTTCTTGAGACTGTTCTGACATCCGGGAACTAATGAGTAAATTCGTTGGAGACTTCATGAGTGGTCATTCATCGATAATACTAGTTGCTATGTACATATGACGGGTCGCGTGTTTTGCAGTGGTAAAGGCGTTACTGATACCCGCGCAGTTGAACGATCGGTCCTCGCGCAGGCTAACCAAGTCTTCCATCACTCCGGGGTAAATTGGCACCAGAGAGTGTCTGGGAAGGTAGACACTGATTAGGTATTGCGGTTGGCCCTGTCCTTAGGAGGCTGATATGTCATAACGACGCTTTCTTACGTCTAGGGCACCAACGTATTTCTCCTTTTTCTGTTTCCCTCATGGCGTCGTTTGTTGTGCCGGTTTTCTTCCCTTTTTGGTTGCTCTCCTGACACCATGCCGTGAAGTTCGTTCTTTTTTATGATGTAAATTAAACAAAAAATGAGAGAACGAAAAAATAACTGCAAATAAGTCGTCGTCGGCGTGTCTATGTCCTAACAAACGGGGGCCATCGTTCGGTGCTAAACAACCTCAATCGCCGAGCATTGGCTATTTCTGGTCGTTGACAGGTCTAGACGCCCGGCGCGCGCCTATTTGCGCCTGCTTCGTCTGGGACCATCAGGTCCACACCGGCCGACGTCGCAATCCAGTTCAATAATCTCGCATTGTTTAGATTTGAAACCGGCGAACGATCGTCCGACGACGAGAAACCGCCGCCAGCTGCTAGCAAAATGCTACTGGTTGTCGAGTTTAGCGGATCCTTGCCGATCAGGTAAGTAACAAGTTTTCTCAGGGAATTTCGCGCATGTAAAACTTGCCACTCGAAGTGTTTTGAACTGGCCTATTTTACACTCTATTTTGGGTGGTTGTGGTGGGTCGTCCTGAAAAATGCTTCAGCTTAAAGTCATTTTTAGTCAATTTTTTCTGAAGGCTCGGTTTTGAGTTGCGACAAACTTCTGAGCTTGCAGTGCTCAATTGATTTACGGTCTAATGATTGGTGCGCCATCATGTGGTGTAAGAAATGAATGAATAATTTTTGCCTTAGTAGTGAAGGCAAGGCATCTGATGTTAAACGTGTTCACTCTACTGCGGTAGTAATGGCAGTAGTAGAGCAGTAACGGTGAGGGTGAGCGTATTTCCAAAATATTATTAATAGCTGCAGGGCCCGCGTGGTACAGTGGTAAGAGGTGCTGCTGTCACCCGCACGGTCGAGCGATCGATCCCGGCCCGGGCCAACCAAGCCTTCAATACTTCCAGATCGGGTAAATTGGTACCACACTTGTCTGGGAAGGTAAAGACGCTGCCCTGGTATAGCGGCTGGCCCCCGCAGGTCATTGTATAGGCCAAATACGCATTCACCAAGCCTCTACGACTTGAATGGAACACGAATGCGGCGGCGCGTCCTCAGTGGACTGATCAACGCCGGCACTTTACCTTTACCTTTATTAATAGTTGCGCGCCTTTGCGCCAGCGCTGTTAGGAAACGGTAATTTTCTCACCGAGACCACATATAAAACTATACGGTAGGACCACGCCGTGCCGTTTGAAGTACGGGTGCGCGAAGAGTCACATATGTGACGACAGCTTTCTTGCAACAGCAGTAAAGAATGAACCCAGTCATTATGTCGTATTAGGCTGTCGCAAAATTAATTTCGGAAATGGACTGCTGAGTTCAAACTGCAATAACTCAGCTCAAACGCAACTTTATGAATCATGGTAAAAACTTTCAGCATCTACACACCTCTGCCAGCGAAGCGGTAATAAATCCAAGCCTTTAGAGAAGAAACTAGGATTATGGGAATTTACGAACGCAGGAAAGGCATTTTCAACATCGGTCAAATCGGCGAATTTTTTCTGATGCAAATGAGGATCAAATGCTTGTAAAAAGCGATAGTCTGTTGGCGAAAGGTCAGCAGAATAAGTAGGATGAGACAGAACTTCAATGCCTAACTGGGTCAATTTTTGCCGGGTGATCTTCGCGGGGTGTGCTTTTGCGTTGTCCTGCAATAGGATCGCATCACCTTTGCTCGCTAGTACCGGCCACATTTTTTGCAATTTCAGGTACATTTCGTCTAAATCATAACAGTATGACTCTGCTGTAACTGATCCACCAGGTGGCATAAAGCTATGATGGACAAGTCCTTCACTAAACCACCACAAAGAAATCATAACCTTTTTTAGGGTGAAGTTTCGGTATAGGAAAAGTTTTGGTGGAGCACCCTTATCAACCCAAGCAAATCCCCGCTTACTATTATTACAAGGGATCTATTTTTCATCTACAGCTATAATTCGGTTGACAAACGGTTCATTTTTATAACGAATTAGAGGATTCAAACAGATGCCAAAACGTGTAGGACGCTGCTCATCGGTCAATTCATAAGGAATCCATTTTGCCATCATTGTCACCTTGCTGATTTGTTCCAAATGTCTTTCGACTGTACAGTAATGTACCCCAGGTCTTCTGCTAGCTCACCAGCACTGGTCTCTGGCTTTGCTTCAACGGCTGGCCTCAAATCCTATTCATCAAGGGACCACTTGCGACCCTGACCTGCTTTTTCTTCGAGATAAAAATCGCCAGAAGCAAATTTTCTAAACCAGAGCTGCACTGTCCGTTCGCAAGGACAATCTATCCCAAAAGCTCTGCTAAGGTTACGAGCTACGTCTGCCGTGGGATGTCCCAATTTAAATGCATAAAGCATGAGCACTCGAAAGTCGCGTCGGTTCACGTTCGAACGAAGCTTTGGAAAAAATTAGCTGCACGAACTAGAGAGACAGTAATGTATGCTTTTGATAGAGCAGATAATCTTCTACCTGACAGTATGCTTGGATTTCCTTGAGGCGAGATAATACGGCGTGAAAAAGTTTTCTTCTGAACACACTCAAAAACCGAAATTAATTTTGCGACAGCCTAATATCGTGCAATTCAGTGTTGGCACTGCCGCAGCAAAAGCGTGAATACGACCAGAGACCGACCGTTTACCCTGCCATCTCTCCCCTATCCATATCCACCAATACTTCTAGCCCTTCGGGATCGGGTGAACTGCCACTAAACTTGTCTGCGAAGGCTAAGACAGCGATTTAAAGTACTTGTACACGCCAAACTCACATTCATTACACCTTTAATTTCACCAGGCTCCGAGTGGCGCACAAATGAGCTAGAACGTTCCTAAGAGACTAGTTAACGCCAGTCACCTTACCTTTACCCCTTTGGTTTTCCGCGGAAAAAGCTGGACGAAGTGGTATAGCGATGATCAGATGTAGATGTTTGGCTGTTCAGTCTCTTCATATGTCTCCTATTTCTTATCGCTCGTTTGCTAGTGCGTCCAAATGTGGGCTCAACCTAGAGTCCAGTGCGTTTCAAAAGAAGGCGTTCGGCTACTTTTTGCTCAGCCAAACACCGTTCGAATGATGTGACCGCATGTGAAACCGTTGATTTTCACTTTCATCGAGTGTGAACGTTTTTGTTTGTCGGCTACTGGTCTCCGTATGTAATATGGTCACTGTCCGGGTTTTCTCAAACTGGCTCTATATGATGTTACAAATGCTGGGCAGATGGTAGGAACTCAGTCATGTCACTGATTCGTCAAGTGCTCAAAAGCTGACCGCAAAGAGGTTGTCCGGCATTTGCATGCTTTGAAAATAAAATTGTCTCTATGAGGCAAGTGTAAGTAATGGTTACCGACAAGGTAACTACTGCTCACATTCTATTTGGGGTTTATCTGTGTTGCTACTAGTTCGAGGTCTTCAAAACTTCGGTGCTTCAGTGAGGAGTACTGTAGCCTATACAAACTGTAAACAAATAAACCCTGATATACCCCAAAGCGCACTGATGAATCTGGAATTCGGGCTCTCCAAATTCTCACGGGACTAGTGAGTTGTGTTTTTAATCGTACAAACCCCGAATGAACCCCGTCGCGTGCACTGATGAATTAGGGTTTGCACTTTATTTGGTGGTATATGAAAACAAAAAATGTTTATCCAGGGGTTTAGTACATATTCCAATTCGATACCAAAACAGAACAGTTAACAAAACTGTTCTGTTAATTGCCGCTTGTTGTTTCGCGGGTTATAGACGAGAACTAGTTGCATGACTTATATATTTGGAGATACTAGGTTATTCAAAAAACACTGACATCGGAGGGGAATTAAATTTGAAAATTTTGCGAATCATCTAGCATCTCTAGATATATAAGAGGAGCTAACATATGCAGTGAAGCTCAGAGCATTCCAACCAAATCGGTTAGGTGGGTCCGGTCCTGGCCGTTTGGTCTGATAGGTACAATTGAATGACCACTCCACAGGTACATCAATGGAACGTGCTCGTTTTCCCCTTTCCGCTTTCAATTGTCGTTTTTCTTATGATCAATGTGACGATGAGAGAAATGGCTTGTTTCCTCGTCAAATTAAATGCCTTGGCGCATTAACAAGAAATGCACCGGACATTGACTGAAACAATGCGTTGAACAAAAAAGGATCGAAGATTGTCTTGCGCGAAAAACTTCGCGTGGCGAACAACGCCCATAGAACTGTGCTTGCAAGAAGCGGTAAGGGGCTGCGATTAGAACGGCAACACTTTTGATATTACCACACCAGCAACTGCGCGTTTAAAGAACGTTTTCTCGGATTTCCTTCGGACAATATGAACAATCTCCCTGTTTCGTTAGAAGTCGGGCAAAGGTAATTTTGTAATGACAGGAATTGGCCTAAACAACTAACTTTACCAAAGCTGGCTGCGCAGGGCAAGCCAGTCACTTCGAGAATTCTTTTTTTTTTCAGGATCAAAAGCACTAATGTTATCAGACACCGTCAGATATTCCTTGCATCTCTGGTTAAAAGAAAACTTCTTGCCAGTCTCGAAATCAAAGTTTCTCAAGGAGAATGGTTACACATACATATCTCATTGTGATATCACTACAAATTACGAATTTCTGATGAAAATGTGAGTAGCAGTAAGTAAGATTCCCTGCTATTTAGTCGATTTTTCCGATTTTGTATCGGAGTCAATTCGAGCAAGTGGTTATGGTTGGTTGTCCTCTGTGATATTATGCACTGCGCGTTAGAGTTCTTCCAAACATGGTACTAGAGAGCCTCTGTAACTATGCTTAGAAGAATTGTATAAGAGACAAGGACTATATCAGACGTTTTTCAGAGATGCAGGTGCATGGGATCAGAATCCTTTCAGTTCAAACTTACTTTTAGCTTGTCAGACAGGTACTTTGTGCGTTGGTCGCAGCAATCTGATGCGGCGTTCACGCGGCAACATTTCGCGTGAAAACTTTTTGCGGCGGAAATGAAAGTGAAGCGTGAAATTCGCAGCAGATATCGCATTTCAAGTGAGAGCGTGAGAGCGTACTCGTAAACGGCTTATCGAAAGGAATCACACGTCCTTAGCTGCAGTGCTGAAGTCGAATCATTGCCGACTATGGTACCATAGTGGCAAATATGTGCTTTTCATAGAAGAATATTAGAAAAAAATCTCTGCCTAGTAGGCCATTTCACTTTGATATGCAGCTTTGATCTGATTTTCATTCCGAACCGGATAGTCTGTTTCCTTACGCCATGAATAAATTTCTTCTACCTAAAAGGGTCACGCTCGACTGCTTTGCAGAAAACTTCTAGAGGTTACATATATATATATATATATATATATATATATATATATATATATATATATATATATATATATATATATATATATATATATATATATATATATATATATATATATATATATATATATATATACATATATATATATATATGTTTATTTATTTATTTGTTTATTTACTTAATTATTTATTACATAAGCGTGCACTTATGCTGTAAAACATTAAAAAATTACCAGAGAGAGAGTCGATTTTTGTAGGGTTATATAGTAGTCGCTGTTGTTGTTCCCTCGGATAGGCTTGAAAGCATCCCGATTCGCGATCTGACGAAATCTCTTTAATTGAACTGAAATTTCGCTCGAAATTAGGAACGACAACACTAATTAGTGGTAGGCGCACAAATGTGGTGGACGCGGATCCAGCTCAGAATCTGGGAATCTCGCTTTTTCTTTCATTCGCTTCTTTTTTCGCTTTATTTTTCCGTTTGCTACGTTTACTTTTTAAGATATTTTTGATTTATTTTATTTTTCATGCACTCCAAACGTGTACCATACAATATCAATGTAAGCACAGAAAGTAAAGAAGACAGCAAAAACGAGGAATATGCACTTAAAAGTAATCAAACAACCAATAAAGAAAGTGCCATTTATGATATCACTACTGATATCACCTTATGACCTATAACAAGGACGTCATCACTTTCATATTTTTGCCGACAAAATTCAGTTGCAGTTACTGCCCAGCGCATCGCGGATAGAAATAGTGATTTAATATTGTTCCGGAAACGATATCATACGCAATTAATCTTATGAATGTATCAAAATCCGTTGACAGTGCAGCATACTAGTAGAATTGTAACAGTCGTATAAGAATATATAAGTAATCCATAAAAACAGCATGCAATAAAAATCAATGACGAGTAAGGCAATAAAATAATGGAATCTTAGCATGCCATAACTGACCACTTAATAATAAAAAATGATGTGCATCAGATATCCATAGAGCCCATATCATCAACTCATTTTTTGGGCGTTGCACAATTATATTCGATAACTGCAAAACAAAACGAAACAGACGAAATAAAGAAGAAGAGGAAGAACAAGCTACTAGAAAGAGCTAGTCAAAACACAAATTTTTCTACAGGGCTTCAAAAATTACACTAATAAAGGATATACAAGATCAAGAAGGAAATCGAGGAGGATAAAAACTTCAAAGGCTGATGGGTAAAGGTATATGCTCCTGATAGCTATATGATCCAATAGGGAAAGGTGAAGAGTTGGTCCTGTTCCATTCGGAATCGTGAAGGCATGGCAAATGTGACTTCTGCTTGAACAATGACCTGAGGGCGAGCCGTTATTTGGAGAGTTCAGCTCTCCAGACGGGGCTGATACCGATTCATCCGACCCCGCAAGTATGGAAGGTTTTGTTAACCTGGGGTAGGATCTCGGTCACTGGGCGGAAGTAGCACCTTTTGCCACTGCACCATGGACGAAGGTATCGAACAAAATAGGGAACAAGAATCATAGCACCGTGTATCTCTAACTGTTGTCCTCTACATTCCTCTGCTGGGTGAGCGGAAACGAGAACAAATTCTCCCGTAGCAGTGCAAGCTGCTCTGGTAGGGTGCATCGATAGTGTGTGAAGTGGGCCGTGACGAATATGGTCCAACGATGCCATCGAACAGCGGGTTTCCGGGCTGAAGGCCACGTTCGTCCTGCTAGAGTGACGTTCCGATCGGCCACTGTGTACTGTGGTGTTGTGTACAATGTGGAAATCCGCTGATCGGTTTTTGCACTGGCGCTCTTCACAACCCACCAACTGGAACTCGTTCCATTCAGACGAGGCCGCCTCAACCGACGTCGCCTCGCCGCCCCACCTGGCTTCATCGGGCGCCTCGTCGACCGAGGTATCAGCCCCCATCTCCAGTGATTCTTCCTCCTAACCTATTCCGCCTTCCTCTATTTCCAGCCAGCTCCTCCTACCACGACACATTATGCAGCTGACGACGACTTCGGCATACCTCTCGCGGTAGTTCTTGTTGTTCGCCATTGTGGTTATCATTCGCACAGTTCAATAACGCCCCGGTGTCTGCCGTGGGCGATAACACGCGACTTCGTAGCTGAACGGTTAGCAAGTTGCGGTGTTTAAGATCCTTGGAATCTTCGTGCTCAATTTTTGGTCTTGCCTGTCAGATTCCTCGTGCTTACATTCAAAAAATTTATCTCTATGTGATAAATTACTTGGGATAACGTGTGACAAACTGAGAGATGTCCGATTTGTTTCCAAATTTCAAATAAAAACCGAACGAAAATCCTCAGAGAGACTTAAGTCTTCCAGAACTGACTATGGTTGACTACTGGCATGTTGGATTTCCATAGTGTAGGAGTACTTACGGACAAGTTAAGATTGATTCTAGCTTACTTCGGTTTTCACGCTGATGTGAGCGAGATATTGTTTACAAAGCCCAGATTCAACCGTTGTGCTGCTTCTGAGCGACATCAGTCCTTCACAAACTGAATTGTATCCTCCTTGGTCCTTCAACCGTACTATTGGGTTTCCGCGAGGGAATGTCCCGGGTCACTCCCTGTTGAGACAGCTAAATCCGCCTCAACTGATCTGACCTTGATCGAGCTATTTTTCGCTAAAATTTTGCTTCTAAAGCTATCGGGGGTGCTGATCACGAATGTGATATCCGTTTTCGAATTTGTTTGCGAAAACCACCCATATTGTCATCTAAGTACTAGACGGTTTTCTGACCAAAGTCAGTCCAGTGGACGGACGCTGCTATTGCGAAAATATGCATTCCCTCCTTTTACCCCTTTACATGGGTTTACTGCCGCAGTAGAGCCTAAAGAGACTCTTGTCTTTGGTGTTGTTGTTTGCTGTTTTGTTGGGTATCCTAAAACAACTGCGAGTAGTCAAATTTCGAATTCACATTCATGGTCGCTATGGCTTGGATGAAGCTCAATGGATTTGTTAGCTACTTATAGGAAAAATGAAGTGCCATAAAAGGATGACACCATAGAAACCCGTAGCGAGAAAGCTTTGATTCTCATTCCGAGAACGTTCCTCGAATCCAAGGAATGTCACCGACTTGGAGTTGAGAGAACGTTTTTCTCACATTCCTGATAGTTTATTGATACTTTCTCACTTTATGATGTCTTGCGAAGTGAACTTAAAGTCCATTGATTCAAGTCAAAATATCTTCGCAGCTTTTCTCACCAGCTCTGACACCTTGTGGAAACTTTTGTCTATCTAGTCGCTATTTGAATGTTTTATTATTTCGGCACTTCTTTTTGCACTACTCTTTCGCGGTTCCATTTTATTAATTGTCAATATTTTCTACAACAATTGATTTTGGTTGAAATAACATCCTTAAAGTGGAAACACTCCTAAATAGTCATAGCTGCTAGCTCCATAGGTAGGCTTAGTATGCGGCTTTCTGAGCATATTCGCTTAAGGTAAATGTAAGGTGGTTTGCGTTTACCAGCCTATCAAGAATGCGCCACGCATTCATCTTCCACTTGAAATTGTAGAGGCGTTCTGAATGCGTATTTGGTTATGTGCAGTGCCTTCCAAGGTCTAGCCGCTGCAATTTCATCGTCCCAGACGAGTCTGCTATGATTTTTCTTTCCCTTTGGTGGAACGCAGGGTTTCTCCGAGCGAGGATTGATCGCTCGACCGTCCGGGAATCAGCAGCGCCTCTTACCTCCCTCCACTTCACACGACCTACAGGCTTGATAAGCTGCAATATTATTAATGAAGAGCCGCCCGGTTCGGGAAGAAAACTGCTTACGATTAGTCGGCGATACTTCGTGACTGGGTATAATTACCGCCGCTTCATAGAAGAGTACCATTACCCTTACGTTTACAAGCGTCTCCTCAAGGCAACTTGCCGGCAGCTTCTCTATCACAGTGAGTTTCTCCCACTGTATCCAGGTGCTGCAATCAGCCGGTCGCCATCAGGGTGGTGGAGGGTGGTGTAATGCCCTCACCACGCCACCACCGCAACTCAATCCCGTAATTGCGAGGCTGTTGGCTTCCCCAATTGCCCCAGTTTTGCCTAGCGCTGCCACTGCATCTAATAGAGCGATCCTAAGCGTAAATCGATGGTTTTGCCACGGTTTGTGATTCACTCCAGGCTTACTTGGGGATACTGTAGAACCACTGTGGATTGGAAGTCTCTGATCCGCTCTGATAACTTCTCGTCTATTCAGGAATCAACCGTCGCGCGCACCAGTCTCTCGCGGTCGCACGTCGCACAGGAGACGGCCACAGAGCTCTTCGGAACCGGTGCTTTCACATAGAGGTGAGTTCTCAGCAATATTTCCATTTTCTTTTTTATTTTCACGATATCACGATTTACTTCAATCATTCTGGAGTAGAGATGTGGCGCCAAAGGTCAGAAAACATTTACGACCTGCTGCTCCTAGGTAATAAAAGCCTACGCGATAGTTCGCCTAGACTTTGTTGTTGATTAACTAAGTGAGCCCAGCATTTGAGCTGTTCGAGGCTTTACAGTATGAGGCTTTTAACTCCTGATTTCAACTTTTCCTTTCTTTCTTCGGCTCCTTTGAGTCTGTTTCCATTTGAAGAACCGCCTCCGCGCTCACGATCCTTCTCTTACGTTAGTTTTAAGTGGAATTCATTTCCTATCGTAGTTACCAAAAGGTCCTCGGCAGTTTGTTCCGTAATTTCGTGGCTTTCGGATTTTTCTCCATACGCGACGTACATATTTCATGCATGTCCTGGTTTCTTATCGTTTTCTAGTCATTTGCCACTGAACTCCCACGGTACTGTATTCCCACAACCATTAAATTCTCACCTTGCAGCTCAGCGGAATTTTCAGTTGGTACATTCTTGTTGCTCTACAGGAGCGTTCTATGTAAAAGGACCGTTCAGAAGGAGAAGTAAAAAATATTTTTTTATTTTGACTTCTTATTGTCGTCTTATACTCATACTTGCTTCCGGTTTCTTCTACTTTTATGGGTCTTCTCTTCCTAGTTTGTACTTCACGTAGCTACATGCTTCATACTTGATTCCGATTTTTCCGTTTCAACTTTTTCATTGAGTTTCAGTTTTCGCTTTTCGAATTTTCATCGCCTCTTTTCGTTGCTCTGTCCCATTACACCACCCCCATCGGCGAGGTCTCTTAGCGTGTCTGGTTGAAGGAATATGAGCACGTAAAAAGAGAAGATGATAGGGAAACCGATAGGATATGACAGGCGTAAGCGCAGCCGAAATTTCCACTGTAAAAAGTATCGGGCAGCGACACATAATTTCGATATTACTCTTTTGGTGATGAAACCGGTGACCACAAAGATGCTCATCAATTGATAGTGAAAAGGAGAGAGGGTGAATTGTTTGCATCTTTGACTTTTACAGGAATTTTAGGATTTCAGCGGCAAATAGTGAATGGTATCTGTCTGGTCGCATTCATCCTACATATCACTCAACCTTGTGGGTAAACCCTTGTGAATAGGGAACAACAAGTCATGACGGAATCACTGTGAAGAAAGTTCAAAAAATAAGAAAAAACTAGGATTTTACCTGGACTAAAGACTAACTGAGACCGTCACGGATTTTCTACAGCAGAAGAGAACGTTACTGATTCAAGGCATCCCGTTAGCATTGGTTTCAAACCGATGTTTTTCTTAGACCAGCTGATGTTAGGCTTCCAATGAAGTTGGCAGCCCGCTTCCGCCTTTTGAAAAAGGCGATAGGTACAATAATTCCGTAATAGTGGTGTGTTTAGTACAGCAGTGAAGCTCGAAACAAAAGCCGTTTGGCCTTCGAGGGATATAAAGGAGCACAGATTACCGTAGGGTGGTTGAGTATAGCTCAGTGGTGAAGTTGTCTAACATCTCAGTTCCTCTGAAGAACTCGAGGCTTAGCTCGATTCCCTAAGTTGCTCATTTTGCGATCGACCGAGTTTCATTAGAAAATCATTTGCTCTTACTATATATAAGAGAATCTAGCAAAATCGATGTGAAAACAGTGATATATCGCGTACAGTAGCGGTCAAAAAGATGTCACTTTTCATTTTCATTCAAAAATAGCTCAAATCGAAAAGAATCTAATACCAATTGGTGGTTCTGACAATTTTATTTAAAAATATGTCAAAACATACCGCTTTTACGAATTCTGTGTTTTTTAAAAATATTTTGTAGTGATTTTCATATGCTACTTTGAACAAAAATATCCCAAAAATCGCTGGGTGTAGGATCAATCTGGGACGATGTTCTGATAGAGCATGTTCTAGTTATTATAATGTGCACAAACATTTGATTCAAATCGCCAACAAAACATAGATTTTTTGAGCAAACATTTTAGTGGTCAAAAACCGGTCAAATATTAGGACCATGTTTTAAGCAGAATTCTATATCTTTCTAACTTTCCAAAAAAAATTATACCAAGTTCTAACATATTGTAGAGGATGATTCTCTCTTTAGGACAGTTACTTTTGTTTCAAGGCTAGTTTTCAAAAAAGTTCAAGAGGAACCGACTCCATTCTTTCCAGGTTCATAGCACATTTGTGATTCTTTAATACCACACGTAAGCTAGAATAAATCAAAGTTCTTCATAAAAATATACCGCTTTGACTGACACACGCTGTAGGCGCCGTCACTACCAGTACAGTGCACAGTGCGGGCAAAGGCGCACACACAACCGTTGTATATTTTTATGAAAAACTTTGATTCATTTTAGCTTACATGCGTGTAGTATTGAAAGAACCACAAATGTACTATGAACCTGGAAAAATGGAGTCGGTTCCTCCTGAACTTTTTTGGATGTAACAGTTTACGCAATCTCAACTTTAAAAGGAATTTTCTCCCGAAATAAGAAACTAGTCTTAAAAAACAATTCTCCCAAAGAGAAAATTATGCTCTGCAACATGTTTAAATTTGGTATAATTTTTTTCAAAAAGTTAGGAAGATATAGAATTTTGTTTAAAACATGGTCCTAAAATTTGACCGGTTTTTGACCACCAAGATGTTTGCTCAAAAAATCTATGTTTTGTAGGCGATTTGAATCAAATGTTCGGAGCACATTATAATAACTAGAACATGCTATATCAGAATATCGTCTCAGATTGATCCTACACCCAGCAAGTTTTGAGATATTTTTGCTCAAAATAGCATATGAAAATCACTATAAAATATTTTTAAAAAACACAGACTTCGTAAAAGCGGTATGTTTCGACATATTTTAAATAGAGTTGTCAGAACTTTCAATTGATATCAGGTTCTTTTCGATTTGAGCTATTTTTGAATGAAAATGAAAAGTGACATATCTTTTTGACCGCTACTGTATGTCGCGCACACCTCCAGGTGTGGGTTGTTTTGGCTCCCTTCAACTTCTTCACAGAGCGCCATTTCTTTTATAGTACGGCTCTTTTTATTTTCTATCTGTGTTTGTCAGAATACTCCCCTTTTTAAATACGATCCACCTCATAGAAGCTGCGGAAGTTTTGCAAAATATCGTGTGCTGCTGTGTCGAACGAGGTCAGTAGGTGGATCAGTTTATTAATGGTCGTTAATGAACTGACCCACCTATCAACCTCGGTCGGCAAGCAGCACACGGTAATTGTCACATCATGCCGGGGTTTCAAGTAGAGAGAACTTTGAAAATTTTGCAATATAATTACGGTGCACCGTGCCTACCGCGTGTTCGTTTTCATTTTTTTCGTTTACACATTTCATTGCTGAACATTTGTCGCTCTGTGTGACAAGAGCTGCACTTGTCGTTCCGTTGCAACACAGAACAAATTGCGATCACCACATTTTTCCCTGTACTTAGTCAAACTTGCAATAGCCTTCTTTCACATAGAACACAGGCCCACAAGGTAGAGCAGGAAAATCCGCGACAAGCATCTGCCAAAGGAAGGTTTTTGTTAGACGTTAAATTTTTTGTTCTACACCGAAAAGATACGGTATGGACAAGCACAGAGGATGCAGTTATTAGGACAGAGCTTTTCCGACTCTCCGCTGTAGCAAGCGTTGTCCTACAGTAGTCATTTTCATTTGTAAACAGCGGGTCCAATTAAAGTAAAGTAGTAGAGGGGTCGGCGTAGATCAGTCCCCTAAGGATGCGCTGTCGCACTCGTGTGCAATTCAGAATCGTAGAGGTATGGTGAATTCGTATGTGCCCGATCCTGTGAGGGGCTATTCCAACTCTCCTTTCTAAACAAGTCTGGCAAAAATTTACCCGACACCAGGGCCCAGATTCATCATTGGTAAACCCTCGATAAACCCCGAGATATACCCCGAACGGCGTAAACAGCGTAAACCTTTGTCTACTTATCCTGAACTTCCCATGTCAAATGCAATATCTTATCGACTCTGCCGTCTGGTTCTGGCTGCGCCGCGGTTTCGGAGACCGCTCATCCGTTCATGAATCTGGGCCCAGGAGATTGGAGGATTTGTGTATCCCGGACGGGATGGTTCGCTTGACTATGCGTGTGTCAGTAGCGCCTCTTACCGCTGCACTGTGCAGCTACGAAATGACTCGGTCTATCGACGCAGTTAATCCGCATTAAGCTTCAAGTGCTCGGTTATAGGGAGTAGATCAGATACGAAGCGGACGACTTCTATGAGGTGGATCGTATTTAAAAAGGGGAGTATTCTGACAATCATAGATAGAAAATAAAAGCAGCTACTGTAGACGGTAGCAGATCTTTGGCTACTAGGAAGTCAGAGGAGTAGATGAATGTGTCAGTGAAAGAACACTTCATATCATCCCAGTAACAACACTCGGAGACCAGCTGTACCGCGCCTCGGCAAACTTATAGATTTTTCTTAAGAGTGGTGAAAGCATTCGGTACATTTTCACAAAACAGCCGTAATATTATGAATACTTCCTTTCCTCTACACGAATTCCGGCAGGTGAAATGAGCTGTTCACCTTTCGCTTTTCTTGAAAACTAGATGCATTTTTCTCGGTTATTTTGCTATTTAGATACTTCTTCTTACCGTCGCAAATATTTCTATATGTATTGTTCGGAAAATTTCTTACGTCTCATTTCACGCATTTCTGGAACACTTTCTGCATGGCTTTCCCTAACATCTTTGTTGTTCCTCTTTGTTCGACACACCTTATGGATCCTTTTTATGGAGCTTTTTTATTCACAGAGATGTGCAAATTAGGTGGCTATAGCCAGGACAGTTGTCATGTGAAATGAGAATAATTAATTTGTGGAATTAAAAACTTCACAACCTAAAAAAAACTTCACATCCATGAACACAGTGGGCTTCAAAGATCGGGTAATAGGCGCTCTCGTTTAGTTTTGAATTTAACACTCGATCGACACCGGAACTTTTGCGCAGTCATTCCTCATATTTCATTTGGTTATATGTTTGGAAAAGTGAATATTAAGAATCTGGGTGAGTGGCTAGTCGGGTGGTCGTGAAAATACAAAAATACAAATGTTTCGACGGTTGCACATATAAGTTGCACATCTTCAGAACTTCCTCTGTACAAAAACATTAGTTCTCATGGAATAAATCACCTTGGATGGAATGTGAAATTTTTGGAAAAAAAGAAGAATTTGCGTTGCTGACAACCAAATTTGACTTCATCCAGTGCTCTCCTAGATTGCTTATTTTCGGTGGAGTGTCACTTTCGTTGAGCCGATAAATCAATCAGGAACGAAGATCCGGAGATGTTTTTGCACTAAGCGAAGTTTTTCGCTCTGTACGCGGGGAGCGTAGGCCACCTGCTTTTTAATGATAACATTTTGTCGTCATATCCGTGCGATAGAACCGTCCGTACGGAACGATCTGGAGAAGATTGGGTGTTGACGACACTGACACTGATTCGTACAGGAGGATCTATTTTAGGCACCTACGGTTGCAAACACAAATAATTATGTATCGGCTCGTTTTTTAGTGAAACTAATTCAAATCGAACAGAAATTTGCCTCGATCCGTAACCTCTATATCCCCGTTTTTCTTTCGAACTGTTGACTTTTGAAACACATTTTCAAAACGAGTGTTTTATCGAGAACAATTGAACATCAACTCAAGGTGATATGTCGGTAGAATAGATTCATTTACTGTACTATACATATAATGAGTTGTAAAAGAATAAATCTTCCGCTAAATTGTAGTTGTACTGGGCACAATATTGGTGGTCAAGATTTGTTTGTCCCGAAAAAAATTTTTTCACATTTGCTTCAATTCGAAAATGCACAAAATTCGAGTGCTTTACAGACGAAAGCGTTCTTTTTGAAGGATGTGTTTCAGTTCAAATACTCGTCATTTGTAGATGAAATTGTTTTCGTGGGATTGCGTTGACTGTCATATTCAAAAAATCTTCCTGTTAACTGGAGTTCACATTTCCCAATGGCTTAGTAAACTATACAGCACTGTCGTTAGCCATACGTAAAAAGACTGTCCGCGACGGAAGAAACCGTCCATCTGTTGCGTCGCCACAATTCCTTTCAAGTCTAACCAATTTTTTTCATGAAATACATGGTTTTTTCATGAAATACATGGTCGGTAAACCGAAACCACGATCTAGATTGCGGCTTACAGGGCCTTTTCGAGTGGGGAAGGCGAGATAATGAGGTCGACCTCGCTAGCCCACCGTTCTTGGGAGAACAGTGAGCGGTTAACTCGATTTCAAAATTTTCAAAAATTCTAATTGCCTTGTAAATTGGAGACTCTCCTATTTCTAACTATGTATTCTATATTAAGAATGATTAGGTTCAGAAGGAGTTGTGGCGAGGCGTCAGATTGAAGGTTTCATCCGTCGCGGACAGCGATTTAGCGGATGGTCAGCGAAGGTACTGTGTGTCCTCTAAACCCCACACGAACCTTAAAATATTAATTTAACTCAAAACAAATTTTAACTCCAGCCAGCACGATTAGAATTGCTGAACGTATTTCTAAATTCTCAGGAACTAAAGGGATGCCCTAATCTTCGGAGATAACTGATCGATTTTCAGGTTTTGTGCCAACGTCAATGCGCAAGAGTGGTTCGGCACATTCGAGTTTAGCACCTTTGGATGCCGTTGAGCCGAAAATACGGTACGTACTACGAAATTTGTTTTTGTTTATAAACTTTTCAAGGTCACTCATTGTAGTTAGCATTAAGAAAACCATATATTGGTATTTTCATTATAGAATCTTTTCACGCCAACCTGTTCTGAATCCATTAGTTTTGGGTCGTTCCGATTGAGGTCGTGTACCTGTGACTGATAGGAAGCGAAATAGTTCCTGCCGTTCTAGCTTTCCTAGAATAGATGTGGAATTCTTCTGTTGTTCGTCAAATTTGCAGTATCAGGTCTCGTCCACAGGGAGTGAATGGGAAAAGTGATAGGAAGGGTAATGATGTGATACCTATGGGTTGAGTGTTGTAGATGGCTAGATGTAAATTTGAAGCGCAAATTGTTCGAGTGTGGCGGATTTTGTTACTTGTCACCCATTTTCCTTTCGCTATTCCGCAACAACAATATGAGCGAAATCCTGGAGTCTATTCGAAAAATTAAGCAGTGAATTGTTGGATTGAATCAAAGGTACTTTTTGATATCATTGCGGTCGAATAGTTTTCTACGAGAACAGATCTGTAGAGGTGCTATAATACATTAGGTATCGTTCTGGTGCTATTGAGCAGTGGTATTAAAAGAATACGGAAATTTCCAATGGAGCTGGTCTTCAACATGTTCAAGACCAAGGGAAAAAAGGGTAAAATTCTTGTCTTTTTCCGAAGTTGTTGGAAACAGAAGGAGAAGGCAATTACAGAACGGTAGAATATTGCGATTTTCTGTAAAATAATATCTTCAGGTCTTACTGAACACATAATTATGTAGTTTGTAAATAGCGATAACCAGAAGAAATCATCAATTTTAAGCACTTTTCCATCGACTTTCACCTACAGTTCAACTAACAGCTATTGTGCAAAGTGAAATGGAATTAATAACAAAAGCGTATTTGTTAATTTTATGATGAGCGAATTCAGCTAGCACATAATTTGATATTGAGGTACGAAATTTTGACAAGGTTGGTTTAACCTGAGTATGTTATCCTCATATGATTGTTAACTGTTCAGAACTCGAGTTGCCAAACCTCCACCACCGGCTAAGCCGGCGGGTTTGGCCCTGCGGCCAAGGTCTGCCGCTAAGGTTACTCCTGTGCTTCCTCAATCGGTGGAGGGAACCGATCAAGCATCCCGAGGATCGCCTACCGAGCACGAGCGGTCGACTCGAGCCGAGCTCTCCGTCGAGATCAGAGCTGCTCCCAAGGTGTCCAGGACGCCGTCGAATAGGTGATTTATGGAAATATTCCTAGAAAACGTGTTTTACAATCTTTTTGGAAGGGCTAACTGTTGAATGTTATTCAAACCACGAATTTATCAGAATTCTCATCTTCTCAACACGGGCATACCGGTAAAGCCGTGCTTTAGAAGACATTGCATTGTTCGGCTTTTTTTAAACATCGTCAGAATGATAAACTCGTTTTGTTTTCCTTGAATTCCAGCCGTGGTCGCCAGAGTTAGTGTGACGGCTCATTAGGCCTGGGCGGTAGAACGTTCTCTAAAACCATCGCAACAACCTTGACTAGAACCCAAGAATAACAATCTATGTATGCAATTGAGTATTAAGAACAAAGTTTATATTAATTGTTATTATTATTGCTAAAAATTATCAGCAAGACAAACAGAAGTAAAATTCGAACATTAAATTGGACGTAGAATTTTTGTAAAAAAAAGGTATGTTGAGAAGCTTAGCTGAAGTTATCATAAAATTGCTGTCAATATGACAACCTGATAACTTTGTTGAAAAATAAGACAGTTTCCTTCCGAGAAGCGAGATCAAGTGCCTTTCACCATAGTTGCAGTAATACCAGACCGATACAGCTCATTTAGATTGCTGGCGGTCGCAACTTTACAGTGAACAAATTTTTACTTTCCTTTTACTTTTTTCAATTTCTCAATCTTCTTCTTGCAGGAGTTCGCGGCCACGGTTAGCCCCACCGCCACCGCCGCCAAAAAAACCCAACCCTCCACCACCACCGCAGAAACCGCCCCGCGATCAAAAAAGGTTCGTTTTAACCTTTAAGAATGCCCATTAAGGCATATCCAGAAATAAATAAAGTCATTCATTCAAACGGGCAATTCGTGACCATGGCATTTTGTGCGCTTTCAGAGTTTCTGTGGTAGAACCGACTTCCGAAATTTGTAAACATCAGCTATCAGCACAGGTGACTGTGGAGCAGCGTTCGGTATCTCCATCAGCCGGATGCGATGAGAAACCAAGACCAAGGTATTTGGAACTTTCTTCTTTCACTTCTGATAAAAGTGTCTCAGGATGCTGTGTATTTGGCATTTCACTCATTTTCTCTTATCTTTGCACTGATTTTTGGCACTTTTATATGTTGCCCCTTCTGCACCGTGAGCATTTCAGTCCTTCTACAGCTTACGTAAAGTATGGAGATATTTGGTGGGCGTAGACAGTCACAGATCTCTCGAAATCTGTTTGTAGTTTTTGAACTTTTTCTTTTTCTGAATGATAACATGATGTCGATATAACTTAATAACTAAGAAAACAATCTACTGCTGAGACTTGTAAATAAAGAAAAAAGTGCAGAGAAACAGAGGCGTCCTTCGGTCAATTCATCACAACACTATGCACTTTGCGTTCTTTTTTCCTCGTTTTTTTTTAAATGTAAAAACGGGAAAAAGAGCACCGAGGAGACAGCCGCAAGATTTCCAGGAGATCTGATGCTGCGATCGGGGAAGGAGCCCTTGTCGAATAGGGGTCGTTCAACTCTGAACACTAATGTTATGTTGGAAAGAACAAATTGCTGGAAAGGATTGTTGATATGCGGCGTTATATTCAAACATGCGGTCCTCCCCGTTGTTTTCCAAGTCTTCTATTTTCCGTTTTCGGGTAAATTGATACCGAACTTCTCAATAAGGTACAGACACTGACCTGCGCATCGAGTTTTCCATGCATGTTGTTTTCCGGGACATATTCTCATTCGCCATGCCCCCACGATTTTGAGTGGACGAAGAATGGGTGGTTCATTCTCAGGAGACTGATTGCTGTAGATTCCTTCACCTTTACCTTGAACTTGCTCTTAACATGAGTACCAAGGGCCAGTCATTGGAAAACCCTGCATTCCTTTGTTCTACCACTGATGAAGGTGAAAGATCAGCCATCTATTCCAGCGCCCCGACGATTCCTCTCCCACAGCCTCCAGTTCCGGATCCATCCGATTATGATGGCGGAGAGTATGAATGCTACGAGCGCATTGACTTCTGCAGCGATTCACAGCCGGTGAGAGTGCAAACAGAAATATTTGAAATTCTGTTTCCTACTACGGGTTCTCCTTGCTTTTGTTTGTTCTTTCCTATGCAAAGGTGCTACAGTTGACAGAAATTAAGCAGTTGAGTACCCTAAGCCAATCTAGCTCATCAATAGGCTAAAACTTTGAATAGAACTTTGAATTTCAGAGCAGTGAACGGACTGAAACCGAAACGGAGCCTCAATCTGCTCGGGATCGCCTGTCGGAAACGTAAGTTTTAACGAGAGATATTTAGTTGCCTGTGAAACCTTGTGGTAACGTTCAATTCTTAGAATTCTGGAGCTATTTCTACCTGTTCTAGCTGGTTGATTCAACGCTTTATATGGTTTTTTTATCTCTTTGAAAATTCTTTCACATCGTAAAATGAGACCAAATTGCTGTGCCTGCACTCACACATCTATTTCCGTGATATCCTTGTTTTTGGGCAAAATCGTGAATCTGCGACGTGAACTCAGAAGATTCATTTTCCTTTTGGTGTCGTGAAAAGGCAACCTTTTCGACCGCGGTGTCCCGGAAGCCATCATGGATCGAAAAGTACTCGCAGAGTTTAGTTCCTTCGCATAATTTTTTCTAACTGCGCACTGCGTTTGAGAATCTCACAAATGAAATTCAAGTCCGCTTCGATTCAGCTTTTTCATCGGAAACCATTCCGAAAACCGTTGTGATACGTATTGTGTTATGGTGAAGGGAAAGTTCACCGTTGTTCGCCACCCAACCTGTAGTTCCGACTCGAAGAGCTTTTTTTCGAGTTCGATGAAACCCGCTCGTGACTGTTCAGTGGAAAATCGTCGACGGTTCCACTTGAGGGAATGCTTCGGAGCGGACTGACGCGCTAGCAATTTTAAATGGCAATATTTCTGAAATGATGCGTATGGAATGGTGACGTTGCGATGCGGCAGCACCCAGAGAATACTTCGCTTCGCCTTTTTTGTCAGTTGTTTGAATTCTGTGTTACCAGAACAGTCTGAACCAGTTTATTTCAAATTGCTGTAATTTACATTTCTGGAACTTCAGAGGTACTAGGAAGGCGCAAACGTTCAAGAAAACTTTGCATTCAGCAACTATTTGAGCAACTGGACACTGTTGAGTCCAACGAGGCATGCCGAAATAGAGATTAACAGAGGGATTCCGTAGAAAGTGACCCTGGATTGGAATCTCTCCCAGTGAATGAAAAAGATTCCACTTCCACCAGCCACTGAGGAATATTACCCTGGCATTCAGATTGGGTGTCTAAATGTGTGATGGATAAGAATTCTAAAATGTTCTGTATGCGGCTAACGTAAAATGGACTAGGTCGAGAAGAATGATCTGTCCGCTTCCTCGCCTTATTAATATCGTTGAACAACAAATTATACATTATAAAAGGCAAATAGCCAAACGGCTGTGCCTTTGAGATTAGAAAGGGGTCGCTATTTTTGGCCGGACATTTTTTCGATAGTTGGCTAAAATTCCTCACTTGTCAGGAAGATTCAATTGCAACGTATCCAGGATTGTATTCCAATGTATAGCAACTTGATCTCTTCCGTATTTTTGCTCATCTTACATCCTTGGAGAAGCCTGTTGCATACCTTTGCTGGGCTAAGAGAAGGTTTCGTGAGGAATAATCGTTCGAGGTTATTACTGTTACGGTGGACTTGTCTCCTTGTTCCATATTTCCTGAGTAGCCTTTTGTCTCCATTTCTTAGACATGAAATTTTACAGGTTCGCTGACTGTCCATCGTATATCGGAGGAACATCGAGGCACTCGTTCTCCTTACCCGGCACCCACACCCTTCCCCGTTGCTCAGCCCGGCCGGGTTCTGCGGTGATAAGCAGGTTCGTCTTCTACCCGATCAACATTTTCAGTTTTCCATTTGGATTCTTCGTCGCTCAAACTTTCCTCCTATCCATTTTCGAAACTATAAATTTTTCCATATGTGTTGGAACAGTTGTCCCTGCTTCTCTTAAATATCAAATTTAAGTCAATTTCTCTATGACGCAGAAATATTGAGCTTCATTTGTAACATAGTTGAGAGTATCAACAAATTGTAATTCTTACCAAAGAAGTTGACCTTGGTTGATCGACTTCCTTACGAGGTCAAGGAACATTCGCATATGAATCGAAATTATCGAGATTTGGCTGCCAAAGGATTTCACCATTGGGTAGACCACAATCTTCTTACTTAAGCCTCGTATTACTTGCTCCATTATTTCATTCAATGAGAATAGTTGTAGAAAGAGTTACGCGACAGACACGTTACAATAGAAAAGGTGTTTTCCATTCATCTAACATTTAACGGACGTCTACCGGCATACTCTGTCGAATCCAATGTTAAAATGTTGAAGAAATCCGGCGGTAGCCTCGCGATTTTTCACCGGCAACAAAGGAAATACTAATGAAAGGAACGGAAAAAACACCTTCTTTTGTTACGAAATGAAACGCGGACCGCACACCGCATAGTTTTTTAGCCAGGCGTTTGCAGCGACAAGTTTACAGCTTGCATTCCACAGGCTGGATGTTCCTATCGTTTTTGCTTCTTTTTTCACTGAACAATGTTCTGCTCAGTTGTAAATTTCTGAAAAAGTGATAGTCCTAATTTCACTATTGACATACCAGTCTAATTGCCATACTCTACGGATTACTGTTAGGTGTGGGCAATGGTGGTCGGTTAAATTAGTATCAGACTTGTCTGGGAATGAAAAAAAACGTAAAAAAACGCGTATGGTACCCGCTAGTCATTGTGTTGGACAATCACGCATTCACTGTGCCACTACGTTTCTGAATGGAACGCAAATGAACGGCCTTAGGGGACTGATCAACGCCGCTACCTTTACCTTTACCTTTTGCCTCACAATGCTCCGTGCAGTAACTATTCTAGTTGATTTTGGATGATGTTAGGCTAGGTTCATCGCGAAAGTTGTGACTTATGAGAGGCTCTGATCAACGTCTCAGGTGTAATCCGGGCACTGCAGACTGAACCGGTAGCTCCTTTATTGGCGCATCTTACCAGTACACCACGCAAGTCCTCTTTGTTCAGTAGAATTAAGCAAGATCGCATCCATATCGATTTCCCTAATTGTAGGTCCTGATTTTTTTTCGTTGTTGAGGCGAATAGGTGCTCTCCGCCGACAAAAGGGTATCGTTGATGAAGTGATTGATTTAAAATAAGTCCGATAAGCTTGAAGAAATTTCTAGCCTCCCGTTGAGGAAGGGTTAGTTAAAGCCATGAAAAATCGTTCATTGATCAAAAATGAGTAAACACGAGATAAAATTCCCTGGAAAACAAATGGAGAGGAATTGAGATAAAGACGGAAAAACTGAGATAAGGTTATTAGCATTGCAGCGGTGGATACATGTAACAGCTGCTTCTTCTCCCACCTATGATCGTTAGGATGTTTTGCTAATTTTCCTTTTTGTTTTTGTTCATAATTTCGTTGTTAAGTCTGTGAAAAAGTTTTGTTCCGACATTGCAAATAGGCGTTCCTCATTTACTGCCCAAAGGAAATTCAGATTTGGTGCATTTATGCTGAGTTCCACATATGACCGCGTTCTATAATAATTTGACCACTATAGGGTCCACATCTCCGTTATGGCTTTTATCCGATGTTTTCTCTATTCAGGAAAAAGATTTCACCTCGTCAAGCGGGAACTGTGGATTTCGACAAATTTCTACGCATGAAAAGCAACCTGCAGCAGAACATTTCGAAAAAGGTGACGGTTTACTAATTCTAGTTTTTCCCTCTTCATACTATTTTGAAGCGCTCAGTGAACTCTTCAGTGAACAATTACGGCTTTACTCCCACTCTAGTGTGCGAGTGCGACTACAAGTAATCGGTGCTCTGGTACAGTGCCGGTCACTCCGCCGCGACAAAACGGCGAATGGGGCGCTTTTCTGCGCCGGAAATTCGCCGTTTTCTCAAATACTTCCTTCTGTTTGAATTAGTCGCCTTATGCTTCGTTGCTGTCTGAATTCGTCGTGCTTCGCTCAAGTGTTCGGACGTTTTTTGGACGTGCGACGTAATAGCGCCCACACACCTTCCCAATAGGCTACCGTGCGGGTTCCTCAGTGCAAAAAATTGGATAATTTTGAACCAGATCGTGAACGATATGCAGAAATACATAGTTGAATAGAGTTCCGTGTGCTGAGCTTGAATATCTGTCCATTTTTACAATACACCCCGGTGCAAAATTATACATTCACCCTGCAACTTGCCCAGAACTATCCAAATAAGTTATTTCCGAGACATAGTAATGTTACTATAATATTCCTCACCATCAAAAACCTACTTACGCAAGTTTAAGGCACGGTGCCTTACCACTGCAAAAAGCTACAAAATTTTTGATTGAAAAATAAGGATGAAGATCGGTGCAAAATTAAATTAAGTGCACTTTGAAAAAAAACCGACTAATGTTAAAAATTTCAACAAGCAAATTGAGTTTAATACTTCGTTACATTACCCTTCTTATAAAGAACATCAAATATTCTATCTGGCACACTTCGAATAAGTTTAAATGGAACAGTTTGCTTCATGTTAGCCCATGCATCATGTATGGCCTCCTTCCAATCAGAAACGGAAGCGTAACTGGTTCCATTTTTGTGCATTTGATGTACAAGAATTCCTCCTTCCTTTTATTTTTAGGAATTTGTAGCTTTTGGCAGTGGTAAGGCGCTGTGCCTTAAACTTATGTGTGAAGGTTTTTGATAGTGAGGACTATCATAGTAACATTGCTGTTTCTCGGATTGCTTCTTATTTGGATAGTTCTGGGCAAACTGCAGGGTGAAGTTGTAGTTTTGCACCGGGGTGTATATGGACTCTTGAAAAAAAGCTACCGCTTTGTCGATGCAGCGTGTTTGGTACTAAAAGGGGTGCGACACAGTCAATTCGCAGAAAACGAGCAGCCTGTTGCGCCAAGGTGGGGACGGAAACCATCGGGTTGAAAAGACGAGGACTTTCATCTGCCGATCTCAATGTGTCCATCGAAGCTTTTGGATTCCATCAGTGGTATTGCTGTTGCAGATGGATCAGTGGCGGTGTAGAGGCGGTGGCATTGATAAGCGGCTCTCGACGTCGTTCATCACAGATCACACGAAAGACCTCGACTTCTCCAAGCACACCAAAGACGGCAGCCCACACTCGGCTGAGGACATCTACGTCTATGGTGATGAATGGAGCAGCGACGATGATGACGGTTCGTTTGCGATAGCTCTATATTTAGCGAGATTTTTCTCAATTTTTTTCGCCCAATTTTTTCTTGAAATTGAGCCTTATCTCTCTTGAGCTCTGCCAGTTCCAAAAAGTGAAACACCTCAACAATCCCCTCAAAACGTCCTCTCTCTACATAGGTTCCAATATGTAAAGTCTGGTATGGTAGCGTAAGAAGAAATTCAATCCGCCCTTGCAATTCACAAAGCATGATTGAACCTCAAAGAAAAGGTTTCACAAAGAGGCAGACATGCGAGGAAGGTAGTTTGGGAAGTAATCCGAAGTTTCTGCTTGTATTTGGATACATTTTTGTGAGCTCAAGCGGCGGTACTAACATTAGTGAAAAGAGAAAACAATTAAGGGACAGGATAGGGGATTTCATCTTTCGCAAAACCCACTGCTCTATTCTCTTTCAGAACATCACGGTAAATTCGTGTTACGGAACGCCACTGTTGTTTTCCTTCTTTCGATTTTTGAGAAATACTGAAAATTTTGCCACTTTTCTGAAATTCAGATCAGTCCACTGATAGTCCATGACGTGCTGCGCTGACTAGGTGTTCTGAAAATTGTGCAGTTTTTCACGCTGTCGCACAACCAAAATACGTCAAGGAAATAAGGGAAGAACTAAAAGTCACGCATCGGGATTCGAAGTAGCGCTCAGAGTGCACTGCTCGGTGCGCGACCAACCAGTCGATGATATCAGAGATCTGATCACCTTTTTTCTGAACATTGCTTGATAATTCCGATATCATTGTTATGCCCTATTACTGTATGAAACCCGACATTTTCGCTGACAGTGACTCAAACTTATTTTGTTTAGAAGCAAACGTTTAGATGCCAAATAATATTAAGCTCTGTTCGAATTTAGAAAAAACCAAAAAGCATACGAGTTCTTGGAAATCTGCACTTGCACTTGACTAGTGCGCAGTCCGAAGTATGGCCTCGTCTTTCGAGTGCAATGAAGGACATTCTCTGTTCAATGCCATTGGATCCGTTTTATGCAAAAATAACGGCAAATGGCCAGCATTTGCATAAGGAAGACTGGAATTTTCCCTATTCAGCGACTGGTTTGCAGTGCGACGACCACTCAGTGGTCTCGGTGGGTCGTGCCGTCTTCTGTGTCTGTACATTTTGATGGCCTTTCGAAGGGAAACAGTTGAAAGGGCGTGCTGGCAGGCGTAAGGGAGCGAAAATAGCACTCTAACCAAACCAAATGAGAGTTTCCTACTAAAAGCCATTCCTAGTTCGAAAACCCAAGAGAGTCACAAAGACCAAGTTCGAGTCAACGGAATTGAACTCCGTACTTTGTAGCAAAGCGAGGTCCCTACAATTTGCACGTTACTTCGCTCTCAGAGCTATTTCTGGTGGGTTTTAGGGAGCAAATGAGCACCTGAGGGGAGACTGAACTTGTGCCATCAGAACATTCTGGGTGAAGAAAAAAGAAGGAAAGACAAGGAAGGGCAAGAAGAGGAAACAACCAACGCTAGTTCTACGCGAGCCATTGAAATGCGTTTAAATTTCCGCAGTCATTTCACTTGTGAATGTAGTTCCTGCGTGAACTCTAGCAAACAACTAACAACTCTTATAATAACCCTAAGAGTGAAAAAAGGGCAAATTGTATATCCATCACTGAGATAATAATGAGCTTCATTGCAGTCAAAATGTCTTTCCTTACACATTTCAGTAGTCAGCAGGGCAGCCGAAGCTGTTTCGAGCTCTACTATGTAATGCGCTAAATTGCGAATGGTGAATCGATTATGAAGGGAAAACTTGAATATCAGAAAGAAAATCAACAGAAGTTCACTTCTTTCGATTATTTTACCTTACACTATTTCAACCTTTCGTTTACCTTCCCTGCTCGAAGCAATGCGCCTGTACTCTTTCCGCTTATAACGGTAGCGTAATTCCTATAGGTAACAGGGTAACAACTTGCCATGTTACTTACCTTAACTTGTCATGTTGAACGAGTCGAGGTGAAAGAATAACTGGTTTGAACCCATGGTGCTGATCACTATATTGGTGATTACATCAACAGCACCTGATGATGTCAGTGCCATTTAACTGCTATTGAAAATTGCGGAAAACAGAATGGGCAGTGTAGTTCATCAGTTTTGTTGTTACTTATGCAACCTTCTGTTTTCTGAGTTCCCTGTTTGCATCTGTTCGACTTCTCGTTTTCGTTCCACAAAGCGTTTTCCGGCACTAATTCATAGAAAAATGGACTGACGTAGCCGTTCAGGATAATCATTGCTTGTAGAGCAAAGGGCAAAATGCACCCTCAACCATACGGGTTGGCTTCTGAAATTTCTTTGTAGTCGACAGCGTTTTCTTTCAATGCAAATAAGCAAATTTTGTTGAATTCCGCTGCTTAGCTAGCTCGGTATGACTGTAAATTGAAAGGGCAGTATTGACACATGATGCTCAACTTGAGTCGTCCTTCTATTAAGTCATTTCATAAGTCCTTGCCGTTTTTTTCATCGTCCTTCTGTAAATTTGATAGGGAAGCTCTGGCAAAGAGTTGTGTACTGCTCGATAGAGAATTGTTTGTAGTTTTAGAACATGCACTTCTTTTTGATGGATACTCGAAATGTTGCTAATTTTTTACCAGTGAAATGGAAAAGGAAATGTCGCGAAAATAGCCCTTTGCGGCATGGAATTTCCTCCAATAAAGTGGGACTTTTTGTAAGTTTTTGCACACCGTTGGAAAGAGCAAGTCCTCTTCTACAGGATTTTATATTGCGTTTTTTTATTGCTTTTGGTTTTTGGCAACTTTAAGGCCCTAAAGTCGTTAATTATTTTTTGACTCAACGCTAGCTCTTCGTGTGGAGACTTTTGCAACTCTTTTCCATGTCCTAAGTCAGAATTCCTCGCTCTATTAGAAGATGTGTTTAGTTTCTCACGACGCTGAATTTTAAACAGCATTTAGCAACAACGACTACCAGTTGGACGCAGCATCACTGGTCTTTCTGTTGGAACATTTTTGTCAAACAATATATACCGTTCGAAAGAGGAGGACTTGCGCTATAAGATAGCGCTTTAGAAGTTTTTACACATATCGAATTGCATACGTTTTTAGCTTATTGAAAGTGGCGATAAACGAGCCCTCCTATAAGATAGCGCGCGGCGGTCCGATGACGAGCAGCTCGGCCTACACCACCGCCGCGCGTTGGGCGCGACCGCCGCGCCGTTGCGTAGGTCAATCGCGCGGCGGCGTTGGCCGAGCTGCTCGGCATCGGACCGCCGGGAGGGCACGTTTATCGCCACTTTCAATGAGCTAAAAACGTATGCAATTCGATATGTGTAAAAACTTCTAAAGCGCTATCTTATAGCGCAAGTCCTCCTCTTTCGAACGGTATATATTGTTTGACAAAAATGTTCCAACAGAAAGACCAGTGATGCTGCGTCCAACTGGTAGTCGTTGTTGCTAAATGCTGTTTAAAATTCAGCGTCGTGAGAAACTAAACACATCTTCTAATAGAGCGAGGAATTCTGACTTAGGACATGGACAAAGAGTTGCAAAAGTCTCCACACGAAGAGCTAGCGTTGAGTCAAAAAATAATTAACGACTTTAGGGCCTTAAAGTTGCCAAAAACCAAAAGCAATAAAATACGCAATATAGAATCCTGTAGAAGAGGACTTGCTCTTTCCAACGGTGTGCAAAAACTTACAAAAAGTCCCACTTTATTGGAGGAAATTCCATGTCGCAAAGGGCTATTTTCGCGACATTTCCTTTTCCATTTCACTGGTAAAAAAAATTAGCAACATTTCGAGTAAAGGTAAAAGGTAAAGGTGCCGGCGTTGATCAGTCCCCTTAGGACGCGCCTCCGCATTCGTGTTCCATTCAAGTCGTAGAGGCTTGGTGAATGCGTATTTGGCCTATACAATGACCTGCGGGGGCCAGCCGCTATACCAGGTCAGTGTCTTTACCTTCCCAGACAAGTCTGGTACCAATTTACCCGACCCCGGAGGGATGGAAGGCTTGGTTAGCCCGGGCCGGGATCGATCGCTCGACCGTGCGGGTGTCAGCAGCGCCTCTTACCACTGTACCACGCGGGCCCTCAACATTTCGAGTATCCATCAAAAAGAAGTGCATTTTCTAAAACTACAAACAATTCTCTATCGAACAGCATACAACTCTTTGCCAGAGCTTTCCTATTAAATTTACAGAAGGACGATGAAAAAAACGGCAAGGACTTATGAAATGACCTAATAATCTTTACGATGCGCCTCAACCCATTTGTTACGGGAAATGTTTTTCAGGAAGAAAGCGATGAAAGCGCTACCCCTTTATGGAACTGCTACGGCTAGGCGTAAATTAAATCCCAAATACCAATAGAAATGTTATTTTCGTTGATCTCCATTTTCTCTTGCCCTCATTAAAGCACAAGTTTCTCACGGCTGTCATTTTTTTCACTGTCGTACGCCATTTAGAAGCTTCCGAACGAAATGACCAACCCCGGTCTAGCTGTGTTTTTAATAAAGAAAGACCGCTAGTTGTGTAGTTTTTGCGTTCAACAACGTAAGAAATGGCTTGGGAAGCCCTTGGGTGCCGCGGCGCTTGGGGATAAGCCGGCGAAGAGGATTTGATCGTGGAAATATCCTACGATTTGATCCACTCGGCTCAAAAGCCAGGGAATTATCGGAGGGTGGTGCGCGACGGCGGTAGCTGGCTCTCTTTGACTACACTTTGACTTTTGCTCTCGTCTTTCGCTCCATTCGTTTGCACTCCTTCATCTCCTACGTTCACTTTTAATACATACCCTGCGGTTCTTTGCTTAGCCTTCCATGGACCTTTCGTTTCGAGGTTATCTTTTCAAGTCGCTATCGAGAATTTTTCGAATGCTTCTGTGCCAGACGAGGTGTTCATTCCTGAGCTATCGAGAATATTTTTCTCTTACTTTGCTGCTTATTCTCATTTTTGAAAACTGTTCCTGCTGCTTACATATTTTTCAATGTTCCTGTTGATGACTGCATACCAATTATCAGTTGCAAATCAATTATAATTATCTTGTCGTCAGTTTTACCTTATACATCTGAAAATGGGATTTCATCGCTCTAAAACCCTTTCTCTTCTTTCTTCTCTTTCTAAAAGCTACTCTAATTGTGAAATATCATCCGCTTTCTCTCACGAGCTCTTTCTTGTCGCTCAAATCATGCTTTTCCTGATTTGATTTTGACGGAATTATTCACGTGCCTTCTCCCTTTGTTGTACTCAATTTGACTCAAATTGTCTAATGGTTTTTCTTTTACTTATCTTTAGTTTTCAGACTTTTCTTATTCCTTATTCAACATTTCGCGGACAATGCCATTCTTCTCTTTTACCGTAGGAAATCACTGAGACATTCATAAAGCAAATCTCAACGTCACAGATCTATCCTTACATGCTTTCGAGCACTTCATTGCTCTAAAACCACTGCGTTGAGAGCTTGTTCATGAAATCCTTCCATCCTATCCATTCTCCTCTGTTACTTCAATCAATTATTGGCTCTTCAAAACCTTCGCATCTTCTTACAGCTTACCGTAAAATGAGCGGTCGAATAAATCGCCTTCAACTGGACGTGGCTACAGAAACTCCGTCCGGTTTCTTTGGAAGCTTCAGAATTTTCGATAAGCTCACACTGAAAATACAGTCCACGTCATGCTCATACAGAGTATCAAAAAAGGCTCAGCAATCAGCCAAAAGCAAGAAGAGGAGAAATCAAAAACGAAGGGGGTCAAAATTGCAATTCTCTCGAAGCAATTTCCTTCTACGTGCTGAGCCTATAGCATATCAAATGAGTGCTGGGAATGAGACTGGGACTCGATGGTGACTTGCAACACTGCAAATCTTGAACGATGGGTACCTCTGTACATCAGCTCATTGGGTCCGACATCCCCATCAGTGCTCTTCTAGGTCAATTCTTAATTTTTAGAGAAAACATCTGTCATTCAGGAAAAAAAGAAAACTGATTGATCAAGGATGACTTGTTGATATAGAGCGCATTGTAGCTGTACGTTGTCATCCGTGTTCAGATCTTCGCCGTTTCTCGAGCTTATCGTCATACAGATCAAGTTTTATAGTGAAGAGCAGCTATAGCAGGAGTGCATATTGCCGAGATGCTGGTGGGTGCTGAGCGGCCGGCGGATGGCTGGCGCCCTGAGTCAGCCGGCAAAGCAACGGCCGCCACACCGCGCTCTGTACATTGCTACAATTGAACTCTTCTTCAGCGCTTCGTTTCCTTCACCCTCCTGCCGAACGGAAGCGTTCACTGAAGCCTTATATATTTGGAGATGCTAGGTTATTCGCAAAACACTGACATCGGACGGGAATTCCCGTCCGATGTCAGTGTTTTACGAATAACCTAGCATCTCCAAATATATAAGTCTTCCAACTAGTTCTTGTCTATAAACCGCTGAACAAAAAAAAGCGGAAATTAACAGACTAGTTCACTGAAGCCTTTCCTTCTCTTGAAGATGGATCCTTACTCAGCTCCTTTCCACCGTGTTTTTTAGGATGAACTTTTTTGTGTTGTTGTTGCTTCCATTGTATGAAGATGATGGGAAATAACAGAGCTTGAAAGCCTCAGAATTTCCAATCAACGGTAGCCGCGACGTAACATTTATAAGCCTATAGTAATCCTCGAAGTTTCGTTATGACGGGCACAGGTGGTCGAAGAATATTCATTACCTTTACATCCGACGTCAGTTCGGACAAAAGCACATTTGAGCCTCCCAAAAAATTTTAGAATTTTTTTGGTATACGCTTCCGCACCCGTCCTTGTGATATTCTTGGGTGTTTTCCTCGAAATGCAGTAAGCACAATTAAGAAATCTTTTTTCCATTATCCTCTTCTGACTCGCTATTTTTCCTTATCAGATGGATGAGTCTCGCACTTGACTGTGGATTGGAAAATTATGATGATTCATGGGGACCACCCACGAGAACCCCAATAACGGCTAAGAAAGTATAATTGCTGGTGATTGGAACGGGCTGACACAATCGTCAGTGCGGATGAGGATAAAGTTGATCTTTCCGTGAAGTTGACAAAACCGACCTCATTTGACCATTTTGGAAAGGGCTGAAATACTCATGAAATTCTCCTACTCCCTTTCACAGCTTTGTTTACTATCTTTAGTCTATATTCAGCGCTACCGGAAACGTGCTCATATGGAAAATCTTTGTCGGCATTCTCGGTTTCCTTCTCATTTCCAACATCTTCGTAGTTTTTGCAGCCTTGAGTCGGCTACTCTCGTCGTGCTCACTACCTCAGCGTTACTCGAAGTAGTGAGGCACGAACTCATTTTTAGCTTTATTGGAGAGACTTTGAAACCCTACTCTCCCTTTTTCTAGTTCTACATTTATTGCGTTTCAGTCGTTGATCTGAACTTGAGATAGGTCATCTGTCAATGAAGGCGACTTGTCATTACCCATTTTCGACTGCGAATTCGCAACGAAGAACTTGTCTCTCTTCCATTATCGATCTGACAAAGCGGTCTTAGAACACACCCATGTGTTCACATCTCATTGTCCCACGTTGACGAACATCCACCCGACATCCCATCACTCGGCTTTTCATGTTCTCCCAGCTCATACTTCTTCCATTATTTCATATCAACTCAGCACTGATTTTACAAAGATTTCTCATGAATAGGTACCTTTTGTGAACGTTTTCCTTTTGTCACGCTTAGATACCGTTAACCTCAAATCACAACAAAAACCATAAATCACGTCTCACATCGTTTACACCCGCTTGAACTCTTACACTAGTCAACTCTTCTTCTCAACCTGACCTGAACTTTCGACTCTCTTTTTTCTCGAGCTTTCATCATTCATTATTATATGATTTTCTTTCAGTAGTTTCAGCCTATTACTGTATTTCACAGTTTTGTACGTCTTACCTTGAGTTTTCTTACCCGCGACCTTTTCCTTCCTATTGATGGGCTCTGCTTATGATTAATCTCCTCATTCGACCCTACGACTCCACGCTGGCACGCTCTTGTTTTTAGACCCAGTTTCATCCACTGAGTTGATGTGCTGTAGAGATACACACCGATACATGGCTATTTATGTGTGATTGGCAGCTGGACAGTGCTATTTCTCTCCAGGAGTATAACAAAATGAACGCCGCCAATCAAGTGTGTAGTCGTGCACTCATTTTCAATTCGAAAACATCAACGCGTATGAAATGCATTTATGATAGGTGTGTTATCCTCTAGGTGTCAGACGATGTGCAAATGTGCCTTTACCTTCCCAGTAATGTCATACCACCATTTTACAACTTACCACTTTACCGCATGCGCCTATAGTGTTCATTATCAAGGAAAATGAGAGCGCAAACGGAAACCAACCTTCAGCGGGCTCCAGTCATATATGTTGAAGCTAGTCAACATGACGTGCGAGTCATTCTTCTGTTTTGGGCTTATGGCCCTAAGCGGCGGGAGGGGGGGGGGGGCTAGAGAAACAAAAACACTCACAACCGCAGTAAAAGGGCAAGCATGTGTAGCACCTGAAACCAACTAACCAATTCTGTGATGGAGAGCATGTAATGGAGATCAGAATTCTTTTTGAAACTCATCAACGACCATTCACAAGAAATTATTTTGGACCTCAACGTGGACCAATTGAACTTGAGAGATGACAAACGGTGGTAATGTGATCAGAGAAAGAAACTATGTGACAAGTAATTAAGCTCACCTGCTGCTGTTAGCACTTTCCTGTGAAGGGTCGTAATTAATTGTCATAAGTATTCTGAGTTCCTTATTTATTCATCGCACTGGTTCTCAGTTCATTAAGGGTGTGATCTTTGGAGTAAAAGTGAAAGAAAAAGATCCTTCAGACTCTATTAGGCTGTCGCAAAATTAATTTCGTTTTCTGAGTGTGTTCAGAAGAAAACTTTTTTACGCCGTATTATCTCGTCTTAAGGACATCGAAGCATACTATCAGGTAGGAGATCATCCGCTCTATCAAAAGCATACATTATTGTCTCTCTAGTTTGTGCAGCCGATTTTTTCCAGGGCTTCATTCGAACATGAATCGACGCGACTTTCGAGTGCTCATGCTTTATGAATATAAATTGGGACATCCCGCGGCAGACATAGCACGTAATCTTAGCAGAGCTTTTGGGATGGATTATCCTTGCGTACGGACAGTGCAGCTCTGGATTACAAAATATGCTTCTGGCGATTTCGATCTAGAAAGAAGAGCTGGTCAGGGTCGCAAGTGGTCTCTTGATGAATAGGGTTTGAGGACAGCCGTTGAAGCAAATCCAAAGACCAATACTCCTAAGCTAACAGAAGACCTGGGTGTATATACTCCACAGTTGTAAGACAGTTGGAACCAATCCGCAAAGTGAAGAAGATGTCAAAATGGATTCCTTATGAAACAGCCGATGAGCAGCGTCTTACGCGTTTCGGCATCTGTTTGAATCTCTTAATTCGTTATAAAAATGAACCGTTTGTCAACCGTATTATGGTTATAAACGAATAATAGGTTATTTACAATAATAGTAAACGGGATTTGCTTGGATTAATGAGGGTGCTAAACCAAAACTTTTCCTAAATCGAAATTTCATCCTAAAAAGGTTATGATTACTTTGTGGTGGTTTAGCAAAGGACTTGTCCATCATAGCTTTATGCCACCTGATGATTCAGTTACAGCAGAGTCATAGTGTTGTGATTTAGACGAAATGTACCCGAAATTGCAAGAATCGTTTCCGGCACTAGCGAACAGAAGCGGTGCGATCCTATTGCAGGACAACGCAAGAGCACACACCGCGAAGATCACCAGGCAAAAATTGACCCAGTTAGGCATTGAAGTTCTGTCTCATCCTACTTATTCTGTTGACCTTTCGCCAACAGACTATCACTTTTTTTCAAGCATTTTATTCTTATTTGCGCCCGGAAAAAATTCGCTGATTTGACCGATGTTGAAAATGCCTTTCCTGCTTTCGTTAATTCTCGTGATCCTAGTTTCTTCTCTAAAGGCTTGGATTTGTAACCGCTTAGCTGGCAAAGGTGTGTAGATGCTGATAGTTTTTACCTTGATTCATAAAGTTGCGTTTGAGCTGAGTTATTGCAGTTTGAACTCAGCGGTCCATTTCCGAAATTAATTTTGCGACAGCCTAATACTGCGTTGCTCTCGCAGTAATGATGAAGCATAGGGACCAGCGCGCGCGTGGCAGCTGCGCAGTAGCCGCAGCGCTGTTGCCGCGTTTATTGAAAATATTAACATGAATATTATCAACGTAAGGCCGCCGGTGGACGCTACGAGGAGAATTGGACCAATGTCATGACCCACTCACTATGTATAGTCTGAACGCAGCCTGTTGACACGCAACAACTGACTCATTGACAGTATTTGCGGGAGATAAGGAAAGTGCTAGTGGATCACGGATGACAAGCATCCACAAAACCGCGGAAATTTATGTAGAATATGATGTCAATATTTGCACGTCGCTATCGTCGACGAGCCTGATCCACGCTAATAATTCGCGTACGGTACGGAATACCGTATTCCGTTGATTGTGAGCCTTCTTAACTCGCAGTACTTGTCAAATTGCTTTTTGTTGTGCCGAAAACTTGAGAAAAACTTATCTTAAGAATGGTGCAGGAGTCGGAGGAAATTAAAATACCGTTCTTTACCACTACCGTTTTTTTTGGTCGTGAATTATCGGTTTTACTTTTGTTCTTGTTGATAATTGCTTTACGTTACCCACTGCTATCATACTCTACATTCAGCGAAGAAAATGAAAATGATTACTAATCAGTGGCTTTTTAACATCTCGGTAGGGTTTTTTGCATTTTTACGAACTTCTTACTTCTTTAAGGTTGTTCTTGATTACGTCGCTCCACCTTTTCTTAGAAGCCCCTCCAGGGCGTATACCGGAGACATTAAAACTCCAGTGTTTTTCGTCTCGGTTGGTACTCAGGTCTTTTGACAATGTGTCCATACCGCTTGAGTCTTAGCTCTCGCATCTTGAGTACACTAGAACTGTTCCCATCACTGCTCGCACGTCTTCGTTCCGTACCCTATCCAGCCATGTCCACCCGCATGCCCACCTGAGCATTCTCTTTCCGGAAGAATGTACTTGTTTCTCGTGGGCCTTCGTTACGGGACAACGCCCATTGCCGTAGAGCAGAGCAGGTCGTACAACTGCACGGTATGCTTCTCCTTTAGGAACCTTTGAGCACCTTTTGTGAGAAAATTCCAGTTGTTTCTATCCACTCAACCCAGGCTTCCTTTATCTTTTCCTAAAATGCTTGATCTGGGGCACAGTTCCAAGGCTCAGTTCCAGCTTATTTCCAAGGTAGCGGAAGTGGTCCACTCTCTCTATGGCTTCCCGATATCAGTCGACCATTATTTCTGAGCCTCCCTCCCAGCTGAGAATTTTGGTTTTCTCTTCGTTGCATTTTGCCGGAGTATTATATCTTTTCGAACTGTTTGGTGTTATTGGAGAAGGTCGGTTAGTCATTCACGATGTCATTTTAAGTCCATCGATCTCAGCAGATTCAGTAATCAATTTTTTGTGCCACAAAAAGACTTCAACTCTTTCAGATCAAAATGTTTATGAGGATCGTCGGTCTTCGATGTACAAAGAACTCGAACAGCAATTGAATCGAGTATTTCCAGGGTCAAAAATGGAATCAGGTCAGTTCGCTTCCTTGTCGTTTTCAGTAGGTAAAATTATACCAAAGCGTTTATTGTATTTTGTCTTCTATTTGGGAGTAAATTTTCAAATGTCGTATACAAACCAGCTGTGAGACTCTCGAACAAAAACGTGAATAACCGGTTCCGTTCGTACGTTCCAGTGTTGCACGCAATCACAAAAGTGCGCTTAGGGGATTTTGGAGAGATGTCTGGTCATTCAATCGCCGTCGAGTTCTGCTGATAATTGATCTGTCGTTCAGAGTACGAATACGACACAGCCGATTATCCTACCGAGAATGATCGCCAATGCCGCCCTGAAGTGCTTCCTTTCGCCGATCTCACCATCTCAGCCACTAACATGGTAACTTTTTGATTAGGTTGTGGAATTTTCCTACAAAGGCTACTACTGCTTCGCGATGAAGCACACGATTCTTGTGGCATGCAAGAGCACATTTCTACATACTTTCCCAAAAGGTTTCCCATGCATCAAATTTACATAGGTAACGGCGTTCGTATGGCAGAGTACTTTTTAGCATTTAACATATATTATTTATAATATATGTAAAAACCACGTGTGGGAGAGAGCTAATAATGAAGCATTTAATCTGTATCTTCCTGCTTTTCATTCTGTCAAACAGTCGGCGATCTCCTAAACTACGGGAAGTGTAATGTACTCTATTGCCTCGAACAGCGCTTTCAGAGCAAGGCTCTCCATTGTTTGATGGCGCTGGATGTTCGAGTTTCTACCGACTTTCATTGACGTCGTTGTTTGTTGAGTTTGGACCCTTGTATTTTGTCATGATGGTCCCGACAGTAGTGAGAGTTCGGATATAATTTATTATAGTCTATGGAACAAAGATAAAGCACAACCGTTCGATAACAGTACATTAAGGAAGACTACCCCAACCAGAGGTCGGAGAAGGGCGTGGTCTTCTGAGGTGGCCACGATACTGTGATCGATACCGTGACAATTTGATCGCTTAGATAATTGGCAGCCGCCCTGAAAAATCCTGGCATTTTCGAAAAATCCGAACAGACGCTGAGACAGCGTTCTGACGTAACGGTCCCAATTTTTAGCCCTAGTTAATGGCCAGCATCGAAGAACACATTACCATATCGCTGTATTACATCTATTACCGGAACTGTAGCTAAAATGACGCGTGCAACACTGCAAGGGTGATTTTGGATTCGAGTGTCCTCTTTAGTGTCGATTATTCGTCAAACGGACAGTCGCTTCACATGTGTGTGTGTTGAGGGAGTGCCAGATAAATGCGGCTAAAAAGCAAGTGGACGACATCTGGACGCTTGACGTGTCCAGCATTCGCAGCTGTACTGCTGCAGAATTTTCTTCTCTGAGTTACTCTGAGGTCATCGCTTCCCTTGTTCCAATGTCCAGCGATCCTTCCAGGGATTACTAATCGTCATTGAGCCTGTTTCAGGCGTTTTCTGATCCCTATAAATCGTTTACCTGTTTGTTTTCTTCTAAACATATCATTAGGGCGCAAATTGTACCTTTAGACTTAATCCAGCTGTGATCAGCTACTGTACCCAAACATTAGCTGAAGAAAAACGGACAGCCTCACCAACAATTCAGCTGTTGGGTTTACAATCTGATAGAAAACAACTTTTCCCCAGGCGCCTGATATTAAAGCAACCTGAAAAAAGGTTGAAGAATAAAAAGCACGTTCTTTGACTCCAGCGCACCGTTTCCTGCTCAGCGTTCTTTGATGTCCTCGATTTTTACCCTTGCTCTATGCATGCGTTTACGAGTTTACAACGTATACTTCTTGGGTGGGAGCTCAGGTTTTTGCTTCCACAATTAGCGTAACATTCGGCGATAAATCCTCCCGCAGCTGCTGGAGCTCGTTAGCCCTTGCATTTTGTCACCCAACTATTGCAGCTATTCTCGGCTATGAAGTCTTCTCCCTTCCAGTCAGTCACCTTCTGTTCTAAAAATTGGGGCTATCTGACAGCGCTCTTTTCAAGTAGATCCGTTCTAATTTGCTCCCTTTATTTTAAGTTTTCAATGCAGTTCAGTTGTGTAGTTTTCAATCAATCGCCGTTTTGCTACAAAGGTGATTGTACCACCATCGTTCTACGGATATTGTTGTTCGCTTCCAGAACAGGGTTTCCGAAAAATGTTCAAGACTTTGTAAAAAAAAAACCTCTCACAGAGGGTATCGATATGATACCAAATTTCATCCCTCCTTCATATACTGAAATCACTTTGGTAATCGATAACCGATTGAAATCTTGTGATATCCTTTGAAGTATGTACAGAGCGCTGTTCAAAACCAATTGTCTGTCACCTCAGAGGGTTGAGCGTGACGTCTTTTTCTAGTGTTCTCTTGTTCTTTTTTACGAAACGTTTTACCGAGCGGCCTTTTTTATTTATTTATCCTTACATCCACATGGATGTGCATCAACCGAATTAGTAACGACACTAAAGGAACAAAAAGAAGAAAAGGACTACACTACACAGCAAATATGTAGAAACAGAAAACGAAAACCTTAGGACTAAGAACACACATAATAATACTAAGGAAACACCGGTTAATCTCAACACTTAACTTCATAAATCACTCAATTATCATAGAAGGGTTATTACATATTCTAGGCAGACAGGTGTAAACTATGCTAACGGCTGTAGATATAGGGTACCACGGTTGAGCTTTTTGTTCGCACAGCTACGGCACGGGAACTACCATCAGAGCAGCTGAAGCAGTTCTTTAATTTGAGCTGATTTCAATGGCCTTTTCACGGTTTTTTTCTTGTCAGCTAACTCTCTTGCCTTCTGATATTGACGTTTCAATGAACAAATACTTCAGGACGAGCCATCACCAGAGGAAGAAGACTATGCTCGTCAGTACACTAGCCGCCTTCCCACCGATCAACCGCTCTATCAGATCTATATGTTGACTGAGAACGACAAGCTGTTCGATGGTGTGCTGACCAGAGCCAACGACTCCATGGAGCGTCCTTATCTCACGGACACTTCTTCTGGGGCTCAGGAAGAGCCGACCGCTGACACGTCGATAGAACTAGTACGTAACCCAATTTTATGGTGATCGAAGAGAGGTTTGCATATTTGGCTGCCATAGTTTTGAGGTGGACAGAAAAGTGCTCGATTGGAATGCAGCTCACTGTACACTACATTCTAATAATTATATGTTTATATAGAGGCAGAATCACATCAGAACACTATAGATTGCTGAGAGTGGATGGTCTCCAGTGGCTGCGCAGAGTATTAGGCAGAATATGTTATCGAGAAGAAATGTGTCTTCGATTTTTGATCTCTGGTCACGAAGTACTGCACCTCTTGACGACAGAAACTATTGTTTGTCTTCCTGACCTAAAATTCTATTGTTATTGTCGCGTGTTTGGTGGTTGCTGCTAATCCATACTAGAAATAGATGATGTATTGATGGTGCCATCATCGTGAAAATCATGGTCAAACAACATTCCTAGTCTCGGGACACGGGTTCGAATCCCACGTGAGCCGCTGTGTTTTCGATGATCTAGCACCATCATTACAACATTTACTTTCATTCTAATCACAATTTATATTTCAGCATTTCTTCTCTTCAAAGGCCAACTCTATCAGTCCTTTTCAGTTTCGACGTGAGTCGTGCGCCTCGTCAGATTCGGGTCGAGGAGCGGACTGCTCAACTTCGGCATCGGCACTGACGTCGAATACGTCAATGAGACGAGAAAGACTGATTGCCACCTCCCATTTTGGAAGTCAACGAAGTCTTTGGTGTGAACTCGAAGAGGTGTTTTATTTTTCTATTACCCTATTTGAATCAAGGTTCTCCTTTTCAAGCCGAAAGGTTGTGTAGAAAAGCCCAGAATTAGCTCTTGCAGTGCAGAAACTCACTCGTAATGAAAAGGAATACATCCAAAGTAAACGAATTACCTGTAGGTCTTTTCACCATTTCCTCTCTATCGATGTTTGGTCGTCTTTATAAACACCAATAAACGAAAGTATGGTAAGGAAGTGCTTTGGCGGTCACGGTCGACGCATCGATTCTTGCTGGGACTAACCAATCCTTCAGTTGGGTAACTTGGGAAGGTGGACAGCTTGAGGGATTCAGTGGCTGTATATGCCAATCATAGTCTTGTCCGTGGGAAATTTTTTCGAATGAACGAATAAACGAATATATTCGATTTTTCAAATTTCGAATGAACGAATGAACGAATATATTCGATTTCTAAAATTTCGAATGAACGAATGAACGAATAAATTCGATTTCTAAAATTTCGAATGAACGAATGAACGAATAAATTCGATTTTCCAAAATTCCGAATATTCGAATAACGAATATTCGAATTTTCGAATTTCATTCGAACATTCGTTCGAAATTATTCGATTCGGTCCGAACTATAATGCCAATTACTCGTTCACCATGCCTTGCCGTCCTGAATGGAGGAATTGCTGGTGCGGTTTTATTGGTCACCAGAAGCAGTAGCCGAGAATAAGTACTAGAATGTTAGAAGGACAGCAGAGGATTTCAGGTGAAGACCTCTGGGCTTTTGGACACACTGGACGAAGAGACGCGCATGAGGCAGGAAGCTTACTTTGAGGTGAGATTTATTTTGCTTTTCAGTTTTCACGAATTTAAGACGCTGGAATTCCTCACCTTTTGAAGGTATTTTGAATTCAATGAAACCGTAGCAACCAAATGTTGCACAATAGTACAGGGTAGCGTCAGATAGCTGTCAACTTTTTGATTAGTTTGTTGCGCAGCAACCTGGGTTATGTTCTGAGATTGTTATGTTCTGAGATTTGTCTAGTCCGCGAATGTCTAGTGACCAGTGGCGCTCTCAATTGCGGAAACATATATGGCCGTCTCAAGTTAATAATTTTAGGTGATCACAAGTGAAGCCAGTTATCTGCGTTCGCTCAACATCTTGATCACCCATTTCATGGCAAGCCAAGAGTTAATGGGTAAGTGGTTTTGTTTCAAATCGTTAGTACCAAAAAATGTCAAAAACTGGTTATCGATTTGTTCATTGTTTTGTCCCAAGTTTTCATCAACATTTTAGGCTCAAAGAGTTCGTTTTCGGTCATCTCTAACTCCGAGCGCAAGCACTTGTTCAGCAACATTTTTGCAGTACGAGACTGTAGTGAGCGGTAAGTGGCGTCAATATGATGATATATTACAATTTTCATTCGAAAACCGCTGCCAGCAGAGTTCCTCTGCGTGCTGAACGTTTTGAGGAGACGAAAATCTACAGAATGATCCTCATTGAATATGACCAGTCTATCCCTAAATCATCAGGGAAACGTTTTTCTTCAATTACGCAAAATTTGAAACTTGAAAACTAAAAAATCCTTTCCAATGTGAGCAAACCCAGGACCTTTAGCAAACCACAGCAACCGAGCAACCTAGCACTTTTAGAGCAATCTATGTAGGGCCTCCCAGCAAGTCCAGCCCAGGGTACGCATCAGTTTGAAAGAACCGTTGCAAGCAGTGTCTGCCCGGGCTCCTTGTTTGCAGTAGTATCTTAGGGCAGCTCTCCGTTGACGTCATGTTCAGTCTGTTCACACTTGTGCACTATACACACTGCACTCATAAATTACACTCTCGAATTTTTCGACCAGAATTTATAGTGCTCCGACTGTTTCTCTTTGTCACACATCCATGGCTTTTTCTATTTGATTTTTTTTCACTTTTTTCAATTTTTTTTTTGGAAAAAATTCCGAGTAGCCTCATAAAGTGATCAAATTATTATGAGTCACCCTTTTAAATTATCTGATATTTTATTTTACTGTTGTTATCATTACCTGAGTCCAATAGTGATATGTGATATGAGCGTTTTTATCTGTTTGAATTCTGTTGATGGGATGACCATGAAATATCTTGAACTAAGCACACTCTTTCTAGTTAACTCAGTTCTTTTTATAGATCGAACTGAAATTCCTATTCGCAGGTTACTATCCGACTTGGAAACGCGATTGGAGCAGAATCTTGTGTTGGATGATCTATGCAACATTCTCGTCCATCACTTCGAGAGCAATTTCGATGTCTACATCAAGTATTGCTCAAATCAGGTGAAAACATTACGCCTTTCTCAGACACCCACTCAATGTGGTGTACAACAGAACGAATTGGATGGTATCAATAACAATACAAAACACGTACTTCACGAGACTGGTTCAGCTATTTATTCACTTTTCATTATGTAGCTTACTATAATGGTACAGAATTCGAATAGACTGATTCGTATGCTTTGCAAGCTCTCACTAACGATCACTGATTCACGATTCGTTGTTGAATTCTTCATGAATCTGTCCTTACGAAAGGCCACATTCTTCGAAAGGTCGCATTCTTTATGTCCTTTTCCTGCCCGAAATTGAAATTAGAAAATATCATTGTCAAGAACTGCATGTGTTCTTTGGTCTAAATTTCGTGAGCCACACTGCTTAGCTAGATAGCTTTGCAGCTTACATATAAGCAAAGGTCTTCTCTGATCGTGAGTTACATGATCTGTTTTTGAAGGAATGCTTCTGCACCTAGCATAGTCCACTTATCCACCTTTAGGTTTACCAAGAGAGAACTCTTCGTCGGTTGAAAGCTGAAAATCCGGCATTTCTTGCCGCCGTTTCAAAGATGGAGTCCGACAAACAGTGCCAAGGCCTCGACATGAGGTCGTTTCTGATGCTGCCGATGCAACGAGTGACTAGGTTAGTCTTTCGGCACGTTTTCGCGTCGGAATGCGTTTAAGGCAAGTAATTCAGGTACCCACTGCTCGTGTACGCCATACTGGATCGGCTTCAGAGAGGTGTGGAGGAGTATGAAGTAGCCACCAGAGCTCTTCACGCTGCAAACAAGGCGAGTTCATCTAAATGAGAATGCATTTGTTTCTCTATTCGTTGGTTGGTAGAAAGACGACAGGGGAGTTCGATAGGAAAGTGCCAAAGTCGTAGAAGTAGTGACAGACAGTAGAAGATCAACTACAGTTGGTTAACTGTAAAGGTAGAGGTAAAGGTTTCGATGTTGAACAGTTCCCTATGGATGCGCCACCGCATTCTTATTCCATTCAGAATCGAGGAGGCATGGCGAATGCGTACACTGGCTTGCGGGGGCCTCATACATACAAACTCAGTATCTTTACCTCCCCAAACAAGCCTGTAACCAACGCACCCGGCCCCGCAGTGATGGAAGGTTTGATTAGTTCAGGCGAGGATCGATAAGCGGTATTGTCCTGCGCTCTACTCTGGAATCAAGCTTTCAATTTTGTTGCTTATATGTTATAATTACGTCGTACGCTAAGTGATATCTCTAGTAATAAAGTGGTTGATTGTAATTTCTTAATTCTGAATCATCTCCGATGACTATTTTTGTTTTACGGGACAGCACGGAATTTCTCCATCAATTGATTTTCCGTTATAGACTCTTACAAGTTCTCTATCTTTGCAATTGTCAGATACAAAACGCCTTCTTTTCCACAAATGATATTTTAGATCAACGAAAAGTTAGATCAAAAGTGGAAAGTTCGTGAACCCCGTCCCCACCAGCGATCAATGTGTGTTCATCTCCTTCGCGGAGTTCACACTCGTTTACAATTTTAGAGAACTTTTTCACGAACATGTAGGAACCTTACGGGCTCGATAAACAGACATGATACGGATTTCTGTGTTACCTAGGGGTTAGCTGAAATCACTCACTTTCAGGTGGTCGGTGAATGCAATGAAGGTGCTCGAAGAATGGAGAGAACAGAGCAATTGCTTGAAGTCGACAGCCGACTGGTTTACAAAGACCCAGATCTGAAGTGCGTTACATGAAATACGGAATGGTGTGCATATTACTGCATGCATTCCTTCTATTCGTCACACGATTTTTTTTTCAGAAAAATTGCGCTCGTCTCCAACTGTCGTTTCCTCGTTAAGCGTGGATCACTGGTCCAGCTAATGGAGAGAAAAAATCGAAATATTCTGCAGGTTCGTTTATCGCCTTCAGCGATTTCTCTTTTTTGAAGAAACTTCGTAAGTTGATTAGCTGAAAATTATGTTTTAGGGAAAGCAGAAAACTCGTAATGTGTACATATTCCTGTTCTCCGATCTGATTCTTGTCACAAAAAAGAAGCTGTAAGTCTTTAACCCATTTCGAGAGGAAAATAGGTACGATGTGAAGAATTTGTTTTTACAGCAATGGTACGTACGAGTGCAAAGACTATGCTGCTCGGCGTTATGTGGATGTTCAGCCGATCGAGGTTGACAATGACAGAGTTCGTCATTTACATTCACACTACTCTATTTTATGATATTTTAGCATCAATAATACACATGGTGGCAGAAAAATTGCCCCAGAAGCGTTCGAATATTCCTTTTGCCAGCAAATATTCGAAGAATCTTGTACATTTATAACAGTAAGGCATGACATTACATAATTCCGAGAAGTTTTCAAAGTTACCGCCATCAGCTTTGATATTGATAACTTTGCGGCAAGTACTCAACATCTATATTGTGTCATATTTTAAGAAAGTTTCACCAAAATACAGCAAATTTATTATTCTGGGGTATTGAGTTGTCCTTCCTCAACTTGTTGGAGCTCTTCAATGACGTACTCATATTGACACTATTCCATAGCTACAAACCCCTAATCAGGCAAAAGCTGACTTCGATAACCAAGAAGTACACTGTTGTCTTCGCTCTATGAAGGGGACTCAGTCCAGTTGAGGGAACTATAATGGTTACAATGATTTGCTTCCAGAGCACTTTAGCTAGCCAAGGGATGTCTTGCCTGTAGAGTTTTGCGTAATTTTTCACTTTTTTCATGGAGGAAAGCCGAAGTTTCCTGCCCGGGCTCTGGTTACCTCCTCAACTATCAAGCTTTCAGGAAATAACCTCGTTGCGGTAGTTCTTCGCTCGTAATTATACGGTGGAGTCGGGCTAATAAGATGGTTGTAATTCTGAAATTTTCTAGCCTCTTGAATGGTAAAAATTTTAAGGTAAAAGGCTGCATTCGTCACACGTACCCTTGTAATTCCCGAAAGTTCTTATGTTCTTCATTCCGTTTTTCTGCTTCATCGATGAGGACTCAAATTTCTCTTTTGAAAAAAACTGATAGCATGTAACAAATAAATATTTCGAAACGAAAAAATGTGCTCCTAGGTTTCATGCAATGGCTAAAATGAAGTTGGGTTCCACGCGCACGGTATCGCTTATCTCCTTGCAATGTCAAAATTCGTGTTTTTAGGTGTCGCTGACGTCGCTGCCAACCCGACCGCACCTCTTCCACTGTGTATTCATGAGGAACGCTCGAGGTCGACAAACGGAACTGTTGCTCAACGCCGAGTCCGAGACCGATCGAGAACGATGGCTGAGTGCGCTGCGACCGCCCATTGTGAGTCGTTGGAGCGATATGCTCATGAAGACGCTTATCGTAGTACATTCCACGTACGACTAACCTGGACTTCGGCATGGAGTTGCATATAAATTAGTTGAAATCCTTCGGCTGCCTCGCCTAGGTTAGTGCACACATCCTTAATTCGAATCACATTCCAGTGCGTGTATTGTAGTGATACGAGGGGCTACTTAGACCCGTACGGTCGAGCGTTCGATTCCCGCTCAGTAGCGAACCAAGTCCTCCATCTTTCCGGGGTCGGGTAAATTGATACCAGACCTGTCTAGGAAGATGAAGACACTGGCTTCCATAACGTCGAAGGTCGTATCCTTCTCTTCGAACTCCTGGGGACTTCTGCTTTGCTCTACTTTGGCACAAAGCAATGCCGCCGTCGTTCTGTGATCGAGTCTCAGGATAAATGCTAATTCTCACAGGCATATCAGGTCGATTCCACCAGACTTTCGCGACCAACCCATATTTTTTCAGTCAACGAATCCCGAGGAAAAGATCTACGCAGAGTGGGATTGCCCTCAGGCGGTAGCTGTCCACTGCTACAATAAAAATCAGGATGACGAGTTGTCTTTAGAAGTCGGCGATATGGTTAACATCCTCAGAAAAATGCCGGATGGTAAGTTTCTTTCTGTTGCTGAGGAGAATTTAAATCAGTCCTTGTCGTCATTCTTGCTCGTTTTATCTTGAGACTGCGTGGTTTTTAGGATGGTTCTTCGGTCAACGAGGTAGCGACGGTGCCTCAGGATGGTTTCCTTCTTCGTACGTCCAACAGATTTTGAACGACCACGTGAGAGCCAACAACTATCGCAAGCGATTGAGGCTCATTCAGGTACTTCCACTTTCTTCCTTTATCACAACAGCATGCCATAGCATCCCAATATCAGAAGACCTCACTACCTGAGTTCCATCTTCGTCGAATCTCTTGCATTTGCACTTGGTGTTTGTTAGCTAAACTCCATCCCAAGTATTTTTCTTTTCCGGGTTTTTGTTTTCGTGGTGGAAATGCATCAGCTTCACAGACGCTTCTGAAATTGAGGAAGAATCCAGTAAATGCTTGAAAGGTAGCGCTATGAGGTCGCTATCAGGCTTGATGTCCAGACATCTACTAGGATAAAGATGAAGTTGTCGGCACTGGCAAGTGTAGTAGTACGATCGAGCGCCTACATTCCAAAACCATACGGACATGTGGAATATGCTCGTTATTGCTGCAGCGACCTGTGGGGTTCAGACTTCAATCGTTCAGTGTGGAATACCTTGCCGCGCAACCCTGCTACCATTAACCTAACCCGTTCCATTAAGAATTGGTGCATACGTACTTACCTATAAAATAATTTGATATGCGCTACCGCTATACCACAAGGCAGTGTGTTCACCTCCCCAGACGAATCTAGTGCCAATTTACCCGACCACGTAAGGCTGAAAAGCTTCGCTAGCCCGTGTGGTAACGATCGCTCGATCGTGCGTGTATCAGTAGCGGCTCTTACCCACTGAACCCCGCGTGGCCGGCTAATTGTGTAATGAAAGTAGAAGAACGGATTGATGCCTCCTCAAAGTTGCTGTCCTCCATACGAGTTTATGTCCCATCTCGACTCTTTCAAGTGCATTTCGTTCAGGCCGCAGCAGCGGGCACGGTTACTGCTCGAGAGGGTCCTATCAGGAGCTCCTCCACACCGTTGATGGACCGACTACGACGTATGAGCAACCCGCGATATCTATTCCAAACTACCGACATCACCGGCCTATGAATTTTCTTTCAAAAGATCCGTTGCGGATCGATGACAATCTCTGCTCAATTACGCTATACTTTCCATGAGCATCTACGGACCAATTACGGTTTCCCCGCTCTCTTATTTATATGTGATGATCTTTCAAATTTTCTATGTAATATAATGGCCGAGCTTGCTATATTATTACTAGTCATCGTCTCTATTGAGACGTTAGAATATTCGACTATATCAGTGTTATTCATATCGTTATAAATTGCATTTTCTATACGTGATTGTTGTTCTGCAAGTTAAACATGATATTACTGAAATGCTTGATTGTTGAACGATATTGTTTCTGGAGAAAATTCGTTACAGTCATGCTTACAGATTGGAACTGCTCAGCATTTTTTTCGGAGGAGATTCTTAGAGAAGTTGCTTGAAATGCAGGTTAATGATAACTACATACTTCACGAAGCCCATCGCAGCCCATATTTCTGCTGATCGCTATGGGGGTGCATCGTAAAGCGAAGCATCTCTTCGAAGAACGATTCTAAAGCCTCCAATAGACATTGCGGAAAGTGTATAGAAGACGGAAAGTATATACATCGAAGAATATGATTTGCACAGTCTTGAGAACTCCCCAGCAATTTTGCAGCATGAAAATTCCGGAAATTCCTGGACGCTTTCCTCTTGAAGCCCAAGTGCTGTTTCAAACGCTACCACATAAATCTGAAACTTCTATGAGTCAAACACGACTAATAGTAAAGTAGAGGCAATGATCTGTGCTGATCAGTCCCCTAAGGACGCCCCGCCACATTCGCGTTCATTCAAATCGTATAGACATGGTAGCCTACACAATAACTTGTAGGGGCCATCCGTTATACCAGGTTAGTGTAACTACCTTCCCAGACCAGTCAGGTACCAATTTACCCGAACCCGGAGGGATGGAAGGGTTGATTAGTCCAGGCTGCGCTCGATCGCTCGACCCTGCTAATGTGACTAATACAAACGTTATATGTAGTAACAACTTCAACCAAGCAGTGGTCAGATTCATATTCAACTTGCTGAACTACGACTTACAATTAGTCGAATTCTGTGCACCATAAACGACCACAACTATTCAATCCATTTCAATTCATTACGATCATGAAAGACATTTGTTGGACGAGATGAAATGAGAAATCATATCTCTCGGACACATATGTAAAGACAACAGGCACTCTAATACTTGAGGTGAGCATTCTTTGCAAAGCTTTCGATGGATCCAGGAATTTCGGGAGAAGGGACAATGCCTTCACTCCTTAACTCCGTCGCCTTACAATACTGAACATGATTCTGGTCAAACAGCGAAAAATCGGTGGAGGCAATTCACTTAGTTATTCAAAAAATACATACAGATCAACAGCCCGAGCTGCATCATGTACTGCATGATGTCTTTATTTGTCTAACCTTGCTATCGCATCGCCTCCAACACCATAGTTCGAAAGGAATCATGAAATAAATCCGCAACACTGATGTAAGAGAATCGGTCGCTTTCTTTGCCTGACAGATTCGAGTCTAATAAGGGAGGTCTCTGAGCATTCAAAAAGATTCTATATTGTTTTTTGTGAAGCATCGAGTCAAAACCATATAGGAGTGGTCTAAATAAAACCAAAAACCTTGACCACTAACTACTAGGCTGTTGAAAAAGTTTCCCGCCACTCAGTTTGGCCGCTCAGATCTCACCACCATAACCCTAATATAGGCTGATTTATGGCCTACCCCATAGAAGAGCTGGAAGCAGGTTCGAGGGACGAGAACAAAATTTAACAAAAAAAAAACAAAAAATACAAGAGGGGCTAAAAAAGGTATTCGTTTTCACGTTTTTGAAGTCAAGTCTTAGAACGACCCCCATGCCTTATGTAGATGACTCTTCGTTATACCCCCCCCCCTAAATTCTTGAACGGCAAGTTTGAGCCTGCTCCAGGTGCCAGTTACGCTCCTTTTGCAATTGTAGTCACTGGATAGAATCGTGCGTGGGACGAGTATGGCCGGTAGAGAACCACAATGGGCAATATTTGCGAACGCTCATGAGCTGAATCCCATTCGCCACTTGTTAGTGATCAAGGCTTTTTGCTTTTTTCGGACGACCCATTTGGATTCAGCAAAAGCAAACTAAACCCTTGTACTCGTCATTCAATGCTCTACAAAACCGTATAGGTCACGATTGGAACTTTTGTGGAATGCTACTGTACGCAACAACTACAGCGGTTTTTATTGCACGCGTATTTTTCCCCAACTTGCAAACCACATCGTTACCATTTCTTTTGGTGCTGCAGTATTATTATTCGTGCTGCTTTGATATGATAAATCGCTCTAAAATTCAAGCCAGCTATTCAGCCCACTTGTCTGGTCATATCTGTTTACCGTCTATCTCTTTTAAGGAGCCGATGGTGCATCTGAGCTCAAGCGAGCCTTTCTGGCCCTTGCCAACCGGTCCTTCCGTCTCGTTCGAGATGACCGGCCGGGCCGCTCCTTGACCACACAGACGGTCTTCGCACTTTGCCCGTTGTATCCGGGGCAGTGTACACTCCTATGCAAATAGCATTGTCAATAAAAATGCGACTAATTCGCGCCTTTGCAAAGAATTCGAGAATTTCCAGGCGGACCTGGGCGTGGTCGTTTTTCTGCGCACCTATAAAGACGGAAGCACTCCAGGAACCATCGTCCATACCTAGCCATGTTCACCCAAACGATCTATATTTTGTCAACTGCAGCTATGATTTTGGCTTATTACCACAACGAAGAGCTTCCGTCCACAGAGAACATACTGGAACAAACAACTATCTCATCGAGTAGTTCATCGTCGTCATCGATTTCGCCACTGGAACCGAGTTCAACCGTTATCGAGGAGACCTCCACTCGTGTGGAGGTGGAATCTGCCACTGATAGCGTCAGTATCGCATCCACAACAGAAGAATCTGCTACGACGAATATTCCAGTCGCGACAACTACCCTTTCAGCCTCGTCCACAACGGTAGAAAACAATCTCAGCAGCTCGAGCACAGGTAATCTAAATTTCAAAAAAGTTCTCCTCAATAAGTTCACCAAAAAACAGGCCGAAAACCAACGCGTCTTCAGATGAAACCGTCACGGATGAAGCGACTACAATTGCCGAGTCTGCAGGAAGTACAGTGACAGAAGTAGGTTTCTATAGCAAATTCTTATTCGGAAGGCGAAATTTTCGACACCAAAAAGAAATAAATTGAATCTTAGTGTGTAGCTCTAAAATAAGGATTTCTCATTGACTCCATTTTTGCAACATTCACTCGCCACAGGCGAATACCTTTTCATCTAGAAGAAGATTTGTGCTTGCCATCTTCTCATTAATGTACTGATACCAAAGCATATTGACAAGATGGAGCGACCACTATCAGAGAGAATACCTAAATCTCCTCAAGAATTGGCATCAAGCAATGATAACGAGATGATTGAAAACATACGCTTTACGCTCAGGTTGTCGGCACCACTGAGCAGACAACTGCTGTGCCACCGTTGGTTCCTCGAAGAACCATCGACGAGTTCGAAAATCAGGATCTCTCGCGGATCTACAGAAAGTTGTTCCCGCGACACATGAATATACTACAATAATGGTCGTTGTTGATCGTCTATTCTGCATCAGATTCCTGATTATGATACTCACATTGTATGCCTAACTTATTATTCCGAAATATGCCTAAATTATTACGTCAACATAAAATTCTAAATGCTTAAAACTCTGAACAACTTAAACTTTGGGCAAGAAGTTTCCATTCTCTTCAAAAATGAAGGATGAGGAGTTGCTGTGTAGCGAAAGAGCATTATCATCAATTCAACTTCTTATCCTGAATGATGAGCACAATTCATCTACTCTTACTTACCGCAGCAAAGCAGTAGAGCAGTGGCCAGGGTAGCGGAGGACGCACTGCGACGGCAGACATCACAAATACAATTATTAAATTTTTTACAGTGGTAGTCCGGTTAACCTGTGCCCAATTCCGTGAGAGAAATGATCGAAGGCTTTAGGGAAAAGCCTTGCAAGCTAACATTTAATTACACAGTAATCCTAGCACTGTGCTGCGCATGCAAAACGTGGACCCTAACGGAGACCACTGAGGATCAATCACGACGAGTTTACGCAGCGCTAGAATAGACATTAGTTGGTTTTCCTATACCAGCAACGGATGGGGAGATTGCAGAACGAGCAGAAGGGCAATGTCCGGATTTCGGGACATCGCCCTACACGTAGCTGAACTAAAGCACCACTCTGCGGTACATCTGATGAGACGAAACGATGGATGCTGGGGTACGGCCACAGTGCGCTGGGAACCACTGAGTGAGAAACGACCGGTAGGCCGATTGCAGCTTCGATGGCGAGACTCACTCACTAACCACAAGAACATACGAGCTCGTGATTCTCCCACGATTAACGGTCTCGTATACTGGACAGCGTAGACTCACCCTTAACCAAATGAAAAGAAGTTGGGACCCGCGCAAGATGAATCGCTGCTGAGGAACGGGTCGCAAGTGACTACAGCGGTAACGCAATATTTAGCTACGCCCTCATACCCTCATCAGTTGTCTCACTCATCAGTGTTAAAGAGCTAAAAAGAAAATCTGACGTGATATCTTCCACACGGTTGTGGTTAGGTTCAATGTTCGTGAGCAAATCACGAAACATCATGAGAACAAAAATATACATTTATAATCATAGCAACCGATGCAACAAAAGCATGAATATAAGCTGCTCAGCAAATCTACGAAATTGAACCGATTTGAAAGGAACAGCATGGACTGCACCATACTATTAATAACCGGAAGCTACTGCTTAATTCCAAGGAACAGCTATTCTAATAAATTATAGTCGTATAGAATTCGATGCACGGGCAAAAAAGCTGAATACTGACGTCATAGTAGCAAGTACGAGAAAAAAAGCTGATGGAAGCACCGGCTAAATTAAAACACATACAATTCTGGGACAGCATGGTTTCGAGGCAGTTAATAATATAGGTGTACTGTAAATACAATTTGGTGTAAGGTGCAATATAGAAGCTCTACTGTGTAATAAGCAAGGATCTATCACAATTATCTCGTTTAGAATGGGTGCTTAGCTAAATACATCTCAAAATGGTATACATGGAAAAAAGGATAATAATCAAAGACGGATTCATTGACATGCGAAAGTCTAACAAGCGAAGCTGGTTTTGTTTTATACTTCAATGAATTTAATTTTCTTCATTCTATACAATCGTCCTAAGTAGGGCACCAAAGGATGAAGCAAATCCACGTTTCGACTAGCATAGTGGCACAATGAGAGAAGATATTATGAAGAATGAGTGCACATCAGCAATTTGTTAATGAGGTCTACGCAAACAGTAACGATCAGTTGCATCAACAACAAGACAGAAAGCTTACGTGAACACGGCACTTGGAACAAGGCCTTCTTTCGAGGTGATTCCCGGAGTTAGATTTGCTTTGCACAGGAAATTCAGGGGGAACTCGACCAAACTTCCTGAAAGAACGAAATCTGTATAGACACGGTGTGATAAGCAAACATGATAAGCAACAATTAAACAGTACTTCAAGAGCTGAATTGTTGAGATCGAAACACCCGTTCTCTATTGTAACAGTGACACCCTCACCACATCCCTCTCCCTCAACAACAGCGCAGGAAGCGCATCGCAGCGGTTGCATCCGCGCTTTTATTTGTGTTTTCATTTATTTATTTATTCGTATTAAACAGCATAAATGTGCACCAATTATAGAGCAGTGTTTAGTAGACAAACAGACCATGCCTTATGTAAGAAGGATTTGTAAGGTTCTTTCCGGATTCTACTGGGGCAGCAAACCAATGTAGACCAGGAAAAAGGGAATGCCGCATTTCTGCAATAGCTGCGTCCCTTTGCAGCCGCCCACCGTGCTGACGTTTCCCAAGAAGCTATTTAATACGTAGTTGACGATAAAGGTGGCTTTCTCCCAAACATTTGAAACCGATGTCAGACTCGTAATCAGCGGCCCTTATAAACTTACGGGCAATTTCTTGATCAAGATCAGATCCGCTGAGACGGATTTTGCTGCCGCAGGAAGGAATGATATGGGACAAAACGATGAAAACGGCCGCATTGCTCTCAATTCTTGAGGACTCTTCAGACTTCACCGCGTTGCTGCCGCAGTAACGATGAAACACTCGCGCGGCGACTGCGTAGTAGTCAACTGTGCACTGGATGGTTTTTGACCAACGACAGTCCAGTGGACAGCAGCAAAAGTGCGCAGCTATTACGGAAATACGCGCACCTCCTCCTTATTGCTGCACAACTTTAGTTTACTGCGGCAGTAGAGTATGAAAGGGCCCTTCGTTACAGAAAGCGGACGTGGTCACGTCTGCGTTTGCGACCCCATTCGTTTGGCAACGATCAAAAACGATGGCCCCAACGCGGCAATTACCGTTTCTCAACAGCAAATTCTATATTTGACCCATAGCGTGACTTGCGCGAGCCAGACTGCTCATGTGAGTGCCTTCGCTGGGCTGTGTGAATCGAAGTAGGACTGCTTAACTGTGTGCCTCACGCGCCCTTACTAGGAAAATGACTTCACGAGAAGAGATTCGTAAAAGTGGAGGCGTATTTGACAGTGATTCAAAAATGTTTAAAAAACGAGATAAAAATCCTTCTCCAAGCATAAGTCATTTATGATTTTCCTCACCGTTCAGATCCCTCAGTTTCTCCTGTGCCTGTTGTGGAGAATATTCCGCCAGCGGCATTTGCCCTGTCCACTTCTCGAATTCTTCGAATGTCTCCACGTTATCAGTCGGATAGGTGCGGAAAACCTGAAGAGGTTGTGGGATTTTAGAACTGCAAAAGAAAGTCCCGTGTTTCAGCTACTCAACGGCAAAATGCCCAGAAAATTCGAATGTTTAAGCAATCCGTTCGCGTATTAAAAGAAGCATAAATGTCAGCAGCGATAGCAGTTGGAGCGCCGTCGAATCACAATTTCTTACAAGCTTGTCTGAGGCACTGCGCAAAGGCAGTTATTTAAAAATATAACCTACTAACCTCCTCATAGATGAGCATGTTGTTTCTCGCCGTGCTTTGCCATACGTCGACAAAGAACGACTCCGACACAGGATCATCTAAGGACGTTTCATACTTGAAATTAGACGGGCGACGGCAGTCGGGAAGCAATCCTAGGTGTTCCTGAACAAGGCCAATTCAATGAGGCCAATTGATAATCAAAATATTCACGATGAAAATGCTTGCGTTCATTTTGCATCTGTAAGGGAACGAAACATCGGAACAGCTAGTTTAAGTGAAGTAGAGTGGATGTTCCGTAAATGCGATAAAGGAAACTTTGCCGTTTATCAGAACCCAAAAGATGCGCCACCACATTCGTGTTCGGTTCTGAACGCAGAGGTATGGTAAATTTTTTATGGTGCTACGATTATTTATTTATTTATTTAAGAATAACAACGAGTGTGCACCACTATTCAGATGAATGTGGGTTAAAACAAACAAAAACCAAGCAACTCTGAGACAAATACAAATAGAAACTGAAATGAAACCACTGCACCTAAGGCTTAAGGGAGAACTGCCGTACTGTCCTGGATCTTGGTGTCTGGCGTGCCAAGCTCCCCTTTAGGAGGGTTGGTTTATATCGTCCTCTTTGAGAGCACGTCCCTCAATAAGGCAAAAAGGAGTTGCAAAATGATTTCACGATTCAGAGTCGCAGTCCAGAACGGACAATCCCGCTCCTTGCGCTGGCCCTGAGCGGTCGATTGTTTTCTCTGTGTCACGCCAGAACTGACTACATCGTCATACTCACCGTTTCGAGCTAATCTACTCACTACTCTCGATCCAAGGAAGAAGAAGCTAGCACCTTTGTGGCGAGGTGACGACAATCCGAACTCAAGCCACCTCGAAAGGTCTATTTTTCACTTTATCTAATTCGTGGTTGCCTTCTCAATCGATTGATCACCTACGTTCGTGAGTGTCCAAGCGGCAGGACATAACCCGGTGATCAGTGCCGCCTGACTAGGTCTATTCAATCGAGTTTTCGCTTTGTCCAACGCTTTTATTTCTTGATATGGAAACGCCCTTGGCTCCTTTCTCGCTTCAGATGCGTCGTCCTAAGAAGCATAAGGCGTCGTCGGAGTCTCCACCGCCAGATCTCGAGTCCGCCGTCGATCTACTCATCAATGATGCCACTCTGCCGGCGCATCTGCGGGTCGTTATCGGTCACCTTCTAGAAATCAAGAAAGACTACAGCAATGTGCTCGCCCGTAACCAGGAGCTATTGGACGAGGTTAAGGAAGCTCATCAGAAGAATAAGGAACTTCAGCAGGAAAATGAGGGTTTGAGATCTGAAATTGTAACTCTTAAATCTCAGTTGTCGGTTCGATTTCCTTCCACTCCTCAGACTGCATCTGCATCTGCCAATGTGTGTTGTTGCGAGGAAACAGAACGTAAAAGATCAATTGTTATTTCAGGAATACCTGAAAAGGCAGATCCTATTTCTTCTGTTAATGTTATGCATGACCTTTCCTTTATTCGCAGAATTCTTGATTTTCTTCATATAGAGTGTCATCCCGTTTGCATCTATCGTATGGGCCGTTTTCTTCACGGTCGTCCGCGCTTACTTAAGGTCGTGTTACCTTCCTCGTTTTACGCTAATCTTGTCATTCGAAGAGCTTCCCGGCTCAAACATTTTGCTGTTCAAGGTATCTTTATCCGACCTTCTCTAACAAAGCTCGAGAGAGAGCGCCTCAGAGCCAATAGGGCACCTAATAATTCTCGTTCTACCTCACATTCTGCTTCTCACAATGTGGTACCTTCTTCGATTCCTTTCACCCAGGCGAGTGTTTTATCTACCTCTCCTAATGTTTTATCCGCTAACCAGTCGTCCTCTCAACTCCCTCTTAATCAGGGAAACGCATAGGGTATCTCCGGGATTCCTTACCTACTCTTTCCTGCATTGTTGCTAACATAAGATCTTTACCCAAAAACTCAAACGAACTGCAACTTGTTTTACAGGGTCCAAGTACCGACGTCGTTGCTCTTGCGGAAACCTGGCTAAGCCCTTCTACTGACCTGGCTCCCCTTCTTGGAGATTCTCTTTCTCAGTTTGAAGTCCTCAGGTGTGACCGCCATAGAAAAAAAGGAGGAGGCGTTGCTCTGTTGATCAGAAAGCTTTTGTCCCCGATCCTCGTTTTTAAAGAGACGGTTCCTTCGGCTTATGAGTTGCTGTGCGCTGACTTCGGATCGGACAGTGATTGTGTCAGGTTCATAGTTATTTATCGTGCGCCAAATTGTTCTGCCGGCGCTACTGACCAAATGTTGAAGGCCATTAGCGATCTGCTTTCTTGCAGCTCTCCCTGTTTGATAGTTGGAGATTTTAACCTGCCTAATATTGACTGGACTGAACTCAATAGCCATAACTCTATGGGCTCTACAACAGGCTCGTTCATACGGATGATTAAGACTCACTCGCTTGTCCAACTTGTCCAGGCTCCTACTCGGGGTAGCCACATTTTAGACCTTGTCCTAACCAGTTCGGTTTCCCTTGTTAGTGATCTGAACATAGGCCCACCCTTAGGGTCCAGCGACCACTCTTCTCTGCATTTCGGCATTTCAATACCCAAAAAGACCTCTGCATGTAAGTTTATTCGCAATTTCAAAAAAGCAAACTATGAAGCCATCCTTAGTCACCTAGAAAATGTTGACTGGTATGGGTCGCTCAACACAGTCACATCCGTAGACGAAAAATACGAACTTTTCATCGCTATACTGCACCATACTATTGAAATGTTTGTTCCTGTTGTAAAAATTTCGGAATATAGGTCTAACTTACCCCGGCACCTTCATAACCTTTCTCGGCTGCGTTCTAAGGCTTGGTTCATCGCCAGGGAAAGTGGTCAGGATTCGTGCTGGTCCAAATTCAAATCGTTAAATCAAAAGTTTTCTAATGGGTTGAAAAAATTTTATGCTAATATCGAAAAGAAAATTATTCAAGCGGGTCACAGACCTATGTTTTACAAGCTGCTGAACTCCAGATTAAAACCTAGGGGAGGTATTGAAAGCATCATCTCACCTAGCGGCTCAATTATAAGAAATGATTCCGAAAAGGCCGAACTATTTTCTGAGGTTTTCTGTGGCTCCTTCACTTCCTCTCCCTCGCGTATTTCTCCCTCGTATTTTCATGCTCCGCCTAGATTCCCTCCAATGTCTGACTCAGTCTGGTTTCTCAAAGAGGAAGTGCTCAGCCTTCTACTAAAGTGGCCCCACACTCACTCAATCACACCGGATGGTATCCCTCTACATTTCTTGAAAAAGATTGCTCATATTATAGCGGGCCCCTTGGCCTACATCTTTAATATGAGCTTCATGAGAAGCGAAGTTCCCTTGAGGTGGAAGCACTCCTTCGTCACCCCTATCCCTAAGAAACCTCCTCTAAATAGTGCCTCCAACTATAGGCCTATTAGTATCATTTCCTTGCTAGCTCGTTTGTTTGAGAAAATTTTGAAAAAACGAATTGTGAGCCACCTTGATGCCAACTGTGTTATTTCGCCTAATCAACAGGGCTTCCAAAAGGGCAAGTCCACGGTGACGGCTATGCTCCAAAATCTTAATAAATGGACTATTTCTTTAGATCAAGGTAAAAATGTTGATGTCATTTACTTTGATTTCACAAAAGCTTTTGATAAAGTCCCTCATCGGGAATTAGTTCAAAAGCTTAGCATTGTAGGTCTTCATCACCGAATTGTTGCCTGGATTGGTGCTTTTCTCGAGAACCGAACGTTTTCTGTCCGTGTTAACAGATGTTTTTCCAAGCCTAGAGTCATTCCCAGTGGCGTGCCCCAAGGCGGTGTTTTGTCGCCCATATTGTTTAACATCTACACGTACGAACTGGCCAGCATTCTGAGCGCTGATGGAGTAGAGTTTAGCGCTTTTGCCGATGATATCAAAATTTTTCGTAATGTTGAAACTGATGATGACTTCCTAGCCCTACAGCGCTCGATAGACACGCTACAGGCGTGGTCGGTCAATTGGAAACTACCTATTTCTAAAATCAAAACCAAAGTTTTACATTTGGGAAGCACCAATCCTAAGCACCAATACCACCTCGATGGCTCTCCCATCGAGGGGGTCGAAGAAATCAGAGACCTAGGATTCTTGGTTACTAAGAATCTCGATTTTGATAAACACTGTGATGCCATTGCAAACAAAGGTAATATGATGGTGTCGAAATTGTTCCGAGCCCTATCTACTAGAAAACCTGAGGCCCTCATTTGTGCCTACAAATCCTACGTGAGGCCGCTATTAGAATATGGAACCCCCGTATTTTCGCCTTACAAGCGCACTAGTATCGACAAGCTGGAGAAAGTTCAAAATAACTTCACGAGGAAATTGATGATTAGAATGCTCGGTTTTATTTATGATCAATTCCCCTCCAGTTCTGAGAGAAATACCAATCTTGGCTTAGAAAAACTATCTACCAGAAGGAAAACCAATGACATGATTCTTTTCCACAAAATTTTCTTCGGAAAGTGCGCTATCAGACTTGAGGATTTCTTCTCAGTGAGAGAGTCTTCCACGAGGGGAGGGGCCAGGAAAGTTCGGGTCAGCACCGCAAGATCCAACTGTCGTCGGTACTTTTTCGTCAACAGGACGCTGCCCCTGTTTGAAAAGCTGCTTAGGAAGTCTTCTCTGAATGTTAGCATCAATAGCCTAAGGAAACATTTATCCCATTATTTCCCCGAATGATACCCTTTGCGTTTCAATCCACCATTCCTGTCTCGTTAGTTTTGCTTCATTGCGTTTTTTTTGTGCTCGTGTCTGCACCGTTGAAGTAACTACTTCAAACATAAGTGTACGCTTATGTAATAAATATATATATAATATATAAGGCAAAAAGGAGTTGCAAAATGATTTCACGATTCAGAGTCGCAGTCCAGAACGGAAGCCTCACGACGGGCTTTATTGAGGGGAATAAAAGAGGGTCAACCCTCGGCCGGATCCTAGTACGGCAAATAGAAACAATTAACCAATGACCAAGATGAGCAGGCGTCAACAGAACCGAACCAAAACCCATATGCAATCAAGTTAAGGAAACTCAGAAGTATTAATTGAAAAAAGAAGAGAAATCAACGTCCAGAAGTCGTTCCTCGAAGGCTGCTATGCCTGTACAATGTATTGCAGAAGCCCGTATAGAAGTCTGCGTCTTCAACTTCCCAAACAAGTGTGGTTCAATATTACCCAGGATGGAAGGTTTGGTTAACCTAGGGAGATCGACCGCGCAATCACGAGAATGTCAGCAGCGCCTCCTACTACACCGTGTGCCGATGTGTACACAAAGCGTAAGAACAAAGTAATGACATCCTCGTGAACCTAAAACGTACCTTCATGCACTGTAGTCTGAGAGATTTGGCAAATTTTCCAGCTTCATAAGGGCGGCCGTTCATTACTGACGGTTCCTTCTCATTGTCAGAGAACAGCAAACACACTTCGGAATCTCGGTTACCAACCTTAAATAATAGTACTCAGTCACATCATAGAAAACCCATTCCAACGACATGAAAAATCCAGTCGGAAGCAGCTACTTAATGACAACTCCCCCGGTAGTATAGCGTCGCAGTGGTAATGAAAGACAGGAAGGACGCAGACCGAGTAGCCAAGTAACAAACGAAATGTGAGGGCGGGTGTTTATAGTTTCTGCCGCGCTGCTGCGATCGCGTCACAGCAGCAGCCGCCGCAGCAGGGAACAACTGCAGTCGTTTCTTTCTGCTGCGAACTTCGCAGTGTGGGCCCCTTCAGACTCTACTGCCGCAGTAAACCAAAGTTGTGCAGTAATAAGAGGATGCGCGTATTTCCGTAATAGCTGCGCACTTTTGTGGTCGTCCACTAGACTGTCGTTGGCCAAAAAACTAGTTAGTGCACAGTTGACGATATGGGTGGTTTTCGAAATGAAATTTGAAAACCGATGTGAGATTCGATATCAGCGCTCCTGATAACCTAAGAAAGCCAAATTTCAGCGAAAAATAGTTTGAGCGAGGTCAGATTCGATTTGCTGCCGCAACAAGGAATTAAGGCCCACTCAGACTCTACTGCGTTGCTGCCGCAGTAATGATAAAGGATAGGAACCAGTGACGCGCGCATCAGCTGCGCAGTAGCGGCAGCGCTGCACCCGCTTTCAGAGTTCTACTGCGGCAGCACTGCCGCAGCGCCGCCGCAGCAAGGAATGTCAAGGGACATTCCTTGCTCTTTGCTGCCTTCTTTGCTGCCGAAAACGGATGTGGGGTGCACTCATCCCCCCTTTTGCTGCTAATTTTACTTTACTGCGGCAGTAAAACTTTGAATGGGCCCTTACCTGGGACATTGCCTGCTGCTGCGGCACTGCGGCAGCGCTGCCGCAGTAAAACACTGGAAAGGCAGCAGCGCTGCCGCTACTGCGCAGCTGCCGCACACGCCGCCGCTCCCTACGTTTTATCATTACTGCGGCAGCAACGCAATAAAGTCTGAAGGAGCCTTAAAGGAAAGCGCCATCCCTCACCGACTGCTCCACTTCTACTTCCGAGCATAAATGAACCTTCACGCATTTATCGGACGCTATGGAAACAAAGCCTATTAGAATGGCTTGCGATAGAATATTCTATGTGACTACCTGTGACCGGTCATTGATGTTAGCGGATCCAATAATCACGTGCTCATCGTCGACAATAAGTAGTTTACAGTGGATGTAGATCAATTCCGTCACCTGAAATTTTTCTTCGTCTGTAGTACTGTCTTTTTTAAGTGAAGAACACCTGGGAATAGCATAAAGCAAAGCTGCTTATTCCAAAATGTGGCATATTTCACGTAGTAAATTGTTTGAACCGTTCAATGGAGAGCGATTTGTTGAGGCACACTTCAAATGTGTTTGGACTTGTCCACCTCGCGGTTTTCGATGTACCTATTTGGACGATTTTCGATTTTTTAAGGTTTGTTTGTTCAGGTGGTATTATTATAAGGGTGAACTCAGTACGGCTCGGATATTTATGTGGACACTTCCCGACTCTACCGCTCTAGTATTAAGAGATTCAAGTTTTCAATGGATTTCATGTTCCCATAAACAGACTGAACGATTTTAGAGATAGATAACATTCAATTGGCTAATGCCACAGTGTAAAAACGATCCTCCCGCCAAAAAACTGGCGGGGGGGGGCAGATGAAGGTTTTTGTGCGGAAGCCCTGTGCCAGTGACTTACGAACAAATTGATCACCTCCAGTAAATTGAGTTAGATTTCTTCTCCGAAATGACGCAGAAACATGGGCCGAAATTGACAGTGTATAAGCATCTTAGTTCGATAGATTCAGTAGTTTTGCACAAATTGTTCGACAAGAGATTCTATTTCGCCGTAAAATAATGCAAAACTTACCAATTTACCGCATAAGATATCGTGCGTTCGCAACGAAGCAACAGAAATGTAATCGTGCGGATTCGGCACATGCTGAAAGTGAAATTGTAATCTGGCGCTGATATCTTTTAAATGGCATGTCTATGATTACGACTGTAGTATCAGCCCTGTTTTTAAAGCTACTACGAATCAAGAGCCGACGGTGATTTCACCATTTGTTCATCAATTCCTTAGCTTCCTCTATTTAGGGTTCCGAACTCCAATTAGTTGAGTTCTGAGTTTTCTGGTTATTTTGAAGTTGACGGACAAATAATTCGTCGTGCGGATGAGCATATTTCATGATTCACCACTAGGAAAGAATGCAGTGCGATCTCTCGAAATATTCCAACTAAGCTTCGGAGAAGACGGTATCTCGATGATTCAATGTTCAGAGTAGAAGGTAAAGGTAAAGGTATCGGCGTTGATCAGTCCCCTAAAGGGCGCCGACGCATTCGTGTTCCATTCAGAATAGTAGAGCCATGGTGAATGCGTATTTGGCCTATACAATGATTGGTAGAGCCAGCCGCTATCCAAGTCAGTGTCTTTACCTCTGCTACCAATTTACCTGACCCAGGGGAAATGGAGGCTCGGTTAGCCCAAGTCAAGATCTATCGCTCGACCGTGCGGGTGTCAGAAGCAACTCTTACAACATAACCGCGCGGGACCCGTTTCGAGTGGCAGCTTCTAAAAAATGAAATTCCAAAAGAAGAACACACGCTATCGTACCGCTTTCAAGCGCTCGAAGAGCGAGTTGGGACCTCGACTCAGCGACACATACGTCCAGTGAAGAACCGCCTGAAGAGACGAACCACCTGGTGCTCCCACGTTACCTTCGAAACCTGGCATGAGCGGGATCATAATGTAGACCCGGAACGGCTCCTTCTCTCTGAAAATGATATTTTTGGAAAAATAAAATAAGCAAACTAATATGAATTGACCTACTTATGAGCACGAATTATTCGATTACAGATAACTTTGCAGATCTCGTTCAACACATCATTCGAGTCAATCATGGACACGAAGAACTGATTCTCGATGTATAAGTAGTGCTGACATAGAAACGGTTTTAGAACAAAGCGAAAACGACAAAAAAGGAAAGGATAAGAACTTACTTTAGAGTTGGCGATGAGGGAGAGATAAGCCATTTGTATTGAATCCTCAGTCTGATTGATCAAACCCGACCAATTGGAGAGCGAACGCAACACCTAATAGACAGATATTGGCGAGAAATAACCCGTGGATATTAGCAGATATTAGAGGATTGATCTTTAGAGAGAATTGTAATGTGCTGATGATCGGTCAAAAAATAGGAAAGGATAGCGAAGGATAGAAATAGTAGAGAGTAGGAAACATGCAAATGAACACAATAACAACAGCGCCATTAATTACGTAAGGAATGCGCTTTGAGTAAGATAGACCATCACTGAAGAATACATAGATGGTAGCAGGAAAAGATTAAGTTCATATAAGGACAAAAGATAAGGTTACAAAGTCCATTACTAGGCAGGAGGATTACTCGACAAACTTGAGAGCTACATAAACGTTATTTCGGAGAGAAAATTAACGTTAGAAAGCATGCACGTAGCAGGGAAGACCTTCTTGATGAAAAAGACGAGGCAGAAAATGACAAATCATCATTAGCGTTGTATCCTACCTATTGTTTGGATATCTGGCATCTAAGACTCAGATCCGCACCCGACAGTTCGCTAAACTAATATACCGGTAAGCTGCGATTTGGTCACATGGAATGACGCTGCCCTTTTTAGAGCTCATTTATAATTATCTTGCGTTTCGCAATTCGTAAGTCGTTTCCATCACTGCTGCTCTATTCTTCAAGCGGAATGACCGGATCAGATTAATATATTATGTCAGTGGAAAGAGATGAATTCGGGAGCATGTTCGATTATGCGAAGCGGAGTTCACATTAACTTTCTCTTTCACTCATAAAGCTAAGCCCCTCAGTGAAGCCCCTCAGCGCCTTACGAGTAGTTGCAAATTACCGTTTAGCACAACATAATCAGTAAAAATCTTGAGACAGATGGCACACAAAAATGACAGAAAAAGTGTTCGGGAGAATAATACTCTAAAAATGTTGTTTTTCAATGCCACACATTTTTATGCGGCGTTACCACAATGTGAAGAACCCACCTGGACATCGACGTTGTAACTAAATGCAGGGTTTTTGAATACGCGAGGCACTCGAAGATTCTCGTAGCTCTTTGGAAGAAGATATGGATAGCTTTCATCGTCCTAAATACTATTGTTTATCTTTTAAACCACACATCCCAATATCAAATGAAAATAGGTTAATAAAAATAGTGACAAAAACAGTCAAGCTCTGAGCGAAGAACGACACAATATGAAAGAAGAACGGAGTTACCTTGAGTTTCTCCGTTTTAGTTGCATTCCATCGCTGAATGAAATGTCGCGCAACATCCCTTGCCGGCGCTCCGAAAGTCACAGAATGGATGTCATGCCAGGGCATTCGTGGAGTGGATCCACGATCAATGAAGTCTATAAAAAACACCACAGACACATTTGCTCATTTGTTGAAAGGACATTTTCTAATATCTATGTTGGCCTCTTAAAATCTGACCAGCCAAGGGAACCTTTTGGAAGCATTCGCATCGATGATAGGCTGATGTGTCCATCGCTTCTAAAACACTTACGTAACCCGGCAAAGGCCCGTCCGCTATTAGAATGGTTAAGGAAAGGTCGTTAATTCACAGTAATTACCACAATTAGCCACAAGAGAGTAAAACCTACATAATGAGTTATTTCCAATTATCTCAAAAGCTGACTGCTATCTTCAAATTCGATTTTGAGTTGAACTAAAAACGATTAAGTGAAGACGAAGTGCCCTCAGAACATCACCGAAAAACTCGTATTCCCGAAAATAGTCACATCAGCCCTCTCAGCTCAAAAATGAGTACGAAAAAACATCAAGCTTTTTCAATGAAAAATTCAAGAGATGGAACGAAAACGGAGACATACCGTGAAATGGTAAATCCACTTCGACAAAGTCTTTATGAATGTAATTCACATAGTCTTTGCCGACCCAAAGTTTCACACCACCATCGATCGAATCCTTGTCTTCTGAATCCATCTGTTTCAGTCGAAGGAAATCGAGTTCATAACCAGCGACAACTTCATCAGAATCCAACACCTGCTTATGCAATGTTTCGATTTAGTGTACTCACGTAATTCCTAACACAATCCACCGACATCAGAAAACAAGGTAAAGGTACGACAGAGAAGCGTGCTTACCTGTTTCCACTTCTTCCGTGCCCGGTTGCTTTTCCAATTGCCAACAGCTTTGGAAAAACGACTTTCCCTTCTTTTCATTGGAGGGGTTTGCGAGCGATGCTTCTCCTAAAAATTGTTTAGAAATTCGAAAATGAATAAAACGTGAACGGGGAAGCAAGAACGGCTGATTGTGCATGAATCGATGACTGCCACATTATGCACCTGCCCGCGTATAATTTTGAAATGTTATTACTAATGTGGAGATCAAAGGTCAAACGCTATTTTTAGACAAAACATAAGGAAACGTTAAACAACGATATAATATGCATTGAATAATAAAACAACACCTTTTGTACCGCTCCACTTTCAACGTATTCTTTGTATTTCTCCACCGCTGAAGTGAAATCCAAGCCCATCTTCGTGGCTTTCTCAAACACAGACGGAGGTGGACCCGCTTTATCCAACATATCCAAGGGAATACGTGATCGAGCAGTTGCTGATGCTACTCGACGCACATGCTGAAAAAAGGTTGCTAGCTGAAACGCGGATGAAATATAGATATGTCTGAGAAAAAAGAAAAAACAAAGGAGTCTAGCAATAATTCAAGCGTTAAGCCAGTTTTTCGACTATGAACACTCCGTTGCCAACTAGGAATTTCCAATATAAAATCTTCTCTGATATTTCAGTCATTTATCTTTTGATTAAGGATATTCAGATCAACGGTTTGAAACAAAGTCGCGATTCGTTTGCGTTGAAGAAAACGTTGCGCCCCCATTCTGTACGTGCAACAACCAATTAATGAAGTACCGGACTGAGCAGAAGATACGCTTCAAAGTGAAATGTAATGAGCCGAACCCATTTCACAAACTGTAGGATGCAGAATAAAAAGAAAATTGCGACGGTTAATTTGGGAATATGAAACCTTTGGTCCCGTAAGTTGCCCTCAAGCACATCAAGATGATCACCAGTAGGATGAAAATTTCGAATAAGAAGACTCGAATAGCTCTCACGATTGTCACTATTTTCGAAAACGAACTGAGAACTAAACTAGGTATAAGATTTTCTTCGAAAATAAAAATGTATCCATTTCCATTTTTCATTTTCGCCCGATCAATAATGCACACAGCAAGCTCTTACCTTTTTCCCTTTCGCATCCTCAACTACACTCAGCAACGTTGGTTTCTTGCCAGAAATAGAGGATATTTTCGATGCAGAATTCCACTGAGAATTCGACGTTCCATCAGACGTAGGAGTTCTTCTAGGTGAGTCCGCCGATACAGAACGAGTACCTGAATGATCGTTGCGCTTCTGATTACGATCATAAGCAGGTACCAAATACATATGGGCCATCTGTTGGACAACGTTTGAGGTGGTTGAGATCATTCGTCAGTCAGCAAAAAAAATGAACAAATGAACCAATGCTTCCAAAAATCATAGAACTACTGCAAAAGGCTATAAAAATTCATTCATGATCAGTTTGCGCACGACAAGAAATCTCTTGACTTTTGAAGTGAAAACTGCAACTTGCATCATTTTGCCCCCGAAAGCAGGGAATTGCTTTTTTTATTTGCGAGAAGGTTGACAAAAGAGACAATGGACGTGCATAAAAAGATAAGGTAGAACACATGTCGGAATTAGTAGAACAGTAGCAAGAAGGTTCCCCAAAGGATTGGCTAAAGAGCAGCGAGCAAATGCTAGCGAGATGCCCAGAATTTATTTAGCGCAGGGAAAAGTTGAACAGGTAACCACCAATACGGTGAGAACAATGTACCGAAGTGAAACATAGTACCTACATTACGTTTACTCGAATCTTCTCAAAGTTGCACTGACTTAAAGCAAAAAACCGGAAGCAGAAAAACAATACCTAAAAGGCGTGCCCATTCCAAAATTATCTCCCCAAAAAGAGTGCTATTTTGGCATACGCTGGTATTTGCACGCACCACGGACTCAAATACTGTTCACGACACCGCATACTAATTCGTATGTACAAACTCAGACCAATTAACTTTAACACGATATCAGAAAATAAAAAAGCAACACAGTAAAGACGGTACCTGTGCGGCTGACGCGAAGCATCACTCCTCCGGTATCGACATCCGCGTACACCACCTGAACAAATGAAAAATCTTGACAGTCAAGTGGTAGATAGAAAAGTACTCCATCAATTTAAAATTATTCAATCGGATCTTCCCTGACTAGCACAGGCCCTTCGGGAGAACAAGTAGCAGATAACAGAACAAGCTTTCAACACCGATCGCGAATTTCACTTACGGTTTCAGAAAGATCATTACACCTTAGAGGAACTCATCCAACTTTAGAATTCAGATAATAATAGCTGATAAGAAGAGTTTTGCAGAAACTGAATACACGTAACACACCTCTCCATCTCCTGCGGCATGCTCGATACCTGAAGTATTATCGTCTTCCATAGCGTTTCCAACGACAATGGTGGTCACATGTCGAAACTCTTTGTTTTCTCCTATCATTGGTGTTAGTGGAATTTTGTCTACAAAGGGTTAGTTAAGCTGTAGATACAAACGTTACCTGTAGCCTTCTTCGAACTCTCAGGGCTTTTCGTCTTGTCACTGGAATCAACTTCCTCTTGTTCCTCCAAACCAAGAGGTGATAGGGTGAGAGGGGCACTGACAAGAGATCTCAAGCCAGAGGACTGCAATGGATGTGATGTTAGGCATAAAACGCGTATCTTCCTCATGCAGAGCAAGTTTGATGGCGACTGAAGAAAAGCAAGAATTGTCCAGCAGATTGCTTCACTATGACTGAGACAGAAAATATAAAATAAAGTAAAAATATTAGTCGGGTGAAAAATACAGAAAGTGCCTCGATAGTCATTCCTTTTAGCAATAAAACTATTATGACGAAAATTTCTTTTTTCAGGGAAAAGGTTTCACAAGTTCAATCCTTATTCACCGTCGCACTTACTTTAGCAGCTTGAAGGGTAAATTCACCGCCACTCTCTTATCGACCTAGCACATTTTGAGACTGATTTTGGGGTTATACCCCATGTTGAGGGTGCAAGTTTCATCAAGCTTGAGTCTGGAATGATGAGCTCGTACTGCTATCGCTAACGGGAAATAATTCCAACCCATACGACGGCTGACGTTTGTGAAACATCTCCACACATCAAGTTCTCATTTTGGGAAAACACAACAAAATTAGAAATCCACAAGTAAATTATAATAAATTAAATTAACGACGAGAAATTGATATCCATATGGCGAAAGCACACGAGTTAGACAAGAATGATCGAAATAACAAGAACTTTTACTCACCATATTAATGTCATGAAGGACCAGATGTTGCTGACCAAACTGAACAGATCCCAGATCCGTCAGAAGATGATGATGATCATCCCAACGACCGAAACACAAATCGACGCCACCAACGAACGCAATGAGTTGATCAATTACTACCAGTTTTTCGTGATGAGCCCAGAAAAACGTGCCCGTCGAAGGATAGTGGTCCGGATGGCGCATAACCTAAGGGAACCAAATATGCAAAACCGAACAAAGATTTAAAAATAAGCGGAAAAACTGTGCACAAAGCACTCCTGACCTTTATATTGGGATGAAGATTTTGAAGTGTGCGTTTACTATACATGCTGTTTAGACCCAACGCCATTTCCATCTCCTTATACATTAGAATGAAGATGTGTACACCTTGACTAGCCTTCCTTTTCAGAATTTCATCAAGTCTCCAATAGTGTCCTTCCAAAGCTGGTCTTTTCATGTAAATCTGAACACATGCTATAAAAATACATATCATCTCCGAGAATTCTCATAAGCAATTCAACCCAGGAGGTAAGGTGGTCGATGTTGATGATACTCTGCTACGCGTCAATACATTCCCAGTTATTTGAAATCACGGAGTCATACAAAATGTACATTTTTCTGATACAGTGGCCTGAACCGCTCAACTCCTTTATTCCACTTCGAAAAAAGACGTTTAAAGAAAGAATCTGACCAAATCTTGTTTAGTAATCTTACAAAAATTGGCCAAGTACGGACAGAATAGCATGAAAGCACATGAGCAAAAACAAATCCTACCTCTGGACTTATCCACCATCCCGCAATGAAAATCTCCTCTCTTGCCAACTCCATCATATCAGCAGCATGAGACATATATGACCGTGCATCAACAAACCTACAAATAGAATCTGAATACCACTTGAGTAAACTAACATTAACCGAGAACTGGCTGTTTGCAACCCACTAGAGATCCCAATAAAGAGGGAGAGTTGTTAGCTACTTTGAATGTATACGAATGATGGTACAACTTGGCGAACAGAGATACCTACTACTAGATATTAACACGGTATAGCGATAGATCCCCACCAGGGCTAGCCTCCTTCCATCGTTCCGGGGTCGGGTAAATTGGAACTAGACTTGTCCGAAAAGGTAGGATCGGGCTGGCCCGCTAGTCATTGTATGGGCCAAATACACGTTCACCTGAGCACCATTTAACACAAAATCAACGGGCTACCACTCACCACTTAGCGCACGACTTCTCGCGGATTGGAAATGACGAACTGAACCGATGGGGCTGAATCCATATGTTCCCTATCCCATGCATCGCTTCTTCTATGATCGCTTTCCATCGAGCTGTGTCTTCTACACGCCGACATTTTAGATGTAGTTCACTGAAAGGAACTGAGTTATTAAGCTATTACTAAAAAATTCAGTATCAATGAAACAAATTACTCCAAGGAAAGATAGGTGTTAATCTTCTACTTACTGTTGGGTGTTGAAAATGATAAGACCGGTCGGAATTCCATCAGCTTCCTTGCCACCCGCAGCTACCTAAAAGTTAAATTGTTCTAATTCACTAACTGAGCGGCTTGGAGAGCTCATACCTTGAAATCTTTGTCCATCAACAAAACCAGTCGTATTTGCTCTGTTCTGTGGTGCATGTATGCTACAAAGGAATCGCGAACCATTAGCCATCTGAAAATGAACAATGTGACCCTATCCAGTTGAAAATATACCAGCAGCTTACCGTTTACTCCACGGAAGAAAATAACGAACACAACATTGCTTCCAACCAAGAAAAACTCGAGCTCCACCGGGACGTTTCTTCACGAAACCTTCCGTGTGTTTCCCGCCGAGTTCATTAACAAAAGAAAACCGAGAAACTTCGAGGAATTCGGCCTAAAGCGCACAAGATTTACAATCGTTGTTTATTTTCACAAATAGAACCACAAGCGGCACATATACGGCACACTTACAGTTTCATGATGATTCCTATTTATTGGAATATGCAGTAACATCTGCAGCCAGTTCTCGAGTTGCTCCTGAGAGAGAAACATGTAAAAAAGAGAACCAACAACAAGGTGCAATTAAATTAAACAGGATACAATACCTTTCTGTTTTCAGTATCCGTAACCATAGAATCAGGTATTATGGGAAACCGCGGAAGTCCGTGTTTCTTCCTTGATCTTCTTTTCTTCTCGCTCTTGCTCTGCACTTCACCTTCATCTTGCAGTATTCCAGCTAAACGTTCACTTTAATGTCGATAATCAACGCGACTAGAAAAATGGGAGACACAATTCTACTTATTACAATTCAATGGTCGAAGAAATTTTTTCCAATCACCTTTCTCCAAACTCCGCTTATGAGGGTTATTTGGGGCGCTGATCACCAATATGATGCCCGCTTTTGGAAATTCGGCTGAGGACCACCAATATCGCCCACTAGGGTGGTCGGATCAAAATTTCATATTCGGCTCAAAATTCGTCCAGGTACATTCTTTTACACACTGATCACGATTATGCTGTTATTCTTCGAGATAACGCCGAATTTTCGCCGTTATGGATAGATTCAGGTGCGTAATGCTGGGATCAGGGTAGCAGCGCGGAATAGGCCCAACCTGAATCTGCCGAAATCGGTCGAAATCGCCGAAAATGACAGATTCATAATCAACATCCCCACTAACCTACATTGACGAGGTTTCTATCAAATCGGTACTTTCAAACCACCCATTTTGACAAAATGCGTAGCCCTCGACCGAAATTCGAAAGACAAAGGTTAGAATCGTTATCATCACGCAAAACAACCACATGAAGTTTCAGCCAAGTTGGTGATGCTACCTGGACCACCCTGCTAGCTCCTGGAAGTGATGTGGGTGGTCTCCGGTCTAAAATTGGAAAACAGATGGCAAATTCATGATCAGCGCCACAAAGAACCCCCATGGGCGAAGTATGAGCCAAATTCAAGGGACAAATTTCCTTCGACAACTGGAGTGTAAGTGGAACAGTGCCAAATAGGACAAAAGACAATCGAAACTGCAGAAAAAAATTCAAAAATTAAGTACTCACACTGCACCGCCTGTTCTATTTGGAGCTTTGCTTCTCCTGAATTCGGAGAAGCGCTACCTGATGGTGAGGTTTGAGGGGGCGCAGCGTTTTTCGCCTCAAAAGCATCGGCTTCTCGTTTCAACACAGCTACCTAAAACGTTGAATGCACTCAGAGAAATTGCAACAAAACTGAAACCAATGGGATTTGCTGCTGCTATTATGATAAATGATACAATTTTTCAGATGATGACAGCTTCATTGAGCCATTTTCAAAACAGACCAAAGTGATTACGACGAAATACAATTTGCTGAATCATATACTTTCAATTAAATTAAATTCTTCTTTCGAGTAACTGTTCCCAAATAATTGACTTATTCGAACCCAGTGAGAGGCAAGCATTCACTACAGTGGAAGGGACAGGTCAGGAACCAACGTTGACGGCATGCAAACAAAGGTAATTAAGTTAGTCGATTCAATTACGAATGGACAAATTCGTTCGAACGAAGATGCCCGAATAACAAATATTGAATCACTGAGGGACATCATTACAATCATAATCACAATGTTTGAAGAAACTGAGGACATCATTATGCAACAAGTTCTACGTTCGTCCAGTTTCGTTCGTTCACTTCTAAAATGCATGTGGCGAAGTTCCTTGTTTGAGTTCCTTCTTTAAACTTCGAATGCTTATTCAAGAAATTTATTGACTGTTATTCTTACTTCTCCGGTGACTGGCATAGTCTACTGATGCGTTTATTTTCTTTTATGTGCACTGTCGCACCTACAATAAATAAATAAATAAAATAACACGAAAATTATTGAATAATGAAGTTTCACTACAAAAACTCAAAAACGGCTACAGTTACAGCAGAGTCACCTTCTTTCCCGAGACTCCAGAACGCCACAGATTCAACTAACCGCTAAGACTGCTGACGGTAATGTGTGCGAACTTTCCCCACTCACCAGAAGCCCGTGACGCCACAACTACATTTACTCCTCGCTTTTTAATTGATTTAGTGCCATCGATGATTCAGAAAATTACCATCTTTGGAATCAAATCCGCTTGAAAGTGATGGTAATGGCAACAGCTTTTCGGAATTCCGTATCCCGACGGGCACTTTGTTTAAAATTTCATTCCACGACAAATTCAAGCAAGGTAGCAATTCAAACGAAGCAGACGCACAATCGAGTAACACACCTTTGAATCCCTTTTGTGTCGATGAGCAGCACTTGGATGGCGATAATACGGACAATTTTCTTTATGATCCGGAATCACGTCAATCCCAACAGATTCGAGCACGGCGTCCACTCGTTCTTGAGCTCTACAATTTGGAACTGTTGATGAATTGGAAAAAAATTGCTACTTTTCATAACGCGGGGCCAATAAAATCACTCACAACGCACAACAACGCTAAATGCTTTCAGTGCACTTATTACAAGCACACCCTTGTTGAGATTAACCAATACTGAAAACTGCTGATAATCACTGAACTCAGCAATGCAGTCACCCGAGGAAATTAATACAGCAAACTCAGCAAGGGTGAGCACTTTAAGAACTAACCTATATAACAGAACACACAAATATGCAATTGATAGTGCACGATACAACATGAAAAAAACTTACTCAAACGACTTATTATGGTAAAATCTGGAAGTTTCATGCAGAGTTAGGTTTCGATAACTCAAAAACATATGAATAAACTTTCCAACCCAATCGCTCAAGCAAAACACTGCCTGCACAAAATGAAAAGAACTCATTTGGGTAATAAGCGGATTTCAGAAGCCGGATCTGTTACGATTTGAAATTCATGGAGGGAAAATATGTAAATAAGGCGACACTTATAATCACAATACAAACCAAGCTAACTGTTAAAAACGCCACACTGAAGAGAGAACCGAATATGCTCTCTTGAAACGCTGAGCAACATTACCGAATGCTGACCTTCTGACTGGAGCCAAGAGCTGTTGGGCAGCTCGATGGGCCTTTAGCCTGCTATTCAACGCGGTGAAATCTTTGTAATTCCGAACAACACTCCACTTGAACTGACCATGTTCTAGCTGGATGGTGTACCTGGAAAAGAACACGATTAACCCAACACATAGATAATCGGATCGGATACAAGGTAGTTTTGCTATCTTTACGTATGTTTGCTAAATACGTTACCCAGATGCCTGCAGAACGAAAAAGAATTGATTCTTCAATCAGGTAGCTGAACTAAGCCCCTGACAACATTCTTTATGTTTGGGATCGTGACTTTCACTTCCATCCGTTCTCCATTTTCTTAAAATTTTAAATTGAGCGACGTATCCATGGGAACATGAAAAAAGGATGATTCAAAGTCTGAGAGCCTTCCCCATATTGTCAACACCCATTCGTTGCTCTTCGTGACATTCGTTTCAACTAGCGGCTTAAAGGTACGTTTGTTCTTTACATAAAAGAGATAAATCACTTGAATGAATAAGATATCGGCGGAAGATATCTAAATATCCAGAAGCATATCTTACATTTCCGCTATGGTTGTGTGCGCACACAGGGAAAGTTATTCTTTGAGATAAAACAAGGCAAAAGTGCTGCACTCAAACCGAAGTAATTTCAAATTATATTCAATTCCGCGAAGACCATGTGCTTATGTTTGCAGCAAAAACACGACTTTCTCCTAAGATAAGAAGGAATTCGATGGGCATTTCTCCATAACAAAGCTTGTCTACCCACTCTTTCGTTGCTTATGCGCTAATAAACGAATTCTTCGCAGTATACGTACAGAATGCGTGCTCCATTCTCGTACGTCGTTTTCAGATTTATGAAAAGAATCACGAAATACTGCAATTTGACCATGGAAACCTCTTCATGCCGATCGCATGAAATAGTCCCTCGATAAGTTCCTGATATACACCCTGACTTAAACAGTGATTCCTTAGTGAACATCATCTATTTATTTATTTAATTTATATACGGAACGGATATTTACGTTACGCAAGGCATGACAGAGCTTTGAAGCAAGATAGACCAACAACTTGGAGCAGAGAAGCTGTGAGAAAACTTAGAAAAACGAACTAACAAACCAAACAAAAAGAACCAACAACCTGTCAACTGTATGGTAACAGTTCGCTGACGTTTTGCAATAACAACAGCTTTCTGTAGCAGTCCAACTTTTTTTATACGCACTTTTTTGATTTTTCTTGTCGAGCGGTCGGAGCGACGTGACATGCCCGACACGAAAAAGAAAAAAAGCAGACGGATCACACTCCCCAAATTTCAAGCATCTTTCGCCTTATTGTCGCGTTGCTTTTCAAACTGTTTGAATCACCAAAGACCCCATTAGACCCCCCCCCCAGTCTGCAATGTGCTTATCTCTACAACTGTGAGATAAGCGATGGAAGAGCAAAACAATTAGTTTCACGCCGCAGACAAACACAATGAAGGATTTCCGCAGAGCAATCAGACGGCAATTTGATAGCATACAGAACGATTGAGAAGGAAAAATGCATCCGGATTTTCACCATTTAGGTGAATGTCAGCAAAGGGATGGGATAGCCGAGAGGTTGAGAGCCTCGGCTAACGATCTCGGTGAACAAGATTGAATCCCGTCTCAGGCAGAAACCCATGCCTAGCTTAGAAATAGCTGAGTGGCGGTCAGGTCGGCTGACGGAGGAAAATTATCACAATCACTAGACGGATTGATGGTCGCAAGCAATGAAGCGGCGCTCAAGAACCTGCGATAGAGGGCGAAATGGCCACCCCAAATGGAGATCCAGGTTGATACAATATGACAATGTGGTACCTCAGCAAAGCGGGAGCAGCACGAAGGAGAAATAAGACAGAACGACTATCATGAAAGACGTACCCCGTGACTGATCGGGATAAAACGTTGTGGAATAAAAAATAAGGTGAGTATTGGCAAGAAAATCTTTGAAACTTACAATAAAGTGTTGATCAAGTGAATTCGTCTATCTGTGTTTCTCTCAACTTTCACGATTTTCGCATTGACAGGAACGCCAGGAATCCAGTACCCTCGTCGTCGTGCTTGTGCTTGTGTATCGAATACAGACTCGTAAGGAATTATCCCTAAATTTCGATTTTTGAAATTGAAATTTTGAAAAAAATTCTAAAAGAATAGGCTCAAAAAAACAGCAAGCATTTTAAAGAATGTGAAAAATACAGAATAACTGAACGTAATCAAATTGTATTATTGAATAGAACAAAAAATTTCAGCTGGTATTAATTTACTAGGTCGCAGAACGACGCGCTAGCTACAAACATAGGAAATACTGTACAAACAGATCACTCCATTGCTCTAAATTGAGATTTAACAGCTAAAACGGTCAAAACTAGCTACGGCTTGGCAGACTAGCAGCTAATCACTTTCAAGCATAGATTACGCAGGTGATATACCGGTGAGTACTCATTCTAGTGACGAGTTGGCACAAGAAATACACAGAAACCAAAAGTGAACCGCTTATTTCACTCCAAACAATTGAATAAAATTATCGGTGGGAACATAAATGTCACGTTCGTGGTAATGTGACAAAAAGAAGATGCTATATTCGAACTAAGAGCTGAACTTCATAGATGTGCACATATTCCGACTACGGCTAGGGTCAAGCGCAATGAAGCTGCGAAAGTATATGGAACGCGAGCATGTTAGAGTGTCTAAAAAACACCATACATTGAATTTCTCAACAAGTGTGCGGTGATTCTTTGTAGAACAGATACAAGGTGTAAGAAGCTATGCCAGCGAAATAGAAAAATAGTTTGGTTAAAAATATTCATGAAAGTAGCATTACCTTTCTTTCCCGGCATTCCAGGAAGGGACTGTGCAAGTACAGAAGCAATACAATCGCAGTATTGGATCTCGTCATCTGTAGAGTATTCCGTTCCCTGGAAAACGTGAGCACAATGAAACCTCATCAAATCAACTACAGAGATTACTGTAACGAGCAAATAGTGAAGACTAGTACAATCCGAGGGAAATGGTAAGGAAATTATCGACCAACCAACGAAATAAAACAACAAGGTCATCGAGGTCGTCAATATGACATAAAAATGAGCTTAAAACTGAGGAATAAAATAGTTGAACAAGTAATTGAGCGTGATCATCCTAGTATACCCTACCCCCTGGCAGTTCAATATGTTACCAGTCGTCCTTCATTCATTATTCGATACGAATTGAATGTTTAAACCTCAGCAATGCGCTAGTAGTAGATATATTCAAATCTCATGAAAGCCATTTTAAGACATCCCTCAAAATCACAAATCACAGAGTAATAATAAGCCTCTATAAATACTTCTCATCAAAGAAAGAAATACCTCGTCATCCGACACTCCTGTACGATCGTAGTTTTGAGCATCTTCATATGCTCCTTTACCGTTCATTTCCAGCAGCTACCTGAAATGGAGATCATCAACAATCCTGACAGCAAAACCAAAACTAACGGCGATTTAAATATTTGAGACTTTCTTCCATTTCAAGTGAAACAGAACCACGCTACGGATTCGAAGAAGACGTTGCCCATAGAGAGTTGGTCGAAAATCGACTAAAGGTTGTCGAGATCATTTTGGGACTTAATGCAATTCAATTGCAAGGAAACTTCGCTTCGATGTGTTCCGCGCTTGCCCAGTTCACACAAAAGACCAACGGGAAGTGAAAAGAAAAGGCCGACTCATAATAGCTCACGAGTGTCAATAACTATCAACAAATCTGCAACTAAATGCAACGTATTTGATTTCATAGACTTGCTCAGCTTTTGGCTCATCCTCTACAATAAGCAATTTGCAGCATTCACCCACTGATAACAAGAATACGCTGAAAATTATATTGCGGTCATTTCTTTCCACACCGAATGACGGTTCGCTTCCCGAGCATTCAAACTGTGGCTTGCTTTGAGAAACTGCTAGGCAAAAATACGTTTATAACGTTGGTGTGGAGGTCTTGAGGTAAATTTATAAATAACAATGGAAAATTATGACCAAAGTGACCAAAATAAAGGTGCTCAGCGCAAGATCAACCCTTTGAAGATCTTCACTTCCAGAAGCTAACAACATCAACACCTTTTTGAGTTTGATTTGTTGCTTGGTTTTTCAGTAGACTACAATGCTACGTTATCGTTCCATCATTAGTAACTGCACATGCTTTTTGGTAAAGGTTCAATCACTTAATTTTGAGTTTAGAGCAGGAGCAATACTCCGACACTAATATGAGACTATTCGAAATTCAGTCTCTAGAACAAGTGCTACTAATCAACTTTTCGGACGCTGCTCTTAACGAATTCCGAAAGGAGGGCATTATCTGGGTGGGAATGCTGAGTGCGGTGTTGGAAATGCAGCCGATTATGTCACTCTTTCTTACGTCATCGCTAATATTCAAACAGAATACTTAACTAGTACCCCAAGCATTTAAAAAGTTCGAGTAAAATATTCTTAAACGAACAAGAAGCCATGACCCAAGTATTATTTTGGAGTCCGAAGAGTTGAATAATGTTCGAAAGAATAGTCTCAGTTAGTTTCTCTGTAAAGATCTGTCTATTTTTACGTCCCTTTATTATGAAGCTAAACCGTGTATAGAGCCCTCCTATTAGACTCTCATGTTTTTCTCCCGCATAACAAATAGAGGCGTGTACCAATTGAAAATCATTATCTTAATATTTTTTGACGATTTGGTCGACAACCCTCAATATCAAACACAATACCCGCTGGATTTCGCCCTATTGCATAAATGGGTGAATACGAAAGATATCCCAACCTCAGATTCCTAATCAGCCTCCCAAGTAACCTACCTAGCCGAGGTTTCAGCAATACCGATGATTTTGATCGGACCACCCAGAGTGACGATGGTCGGGTGGTTCTCCGGCGAAATTTGAATAGCGGACGTCAGAATCGTAATCAGCATGTAGAATAACCACCTGAGAAATTTTAACTACATTGGTGAATCTACCTGTGCCACACAGCCAGCCCCGACAAGCGTCAAGGGTGGTGTTCGGTCGAAACCTGGAAAACAGATGCCAAATTCGTGATCACCACCCCCAAAAACCAAAAGGCGAAGTTTGAGTCAAACAGAAAAAAAAGATATTCTCCAAACACTGGAGTGCTCTGAAACCTGTTCTAATTAGTATTCGAGTGTGGCGAATAGGAAAACACCCACTTTGAATCTATTTCACATTTCTTTTTAAAAAGTCGTGTTAGTACTACAAAAATAAGGAACCAACATCAATAAGTCAATATTACCCAAGTTACACAGTCACACCTTCTAAAAATAGTGTCCTACAATTCAAATCAAAATCCGAGATCCTAACTGGACCGCCCCGGCCAGCAATATCAATTACACGGGCGCTAAATCTCAAAAAACGGATATCGGAGTCGTTATAAGCGCCGAAATGACCCAACAGACAAATGTTCGATGGAAATTTTTAAGACTTAGGCCGAATCCGTCTGAACTCTAAACTGGTGCCGCCGGAATTTTCAACTAGTGTCAACGATGATGAGGCAAAAAAGGAAGAGCAGCGAACGAGGTGTTAACGCGCAAAATACGAAACGAAAATCACGACAAACTGAACAAGAATCAATACGCATAAGGAAACGATTAAGCCGATCGAAAGTGTCGGAAACCCACCTTGACTGAATGGATAGTTGTGCGCGTTAGTGAACTAGCCTCTGTGCGGACTCGTCTGTGTTCCAAGTTGCCAAGGCGTTCAGGTCATTTGCGGGAGAAAGTCATCTCTCCGGTGGTCTGAAATGTGTCAGTGGTTAGGGTTCGGGGGCGATAACAGACGGAACGAAGGGGAACGAATGCATCGACGGAATCAGGACGGCACGGCGCGAAGCCGTCCGCTCGCCGTCTCTCTCTCGTTCACTGCCCCAGCGCTCGTCGTCTGCGCCCGACGGCTGTTTTTCGCGGAAACTCCTCAGCTGCTCCTCCTGGATGTCATGCCCAAGGAGCTCAATTTCACACCCCGACTCATGAAAATCTGGCTTAGGTCTGTCACGGGTCAGCTTCTACCCGCCAACATTTGTCCTGGTGCAGCTATGATCACGCCCATGAATGCAACATTTCTATGCACAGTGCAGTTGTTCGGAGTCCGACTATGGCTCCTGTTATACACCCGTTCCCGATTGCCGGCGATTGGGAAACGCAACTCGTACAGATCGTGCCGGGACCGTTCAAAATGGCAGGGTAAACGGCAGCCACGGGACGAGTTGTCTCGGCAGCCGCATCACCCTCCAGGCCCCTGCAGACTCGACGGCGAGCAGTTTGCGCGTCGAATTCCCCGTTATAAGTGCACTTGAGCAAAACACGCTACGACGAGCATTCTCGTCCAAGCGGTGCCGTGTACTCTTCAGTCAACACACTGCATTGCACGACGGCACCGCGGTGGACGAGAATTCTCGTCGTCGCATCGTCGAGTCTGCAGGGGCCTTCCGGCGACGGGCGGCGATCGGACCCTGTTTGAGACGCTAGGTGGTGCGCCGAATACGGTATTACGAGGTGGGTGTATGATATCACACGCCCCACACCGTAAAAGACGGCAGTAGTGAGGTGTAGATACAGTGCTTATCAAAAGTATAAGACCACCCTCCAAAATTGTAGATTTGGCTTTTTGACGGAATTTCGTGATGTGGGGTTATTTTTACTGAATTCCCCATGGTCGAAAACCTAACCAAGAATCTGTTCACAGACATCTGCAAAGTATGAAACTTTCTAGGAAAAAATGATTGGTTTTCTACTTTAACAAAAGTATAAGACCACTACAGAGACGCTTCCATTTTATTACAACACACAACAAATAAATACAAATTAATACTTAACATGCCCACCACGATAAGAAATGAGCTCAAAAATTCTGTTTGGAATACTTTCTACCAAGTTCTTCATGATGCCAGGATCCAAATTGTTCCATGCCATCTCGATCGCATTTCGCAGTTCTTTGACGTTGTTGAACTGTCTTCCGTCTCTATATATCTGGCGTACAAGTATTCCCCAGACGTTCTCAATCGGATTCAAGTCCGGTGAACAAGCTGGCCAGTTTAGCAGGGGGATATTCTTGGACTCCAGCCACTGAATAGTCGACCTACTCGCATGAACCGACGCATTGTCCTGCATGAAGGTGAATTCCTGGGTACGATGCTGGCGAAGAAATGGTATCAGATGATCTTGAAGAATTTTCTGATAGTCTTCCGACTTCATTCGACAAGTAGTAAAAGCTAGCCGAAGAACACCAGAGCTACAGAATGCTCCCCAGACCATCTGTGAACCACCACCGAAGTTACGTCTGCTGAAGACCATCGGGTCCTTCCTCAAATCGCGCCAGTAGCAGTGATATCCGTCGGGGCCATCCAAATTGAATTTTTTCTCGTCGGAGAAGATCACCTGGAAGCAACAAACCTCCATTACTGGGAAGAATTTCGAGATGAAAAAAGTGGTCTACCTTGTTCCAATCAGTCGCCATGTTTCTGCGTGCGAATTGGAGACGTTCGGCCCTGTGGCGGTCAGTTAACCTCGGAGCTTTTTTCATCCTCTCGCGGTCGATGTTTCCGCTTCTTGTAGCTGCTCTCCACACAGTCATCAGCGAGACATTCAACGATAAGTCGGTCTTAACACGACTGATTGATGATGTCGAGTTTGATAGCAGTCGCTGAATATGTCGAACGTCCAGCTCAGAGAGCACTGAAGGTCTTCCAGGTACTGCTCTTTTTCCATACTTGGCAGGATCTTTCAAGTAGTTGATCACAGCGCACTTAGAGCGACGAATTTGGGCAGCAATTTGGCGAATGGAATGTCCTGCCTGGTGTAGAGCTCGAACTTGTGCCTGCTCCTCGAAAGATAGCCGGGTACCACGGGACATGTCAATATGACAGTAGATAATAGTAGAGTCAATGTGTACGGACTGGGTTTATCCAAGTTGTGAAACCGCAATTATAACAAACGACCATCGCTAGTGGTCTTATACTTTTGATAAGGTGGGAAATCAAAGATTTTTCTTAAAAAATTTCTTACTTTGCAGATGTCTGTGAACAAATTCTTGGTATGGTTTTCGACCATGAGGAATTCAGTAAAAATAACCCCACATCACGAAATGCCGTCAAAAAGCCAAATCTACAATTTTGGGGGGTGGTCTTATACTTTTGATAAGCACTGTATAAACAGCATCTACTGTGGATCTACTAGGGTGATGGGATGAGGGTTGGGTTGGTTATTTTCGACCTTGTGTGTCCTTCGATTGGACCGGCACTATTCCCCTTAACTGCACTTCTGTAGTTGAGAGTTTCCCTCTTTTCCCTCTGGCCCATTGGCAGTATATCAATGCCGATCACGAGTTGGCACCCATTTTTCAAATCTGGACAGGGATCCACCCTTACTATTCGCAAGCCCTAGCCGAGTGGTCCAGCTGGGATCACAGGTTTGGTTGAAACCTTGTCTAGCGTGGTTATTTTGCATGCTGATAACAACTTTGACGTTTGTTTTTTTTTTGAATTTCGACCGCAGATCAACCTATATCCTTAAAATTGGTGATCAAGCCAAAATGACGGACTTTGCTAAAACTCCGTCCAGGTAGGTTGGTGGGAATGCGATTTAAGAACCTGACATTCGTTTCTCGGGTTTTAATTGTTTTCGGCAGATTCAGGGCAGGGGGCTCGGTACCGTCACCCTCGCTCCGCCCTCACACTATCATTGCTTACCTTTACCTACCCCTAACGACCGAAATCGGTTAGAATTCAAAAATCAAGCATGAGAACCGTGATCAGTACGTGAAATAAGCTTTTTGACGACGTTTCAGTCAAATCTGAAGGACCTGATCCGCCTCATCGACGATGTTATGACTGGTCTTCGGCCAAAAAGTTGGAAGGCTGACAGCAGATCCGAGATCAGCACCTGAATAATCCTCCTAGGCGGGGTTTGGAAATAACTTTAGTGAAAAAATTCTTCGACCATTGGAGGGCATTAAGTGGAGTAGTGCCATTGAACTGACTTTATACACATTTTTGCTGTCTGTTGTTGTCGACGCCTGTCCTCTATCATTTCGACAGCGACTGGTTGCCATGGAGCAGTACTTCGGGGATTCAATTCAAAGACGGGAACCGTCCACCGTCCATGTTACTCCGTTTCACTTTCTAGAAGTGAACTAGGGGTTAAGAATAAATGGGAGCCAACAAAAGAATGATCTGCTGAGCGAATTCGTTTGAGATCACCTATTATAAGAACTGCGGGAGTATTGGTTGAATCGACTCTTACGATTAGGTGTGTGGCGTTGTGGAGACCTGGAGGAAGTAGATTTTGTCGAGCGCTGAGCATTTCCACGAACGTATGTATCTGCAAAGATATTTAACGAGGGCAGACTGGTCTTAGAGGTGTGTGGTGGCTTTTCGTCTCCTAACGTCATCGCACTGTGAGTCTACATAAGTGCGCAGTGCATAGACTGAGTCCTTTTTAAGGGAAAACTGAGCTCTTACGATTCACGAACGAAGGTGGAGTGAGTAGTGGAGATTGTTGTGGCCAGGTCGCTAGTGAAGATGTTTGTCACTAAATCACGTGAAAGGACCGAAATCAATTCACAAAATCCAAAGAATGTGAACTGCATTTCAGTTATCGTTGGTTTTGCTCTCAATCTTGCCAAAAGTTCGAAAACTCGTTCGCAGAGCTCATTTCATTCTGATCACGATCCTGTGTTTATCGAATTTCGGTCTGCCATCACCTCTATGCTTAGATAGTGTGGTAGGGTCGGAATCGACGATTTCGCCAAAAGGTTAGTGCAGAACGATTGGTCATTGTGGGTATTCCGCGACTGCATCACCCTTCGCTATCTATACCTACTAGTATCTACCAGTAGTGAAATCTAAACGACTGATATCAACTGCGAGATGTTTAATCTGGAAGACCCCTAGACGATTCTTCAGCCAAATCCGTGATTTGAATGCCATCATTCCAATCAACGATATGGGTGGTTATTAGCCGAGATCCAAAAAACAAACATCGGGATTATGATGCATACAATAACCACACCAGACGAGATTCCAGCCACACCGAGTATCCTGGCTTGACCACCCTAACAAATTAGTTGATGCTTGTCTAAGTTCGAAAAGCAAACATCAGATTTGTGATGAGCACCACATTTTTGTTCAGAGGCAAAATTTGGCTGAAACATGGTACATTTTTCTCCTACGGCAACTGGAATTCGAACCAAGTGCAAGATATGACGACGACTTTATTTGCTCAAGGTAAACAGTATAGGTCTAGTTCAGCGGGGCGAATTCTGACCCATAAAGGGGCCGCGGTGAGGGTGACGGGAAGGCGTCATCCCGAAGACAATCGCCGACGAGTCTGGAACACGCCGGTCGTTTCCGCGATCCACGGAAACGGGTCGCAGCGTTTGCACTCAAAACTTGCTCTATCACCATGCGAAGGGAAGAATATGGTTCGCCAAGTGGAAGGCAGAACAGCCAGATGCGTTGGAATTATGTGAACTCCCGGCATTTCGACGCGAGTGATGTAGTGATAAGAGATGGCAGTGAAGCCGCTGGGTAGAGTGATCGATCCTTGTCCTAAGTCACAAAACCTTTCATCCCTCCGAGGTTGCGAAAATTGGAACCAGACTCAACAGCGAAATTGAGATCACAGAGCTGATCGAGCGCTGGCTTCGAAGGTCATCGTAAAGTATAAAAATACAAACGGAATACTCATTCACCGTGCCTCTACGATTCTGAGTAAAACCCGAATGCGTTGGGGGTCCTTAGGGTTCTGACCAATGCGTATGTTGGAACTTGCAGGAAATTTCTACTATCCACTCCCAGTTACCCATGTCTTGCCTTTTTTCCACGTGCTTCTCACAACATGTTCGCAGTATTTTTTTTTTTGAGAAAACATCGAACATGTGTATGGTGCTTGTCATTCGCGAGAGTTGAAGGTCATGACAGGCGTCGGAAGGGGCTTACGAGTCCTGTTCTGGTAACTGATTTCGTGGACTCTAGCCGTCAGGCTTGGTTGATCTTGTGCGGGCTTCGATTATTGGTATGTGCGGTGAAAGACGGGTCAGATGGATATCACTGAGAGACACACAATTTTTGAACTCAGTGGTTCGGTGGCGAGAGGCTCCAACCAAATAAACATATTTAGTCGTTGAAAAGAATAAGTTGAAAAGAATCCATGATCGGAAATTTCCTTGAATCAACAGGAAGGACGAGAGTGTGGCAGTGACTCAGGAGCTGGCACTGTTTGTCGGCAGGTGTGGTCTTGACCTAAGAGGTCGTGACTGAGGGGTTCTCCAGGTGGGTACTCTCTGAGCGCGGAGGGTACTTATCTCATTAGTTGGCTTCGTGAAGGCTAGTCTTTTCAGTTTCAGTTTCCCTCTTTCCCTTGTTCAATGGCCGTTGAAATGTCTTCTATCGTTCGCGGCTGCCTAGTGAGTGAGTCTCACAGGGTGAACTCATTTCGGTCCTGGCTCTGAAGACCGCGAAGACGTCCAAACGTCACCCCGAATAACGTGTTTCTAACAATCGAAGCTGTTGTATAAACCAGGAGCTGTCAATATTTCCTTATTTAATACTGCGGAGCGAACTACAATGTACGAACCATTCGATAAAATTCAATGATAAAAAGGGTCGTACAAAAACTCTTTCGTGGAAGCTCTATTCACTTTGCCCAGAGGAAGTGCTGTAAATAGTATTCAAAAATACTACTGCTCCTTCTGACTCGTTACTAAAGTTTCTTCCTGAAGCAGTTCCACTTGTGATGGTTCTCTTGCATTCGAAATCAATGAACAATGTCGCCATTGTTCGTTCATTTCAGAATATGAAAGAGCAAATAATTTGTTGTTCACTAGTGGGTATTCCGCAACACCCCATGAATAAGTGCGCCCGAACATTAGCCTTAATGGTTTTCTGCATCAACGCAATCATCGGAAATTTCCAGGAAACCAACTCGTTTACATACCTTCGCGCTTCGTTCTCTATTTCAATGAAATTCACGCGGAAAGGGAACACAGCAGAGGAGCTTAGCAATTCCATTCTTAACAAGAACGGAACGGCGACAAAAATTGTAATTTTCAAAACGTATTCGGAGAAAAGCATTTTGAAACCAAATGTAACACATTGGTGTTGTATGGTAGGCAATGTTGACATGAACGCAATAAATTATCTACCGGAGACTAGAATTGGTTGTGGAAAGAGAGGGAAACACTAAAAGCCAAAGGTCTGAACATTGATCAATGTTTTCACATATGTAGTCTAAAGGACTTCTTTGTGTGGTTAGATTATCAGAACGCATCATACACATATTAAAGAACTTCATATAAAATCAGTAGTATGTGGTGATGTGGTGCTTCCTCAAAATATTATGTTTCAGATATAATACCGTTGAGCGTCACCTCAGCCGTCAATCTATAACCGCCAAACAGTATCAGTGGCCTTTCTCGGCGTCTCCAAGAAGCAGGTTGGAACAATACGGATAAAACAATCGCATGCGGCCGTGCTGCTTCGACTTCTGGCGGGTTCATCCATTCTGTGACGACACGCCTCGTGCAGGACAAGGAGAGGAGGAATTTTTGTTTCGCATTGTCGCTGTCTTCGTGGTGTCACTTCTTGATCGAATTTGTTTTACATGTCGAATATTATATTTCCGCATTGTACGACGTAGGTTGAACTTTCCACACGTCGCACGATTTTTCCGGGGGACCAGGTTTGGGTCCTCTGTTTTCCTTGGCGTAGACAGAATCGTTGCGCTGGAAAATCCGGCATCTACCTCCGTGATGCCGATTTAATTGTGTTTCGATCTCGATGTTTTGTGACCCATTTGTGTCGTCATTCTGAGGTAGCATCAAGTCGAATTCGGATCGTAGTTAGCATCCGAAGAATCCTTCGGCAGGTGAGCGCTGATCAGGTGCAGGCGGGCAAGGAGTAGATCGATATGCCATAAAAAACGTCTGCAGTGTTTCGTCTCTCGGTTCCTTCGTCTTTAATTTGGCAAATACTCGTCTGAAGGCGTTCACAAATCGCTCGGCTCGGTTTGTCCATGGCTTTGGGGATGGAACGGCGGTGTACGAATACGGGCGATTCCTCGAGAACGGCAGGAGGTTTCGAACTGAGAAGAAGTGAACTGCGTTCCGTTGTCAGAGACGAGCGTTGGAAGATTTCCAAACATTGCGAATATGTCCTTCATTGCTCGAATGGTAGCCGATGAGGATATGGTTGACATCTGTACGATCTCTGACCGCTTGGAGAATGCGTCCTCTAGGATGAGGTTAAAGTATCCTTTCATCTCAAACTTGGCGTGTACTCGATTTCACGTAGACGTTGGCTTCGGCCACGAATGAAGTTCGTTCTCGACGGGATTCTTCGCTACTGAAGCACTCTGTGGACAGCTCTTGAAAACTTGTTCGACGTCATTATCCATCGTTAGCCAGTAGACGTACAATACTGCTCCTAACCAATGTCCGAAAGCGCGCGCAGAACGCACCTGAACGGTTTTCAACGCTTTTTCTTTAAAAATGGGTCACCGGAAAACAAATATATCATTCGATTCGTCTTAACCTGCTGATTCCAAAAATGCTCTTGGTAAGATTCCTGCTCCCCTCGTGACTTAGTTATTAGCAAGTTTCTGAATTGACCAATATATCGATTTTTACAGAGCCGTCCTCACCGCTGCACGCTCTATTTGAGCCAGCGAGCTTCAGAATTTCGCTGAATTTTGCTGTAGCGGAGGAGGGGGGGGGGGTTGCGAGGGCGCTGATTGCGAATCCGATGTCCATTTTTAGTATTTCGAACAAGTAATGCACTTGGCCACCACCGCGGGAAGTGCCCTGACGCTCACAAAGATTCTTCAACTTTAAACCCTCGTCTCCCAGTTTTCAAGCGATATCCTAGGACCAGCTTCTGTGTTTTAATAGGACAGCCATCGTGAAATAAGACCTCGCGGGAAATCTTGCCCAGGTCTTCCTGGATTTTCCTAGGAACTCTTCGAAAGTGGGTACCCCGACCACCCGTAAAAAGGTTTTTTCGTGATAACTCACAGTAGTATTGTACATAGATTTGAGCTCAACAGCACGAGCTCTATCGTTTGGTATGTAAATTATTCACACCTAAAAACTTTTTCAAAACATCGATTTTTTTCTGTCACCATTTGTGAAATTGCATATATTGCTATGTTCAGGGCAAAATATCTGCCCAATTTTTCGTAGAAATACGCGGTTTTTGCCTTTATACAGGAATCGAATAGCTTTTACAAGCGACATTTTACACGTCCAGAACCACGTTCCATCCGTGACGTTTGTGAAGCATTTTCCTATGCGACATACTCTCTTGTACACCTACTAGTGCACTTACTCTTAGGCCCTTGGTATACTCCCGTCGGTCATCGCCGTCGATCGCCGTCGGCCGCATGCGCGGCGACGGCGATCGACGGCGATGGCCGACGGGAGTATACCAAGGGCCCGCGACGGCCCGCGATGGCCGGCGATGGCCAACGACGACTGGCGATCCTTCGCATTGGGGCGCGCTTTCGCTCATCGAACCGTTGCCACGACCACCCAATTAAAGAATATTGATGATCCTTGGCCGGAATTCGAAAAATGACATTGAGAATCGTTATCAACATGTACAATTACCGCCCTAGACGAAATTTAAACCAAATCGGTGATACTACCTGCATCACCCAGATTACTTCTGCAAGTAGTATGGGTGGTCTCCAGTCAGAATTCAGAAGACGGATGCCAAATTATTTATGTATTTATTTATTTATTTATTTATTCAAGACGTCGGCAGAAGCCAACGTGTGCCGCAAAATACACATAGCTCGAAACACTCATTAAAAGTAAGAAAATGCATTAGTTCCATTAACAAAATTACATAAAATTCACACACGAGCTAGTAGGCTTTGGAAACCACGCAGGGAAAGACCGAGGACATTCTGATTTAATTCCAAAATACGGTTGATTTCTACCAAGCACCTGTAGGTGAAGAAGCTATTTCTGGTCCGTGATTTCGCCACAGAAACATTTAGTCTCAGCCGTCCTCTTTTGGTTAATGTCAGTGATGATCCGAAGAAGCTGTTTGGGTTGATAGAGACCCTGCCCGTGAATATTTTAAACATCATTAAGAGGTCGAATTTTTTCCTTCGATAGTGTAGACTCGGTAAATTAAGTATTTTTGCTCGTTCAATCCCATTTGGCATTTGGTAGTGGTTAGTACCATAGCACCTCATCATTAGCTTGCGAGTGAAGCTGTTTTGAATGCCCTCAAGAATATTAATATCTCTCAACTTCAATGGATTAAAGACAGTTGTTCCACATTCCAAAATAGGTCTTACGTATGTTTTGTATGCACGAAGGAGGATTTGGGGGTTCCTGCTCTTCAATGCTTCGAAAAGATTGTAAATGCGATAATTTGCTTTTTTAACAAGTGAGCTATAATGTGAACTGAAACATAAGTCCTGAGATATCAAGAAGCCGAGATCACGAATTTCAGCAACCTGTGGCAGGGAAGCACCTCTTAACATATACGAAGTACTGTCGCGAGTGCGACTGATTCCGATGGCGAAACATTTAGATTTCTCTGCTGCTAGTGGCAAGTCCCAATTATCAGCCCATTGATCTATAAAGTCTATAGCTGCTTGAACTGCGGAGGATTCATCCGCATTCTCGATAGTTTTGTAAATCTTGATATCGTCGGCGTACATTTTACAAACTACTCCAAATCTTGTAATGGACTCGGGTAGTTCATAGGTGTACAGCAGAAAGAGCAAAGGAGAGAGAACTCCTCCTTGCGGCACTCCACTGTACGCCATGAAGCTCGGGGAGAACTGTTCTTCTACTTTGACTTGGTAAGTCCTTCCTGATAGAAAGTCACGTAACCATCTCACTACCATATGATGTATGCCGACTGTTTGCAGTTTCCGTAATAGTTTAGTTAATGGAACTCTATCAAAAGCTTTCGAGAAATCAAAAAGAATCACATCCGTGCGCTTCTTTTCTTCAACAGCTTTGTCATGATCCGCAGTGGCCGACTTGTCTGTGAAGGTGAAGACATTGCATTGAGCAGCAGCTAGCCCGCAGTTCAACGCGTAGGTCTAGTATGCAATCACCATGCCTCTGCAATTCTTCATGGAACACGAGGTGGCGCGTTCTTAAGGAACCAATAATCGCCGAGCGCTTTACCTCTCACCTTCTACAGTGCTCGGTAGTCTTTGCAAACCCCACTCCCTTCGAGCTAATACCAGGTTCGAGATCGATCGTTCATTGTTTAGATAAGAGCAGCTGTCTTGGACCGGAGGGAAGGAAGCAAGTCGTGTTCGTCGAAGCCTTGTAGGACTGCCCGAAGACTGCGAGATGCTTTTTTAGGGCTCATAATTGAGTTTAACCATCTAACTGTTCGCATTACCAAGAGCCAGAACTAGGTTCCAATAACGTTTCTTTTCTGTTCGTACTGGTTCCGAAATGGTTGAGCTGTGTCAAAAACTAACCATAACGAGTGATTCGAAGCGTGTCTCTAAGCTATTAGACTGTCATCTGAACTCACTTTAATTCACTAAATCTTGATTTGTGAGCAGTTGTTTTCCCATTATTGAAAGTTGATTTAACAATCATAACTATTTTTCATTTTTGTGATCGTTATGTTTACCATATTTGTGCAACCCATAATTTGTTCATGTAAAATAAAATAAATAAATAGATCAACTATCTATGCACGATTTACGGTAAATATTGTCTTAGTTGGGAACTGGAAGCCATTCTGTAAAATTATTAAATGCTCTTCAATTACGGTGAGATGAAAGTAAATCATTTTCTTCAACGCCTCCTCGCCAACTGACCGTGGGTGCTCTACAGCTCTCGTTATTGCCGGCACAGAAGTGATGTGCGAATAAGGCGATGCCAGTGCGGGCATGGCTAATCAGAATGAATGGAATAAGTTATGCTCTTGATGCCACTATGGGCTCAATGAGCTTCGCGGCCATTTCGTCGTGCCGAAGAAGCCTTTATGCAACGCTCGAAATACTTTGACATTGTTGCAGAACAAATTTTTATTTATTCATACGGCTTTTATGATCTTGTTGTTCCCGGAAGTTGTGTTCATATTGCATCGTTGTTGCGCCATATCTCGTTTTGCATGATTTCTACTCGTGTTGACTTTCCCCAAAGAGTATAACCCGTTCGCAGATCGTGCTTTCTTTATTATTATTTGCACTTCTCTTCGAGAACTAATGAATCGGTACTGGTCGACAGACAATTTATTTTTTATTTTTATGTGCTTTACATCTTTGGTAGGTATGGAGCCGAATATCTGCTAGCATCGACAGTTTAGAAATCAATAGAATAGACAAAACCCTTTGCAAAATTTATCCTCATTGATGAAATCACAACCTTCATTCCCCTCAGCTTCCGCGTCTTGGTAAAATTTCGAGGCACTAAGTTGCCGAGTTTCTTCACCATTTCAAGCAGGTCCGAGTGGCCAACAGAACCATTGTACTCTTAAAAACATAGTTCTTTCCCTAATTTATTCAAAATATAAGAATAAACAAGCGATGGCCCTTTAACTCTACTACTGGACCTATGGTAATAACGCCTCCTAAAAGTTGATATGAGCAGCAAGTCACAAGTACACGATGTGTGTAAATACACTTATTACTTATTCCAAACTTGAGCGGTGTGTTCTAGCTCTGACGGATAAATTTTTTCTAACTGCACGTAAGAACTACACAAAAACGAGATTCAGAGCGTACAAGAGCTGGTAATCAAATCATCCGCAGCCGGATTGAAATCTTCTGGAAAATTAGGCAAAACGAATGACTTAGTTTTTGTTAGTCTCCGATATTGTCGGCACACGATGTACAGTCTCCAACAAGTGCAAAAAATGTTGAAAATATCGAGAAGAGACGCTGAACAATGTCAGGAGAACGTCAACCGCGTGGAAATATCGAGGCATTGATAAGTGAAATTGAAGGACTCGGTTTGAGAAAAAACGAAGCTGGCGAAGGGGTGAGTCAAATTGCTCAAAGGTTCCAGTATAAGATGCAATGTTGCGACGCGGGCGTTCAGAGCTTCAAAACCGCACAATGCAGTTTTCCTTATACTCACCCTTTTGGCAGCATCGTAGCAACCATTGAGCCAACTTCAAATCAAATATAAATGAAATTAAACTTCTTAGGATACGACATGGCAGAAGCTCAAGCGTCACATTTTGCCATTTCTAAGTATAAAAAGTTTGCCAAAACTCCTTAAAAACTTCGTTGGCAATAGAGATTCCTCAAACTGAGCTTGCATGATTTCAAAGAACAGCCTTGTGGCGAAATCTTGTCAGGATAATTGATATTGTCGGCTCAAACGAGCGTAACCAAATTCATCGAAACAGAAGATGTTGTAGCATTAGACAATGATACCCTACCGCTCACGAGTTGTTAATGGCTAAGTATGAATGTGAGTTATGATCAAAAGAAATTTTCAGAGATGTCACTGGGTTCTCTCTTCTTGAAAAAGATAAAGATTACATCAAGCTCTCTCTTTGGCATGGTCTTATAATTCTTGTTTATTCTAGCCTCCTTCGGCGGAACAGCACACAAGAATGGCAGATATTGAAAGAGATATTCAAAGAGAAGATAAAGAAATATTATAATCGCAGATATTCTTTGAGATGTTGAAAGAATTGTGCTTTTGACTTTGAAGAATTGTACTCTTGACTTGTTTAAACGGCAACTACATACCACTTTGATGCTGACGTTGTTGACGAGTCTGTGTGCGTCTCGACAAAAAAAAAGGGTTAAATTGTTGGCGTTGATTAGTCACTTGAGAATTCTGTTCAGAATAGTACTGGCATGTGAAGGCGCGAAAAGTTAAAGAGTAAAAATGTTGGCGCTAATTAGTCCCAGAAGGATTTAATTCAGAATAGTAGAGACATAGTGGATGCGTGTTTGACACATGCACATGCAATAACCTGAAGTGGCCGGTTGCTGTTCGAATCAGTCTCATCATCTTCTCAGGTGAGCTTAGTACCAATTCGATCCGAATGACATTATTAGCCCAGGCGAGGACTGATCATTCGACCGTGCAGGCGTTATTAGCAATCGACAATGAAAACGATGCACAAGTGTGTCGTGAAGTTTTGTTGAATAGTACTTGTCATTACCTCGTTTCATTCTATAATATTCTCTGCGAAGCCAGCCAAACCCCATTATCACCTTGCGGTGGCCGCAGAACAATGTGTGAGCCCTTTGTTTAACGTTCGCTCACCCCCCAGCGTAACTCGTCCATTCAGTATCAGACACCGTGGGGCCAGACACGTTTGTACGAGTTATCATGGTGACGCTTGCGTGGTGAACTCGTACAAACGTGTCTGGCCCCACGATGTCTGATACTGAATGGACGAGTTACGCTGGGGGTGAGCGAACGTATAACAAGGGCCTGAGGAGCGGCACTCTATGTAGAGGCTTATTTATTCACGGCAGCAAAGGAGCACGTGAACCGCAGGAGTCAAGACGCAGAAGACAGCAGAAGCAGTACGCACCGTGGCTGGATTTTGGAGGTTTTCTCAGCGACGACGAACTCAAGGCAATGTCCTGAGATCAAATAGATTCCGTAAGAATTGTCGGCTGGGCCGCACACTAAGCACCAAAACTTTCACGAGAAGCTCCTTCTTTTTCTTCTTTTCTTCGTTTTTCTTTCCTTTCCTTTGATGTTTCTTTTTCTTGAATGCTCCCGTGCTGCAATATCGCACTGCGAAAATTGTCGCAGATAGAACAAGAATTGCTATCGAATGGCCTTCATTTACACAGTTTCCCGTACTTTTCCAGCTCTAACCCCTCTATCCATTCACGCAGTGACATCAAATTTCGCACAAGTGATGCGTTTCTATTCGTTTTAAACATCGGCTAGCGGAGATGCATTATTTTGTTGAAGGGGAACCTTCTTCCAGCAAAATCTCTATGTCTCGCTCTCTTCTTATTTATCTTTCGCGCAAACGTCATTTCTGGTCGAATATTCATTAGCTGGAAGGGTTTCTTCTTCGAAAATGTCCTGGCTTCCCAATTTAGCTGCTTTACGACGATCGTGCCACCTTAATGAGGCGGCGAGAGATTGTACTGCTGAAAAGTGTGGGAAACTGCCATTTGCCCACGCTGGCGTTCTATCTCTGAGCAGTTTGGTCTCTGCTGAATGTCACAGAAACTACAGCATTGTTTCTTCGTTATAAATAGAAATTATAACTACGATCCTTTTGTATACGGCTACTCGACAACATTAGCCACTAAGTTCCCCTTTTTTCGAAATATCCTGGGCTACTGTCAGTGAATAACATGTGAGACATTCGCGGCCCGAATTTCCTTGTACTTTAAGGAATCTTAAGATTTAAATATGCTAGAGAGCTGTTAGGTTTATGAGACGTGAAAACTTGTTCAGCCTGGCGATTTCCTGACAAATGTTTGCTGCTTATATCGAGTATCAACCTTCGTTGAAAATCAATCCATATTATGCTTCCCATTCACAATTGTGACCAATACATGAAATTGATTTGAGTGTCCGATTCCCTCTTTTCTTATCACGTTTATGAAAAAAATAAAGGGTTCCATCCTCAAACGAAACGATGAAACTGCAAATATCGTTTCAGCTTATTGGATTTCTGGACACGCCATGTATTTTCTCCACTAGCGAATATGCCCTTCACCTTCCACTACCCTCACACTTCATATTTTATGACTTTTTCCTCGTCTGGGAAGACAGGCATATACATAAGGCTTAAGGTTTATTCCGAAGCGCTTTGCCTCAGTGGTTTGTTACGTAAAAGATATTGAAAGTTATATGATCACTGTGCCGACTTTTGGAACAATGAATAATGCGCTTTTCTAAAAAGAGGGTATTGTTTGTATCTCCGAGACTACTGAATTGAGTACTCTTTAAGTCGTATCGAAGAAAAGAGGCCATCTCAGAGAATTTTAAAAGATTCAAACACCTTGAAATGATCGCAGAACCATGGTTCAAAACTACTAATTTTTATCTGAGTAATAGTTATTCTCAGCTAACGTTAGAACCTTGGTATATGAACCTTTTCCTACTGCGGTAAAAAAAAACCTTTTTCCACCCTTTCGTCAAGCAAGAAGTGACGATCCGTTGGGTTTGAAATAGAAGTCGATCTCATTCAGTGGTTTGAGCACGTCTACATATTAGCAAGCTGTCTGAGCCAGCAGAACGATCACTCTTAATTCTTCGAGGTGGGAAACTTGAGCCATTCGCACTTAGCCAAGTTCACATTTTTCAACTTTAGTAACAGGAAGTGCGCCGTGGGGGTAAAAAGTTAGTGTCGAGGTGAAGCAAGATGCAGATCATTCGCTGGATCGGGAAGCAGTCCAATCTCGCCGAAATGCTTGAATTCTCCCCTCTTTTCACTTTGCTCGGCGACGTGAGATCATGCGCTATGAAGCTCATTCAGTACCGTCTCTGTTAACAAGTTCTGTTCCGCTGTGTCGATCAGATGGAATGCAGGTACAGCTTCAAGTTGGCTGATCACCTTCTTGTTCTTGTTGTTGAATTTGATTTCAAGCCTTCACGAAGTGTTTCAGATTTCGTTAATGCTCGACGGTTCGAACATGGCTTTCCAGTTGTGTTTGTACCTCAATCATCAAATCTTTGTTGTCGACATTGTTTTGCAGTGTTCGAGAAACATCGTTACCTTCTACTCTAACTTTACTCTCAGCTCCGTATTCACCTTAATAAGCTGTTTCCAATAATAACGGGAAACTACGCGAATCGTGGGATTTTCCGAATTTTTTCCAGTGTTCAAAACAGTTGGAAATCATGTTAAATTGGAAGTTTTCGCGTAGAGTTTCATACAAGAGACCAGTAGCTTCAAAATCGCATAAAGCACATCTTTCCATCTCTAATCGGTGGAAAAATCAGCATTGGAAAAGCTACAAGACTATAGGTTTACCCTAATATTATACGGAACGAAACGTGTTTGTGTAAAGTTCCGCCAAGCTATCTTTTTCATACCTAGCAAGTATCATTCAGCAAACTTTCACGACACACTTGTGCATCGTTTTCATTGTCGATTGTTCATTATGTGTTCCCATGCCTTCTAGTTATTGTGTACTCTAACTAGGTGCGCGTGGTCCACATGTAAGGTGCGGTAGTGCTACCCACACGGTTTGGCGATCGAACCTTGTCCGAGCTGATCGAGCACTTCATCCGTCCGATGTCAACTAAATTGTTACCGGTCTTGTCTGGGAAGGTAAAAACACTGACTTGGTACAGCGGCCGGCCTCCACAAGTCATTGTGTAGGTCAAATACGCATTCACCATGCTTCTGCGATTCTGAATGGAATACGGATGCAGCGGCGCGTCCATAGGGGAATGATCAACGCCGGCCCCTCTACCTTTACCTTATGTCTTCCAATAAATCACACTTCGATCGCTCTACTGAAACGGCTCTCCCTGTAACACAGAAATTCTGTCAACGCTTGTGCTTGCCAGAGTTTCGCTATTAATGGTGAGCATTCGAGAGGGGAACGAAAAGTAAGATGGCAATTGCTGCTGATACCTACTATGTATTTCAAGTGCCCTATGAGAAAAGATTGCTTAGATTCTGCTGTTCAGCACTGCTACAACCTTGTTATCAAATAATCTTGAGTCGTTTGTTCGTAAACACTACCGAATTCGGCGACATTCACGCAGCATAGGTTTCAAAGTCTCCATCTTTTTATTCAGGAATCGATGAACTACCAAATGATCATCGGACTTCAACTGCTCTATATCGCTCCAAGTATTCTGCTATATATAGCGGAATTCTTCTACATTTTAGTGTGCAAGGACCCGGAGTTCTCTTCCGCTTTCTATTACATTTTCCTGATAAGAGGTAAATAGCTAATTCATTACGAAAATCCAAAGCCATATCTGAAACTGAAACTGCAGCAGGTGAATCTGTCTCAGTGAAAGGCCGATTACTCAGAGAGGAAGAAAATTTTCCATTGCCATCATGGAAAATTTCCTTAGGATTAATTTTTCGCCCATCGCTGGTAGATTCCTTCAATTGCAATTGATGAGTGAGAACAAGTATACCAAAATCTAGGAAAAGGAGTAAAACCTGAACTTAGTGAAACCTGTTTATCGTGCAATTTAGGTTAAAAAGTACTCAGATGAAGAAGAAGAGGTGACGCGACATTTTCAGAAAAAAACGTATCTAGTAGATTTATTCAGCGCATCGAGCAGGATGTCCGCCTTCCTGAATTTCGTTCGATTTCGCCTTCATGTTTGTTTCTCCCCAACTTTATTAATACATGTACAAATGCGCAGTATGAGAAAAACATTTGCAAAAAACCTTCGAAGTGCCCTCCTTTTGACACCACACATGCTTGTAATGTTTTTTTTCACGGATATCATGGTGCGTCGAATGTATTCTTCATTCATACCGCCCTAGAGAGCTGCTTTTGTTGGTATATCAATTTTCGCCTTTTTATATTCCGCTCTAGTTAATTTCACAATGAGGAATTCAAGAGATTCAAATCTGGATTGTTGGATGGCTACTCATCCCTGATGAGGTGCCCAGTGAAGTTCGCGTCCAGATAGATTAAGGCTTATGGTAACGGGCCCGTCGCAGCGGAGCTAAAAATGCATGGTTCGCCTCTATGCAGCACTGCAGCTGGGTTTTTTGAATACTGCTGTGTGCGCGGACTCGGAGCAGTGCTGCCCGACCATCGCAGCTGGCGCCGGCTGATCGCAGCACAGTGCGCTGCGACCGTCGCAGCTAGCTGCAACAGGCGTCGCGGATCGCTGCGACAAAAGCCGCAGTACTGCCCTGAGAGGATCTGCACCATCCTTTTTGCCCTTGCTGTATAGAGGCGAGCCATGCATTTTTAGCTCCCTGCGACGAGCCCGTTGCCGGAGAGTATACCATAGGCCTAAGAAGGACATAGCTCCGAGAGTAGCTGCCAAGGACTGCGGCAAAATCGTATTTTCATGGCCTTCCTCCCACGCCAAGATAACTTTCTATAGAACGCCCTTTTGATCGATGGTAGCACTAGGATTCGTACTTTTTTCTTAATAAAAAAGGAAATGGGGCTGACTTGCAGTAGTTCCGCCCCGCCCCCCGTCTCAAACCATGATGACACAAGGAAAATGGAATCTTGGAACATGTTCTCGTGCGTTTGCTACAATTCTGCTTGATCGAGTAATTAATTTTATTTGCAGCTCCCGCTGATTTGATTCAAGTCACAGTTAGTCTGGTGGCGTTTCGACTGCCTCTCGCCGACTGGAGATTTGTGGTTGACAAACCATATATCGCTAAGGTTAGAATATTTGCTTCTTTTCAGGTGGATAGAATATTTTGCTCACACGTTCTTATCTTCGAAGGAGCAACCAGCTCTCGATGCTGCGTTGATTTAACATGGAAGTTAACTCTCTCGAGAAACATCTATGCCTTGCGTAATTAGAGTACACAGTGGTTAACGCATGGCCCTGGTTAGGCACGAAATGCGGGTTCGAATCCTGCCAGAGATGCGATTTTCACGATGAACCTAGAACCACCGTTATATCATCATATTGTAGTATACATAATAGTAATCCGCAAAAAAGCGGTTATAAATCTAGAATTTCACGTTAATTGAGCTACCATTTTATCCTCCTCATTTTCATGAAACAGTTTCTGAAGATTTGGGAAGATTCACCAACGAGTGGATTCCCTAGTTTGCTGTCTAACACATCGGATTCCTTTTCAGCAACGACTAGGCTGTTTTTATATTAATGTAGTGGATCCCCGAAGAACCACGGGTGCAGAGCTGTTGCTTTCGGTAACCTGAAAAGATCTTGGTCAGAAATTGCTTTGAGACTTTGATATGCTTTCGCAGTGATTAACGGCTTTTTTGCTATGATTCTGCTCGTAGCAAAGGTTTCTAACTGAGCAACTGTGAAGGATCGTAAAGCGTAAATAGTTCCAGGGTTATTTTCTCTCAAATCAAATCCTGTAAGCGAAAAAACAAAAAATAGAAAGTAAATTGTAGAAAATTCTTTCAGCTAGGATTTGTGGTGTCGAACTTCGCTTGCAATATTGAACTGTTCGCTCAGCTAATACTGTCTGTGAATCGATTAACAGCGATCTGGTTTCCACTGAGGCATAATTCTGTGAGTTTTCCAAAAGTTCCCTCACTATTATTGTCGTGAATTCGAAAACTAAGAGACGATTTCAATGTGTCCTTTGAATCACATGTAATATCAGAACACAATGAGTAGAAAATACGAAATTTTCAGTGGTGGACATTGAGGAGAACAGTCATAAGCTTCCTAGTGTGTGCCTTAGCTGCATCAATTCCCGCTGTGGTGAAATTCTGCCAGGAGGCAGGATATGTTGCTGTTGAAGGGAAAGTTGTACCTTATCTTATTCATGAAGAGGATCAGAAAGTGAGTTTCAATTCAAATCAGGCATAGACTTTCTGCTTGCTTAGATTGAAGCTCTCGAACTTGTGTACCTCCTTTCTGATCTATAGCATGGCATTTGTCAAAAGTTCCGACTCCACCGACCGGTCTTGAGTCAAAAATTTGATTCTCTATGAAACATCGCTCTTACAGTGAGGGGTTCTCTGGGCTGCTGATCGTGAATTTCCGACTTTTGGCCAGCGACCACTCGCCTCACTTACAGGTCTAGCTGGATGGTCCACCTGAAATCATCGATTTGGTTGAAACTTCACTTAGAGTGCTTATTTTGCAAACTGGTGTCGATCCTGACCTTTTGCGAGTTTCGGCCGAGGACCATATGGTCAAATTAGGTGATCTGGTCAGTATTAACGGTTTGGTTAAAACTTTGTCTAGGTAGGTTATTTGGGACGCAGATTACAAACCTGCCTTCTTATTCTCAGATTTCGATCGATTTCGAGCGATTCAGGTAAGTACTCCTTTGCGCCGCCACCCTAACCCCGCCCCCACACCACGACCGCGCCCCCATTGTTTACCTGAACCAGCTTATAACCGCGAAATTTGGAAAGCCCACATCATAATCGTTACGAATATGCAAAATAACATAACTGGATGAAGTTTGAGCCAAGATTTTGACCTGACGACTTAATAATAATAGGTGCGGTACTCGGCCGAAATTCGAAAATCAGATATTAGATTCGGGATCGGCACCCTCATTGATAAAGTGTTCGAAAGCTATTTTTTTGGACTAGGTCCGGTCGGTGGAGTCGAAACTTTTAACAAGTTCTACGAAAGTTTTTCAGGTTAATTCGTACGTCTCCTCCATCAGTTACCTGTTCTTTTGCTTGTCGTGCTTTTCGTTAAATATCGCTGCTCTACTGAAGCATTCACAACAACGAAATATTAAGGTATGTTTCTCTGCATTTATTCGTTTCTACGCCATATAAAGTTGCGCTAGCCTTAAAAGGCTATGTAAGGCAAACATGATGATCAGCAAATTTCTGAAATTGCTAGCAAATCATCGAAGTTTTTATCATGTGTGCCTGTGTCGGGGTCCTAAAACTGCAAGCGATTCTTGAAAAAACCCGAACAGAGGCATTGAGTTTCTTAAGTACGATAGGTAGCTCATCAACGGTGGAAAGTCCACTTATTGTTAGTTGTGCTAGGTTTCGAAATCGTTAAGTTGTATCTAAAGTTTTTCCCAGATTTTTTTGACCTTCAAAAAAGATTTTCGATTTTACTAGCTTTTGATGTTATATAACCTAACGAGTCTCTCCATCGAAGCGAAAAAATAAATGGGAAGCTGCGAATATCCGCTGTCACCTCTTCCTCTTAATGCCATTCCCTTGTTTACAGCTGAAACGTCTTTTTGATTAATTGGAAGCAAAAGTCGCCCTCCATCACTGCGGTCCTTGTTCTACTGTTAATCACCAAACTTTCCCGAACTATGAAGCATTTATGTACTGTGACTTTCAGTGGGTCGATCAACAGCTCGTGATGGCTCGACGACTGCAGCTGAATCTTCTGGTCTACTCTTCAGCGTTCACTGTCGCCATAATGTCGATGACTGTTTGCCAGGTGAAGCTGCCGCTTATTCTAGGAAAAACGTTGAACCTGCTCTTTTTCTTTCGGATCAACCTGTTAAGATCGGCATGTTGCTAAATGGTATTTTATCATTGAATGCTCACCTGAAGTAAGACACATTCACCGGAAAACTGCTTTGTAAGCCCTGTATACAGGTAACTAAATTACTAGAACAGCTGCTGATGCCAGTGGTGAAGCGGCGGCAGTACTATTGAAAGATAAGACAGTAAAGTAACTAGCGAGTAGAAAAGCAACAAGTATAGTGAAGAGGCAATTCATAGTTTTTGATGTTGCTGTGACAACTGCGGCAACGCAGCAGCATTGCGTTTTCATTTCTTGCTGCTGCTCCGGAATTCGCATTAAAGGGATGTTCACACCCTAATGCGCCGCTGAAGCAGTAATAGTTAAGTATAATGGAAAGACGGTGAGGTGACAGTACGACATTAGGGCAGCGCTGCAGTAGCTTACACTCTTAGGGGCCATTCAGAGTTTTACTGCCGCAGTAAAGTAAAATTAGCAGCAAAAGGGGGGATGAGCCCACCCCACATCCGTTTTCGGCAGCAAATCCGCTGCCGCAGTGCTGCCGCAGTAAAATTCTGAGAGCGGGCGCAGCGCTGCCGCTACTGCGCAGCTGTCGCGCGCGTCGCTGGTCCCTATTCTTCATCATTACTGCGGCAGCAACGCAGTAGAGTCTGAAGAGGCCTTTACTGTAACGCGCTGCAGCAGAAAAGTTACGTGAAGTGAGTGATTACGTCTGGGGATTTTTCGTGCTCACACTTTAACCCCCCTAGGAACGATCCAAACGTCGTTGCTGGTCTCAACGCGAAAATTACCGTCTCCGAGCAGCACTCCCGCAAGGACGGTAGCTAAGCGGAAATGCTCCCCACACTCCCCGTCACTGCTATTCCCTATATTTGCTGCCGCAGTAGGGCGTAGAAACCTTTTGAAAAAAAAGTTGCTCTTCCGCTCTGTAACTACCGTCGAGTATGAATCAACTCTAGACAAACAAGCCACATCTGGTTGGAGAGGACTGGATATTGACACTTTTAACGAAACGATTCTTTTAAAGTGAATGATGCTGATTCTTTCAGTGCCTTCTGGCGTTGGACGTTTTCCCGCTGAAGACTGACGGGCATTCCGTTGTGATTCTCGTGCTTGTCATGTCAGCCGATTGTTTTGCACTTTCGAATCCGTGGCTACTTTTTGCTCTTTCATCGACATTCCGATCGAAATTCTCAAGAGTGGGTTCCGGTCTGCCCACCGTCGGCAGTTCGTACACAGTTTGATATGTACAGATGTTGTTGTTGATTTGATAAAGTGTTCAATTATCTAGGTCCTATACTGTATCAATTAACGACTGTTATAACAACGATTGTGATGGAAAAGAGAAAAGTAGTATTGTCACACAGACCTCACCCCGTCGTTGGGTATAATTCTCTGCCACTTAGCGGCTCGAGAACCACAAGGAAAGCGAGCGATGAGAAGTGCGACACGGTTCACACTTCACTTAAGAACTAAATCTATGAGTTTCGAGCAAACAAAGGCAATTCGCACGAACGGAAAAGTCGAAATAATCTTATTCTAGCTCGCATCATTTTGCCTGTCAATCCATTTCCAAGACTATTTTTAGAGGTTGACGGTCTCCGTCCACTTCTGGGTTTGGTTTCGATATATCCATCCACTTAATTGCTACACAGTCTCCTGAGCGATTCTTATACAAATTTCGGGCATTCAAGAATTCGTGGTGTTCTTCATCCCACTCTCCACCTATGTGCAATGGCGTTGCAACTTGAACTTCCCCTCGCTATACATTGCAATTCGAAATCTTTATTTGAATAACCAATAGCAAGCATCAAATAAGTATGTATCGAATAGGACTACGCAATAACTTACGTTTTACAATAGTGAGAACAAAGCCGAATGTCGCGCGCACCTAATTTTTTATCACTCTGTACAGTTGGATCCTCCCGAACTGTGATTTGAAAAAATGCCGAAACTGTCATTCGTTTCATTCCAACGGAATCGCTTGCTTTTTTGTCAAGAACGCGTGAATTTGTGCTGAACAAACAAAACGTGCAAAACTAAAAACAACATTATTGTTCCTTAAGTTTCTCTGAAAAAAAAACAATTTTGAGTCTACCCTCTCAGAGTGCCCCCGATTGGCCTGCATATCGGCATACGAATAAGAACAACGAAGAAATAGAGGTAAAAGTAGGAAAAACACCTATTGGTGGGATACGCGCTATGTATAATGTATAATGTAGCAGTAATTTATTGGAAATGAAAGGGAAGGTAGGGGTCTAATTGCATTATTTGCCTTGCATCCTTTACGCAGCCAAGGTTTTCTATGTTTTCACCTGATGAGAATCAAGTGAAAAAGAGATGACTGGCTGGAATCAATGATAACGTGAAGTGATTGAAGCTAAGAAAGACGAAAGTGTCAACGTGACAATGTCCTCTCCCAATTAAATCCCAAGGCTTTTACTGCGTCAAATATAACGGGTGATTGTTCAGGACTGAAAATACTCGTTAGGAATACTCATTAGCTTGTTTGACGTTCAAAGGAAATATCAGCGAAATAACCGATGCCAATCGTATCAATGCGTTGCGCTATCGCTCCTGTTCACGTATCAATACATATCACTGGCGTCTTCGTTGCCTAATGTTTTGTTTGCACGTATTTTTGTCGCCTATGGTCTCGTTTCCCTTTTAATCTTACATTCAACTGAGTTGAAGTTACGTCTACTTCCACTTGCTAACAAATCTTCTTCCTATATCCCGTTTTTCTAATTTATTTCTAAACCTCACATACAAATACAAAAACAACCCCCTTTTCGCATTTTCAGCATGATTCTGGCAGCGCTATAGAAATTACGTCATGGAAGCGAGTACTCCTATGATCACCTGACCAAATAACATAATAAAAATAATAACATAAACAATACAAAATAAAAAATACATGCAATAAAATAAACACATAATAAATGAAAAATGCATAATAGTACAATAAATACATAATAACAACATAATAACATATCAAATTATGAGGACATCTTCTCAAGAATCAAGAAGTATTAACAGCAAAATTCTTCAAGTCAAGTGGTCAGTACGTTGTTGATGGTGTCCAACGCAAATGTCCTAACATTATAATAATAAGGTAATTGGTTAGGTTAATAATGAGTTCAGATAGGTTGATATAATAAACTGGTTGCAACTCAATACTTAGCAATGGATAATCTTGGTAAATTCATTGATTGAATGCGAGTAGGCGATAATAAATATTATTATATTACTCTCTTTCCTTTAGCACATATTATACATATAGTGCCCTAAAAATGGTAGACAAGAGCAAAAAATTTTCTCCAACAATGAATTTTATCCGATTCATTGCAGAGAACGATCTCTTTCGGCGATCAATTTGGAAACAGCAAGTGTTAACTTAGACATAACATCTATAGAATCTTGAAAGTTATCTGAAATATAGGAAGCAAACTTTTAAATGCTCGAATATAGTGCTTCAAGAGCGTAACTAGTGTGTTAGTAACATTCGCGGTCAATTAACTCTCGCTCTTATAATGTGGAAAGACTAGCAGGACCAAATCAGCGATGACCCAATCAATTATCAGTTGGCAGGTCACCTAAGCGTCGTCCATTGGACATTGCACCCTGATTTACTCTCTCCTTGCTTTGTGGTATTTCGTTTGATTTGCAATTTTCTTCGATTTTGTCTCCACGGAATAATGGTGATGCTTTGTAAGTTATCGTTTGCTTCTGCCTTGCTGCCTATTTTCCAGAAACTACATAATTTGGTGATCTGATAATATCGATAGAACCTATAATAGATTTGCCCACATGAAGTGATACTTACACATTCTTGGTATCATGTGCTAACGAGTGAGCACTTTATCAGAGCTGGGAATATTCAAAAAAAATCCAAACCAAAAAAGCCTAAATTAGCTCGACTCATAAATCCATTGTTCTTATATCAATTCAACATGTAGCGATGATTGTCATTTTCTCGGCCAGTAAAATATCGTTTCCTATCAATAAACGACTTTTCGGCAGTTTACAATTTCTCGTAGGTGGACTTCTAGAAGAGCTAAATTCCCAGATTTGTACAATACGGCTGGGTACACTTTCCCTTCAAAGGAGGGAAGCTAAACATTGAACACATTGATTCAAAAACTACCAGTATTAGGTTAGAAACATATGAATAAGACTTTGGAAGTAATCATATTGTTGAAATCACTACGCTTGATGAGGCTGACATTTTTCTACCATTTTTTAACTTCATATTTCATTAACTTTCATCTCGTTGATTATGAATTGATACTACCTTTGCACTGCTATTTGAAGTTTTCTATTTGACGAAGGAGATGAGTGGACGAGATCCTATCATGTTGAGGAACACAATTCCGACACCTAGTCAAATATCGATGTGTTTTCACCCAATTTTTAATATTTTTGTTCTTGATGTTCAACGGATCCAGCATTTCTTTTCAACTCAGTTATTCAGCCTAATATTGCTCTGTTGCATCTTTCTTGATTGTTTATCACCGAAGCTGTCCTCTGAAGGTTGCTTTACGAATGTGACTTTGATATATCTTCAGTCGTGATGGGCCTCAGTCGACTTTTCACGATGTTTCGTCGTGGCCTGCACGACTTACCTTCGTGCGTAGTGATATCACCTGCAGTGCGATCAGCATTGAATTCGAAGAAAGGTGTTGTGGCGTTGGAAAGCACCGTCATCACCCACGGTTTACCTTATCCCGAAAATCTCAAGTAAGTGGAATCAGTTCAGTGACACATCTGCTGTATTACTCGATCATAAATTAAGTGAAGTCTGCTTAGTTACCGCAGCACGCAAAGTTCCACGAAAGCTACTTTTTAAGAACCAACATTTTGGAAATATTTGATAAGTTTTATATCGACGAAATATTCTCCGCAAATTGCGGCTGCCTTCACATATATTAGTAGCAGGAAGTCTATCACAATGACAATTTCACAAGAGCACCTTCAAGTTTCATAGGTAAAAGGTAAAGGTAAAGGTGCCGGCGTTGATCAGACCCCCGGGGACGCGCCGCCGTATTCGTGTTCCATTCAAGTCGTAAAGGCATAGTGAATGCGTATTTGGCCTATACAATAACCTGCGGCAGGCTCAAGCGTGAGTTTCGATTTCTGCCGAAAATTTACGACCCCCCTCAGCAGAAGAGGTTTTCGTACGACCCCTCCTTTATCTCAAAAACTGCGATTACAGCGTTATGACTGGAAAAAAAATTGTATGAAATTTGAAAATTCATTAATTGCTCTCCCTCATCCAGGGAGATACAAAAATGTAAGGAAATAAACCTGTTGATTATGTGAGTTCAGGTACGACAATGTCGATGAAGAAAGATGACTGGAGTTTTGAAACAAAGACAAGAGAGGACGGCATGTGAACTACAAGAAGAAGAAAAGATCTTGCAGTAAAAGCAGTAAAAGAATGAATTCTCTGTTGCCGGTACGATTTTGCAATAGCAACAGTCGCGAAAAGAACAACAGTAGCTTGATGTTTCCCACATTAGGGTAACTGCAACTTATAGTTTTCACTACCGAAAGAACGCATCTAATCGGAGCGAAACTTCACACAAGGAATATTCCTATCTAGCCCAAACTTTGATGTAAAATTCAGAGTCCAATGAAGTTTCCTTCCTGGTGAACAAGGTAGTTTCGTTTTAGTTTCGATTTCTGGCAGAGGCGGCGCGGCGAAATCCTTCGCAACGCGACGCGCTACTGCAGGGAAGGCAGTGGTGTTGGTCAAGTGCTTATAATTTCAAAATTTCAAAGGATTTTTGAAATCTAAACAGAGCGTTGAACAGTAGAGGACTCCAGCTTTCTTCCATAGTAGATTCGCTTCCAGAAATCACTTCCTTCCCGGTGAACAGGGTAGTTTCGATTTTGTTTCGATTTCTGCCAGAAATCGAAACTAAATCGAAACTACCTTGTTCAACAGGAAGGAAGTTTCATTGGATACTGAATTTCACTTCAAAGTTTGGGCTGGGTAGGAATATTCCTTGTGTGAAGTCTCGTTCCAAATCGATCAGTCCTTGCAGTACAAGAACCATTCATTCCAACAGCACTATTTTCAATATGCGGCGCGGCAAAATCCTTCGCGACGCGACGCGCTACTGCAGGGAAGGCAGTGATGTTAGTTAAGTGCTTATAATTTCAAAAGTTCAAGGAATTTTGGAAATCTAAACACAGCGTTGTACAGTAGAGGATTCCAGCTTTCCTCCATAGTAGAGTCGCTTCCAGAAATCACTTCCTTCCCGGTGAACAGGGTAGTTTCGATTTTGTTTCGATTTCTGCCAGAAATCGAAACTAAATCGAAACTACCTTGTTCACCAGGAAGGAAGTTTCATTGGATACTGAATTTCACTTCAAAGTTTAGGCTGGATAAGAATATTCCTTGTGTGAAGTTTCGCTCCGATTAGATGCGTTCTTTCGGTAGTGAAAACTATAAGTTGCAGTTACCCTAATGTGGGAAGCATCAAGCTACTATTGTTCTTTTCACGACTGTTGCTATTGCAAAATCGTACCACGGAACAATAAATTCTTTTACTGCATACATTGCATACATTTTCATGATCACATGCCGCCTCTTCTTCTTCTTATAGTTCACATGCCTTCCTCTCTTGTCCTTGTTTAAAAACTCCACTCATCTTTCCTCATCGACATTGGCGTACATGATCTCACATAATCAAATAATCAACAGGTTTATTTTATTACATTTTGTATTTCCTTGGATGAGGGAGAGCAATCAATGAATTTTCAAATTTCATACAATTTTTTTCCATTCATAACGCTGTATTCGCTGAAAATAGCGCTTTACCCTCATCTCAACCATAAAAAAACGACCTTTTTTATACGACCCCGTCCCCTCTTCCCATGCAAATACGACCCCCCCCAGTTTCGATTCTCGAAACTCAAGCTTGAGCCTGACCTGCGGTGGCCAGCCGCTACACAAGGTCAGTGTCTTTACCTTCCCAGACAATTCTGGTACCACCCCCTACATATGTAGCTGAAGTGTCTCGTGCGATAATGGAAGAGTTGAGCTGGAGTGCGGTACTGCACTCAGCAGAGTCTCTTGGGACTATAGTTTATTACGCTCACGTTATGTCTTCTTAGCAAAGAAAATGTTCATCCAAGTTGAGAACGCTGCAAACGCCGTCAGATTTGTGCCACTGCCAGATCCTTCATTTTTGGGAGGAAGGGATCTGACCTTTCTACTGGGTGGAACACTATTCCGGCTAACGATAATGATTATACTGTTGAATGAATTACATTGTATGCTCAAAAAAGAGGAGAAGTTAGGTAATCAACTGGATACGCTTACTCAACTATACTATTACACAGTACAGCTCTATGTGCTCCATGAAAAAGTACATTTCAGCACTGCGAAACTCCTCGAAGATGCCGTTCGGAGTGAAGGGAGTGAACCCGCTACGATTGCTCTCCTTGACGGTAACATCCACGTGGGTCTTTCAAACGAAAACCTCACCCGTGTCGCCGAAACCATGGACTCTGTGAAAGTATCACGTAGGGATATCGCCTATGCCTTGAACAAGGTGAGTAGAGCTGGGGAAGAGAAATTTATTCAACACTGTTTTGTAGATATTTCTGCATAAAATCAACATGTAAGTTGATTTTTGCAACATTTCATCGAAAATAGCTCCGTAATTGGGCATTAATTCAGTTCAATACAGGAGTCAATTCCGCGGCTAGCACGTTCTGGTTTAGAAAAAACTAATATGAAGTCTTAATCCACTATTTTAAGGGTTTAGTTGGCGGAACAACGGTGGCAGCGACAATGTTTCTTGCGCACATGGCAGGCATACGAGTATTTGCCACAGGTGGAATTGGAGGCGTCCACAGAGGAGCCGAAGAAAGTGAGAAGGCTTTATCTTTCTTTCTTTCTTTCGTTCTTTCTTTCTTTCTTTCTTTCTTTCTTTCTTTCTTTCTTTTTTTTCTATCTTTCTTTCTCTTTCTTCATCCCAGTGTTCCAGTGTTCGAAGTATTATTAAAATCCGAACCACAATGTTTATTTAAAGGAGAGAAAAAAATAAATATTTGAATATTATGCATCTTTCAGCCTTCGACATTTCCGCCGATCTTATTGAACTGATGCAGACACCGGTTACTGTTGTATGTGCTGGTGTAAAGAGTATCCTGGATATTCCGAAAACTCTTCAGTTTCTGGTTAGTTACTGCTACGATTCAATTTTCAGTTGAGGCATAAGCAATTTTTGCAGGAGACCCACTCGGTCAACTGTATAGTCTACGGCGAGAAAAATGCGTTCCCGGGATTCTTCACTAAGGAAACCACCGAGAAAGGACAGTTTTCTACAACCGACCTCCACGACGTCGTGCAACACATGGGTAGGTTCCTGTTTCGAGCATTATGTCAATGTCGCTGCTCTATTACAGAAATGTCAAGGAAGTTGGGACTGAAAGCAGGCACTATTTTGGCGTGTCCAATTCCCGATAAGTTAACAGGCGATGGGAAGCGAATAGAAGAAGCTATTGTGACTGCATTGAAAGAAGCGAAGTGAGTTCATGAGGAGATTACGTTTAAAATTCAAACTCGCTCAATACAGGCGTGGCATTAAGGGGCGTTCGCTCACTATTGAGGTAGTATGGACAGACTCGGGCAGCAACTGGGAGGATTGACATACTTTCGCTGTAGTTGCGCCCCTTACAAGGAGGGTCGTCGAAGTGATGGTGAGCTCTAGCGATGCAATTTCTATGGGATGTAGGGCTCCTCATCGGATATCCAAAAACATGAAAAAAATTTTCGGAATCGTACTCTTTGGTACTGAAAAAGGCCTGCGAAAACGAGGAAGCGCTACACATCAACGCGCTCATTTCGCCCTTGAGACCGGTAACTTACCTTAAACGGACGCAAATTCAAAAACTAATGTTAAATTCGTGATCAGCGACCCGTCGTGTCGGAGGCGCAATGGGTAGGCAGTTGGGCTTTAGTTCAGAAGGTCATGGGTTCAAGTCCTATTGGCGCAATTTTGTTTTGCTTCAATCGCATTGATACCAAATCGTGCTCATTTTGCGATTTTGACATGGAGGTGGAGGAAAATCATGTTTGGAGCAGCGGAAAATGCACAAATTTTGGTAACTGGCAAGATTAATATGGGTAACCAATTCCTACCGTAACTTACCTTAAACGGAAACAAATTCAGAAACTAGTGCTAGATTCGTGATTAGCGACCCAAATAACCCCCACGAACGAAGTTTGGACGAAATCGGGTATTTTGACCAAGGTGCTTCACTTACTCACGCTTACCATAGCTAATGCTCACCAGTCGGAATTCCAGAAACAAAAGTAAAATTCGTGATCAGCAGTCCAGGTGAGACTCCTAGGCAATTTCTGGATTGAAGGTAGTGGATACTGAAGATTTTCTGACAGCTAGAGTCTGAATGGAGGCATAATACATATTACCAGTAAATCATCAGAGACTGAACCTTTTGCAACACTACCAACACCTAACATGAGGCTCGAGACGTCATGGTCACCCATTTCGCCCAAACCTTGCTAGTGAGACTATTTGAGGCGCTGGTCACGAATATAACACTAGTTTCGTGATTTGCAACGAGTGACGGTATCTAATGGTGGGTTTGGTTGTGTTTGGACTGGTGAGCGTTAGCTATTGTAAGGGCGAGTAAGTGAGGTGCTTGGGTGAAAATAACCGATTTCGTCCAAATTTCGTCTGTGGGGTTCTTTGGGTCGCTGATCACGAATTTAACATTAGTTTTTGAATTTGCGTCCGTTTAAGGTAAGTTACCGGTCTCAAGGGCGAAATGAGCGCTTTGATGTGTAGCGCTTCCTCGTTTTCGCAGGCCTTTTTCAATACCATACAATGTAATTCCGAAATTTTTTCATGTTTGTGGATATCCGATGAGGAGCCCTACGTCCCGTAGAAATTGCATCGCTAGAGCTCACCCTCCTTGTTAGGGCCCTTTCAGACTCTACTGCGGCAGTAAACCAAAGTAGAGCAGTAAAAAGGGGTGTGACGTATCTCCGCAGTAGCTGCGGGCTTTTGAGGCCGTCCATTGGACTGCCGTTAGTCAAAGAAACTGTTTAGTGTATAATTGGCGATATGACTGGCCTTCGCGAAGAAATTAGAAACCAGATACTGCGCTACTCCGCATCTGCCGCGCGTGCCGCTTTTTTTTCTTTTTTTATGTTGCTATGTTTCACCATTACTGCGGCAGCATAGCAATAAAGTCTGAAGGGGCTTTTAGTGGTTACGCTGCTGAGTGACTGTGATTTTCGCGTGGGGACCAGCAAGAAGATCTGACGGTGCTACTACACCGAGCGGGCGTGAAGCCAAATGTGCTACACAAAGGCTCACAGACTTGACCGTTGTCATTTTTTACTGCTGCAGCATTGCAGTCGCACCATCACAGCAAAAGCGTGAACGCGACCGCAGCGCTGCTCGAGAGCACCTGTGTCGCTTCCGCGTTCCTCTGCTGTCCGTAGCCATGACTGCTTTACCGCAACCGTAAAGTGTAAACACTTCTTTAGGCCGCGGGTCAGATCCCTGGCCAACAAAATTTAAATTCTGGTTTCTATGTTTCACAAGGAAACAAACTCAAATTTGGGTCGCCAGACAGTAGACTGTGCGCATTGACTCTGAGAACAAACATTCTTTATGAGATTTTCTACTCGAACATGTTTGTGGCTATGTTTTGAGAACACTCGCAACTTCTTCTCAAGTGCTAAGGGCTTGACCTATCCTTTTTTGGTAACGCCATGAGATTTTGGACCATGTTGAAATGCTCAGCATCTGTAAAGTACCTTCCGTTGGAGTATCCATTAATATGAATAAACCATTGAAAATGCTCTCATCAGCGGCCTGGAGGTTTCTATTACTCGTTTACCAAAGTGATTCGTAGCTCGAACGGGCATTATGGTGAGACAGCATTTCGGCACAGAACGTTTCTCCGCTCAAAGACTAAGTTTAAAAGACAGACAAGCGCCTATAAGTAACAAATGTTTTTCAAATTGGCACCACATACTAAACGTGAGTCTCTTTCAAGGGAGAAGAACATAACTTCCCAAAGCGTCACACCTTTCTTGCTTTCGCGGCTCAATCAACTCACATCTGGCGAATCACTAAGAATAAGTGAGATTTTATTAGAGCAAATTTTCAAACTTCTATCTTTGAGTATGCCCTTTGACAGATGTCGGATTACTAGAGAATAACGCTCGTATTGGCGGTCGGCTAGCCAAACAGCTCTCAGAAGCGGCGAGTTCATCTAAAGTGGTCAGCAGCAAATCTGCGCCGAAAGATGGATCAACGACGTGCGAGCGCCCGAAAATTGTGTAGTGATAAGACGTGTAGTTTTTGTAAAACAAATTATCAGAACTGGTTAAATAAAAATAAGCGAAATCTTATGAAATGTCTGACGCAGGTCGTTGTCGGCGCTACCATTGTCGATGTCGAGGCGATCACGAATCAGGATGTGAAGGTTAGTCACATTAGTATGCTTTAAAATGGTTGTTATTCGCATATTCTATCTTGTGTAGCCAAACATTTATATGGTAACTGGATTCAACTGACAACGCAAGGATTGGTGGGGTAGCTTTCGCGTACAAGCATATGTTCCCATGGTCTAGTTGAGAATGGAAGCCTTTTAGTAGCCGTTTTGCAGACGATTCAAAAGCAATGTAGATCGATGGGGAAGTAAGAAAGGATTGAGCCATGTGCCGCACTTTGCTTCCTTTATTCCTCTATTATGTGTACAATGTAATTTGATCTTATGGTGAGAAACAGTCTCCAAATCTGGTTGTCTTGTTCGTACAAAAAAGGTTTTCTTCGCAGTCGAACGAAGCACTTATGTCCAGTGGTCTTCACTATGATGATGAATTACATTTTTTTCGGTCGCAGCGGTGAAATAATACAATAGGTACTTATTCTGTGATGTTTGCTACCTGTTCCTCAGCAACGATAGGTCCTTGCGAGGGTCCTGACTTCTTTTAGACCGATTTTAGCTTCGAGCCAACGCGTTCCAGTAGACGGGTACGGTAATCTAGCTGAAGATAGGAGCGCTACAGTTTCTGTGCGAATCGGGCATACGCTACTGGTGTGGAGAGACGTCAACCACTCTCCTTTCGAGAGCTGCTTGAAGTCTTCGCAGTTGGCCCCGGTTGCATCCGTTAGGACCTACAGTACTGGACATGCCCGATCGCCCATGCGGCGGCCCGGGGCGCTTCAGAGCGCCGCAAAGCGCCGCTCCTAAATAACTCCCTTAAAACTCATTAATTTGGAGAGTTGAATACATCATCGTGTTCAGCGAGTCAAGCTCTATCGATTGATATGCATAGGTCCTGTGAAAAAGTTTAATAGAGCGTGAAAATCGGAAAAGAAAAAAATTATCATCAGAGCACGTATGCTGGGGTGGACGAGTTTCCCGCTGGACAATATTCTCCATAATCTCCAGCAATGTTAGGTGATTTTCGACCAGCTATGAGCTGTTCTTCGAAAGGAGGGATAGGTAATTGGCTCACCACCTGAAATCATCTCCAGTGGATATCGAGGTCGCAAGGAATTTAGGCGGATTTACGGGGATTAGGCGGATTAACGGGGATTAGGGCGGATTTAGGTGGATTTGAGGTTTATTTTGCGAGACCAAGGTGCTGTTTCGGCTAAAATGACTCTCGGACGCTTAGACTTGTCTTGGAACCTACAGAAGTCGCAACGGAAATTGGCGGATTAACGGGGATTAGGGCGGATTTAGGTGGATTTGAGGGTTTTTTGACCGCCGCTGTACTCCGGCTGTCTATTTGCTTATTTATTTATTTATTCATTTATTGGTTTATTTATTTATTTATTTATTTATTCATTTATTGGTTTATTTATTTATTTATTTATTTATTTATTTATTCCAAAAACTCTTCTTCTTCCAAAAACTCGGCCAAAGTAGGCACGTGAGGTTACTTTGTTGAGTTGTAACTTTGTGGAAACTCAATACTTTTCTAAAAATATACGTACATTTGAGCTCAGCAGCTTGAGATCTATCGTTTGGTATATAAATTATCTACATCTGAAAATTTTTTCAAAATATCGAATTTTTCTGTCACCATTTGTGAAATCGCATATATTGCTATGTTCAGGGCAGAATATCTGCCCAATTTTTCGTAGAAATACGCGGTTTTTGCTTTTATACTACGCAACTGCTGTTGAAAAATGCGAATTGATGAGAAAACCCTCTTCAAATGTTTCCGTTTTTCTGAAAATCGAAGCTAAAAAATGGAATTTTCAATTTTTACAATTTTCAAAAAGTGGTTAAAAAGCTTCAAATTCATCCTTGTATGGTGCGTTAGGTATCAAATTAATGGAAATGATGCGCTGAGTACGAATCTGTCAAAAATTTCCATCCATCGATTGCACCGTATACATCGATTTCCTCGTTGTTGACAGGTCAGCCAGAGAGTGCGTTCTCCGACGCCCCGCCCCTCGCCCCTCCTCCTCGTGACGTCATCCCTGAAAAACAGCCGCAAGACCTATGAATTCATGAAAACTAATCCGGTTGAAATCTACTGAAAAACTCAACAAAAAGAGGTCAAATACATGTATATTTTTACAAATAATTGAGTTTCAACAAAATAATTCAAAAAAGGCGCTTTTGAACCCTCCTAAGCACTGTGGGCAGTCCTTTGACAACATTTTAAAGTTTTTTGTCAAATTTGAGTACTCTGCATCATTTCCGTTCGTTTGATACCTAACACACCATTCTCGAGGAAATTTTGAAGCTTTTCGAATATTTTCACAAAATGAAAATTTTCATTTTTTAACTTCGCTTTTCAAGAAAATGCGATTAGTACAGAAGGATTTGTTTTATTTTCAACATTTTATGTCACTAACCACGTAGCACAATAGAAAAAGCAGCGTCTCAGTTTGAAAAATTTGGCAGATATTCTGGCCTGAACATGGTGATCCATGCAATTTCACAAAACGCACGTAATTTCCTCCAACTTTGGCGGGCTGTAGCTCAAAGGCTAAACGAGATCATACTAGCACATTCAAGGATCCTCTAAGAGACCTAGTCCACTTTGAGAAACATATGACACGGCAGGCTCAGAGAGCTTCCGTAACTTTTTATAAGCTGTTGGCCCCGAGCCAAATTTTTCGCTGAAACGTTTGACAGCGATTTTCTCCTTTCGTTGGTGCTCTTTTGAACTGCTATTTCTACATTTTAATGTACTCAGCTAGTGCTTTCGAACGATGTAGATTTCAACCGGATTAGTTTTCATGAATTCATAGGTCTTGCGGCTGTTTTTCAGGGATGACGTCACGAGGAGGAGGGGCGAGGGGCGGGGCGTCGGAGAACGCACTCTCTGGCTGACCTGTCAACAACGAGGAAATCGATGTATACGGTGCAATCGATGGATGGAAATTTTTGACAGATTCGTACTCAGCGCATCATTTCCATTAATTTGATACCTAACGCACCATACAAGGATGAATTTGAAGCTTTTTAACCACTTTTTGAAAATTGTAAAAATTGAAAATTCCATTTTTTAGCTTCGATTTTCAGAAAAACGGAAACATTTGAAGAGGGTTTTCTCATCAATTCGCATTTTTCAACAGCAGTTGCGTAGTATAAAAGCAAAAACCGCGTATTTCTACGAAAAATTGGGCAGATATTCTGCCCTGAACATAGCAATATATGCGATTTCACAAATGGTGACAGAAAAATTCGATATTTTGAAAAAATTTTCAGATGTAGATAATTTATATACCAAACGATAGATCTCAAGCTGCTGAGCTCAAATGTACGTATATTTTTACAAAGTATTGAGTTTCCACAAAGTTACAACTCAACAAAGTAACCTCACGTGCCTACTTTGGCCGAGTTTTTGGAAGAAGAAGAGTTTTTGGAATAAATAAATAAATAAATAAATAAATAAATAAACCAATAAATGAATAAATAAATAAATAAATAAATAAACCAATAAATGAATAAATAAATAAATAAGCAAATAGACAGCCGGAGTACAGCGGCGGTCAAAAAACCCTCAAATCCACCTAAATCCGCCCTAATCCCCGTTAATCCGCCAATTTCCGTTGCGACTTCTGTAGGTTCCAAGACAAGTCTAAGCGTCCGAGAGTCATTTTAGCCGAAACAGCACCTTGGTCTCGCAAAATAAACCTCAAATCCACCTAAATCCGCCCTAATCCCCGTTAATCCGCCTAATCCCCGTAAATCCGCCTAAATTCCTTGCGACCTCGATATCCACTGGAGATGATTTCAGGTGGTGAGCCAATTACCTATCCCTCCTTTCGAAGAACAGCTCATAGCTGGTCGAAAATCACCTAACATTGCTGGAGATTATGGAGAATATTGTCCAGCGGGAAACTCGTCCACCCCAGCATACGTGCTCTGATGATAATTTTTTTCTTTTCCGATTTTCACGCTCTATTAAACTTTTTCACAGGACCTATGCATATCAATCGATAGAGCTTGACTCGCTGAACACGATGATGTATTCAACTCTCCAAATTAATGAGTTTTAAGGGAGTTATTTAGGAGCGGCGCTTTGCGGCGCTCTGAAGCGCCCCGGGCCGCCGCATGGGCGATCGGGCATGTCCAGTACTGTACGTTACCCACGCGTATGAGGCTTTTGCAGGCGCTGTGGGATTAAAAATATTAGCTCGCAGTGTATGGTCCCTAACGCTTTCGATCACACTACTCACGGAGCTGAACAGTCCAATCTGAAGTGAAATACTGGGTGTTCAATATCTCTGTACTCTTGCGGCCTAATGAGGATGGCAAAAGCGAAAGCCTCGTTTTTCAGGGTTCACATTTGTAGCACTTCTCTGTTATGCAGTCGCTCAGTGACTCTAGGAGACTCTCATCTGACGGTAACTCTCTCGCACTCCCAACCCCTCGTCGAGGTGATTGATCTCTAGCCGATTGGCTGATACAGTGGTCGCGCTCTCTTATGGCGATAGAAATTGTACTTAAACGTGGGATCCCTCGAAATAGCGCCGATGTTGTGATGCGTGGTCCACAACTGATATTTCCATATACAGTAGTTCGCGAAAAGATATGTCACCTTGCATTTTTGGGTACAGATCGGTGAAACCAAAAGGAATTTTATTCCAGTTGACAGTTTTAATAACTCTTATTGAAAATACACTAATATGTGCCCTTTTTGGAAATTCTAGATTTTCTTTAAAAATTTTAAAACTTATTTTCATATGCATTTTCAAACGAATATATCTTAGGAACCACTGAGCTTCTGCTTGTCCTATAGTGATATTCTGATAGAGCATGATTATCTTGTTCTTATAGGCTATGAGTTTCAGTTTCAAGACATAAGTAAACCATAGAATTTTTTGTGTGAATTTTTTCATGGTCAAAAAACGGTGAAATCATGGGACAATCCTTCATATAAAATTCCATATATGAGTAACCAGCGAATGAAATAACACCAAACTAAGATATGTGATAGGATAAGATTTTCTCTTTCCCACGCATATCCAACTCTGGAGAATGGCCGTCTGATTACTGAGAAAATAGCTAATAAAATTGCATTTACACAAGCGGCCGTTCTACGAATACCCGGTTGTCATTCGATACCACATTTATCTAGCGCATAGTAGTAGTTTGCTACCTGTTAAGTACTTAACAAGCAATAAGTCTACTATGCACTAGAGGAATCTGGAGTCGAATGCCCTCCGAGTGTTCGTAAAACGGCCGCTTGTGTAAATGCAACTTCATTAGCTATTTTCTCTGTAACCAGACGGCTATTCTCCAAAGTTAGATATGCATGGGAAAGAGAAAATATTATGCTATCACATATCTTAGTTTGATGGTATTTCATTACCTGGTTACTGATATATGTAATTTTATATGAGATTTTCCTATGATTTCACCATTTTTTAACCATGAAAAAATTCACACAAAAAATTCTATAGTTTATTAATGTCTTGGAACAAAAATTCATAGCCTATAAGAACAAGCTAATCATGCTCTATCAGAATATCACTACAGGACAAGCAGAAGCTCAGTGGTTCCTAAGATACATTCGTTTAAAAATGCATATGAAATTGAGTTTAACATTTAAAAAAAAATCTAGAATTTCCAACAAGGGCACATATTAATGTATTTTCTATGATAGTTATTAGAACTGTCAACTGGAATCAAATTCCTTTTGGTTTCACCGATCTGTACCTAAAAATGCAGGGTGACAAATCTTTTCGCGAACTACTGTACATATATCATGGAAAATGTGGCCTGTGATCGCCTGTACATATATTTGCGATATCGTAAAGATTCTGCCATCACACCGTCCCACAGTGACAGAGAATCATCGCAGTTTCTACCATAAGTGTTCTCATGAAGTTCAGATGATCTGAAAAAGAGTCACATAATGCCAACAAATTGTAGAATGATGGCGGGTCTTACGTCGGTGAAATTCGACAACGATGCGGCGGAGTTGGAAGAAACCACGCTGATGCTCTGACAAGGTACAACCTACGTACTCTTATTCGTGCAGTCACGCAATAGAAATTGTCTTCAATATCTTAAAGAGAAATGTAATCCCAAAAAGTCAGCGAACATCAGCTATCAATCTAGCAGGCATGAAAAGTCATTGAGAATTGCAGGCTCGGCTGTAATGTGTCATTCATTTCGGCAATCGGAGGTGATCAGGAAGGGAAATATTTCCTCGAAGCATGCCCTCATATAGTAAGTTTAGAATATTCATGTGACTTATAGCGAGATTTATTTGGTGAAGTTGAAATGTAGTTTTCCTAAAAACGATTTAAATTGACTTATGCTTCAGGATAACTCTGAAATTTTGGTGTGCCATGATCTACAAACTGCAAAATATTTCTCAATCAACGTTGGAGGAGAAGTGCGCTTCGGTATCAGCGCGATTGGCAACATCGTAGACCGAATCACTCCTGAGTTGGTAAGTCAGAACCCTTCCCTTCCCATCAATTTTTCCTCTTTTCTGTTTACCTTCTTCCTTCTTTCTTCGCGGGGTAGATTGAGAGTTTAGACTCTGGAACATGTGACTTAGCATTTTCTGGCGGAGTAGAAAGGCATCATATTTGTGGAACGGGAAAGAATGTGCTTTCTGGTATGCCCTTAACTAAGAGAGTGTTCTCGTACAGATATCGTCTCGCGAGGAACTCATTTCATCTGCCGACTACGTCCTGTTCGACTCAAATATTGCAACTCGATCCATCAACAGAATCGTGGAGCTGACGAAGTTCTACCGGAAAAAAGGTTGCTCTCAACAAAACACAGTAATACAAGTATATTAAATTACACGTTAAAACTAGAAAATGCCTCCACCTTAACTCAATACCAAATCCAGCTTCTTGTCTAAAGCCGTTGTTTTAGATGAGTTTTAGAAGTAAAGGCATCCTGGCTTAGGGAATGTGCAAGGGGAGTGTAATTGACCGGCTATTGGAGAGGCACTAGTCGAGGGTTAGAATTTCTCCTGAGCCGCGGTTTTGTGGGAAGGCAATCACCATAATTGCAACAGCTACTCCCAGTATGCTTAGCGGTAACCCGCAAAAACGCGGTAATAAAACTGAAATTCTCTCAACGTACTCTCTTAATTGTGATTATAAAGTGATGTGCGCTTCTAATGGAATTTTGTTGAGAATCGTTCCGGGTGTATGTTGAAGGTGATCTAGTGTACTGGAAGAAGGGAGAAAAGAGTCACTCCAAGAGGTCAGAATGTTCTCTGTTCGATGTGGCAGTATTCAGTTTTGTCGTTCTGTTGAAAACTTGTCTCGTTCAATATTCACTTTTGCAGACGCTTTGAAACTTGAGTAAAAGACGGTTAATTCTGACAGAAAAGTGGGTTCCTTTTTGAATAATGTGCAATGTCATGTGGCATAACACTTACCAAATTTGTAAAATGATAATCCAACAAAAATAGAAAAGGTTATCAGTGTTACACAATGTAGCATGTTCAGCATGGTTCGAACCGACTGATATCGCGAAGATGTGCAAGATCTTCGATTGTAGCCGAATGGACGACATTACGTTCGTATCTCCGAACGCAAATGAGTTTCGAGAGATGGTGAAAAGGGCGGGATTCGATCTCGAGCGTAGGTCTTCACTTCTTCTGATGGTAGATTATGCTACAGTACCGAATACAGCGCCATGATAAAACGGCGGAAACTGACTATTTTGGCGCCGAGAAGTGCCGTTTCGTGGGGCACTTCATTTTTATTTTAAGCAGCATGTCCAAAGAGGGTCTCCCACTCCGAGCTAGCCCAAGTGAGGGGCTAAGCCTCGTCGAGCTATTGTGCAGTAAAAAAAGGACCGAAGAGTAATGAACCGAATGTCGAGGGTTTATTGCAGAAATCGTTTGAAAATAAATTAAAATTGGGAATATTGTATGCAAAAGATAGAGCTCGACATGCAGAGAATATGTATTTGTGCGCATTGGGGCTTGTGAGAGGCTGCTCATTGTTCTCAAAACCATATTTTCACAAATATGGCAGCGTTTTCGCCGCTTTTTTTGGACGAGCGTGAGGTGTGTGAACAACTGAGGAATAATGAGTCACAGCCTAGATGCTTCACTTGAAATGATCCTTATAGCTACTGTTTTAACCTCACCTCTTCACGTTTGTGATTTCGTCTGCGCCAATCCGCAGCTCATGTACAACCTGGACATGCTTATCGTAACTCTTGCAGCCCAAGGAACAGCGATAATTTCAAGGTGAGATTGGCAATCGACTTTATCTGGAGTTGACGATTAAACAATCGTCCACCCGTTATATAATAAATTACTACTGCTATGTCCGCAAGCTTTCTCGTTTTCGGATCTCGGCGTCGGTGTAATTAATTTATAGTATTAGTTTCTTTCGCCCCATGAGAGTCGAGGGTAGGGCCACAACGTTAGGCCGTTAGGTGAAGATTATAGACCTAACATACACCTACTGCTATATATTTTTCATCAAAGCTATTTATCGACGTGATAACGTGACAGACGTGGTGCTGTGGTGATAGTCAGGTGGTCTCCCTAATACCTCTACCCAATGGCGATTTAAAGCATGTTGGATAATGCCAGGTGAGGTAAAGTTACGAGGGCTTTGTAACCGTTCTCTTAGGGAAGTTTTGCGCAACATGACACGGAAATTAATAACATCCGATGAAAGGCATGGAGCATCATCGATGTACACTGCACGCTGTTCATTTTGCTGTAATGTAGGGCGCCTAATATTCATTTAAAGAGTTAAAGCGTACTTGTGGAGTAAGCACAACTATATCTCCACTTTTGGTCCCTTTCCAATGAATGACGTTTTTTGGCATATTATTTGAGCTAAGCAATTGCACACCCGCCTTTGATTAGCGTAAACACATGTCAGCATATTTCGTTGATATGATCACACCTTTTATCTGATCTATGGAAAGCAAGCAAACGTTCCGCTCTGCAAGAATATTTCGTAGAACAGCGCCACACTACTTATCAAGCACACTTTGCACGGAAACGTGAAAATCTGAGTGGGTAGCAGCAGTGTAACTTATCAATCTGTGTCCAGTGAAAATGTTCATGGTTTTGTTCCAGGTTTGTGTTTTTTTACTCCGAAGGCAAATTTAGTAAAGGTAAAGGTAGAATGGCCCGCGCTTATCAGTCCTCTAAAGACGCATCAGGCCTTCATCTTCTGTTCAGAGTCATGGCGACTGCTTATTTAGTCCATGCTGTACTATGACTTGTGAGGTCTAGCGGTTCATTCAACGTTTTCAGACAAGTTCGGTACAATTTTTCTTGACCTCCAAACGATGGTTGGTAGGCTAGCTTGGGCGAGGATCAATCGCTCGAGCGTACGGTAAAAAATGCACCCCTTACCAGTGGACCACGCTTACGCAAATTAGTAATGTAGAAAATTGTTTCACGTTTGGTCCAAGTAGGACAGCACTATGCATACACCTCCCCCCTCCACCACTATGCACATCAACTGTACAAAGCGCAACCACGCTGAGCGAGAAATATTAGTTTTTATGGTGCTGAAAGATTTAAGTGGGACAAATGCTTATCTTTTTACTGTTCGTAACTCGCTAATCATGGTGTTGAGTGGTGTATATGAAAATTATATACATGTGTGCAAACAGTTGATGAAATTTAGTTTTTTCTGATTTGAGCTATTTTTGCTTAAAAGTGTACAGTGGCATATTTTTTTGAGCGCTACAAAGAAATACGACGGAATGAACATCGTTCTGACTCAAAAAATCTGAGGATATTCGTAATCAGCTGTGACTTTTTCAGAGACAAAAACGGAAGTCTTCGTTCATCATCGCTTCCACCACCTCTGACAAGCGAAAAAGTGCTGTCAGTTTCAGGAGCAGGGGACAGGTGCTTCTTGCGTTTATTTCTCACCTTATTTTCTATTTATATATTGTAATGTGCTGCTCTTACAGCTTAAACAGCGGCATCCTTGCCGCACTGGCGTACCGATTGCCGCTAGAAAAGTGCCTCCAGGTTGGACAGCGATGTGCCGCATTAACCCTTCAAACTGTTGAAGCGGTGTCGCCGCAGATTTCGCCAGAGTTGCTGCGTATTTGAATTGGCCGAATTCAAGAGCAGCGCCCTTAAATAGTAGTAGGAGTAGCTCAATGGATCATTTGATTCAACTTTCTTTGTAAAATATTTGTATAAATGTTTTGAACTTCGATGCCTTGAAGGACACTTATATAGACACTCTGCAGTAAAACTAGGATTTTCAACAAATTACACATTTTGGAGTGAATCTTTAGCCACATCACTTGAAAGTTCCAAAACTTTCGACCCTCAACGGTATCAAGGACCACGGAAGTGGCATTTATTAGTCACCCACGTAGCATCGTTAGGAAGGGTGTAAATAGACAAATCACCTTCATTAATTTCTATTGTCAATGTCGACCCCAAAGCCGCACCTTGAGCCCTAGTCCTTAACGGGTGGCGATTCACTCCTATAGCAATTCCAACCGTTCCCCAAGTGAGCTCTGTATTCGGAGAGGACACTTCATCCTTCAGTACAGTCGAGCTCTGACTATCTCATATTGAAGAACCGGAAACAGCATTTGAAGACAAGCCTTAGTTAGTGTACTATCCAACAGGTGAAATTTTGCCGTTCTCGAAGCTTTCGAAGCGGATCAAGAAACGAGCAGTCCAACGGTGATACTGTGATGTACCAACCCTACAGTTAACAGTTGACTCCACGACTTTGTTACAGAGAAATATTGAGAAGGCCGCTCCAGGACGTACTGACGAGCAGCACGTTGTTCGACAAGGTCTCTATTGGTCAGTCTCCCTTTCTTCGCTCCCTCGTAAGGAATTTAGTTAATGTGAGAGGTGGAACCCATGCGACTGATCACACTGTGTTGTTTGGCTGGCTCTAGCGAAAGCGATTTTACAGTCGCGAAATCAGAATTATACGCCCAGAACGTCCTCTTGTGCTGTTCTTGGCATATGAGGGGGGGGAGGGGGATTGTAGTACAAGCTGCTCCCCAAAGAGCACATAGACTCTCCTGTTGTTTATCCAATCCGATTTCGAAACTCGCGGAAGCTCTTAGAGAAAAATGGCCGAGAGTGCATCCCATGCACACGCTGTGTGATGTCGTCGAACCCTATGTCATTAAAGAGACCGGTAAAAGTGAAGGAACGGGGCTGGCACATGATTTCGCAATCATCCTGTTAGCCTTGAATGTGTTTTAAAACCATCAACTGTGTTCCTCCTGTCTGGCTTTTAAGTTGAGATTAAGCTGAGAAAAAATCACTAAAGTTGAAGGCGTCATAGAGGTGATCAACGACTTCATCGGCTGAGGGCATCCGTTTGCTTGTCTCCTTTCCATTATTCCTGCTTTGGTCCACGGATTATTACTCGATAAATGTTTTGGGATCGCTGTGCACCCTCAGTCAAGTGATAAAAGGTGTGGAACCGTCTAGGTAAACAGTTCAGCGGAAATCGGCACATGTGTCACTACATGCACCTTCGATAAGACTAAAGCAGTATATAAAGCACAAGGGCTACTCGCTAGCTACCGAAGGTCTCAATATTCAATGTCGCTTCTGCACACCGTCGTTTTTCTCATCGGAATCGTGAGCGTCGTGACGGCATCGTTGCACTGCTATGCAGGTACATTTGTCTTCCACTTGGATCGACTTGTTCCATGCTAAAATTGTACTAAATGTGCTGGGCTATTTTCTAGCATCAATAAAAATCCGCCTTCAATACCTGTATTTCGTCACATATGCTTGCAATTAGGCCCGCGTGGAGCAGTGGTAAGAGGCGCTGCTGACACCTGTACGGTCGCGCGATCGATTCCGGAAAGCCTACCATCTCTCGGGTAAATTGGTGCCAGGCTTGTCTGTTTAAAGATGCTGACTTTGAATCGCGGCAGGTCATTGGGCCGAATACGCATTCACTAGGCCTCTAAGATTTGAACGGAGGCGACGTCGGGTCCCCAGGGGACTGATAAACGACGACACCTTTATTTTGCTTTGTTTTGCTTACAGGAGCCGTGTCGGAAGAAAAACTTGAGCTGTGAAGCATTGTTGAAAATGCGTCGGAATAGTAGATACCTGCGAAAGTTGACTTTTGAGAAGTGTGAGAATGAGGATGAAGAGCATCTGTTTCTAGTTAAGAATTGCCTTCGAAGACTTACCTCACACATCGATTCCATTAAATAAGATAAAAAATTGTAGGCACAACTGCACTGGGCGGTGCTCCGCCAACCACAGTAACATGCCCTGGTACCACTACGTTTTGCAAGAAGTAAGTATATCGCTCAAAGCGCTCTGTCAAACATGCCGTAAACGATAGTTTTTAGAACAATTTCGATAGATGGCAAAACGGCTACCTACCACTGCGACAACGAACTACATTGCACGGTAATCGAACTTCTCACATTCCGCCTTATATTCAAGTTCTAATAAGTTTAATGAATAATTCTTAATGACACTCCGATTTTTAGAAGACCCAATGCTTCGTCGCCTCAGATAGCCGGCAAATGTGCTGCTGCAAAGGCAGTTATTGCAACTCGACTTCAAAAACATCTATTGCGTTTGGTTTGCTAACAGTCATAATGACAAGGGTGCTGTCGTTTTAATTTTTGATACCTAATTTGCTGTACAGTTCACTTAAAACAACGTTTATTCGTTTTTGATACGTTGTGTTGTTATTTATACGTATCATGTTGAAATGAATCCTCATCGATCTTCACAATTACCCACACATCTGCGACATCAGAAGTGCAGCGAGATGGAACATCTATGACATGTGTGGTGCATCTGCTTGAGCACAACTTGACAAAAAATCCTTCTAGAAATCCTTCAGCAAGCGCACAATGTGTGAAAATACACTCCGAAGGCGAACGCCAACGAATGATTTCAATACTAAATTTTACACACTTTCGTTGTTACTCGATAAAGTCAAAAAAGACAACAGGGAAGTTTTCCACAGTCCTTTCAGTTTCTCACAACTGCTTTTATGTTTCTGTTATTATTATTTCTACTATTTATGTCCAACAGTCACACGGTACGTATTTAAATATTTTCTATTCCGTTTAAATTCTGTTAAATCAGGAAGAACTAAAACGAAATGAATAAATTATTGTAACAATTTAACAGTGATGTTTCAAAATTGCAAAACTCCTGATTCTTGGAGCAGCTTAAACTTAAATTGATTGTCTAGGTTAGTCATTACCACCAGTAATTTCTCACTAACGATTACCGTCACTTACGCAACGTACGAGTGAATCATTTGAGGATTTATTAACACTTCTCCAATGAAAAGGTAAAAGGTAAGGAATCGACGTTGACCGGTCCCTGAAGGAAGCGCGGCCGCATTCGTGTTTGACTCAGAATCGTAGAGGCATGGTGAATGCGTATTTTGCCCATACAATGACTTGCAGAGGCCCGCCGCTATGCCATATCAGTATCTTTCCTTTCCCAGACACGATTGATAACTATTAACCCAACGCCGGAGAGACGGAAGGCTTGGCTAGCCAAGGCCTAGATCGATCGCTCAACCGTGCAGGTGTCAGTTGCGCCTCTTACCACTGCACCACGAGGGCGCTATAATCTAATAGATTCCAGGAAAATATAGTAATCATAGTTTCCTGGAGTATATTCCAGGAAAAAATACAGGTAGATCGATGCAGCGATAATTGCACTCCATTAACATTTATTTTTTGACATTCATCGACGACAGTTTTGTCCAAATGGGAAAACAAAGAATATGGTCATTCCGCTGCTGTAAATGTGAGCCTCCCACCTTTTGAAAGAATTTTTCATTCAGCTGAGATCTATAGGTAAACCGGACAGAGCTAATTTTAAGGCACGTCAGAACGCGAGATCTAGCCATCCATGAACACGAGAAACGAGATAACTGAGTAATTTTCCGGAAACCTCTGACGAGGGAAGTCAGTCAGCGTGCTCCGAAGATTCTCAACAAGACCTATATGTTTTTGTAGAGCTTCGAATGGCGATTACAATGATATAGTTTGTTTTTGCTAAATAGCAATGGGCAGTCCAAAAAAAGGTCGAAAAATCTTGACCACAAACTAGTGGCGAGAAAGTAGTGCCGAGAGGGTTCTAGGTGTTAACCTCCAGAAGTTGTCTCATGGTGGCTCAGTCGGTAGCATGTATGGCTCACGACCTGGTGGCAGGGTTGAGCATGGGTTGCGATCTGTGCTCAAAAAATACGACCCCCCCCCCTTCTGGAGAGAAGCAGTTACGACCCCCCCCCACCCTTCAAAAACTGCTGCAGGCGAATATAACAGGTGAATGGAGCACGACGACATCCACAGAAGGGCGTTCACAGATGTATACAGAATTAAGATGCAAAAAATCGAAAAAAAAATTTATTGATCATTCGAGTATAAAAAATTTCGGATCAGCCGCACACAAATGGAGGACAAAAAAGGCTTGTGCGCGGAGAAATGTATACGGATAGCAAGTGTAGTGATGTAGTTAAGAATTTTATAAATCTGAAGATAATGGAGTAAAAAAATGGAATTTCCTGAACTAAAAAATTGTTTCAGATTCAGACGGACGCATATGGCCTCGCAAAGTTTTCACATCGTCTCAGCAAAATTTTTAAAAGTAGCCTAGTCATTCTGTTTTCGGTTTACGAGTGCTCAAATAATTGCTTTCTGCTTTCAGATGATCACATTGCGACAGCATGTGCGGCTGGACCGGTGCCGAGCGAAACAGGAATCTTTTCCAGAGAACAATGAGTAGTAGTAGTAGAAGCTAGTTCACGTAGCTGTGAATAAAGAAGTTCGCCTGACTTGCTGTTTTCGAGATTTGAAATAAATAAATTCAAAACCGTTTTGTAGCAATGAAGAAGAACAGTGCTTGATGAGTGTTGTTTCTTTTTTCGAGAGCTAGGAAAGTATGTGTAACAGCTATTTTTTAATTTTTAATTTTTTATTTTTATTATTTATTTTACTTATTCATTAATTTTTATTTTGTTATTTTTTATTTTTATTTATGTTATTTTTTACATTTTAGAGTCGAAAAATTACCGAAAACAATGAGGTTAAAATGAACCATCGACCATAGCCAACACTGAGTAAAAGGATCGCACCCCCCCCCCCTGCGCGCGTAGGAGATTTGCTCTTACTGGAGTTTTATATTTTTTCTAGATAGCATTTTTCCTCTCATTTTCAACGCGGTCATGGCATCTTTTCAACTTTGATTTTGAACGGAGATATGAATTTTTGAATGATCACCTTCATTTCTGAGATGACCAGTAGGAGTTGCGACTTTCTGAGTGTTTTCAATCAAAAAATCATATCTTTGTTAAAACTCAAAACTGGAAAAGTGCCATGACCAATTCTAAAACCACATGAAATACTCTATGAAACAAAAATAGAAATTCTTCTAGACACGAAATCCCCTAGGCGCGGGGGGGGGGGGGAGGGAGTGCGATCTTTCTGCGATTTTAAGCCCAAATCGCAGAAAGATCGCACCCCCCCCCCCTGCGCGCCTAGGGGATTTCGTGTTTGGAACAACTTTTATTTTTGTTTCATAGAAAATTCATAGAAAAGACATACTTTCCTAGCTCTCGAAAAAAGAAACAACACTCATCAAGCACTGTTCTTCTTCAATGCTACAAAACGGTTTTGAATTTATTTATTTCAAAGCTCGAAAACAGCAAGTCAGGCGAACTTCTTTATTCACAGCTACGTGAACTAGCTTCTACTACTGCTACTCATTGTTCTCTGGAAAAGATTCCTGTTTCGCTCGGCACCGGTCCAGCAGCACATGCTGTCGCAATGTGATCATCTGAAAGCAGAAAGCAATTATTTGAGCACTCGTAAACCGAAAACAGAATGAGTAGGCTACTTCTAAAAAATTTGCTAAAACGATGTGAAAACTTTGCGAGGCCATATGCGTCCGTCTGAATCTGAAACATGCTAACTGATAACAATATGATTCCGCACATTTCCTTAAGGCATCTGCTCGTAATTTCTAGCCCATCACAAAATGTACGACCCCCCCTGCGATCATCGCACCCCACGCTCAACCCTGCCTGGTGGTTAGGGAATCGGTCCGTCCGCGAGTCTTTTCCTTTGCCTTCATACACTAGACACCAAATTAGGCTCCTTTTGCAATTTTGTCACAGTTGCTGGATAGAAACGCGTTCGGGAGGAGTATGACCAGCAGAGTACGCACGAAGGAGAAAATCAACTAGCACTTGTGAATGTGACCCACATTTACCGTAATCAACCCAAATCAACCCCAAATTCAGAAACAAATGTCAGATTCGTGATCAGCGCCCCGAATAACCCCCGTAGACAAAGTTTGGGGTAAATCGGTGAATTCGAACCAAACAGCCATACTAGTGTCGAGTGAGTAGTTGTATGAAGATCAAATTGCTGAGAATATTCCTTATTCTGTTGTTCCACTTTTCGGACCTTCTAAATAACAGGGACTTCATTTCTGATAAGCTTCTTCTCATATTCATCAGGGAAAATCACTTGGGCTGCTGACAAATCCACTATTCACAAATCTAATGTCAACTTTTCCCATTGTGTCTAACATGCGCTTGCTAGGGTCCGTTCTAACAAAGTAAGGTGATTGGATCAAAATCACCGATTTAGCCCAAACTTTGACTACGGGGGTTATTCGGGGCGCTGATCACGAAGCTGACATTTGTTTTTGAATTTGGGTCGATTCTTGTGGTTCCTCTGGTGGCTGCGATCTAGAAGCCCGTTTGCCACTGGTCAGTGGTCAAGATTTTTCGTTTTTTGGACCGCCCTTGCTATCTAGCAAAAACAAACTATACCGTTGTAATTGCCACTCGAAGCTCTACAGAACCACATAGGTCTCGTTGAGAATCTCCGGAGCACGCTGACTGACTTCCCTTGTGAGATAAGCGACGATGCAAAATAGAGCGTATCTATATTTGCGTTTCATTCCCAGTCGATTTTAGCATTATTTTTTGGAGCATTCAGCGCACTACAAGATCTCGGAAGAGGTGCTGAGGATGAACCAATATGAGTGCAAAGTGAAAGAGGGGAATGTGGATGTGAATACTTTCTGACCTTGCTGTTTCAGGTAACGCCAATTGGGTACAGTCAATGTAGGGACTGTAGGGACTCGAGTAATAATAAACAAATGTTCTCTAGGCTTTTCGTCCATATTGACAGGCACAGCATTCGGGCTCCGGCTTCGCTTGCTGGGTAGCTTCTAGAACCTTGGACAGTGACGGTCGTATTATTTAAATAATGGCGACAATTTTCGCGGAAGCGTTATAGTCAACTAGCACATTAATAAAACTAGTTTGGAGTGACCAGATCTAAACTTGATTCGAACTGAAAAGTCTAGGCTGCTTTTGGTTTGGATGTGGTTAAGCTAGATGCACGATTGCCTGAGAGACCAGAGCTTTCAGGACATTCAAACGTTATAAACAAAAAAAAACTGTTAGCTCGGCACTATTTATAATACATAATATAAGACAACTTATAATATATATCGAAGAGAACAAAAAACATGAAAAACGAAGAACAGAGAATGTTCTATGTTCAAGTCATCGCAAATTTTATGATCGACAACTTACAATAATGAGAAGTGCAATAAGCGAGATAGTAAATGGAAAAGTCGAAGAGGCGCCGTTGTTGCAGTAGCTTTGTTCGCAGCAGCACATTTGCCTTCCGTCATCTGCGGTGAAGCAACCACTCTCCTAAAATCGACCCAATTGCGAATGAGTCGAGTAGAAGTGAAAACGACAAAAAAGGGGCAGTTTATAAATAAATAAATCTCAAGCAAGGGGCAAAATTTATGTTACCATCTGCTGCTTTCCTTGAGGGCATAATCTTAGTTCTGCAGTTTCTACCTTACCTAGTGTATCTTTCCCTGGTGCTCGAACATTCCTTCTGTCTCCTCTTCGAAAAGTGGTGAGTTATATGCTGTCTCGGACAACGATTATCGAGTGATGCAGTGGTATAAGGCTCTACTAACATACATACGGTCGATAGATCAATCCTCGACCGAAGCCAAGCCTTCCCTATGGCTGGTAAATTGTTACCACGAAACAAGCATCCATTATGCGTCTGCGATTTGCATGGGGCACCATTGCGACGGCGCGTCCTCAGGGGTTCGATTAACGCCGATTACTTTACCTTAACGTTTACCCTTGATTACTTGTTGCGAAATTATAGGTGTCTTACCCTACTTAACTACCTCTCGAATCGCAGCTTATTGTAGAACGACCGATGAACTTGTTTCTTTTGAACTTATAAATCGGCGAATTAATGCTGATGTGTTTCAGCCTGGATTTCTACGCCTAAACTACAAGTCCACTCACCACGGCAAGGGGTTGGTAAGATGAATCGACATTACGTCCAGGACGTAGATTCTATCAATTTTCAAAATTCTCCATGACGAAGAATGAGAGGACATACCTTACAAGCATTCTCCACGTCACAGTGATAAGTAACAGCTCCGTTTTTTGAAAACGTGCTGAAAGAAGAAAGTAAATATATTATAACGAGTAGGTACGGAGCTCAGTTAGCATGTAAGGAAATGGACAAAGACGGACTCACATCTTGCAGAACTTATTGTCTTCGGCACAAGTCACAGTTGTTGGGGGAGGAAGTCCTACTAATGTAGTACCTGAAATTTTGTTAGAAAATTCGAGGAAACACTTAGTATCGTTTCTATTGGCTAGCAGTTACCTTGCTTTTGTATACCGTCGTCTACTAAACCTGGATAATGTAGCCTTAACTGTTTACTATCGCCACAATGGTGAAGGGAAGAAATCGTTTCATTTACAGCAAAATTGCAATATTTCTTACGCGTTCACCTCTACAGGGGCGACCATCCAAAAGAAAACCAGTTATTCGGGAGACAATGATATTATATGTATTTCTAGGGTGCAGCACCACACTGGATTTTCGAACGGCCGAAGTTCCCTTTCTGTTCATTGTGACCCCGAGACATAGAAAAGATAGGTCCTATTTTTGGCAGGTGAACAAAGCGTATTCTCCACATAGCGATATGGAAATTCAAACTTTCTGTCGTGCATACAGCTTAGTGTTGAGTCCAGTGGCATGTAACGATTAGGTAGTCACCCTAGCACTTATTGTTTGCTGTCACCGATAAGTTGTGCTGGCTTTCGTGGCTGGCAGAGGCATGTCATGAATTTTTTCGTTAGAAATTCATTAAAGAAAGGCGAGAGATAGACAAGCGGCAGTGAGATTGGCCTCATGGTTACGTTCCTGACTTCGATAGAAACCAGGAAAATGCTTCATACTAACAATTTCGACTGCCGCTTTTGTCAGGGTTGGAAGAATAAGGGAACGGATCTTTGGAAGTAATTAGCAGATTGAGTAGTAATCGAAGGAATCCGACCAACACCCTGACGTACCTGCCATGCACCGAAGAGCAGATACTCCACTCAAAGCCACCATGGAAACCGCAAGTACTTGCAGAAGATACATCCCGTAGAAGTGATAGATGAAATGCTTCCGTCTCCCAAATGTGCTGATATAGCCGTGGCAATACTGTTATTTGTCAATATTGACTGTGTGTTCATCGGATTCCACGCGTTGACCGTGTCCTTGAGTTTCGCTCTTCTTTCAGTTTCAGTTTGAGCAAGTGCATCCAGTCAATAAGTGAAAGGCTCAACCCGAAAGTCAACTTTTCTTGGCTGGTATTACTTCCGGTTGGATCATGAGCACTGCCATAAGAGCGTAAAATTACAAAAAGACGAGATTGCAGTATCCGTGGTAACGAGTGCAGTCCTTTCAAAGTCTGAAGTGAAGCGGAACTGCGAAAATATTATTATAAGAACTATCGCCAGAAGATTATCTCTATTCTAGTCAGTGGAACCGCATCAGCAAATATTCCACAGCTGTCACAGTTTGCCTGCGGCGAACATGTTGACCGTATTAAAGACCGTGTAAGCGCGAACACTACACAGCTGCTTGCTTATTTCGATGACTATTCTTCAGAACGGAGTGCTTTTCCTAGCTATTCTCGGTGTGGCAACAGCAATGCGTTGCTATGCAGGTATGGTGTATTTTTGAAATTTTCGTGGGCAGCCATTCGGTAGTCGTTCGCTCACGTGCTCTCAGATGCTGTGCCGACTGCTTCGTTTGCTTTTCTTGTCTCAGAAAGTGAATTTCTAGGTACAACGGCGGCTGGAAGTAGCCCGCCAACTACGGTAACTTGTGATCAATCTATCAGCTTCTGCAAAAAGTAAGGACAACTTCTAGCATTGTGCAAATCCATCCCTTAGATTTAACAATAGCAAAATTGTCTTGTGCTACTCCATCGACTGGTAAAGTCACATGAACAGATCGCTTTCAGGACAACTTCACTGGACGGAAGTACCTTCACATACCATTGCGATGTCGAGGGTCACTGCACGGTAAAATTCATTAACATTCAAAATTCAGCGAAGCAGCAACAATAATAGCAATTACTTGAAGTTCCACTGACCATAATTTCCGAATAAGAGAACGACACAGAAGCTAGGTGTAGCTGCAATGGATTTTTCTCAACAAAGAGAGCAGAGCACGATCACCCACAACTTTCAGAAAGGTGGCTGCTTCACTGCTTCTGATGGCAGAAACATGTGCTGCTGCCAGGGCTCATTGTGCAACTCATCTCAAGGCTTTTCAAAAGTCTTCGCATTGATCTCTGTTGCGTTGATGAAGGTGCTAGTCTTCTGAATTTCTGTTGCTCAGACTTAATGCTCGATGTAATAAATCGTCGTTTTTGTTAATGTGACGTATTTCCCTAATGCTTCATCTGGCTGGTGTGGTATGGTGGTAAGAGGCGCTGCTGACACCCGATTATGTATGTTCATCCGCATCATACAGCAACTACAGTCACGAAGAATTCGCACTCTGTCTTAAAATACTAGTAAGTCAGTGTTGGGGCTCACGTGTGACCGCAGTTTGTTTTCTGAATTCTTCAAGGCTCTACTCTTTAACCATTGCTCCTCTCGTTGAAAACAAGGCTGGGCGTTAAACTAAACTGGAGAATATGACCTGCATGTTGCTACGTACGTAAGTCCTTGTTTTGATTTATCAGAAATTTCAATCTTTTTGAAAGGAGCTCCCTGCGAAAAAAACTTTGATGTGGTGTTCTATAAGAGGTTGCCGATGATAATTTCATTGCGAAGTGCTTTCATTATCCTACTAATTTCGACGGTTGCGGTGCTACTAGCCATTTTCAATTTTATCGCGCCTATGTGCGTAATTAAATTAATGGATAAATAAAAGAAGAATTCACGAATATGTATCGCTGTAGTGATTATGCCTTTTATTAGGGTGTGCAGAAAGTTTTGCAATATTTGAGTGGCTTTATTCAACAATTCATAACAATAAAAAAGCAATGAATAACTATGCGCAGTCGTCACCGTGTGTAGCCCTGACCTTCCTCCAGCAGCCAGGTAGAGCAGCGATGTTATCTTTCCAGAACGTAGGAGAGCGGTACGCGATCCAGTCTATCCATCGCACGCTTGACATCATCAGCGTTATTGAAGCTCCTGCAAGAGCAGAAAGCCTGAAGGCTCCTGAGGGCATGGCAGACGCAGGGGCTAAGGTCTGGCGAGCAAGGCCGGTGTGCCAGCCATATGATGTTCAGCAGGCTCGTCCTGTGTTGCCTTTGAATGATGAGGGCTTGCGTTGTTCATGACCGTTCATAGTTTTTGACGCCGTAACGCAGAATGAGGGACCTAGGCAACTATCTCTCGAAGTTGCCTACAAAACACCTCGGCAGTCACAGATTCCCCCTTAGGCAGGATGCCATAGTAAACTGAGCCGTAAGAGGAGAAAAAGAATGGGAGGTGTTCATTTCTGTAGTGCTTTCCACGCTTTGGGACGGGCTGTGACTTCTGTCTCGGAAGTCTCACTGCTACTTCCTTTCTGGATTCTCGTATGATATCCACTTTTCATCCTGGGCAATGATGAACCTCGTCCACGCCGTCGTTCCCGCACGGCTGAGAAGTTCCCGACACGCCTCAACCCGTCTTTGACGCTGCTCCAGAATGAGGAGTCCAGGGATGATTCGATGGCGCTTAGATCGGTATCTGGCCCTAGTGAAAATTACTCGTGCTGTCAAAGAAGGTGTACCGGTAACTTTGCTCATTTCCTTTAGTCGACGTCCAGACCGACTGGACATCTCCAAGAAAAAGTCACCGTCCTCGAATCGCTTGTACCATCTGCAACATGTAGTGAGGGGTACGACGGCCCATCGTTTTTCTGCTCAGTTTCAAAGGGGGCCCCACCACTACCCTCCCTGCCTGTACTATACTTTTTTTATATTCCACGTTACCACTTACCTTTCTCTCCTCTTTTATTTTATCATCCATGAGTCCCTCCATAGAGAGACCCTTCCACTCAGATATATCTATCTCTAGTCTTTCGACTAAGATGACGGGATCATATATCTAAAATTTATACACATATAATCTTCTTTTACATCCTTCAATCTTTTAATCACTTACCCCTAGTCCACCAATCTTGAGTTGGTCTTTGCGCAGCTGCATTTGTATTGGTTCTTTTCCTTGTGATCGATATCTTTTTCTTATGGCGTCACGAATAAACAAACTAAAATTTAATTTTAATAGTTTTCATTCTACTAATACTCCTATTACTACTCTCTTATAACCTACCAAAGATATTCACTGTCTTTATGTTTCAATTTTTTTCTTGGAGGGATCTTATTTTGGTCCCATGGGTTCTGTTGTATTCTGACAAAAATTTTCATCCTTCAATTTTAAAGTATTGCTAGAACTGATAGGAGACCTTCACCTATAATACATTCTTCTTACTGCTTAGATTTCTAATATATACACCATTCTTCATATTACCTATCTATTATATAACTACTTACTCGAATTCCGAATGTTGCACTATTTGCTCCGATCATGCTGGCCATGACATAGGCTCCTTGTCCTCTTGATGTTGTATATCTAAACATCATTTCTCTATTATCATTTATCTTACTATTATCTATATTTAAAATCTTACCTTACAATTCTTAATACCTCTTCGATCACCCTTTTATAATCGCCCTTGATGTGAATAGGTAGATTTATTATCCTAGTTGATCCAAAAGAAGTCGATTTTGAATGTTATTGTTGAATTGCTCTATTCTTTTCTCATCTCGATCGTCCATTTCCTATAATACACTTAGTTATTTTCCTTATACATACCTTTGCATAATTCGTTTCTCTACGCAATTTACGTTTCATAACAACTCCGACGCTCCAATTACTCACATGTTTTACTAGATCTAATATACTCGACCACTTCACATATTACACAAATAAACACAAAAAACAAACCCAAAAAATAACACGATATCGCCTAAAATTAAAAAGTTTCTCATCATTGGCGCGTCTAGCCGAGATACTAAGGCTGGATACGCAGTCAATTTCTGTTCGATTGGAGCACGTTTGTTATAATGTCATGCCAGCGAGAGAGCGAGGAATGACCATTTTACCCATACAGCTCAACGCTGGGGTTACTTTGGGTACGAAATTCATAAGTTTCGAAAGGAACTTCAACTGACAAGGTACCTTGGCTATAGCAGTTCAGAAGTGAATGAGGTATGCTTCTCATAGCCGTAGACCCCAACGGCTTCGTTCTGGTAAACTAAGAAAATCTACACCAACACTAATTGCACCTCAAGGAGGTGATTCTACACATATTGCGGAGTTTTTCTGAATTTATCGAATAAGACCTTCTATCCAACGATGTACTAGTGACTGTCAAACTATTCCGTGAGCAAATGTATTGTATGGCTTGCAGACCAAAGGATAAGTAGGGCTGAGAACGCTACCCACCCAACGCCGCCGAAGACGACTTCAAAAAAGTCACATGGAAAATTTTCCGAAGGATTATTGGGGATCGGTACCCCATTCAACGTGATCTCCAGAGAGTACCCTACAGAATACCAGTCGGTTGCGTTGCTGACGAATCTCACGGGAGAAAAATATCTCAGCAAGTAGGCTATCTCAAAACGGGAGTGTAAACGTTTTTCGTGAATAAACCGACAGGCTTCCACGCGTATGTGGTAAAATGATTACCAGCAGTAAGGCGACACATAGTAGTCCAACATTGTTCCTTGTATATTTCAACTGGGTTGCTTTTCAACGAAATATATTTGAAAAATTAAGATGTGGCAAACATTCAATCGAAAGGTTTACAGCCTAATATTTTGTCTGTCCGTGGAGCTTGTGTGTTCCCAGTCAAAGGCACAGTCTCACAACGGGTCCAACCGTGGGTATGCAGAGCGTCCCTGCTGCAGAGGGTGTCAGACGGCGTGCAAAAAACCGCGCGCCGCCTTGGCTCGTTGCCTGGTGTACGAGATGACCGGCAACGCCATAGGTATGCATGTTTACATACATATATCGGGTGTATATAGTTGTTCAGGTTGTGTACACCGTTCTCCCCCCCCCCCCGCCAAAAAAAAGCTAGCCCGACGGGGTTTATAAAAGTGGGTACTGGCAAGGGAGTGCCGACCCCTGGGGGCAGTCCTCCTGAAACCTTTGGTAACCTTCCCACTCGTTGAGGAATGGGCCTTCCTTAACGTTTGATCATGGGCCAAAAAACACAAACACAAGCTACTTCACTGCTATTAGGCTTCGTAAAATCAAGGTTAATGGTGTATACAACCTGATGGACTTCGGAAATAATAATACGTACAAAAAATGTAACTCTATTTGTGACATTTGCTCTATTTCTGATAATAACTCCTTAGTTGTTTCTAACACTACTAAACTACATATCAGCACCTACAAAAATGAACATTGTAGTTGTAATTCAACTCATGTCATATACTGTATTACCTATTTGGATTGTAAAAAACAATACGTAGGTCTTACCACCCGAAAATTTAAGGTTAGAATCAATGAACACATTATAATGTTAAAAAGGGGTGCTAATAACAAACTTCTCTACAGACATTTTAATAATCCTAATTGTTCCAAATTTTCAGTTACCATTTTAGACAATTTGCCTGATAAACAAGATTTACAAATACTTAGAGATAAAGAACTCTTCTGGATCAAACTTCTAGCTACTGCTCACCCTTATGGATTTAATGATACTATTAAAGGATATGGTAATATAACTGATATTATCAACCCCTTAAACCATAAAAGTAATCATCCCTTCTTTTCATTAAAAATTACTAGAGACAGGAATAATAGAGGTTCTAAAAAACAAAACGTAAACAACAGTTTACTATTCAAAACATTATTAATGATATTCATAATATTTTTAACTCCATTGACAACGACTACTTTAAACTATTCAAATTCTTAAAAACCAAAAATAAACATTATCTGCAAACTCTAATCAAACTTACTGTTAATGACATTAATGTTTCAACTACACACAGTGAACAAAAAATTCTTCTTCTTAGTTCCCTTTGCTACTTTCGTTTCATAGACACTAAATGTTCAGTAAAAAATAGCAACAACACCAGTTACATCAACATCATTTTCCCATATCTCGATAGTGCTATAGAACATGAAAATATCAATCGGATATTTAACAACTCTAACGTTAAAAACTTAATAAAAAACCACAGTTCTATTCCTTATAAACCTTTTAGATTGGTATACAAATATGCTAATCCAGTTAGTAGATCGATTTTTAATTACAACCAATTTCTTAAAAACCTCGAATCCACGAATCAACCTTGTCCTTGTTCCAAATACCCTAGTTATGTGAATCCTTACCATAAACATATAGTAACTGGAGATCTCACTTTATTCAAAAACCTATCTATTTATAAATTGTTAATTAAAAGAACAAGTTTCAGACAAGAAATAAATACTCTCAACTTCGAAAATGTCATCCATGAAACACTAAACCTACTTATTAATGAAATTAAAAATAGATATAAATTAAACAAATCTATTGTTGATAGTATTATTGCAGTATACAAAAAATCATTTATTAACTCAATGAACAAATTTGCTATTAAAAGAATTAATAGTAATTGTACTTTTTTCAAAAACGACCTGCGGACTATACAAAAAGAATTTGTCATCACTCCCTTAGATAAAGCCTCCAATAATTATGGTTTCATTTGTAAAAAATTGTATGCCTCTATTGTGCTTGTAGAAATCAACTCATATAATAACATTCCCACTTATCAACTTTCTAATGAAACCGAACACAATCTAATTAATAGACACCTAAGGATACTTAAAAACCCTAACTTATATAACGCTTCTATTACGACCATGTTTAAACTACACTTGCTATATTGCATCCCTAAAATACATAAAACACCTGTCAAATTCCGTTTTATAACAGGAGCCTCAAAAAGTAGCATTAAACCAGTCGCTTTAGAACTTTCCCTTATCCTAAATCATATAAAAACACACTTTAAAAACTACGTCAATATTACTATCCTCACACAGAATAATTTACGTGGTTTTTGGTCTATTAATACTACAGATATTTCTAATGAACTATATACTATTCATTCCCCTCATCTTAAACTTTACTCTGCTGATTTTACCGATATGTTCACTAGTTTACCTCGTAATAATATTATTCGTAATATTACTAATATTCTCAAAATTTGTTCCAGAAATGCAAATAAAAAATATCTTATAAAAGGATACAAAAAATTCTTCGATTCAGATGTTTCCCCTAATAACCCTAATTACAATATATACACTATACATGATATTATTTACATCCTAGAACTATTATTAAATAATAGTTATTGTAGAGTAGGAAACAAAATTTTTAAACAAAACCAGGGTGTACCCCACAAGGTGGTAATGCTAGTCCACTTATTGCAGACCTTACTTTAGCTTTCTATGAATATTTGTACTCTTTATCTACTAAAAAATCTACCATTGTTTTTTACCTCTTTAGATATATGGACGACTTATTAATTATTCACAATCAGAATGATAATTTTATTGATAATTTATTAATCAACACTTATAATAATGTTATAAAGATAGAAAAGACTCATAATAACATTTCCTCTACTAACTTTCTTGATTACACTATATCTATTCACAATAATCACATTATTACTAATTTATATAACAAAACTGATAACTTCAATTTTAAAGTTATAAAATACACACATTACAAAACTAATATTAGTACTTGTGTAAAAAAGCTATTATTTACAGTGAAATACTGAGAATTGCCAAAAAATGTAAAAAATACTTGGACTTCATTAAACATGTAAAAACACTATAATAACTTAAAACTTTTACATTATGGTTACAATATTCTTCACCGAGCAACAGCTTCTTGCTTACCTAATAACGATTCCATTATTTATAAATTTTATGAATATCTACAAAACAAAAATATTGAAGTCTTAGTTCAAGACCTACTTCCCTCCACTTATGACTAATTCTTTTTCTACTCCTTTTCAACTCTTAGATCATCTTCTTCCTTTTACTCCTCCACTCCTCTATCCCTTTCTTGTGATCTTCAGGGCGTATATAAACCGCTCACAGCATAGCTCACCACACACTCCTTACCCTACTGATGAGCCTCGAGGAGTGCATCTTCTTCTATTCACTTACCTTGCCTGTATAGGGTTTAGAGGCGAAACAGGCATCTTTCTCCTTTTTGTTCATCTAATAACACATGTAACTCCTGTTTCCATACTTCTTTCTTATTCAAAGGCCTATGTAATAGCCAACATATGTATCGTTTGGAAGAGCTAAACGTCCGAGTTGAATTCTGCACAATTTTCTAAACAGAATCTGTCGCTCTGTCAGAAGATATGTTTAGTTTCGAGTCACTCCGTTTTATAAAATCTTGATGATGAAGGACTCCAAGCGAGCGAAGCTCTTTCCAAAACCACCTTCTTCTTCTCCTTAGCGTTTAATCCCGCACCGTCACAGGGTCCGCTGTTCTTGTCAATGGTGGCCATCTAACTCTATCCAGGGCGTCTTCTGATGTTGCTTTGATCTCTTTGAGGTGGTTTCTCTACGTCTCTCCAGCTCTTCTTGGGCGCTCCACGTGAGCATTCTGTCGCTTCTCCCTTCCGCTTGAGGTTGGGTACGATGATGTCGTCTCTCCAGCTCTGTGATCTTGTTGAGGAACCTCGTCAGCTACCAGACTCCGTATTCCCAAGCGCTTTCCATGCCTCCACCGGCACTCCGTCCGGTCCCACTGCCCCAAAACTTCATTCCGCCTGCCTCGAGCGCCGAAAGGACAACATGTCGAAGAGCTTGACCAAATGGTGCGCTTTGCGGTCATGTTTATGAGAACGACGTTTGCCACTTCAAAATTCCGTTTCAGGAGAGATTTCTTGCCGAAGATGATGTAAGTGTAAAATTTTTTTATCGCTATAGCCGTGGGTCACTGACTGTTTACAGTACAGTAGAAATAATATGTTTCAGAATGCTTAGCAGCGGACGTTGTTCGAAAACAAATAGAACGGTCGTGATTACTGTAACTAATAAATGTTGTTTTCTTTGTCTTCGAAGTTGTTCAGTGAAAACAAAAGAAATAAAAAAAAGTAAATGAAGAATCCCCATCTTCCTTGTAGCCGCCTGGACTTTCGCCCCTGATCAGAGGTGTACTGGGCCTTCCACTCGTGCTGCATCAGGAATACGTTCTCTTGAGAATTCTTCATTTAGGAGTCCTCTAAAGTGCTCCTCCCAGCTGGACTTGACGTCGGCTGGCGTTCTTAGCAAGCACCCTTAGGCATTCTTCACAGTCTTTGCCACTCTTATGTCTAAGCCAGCATTTTTAGGCTTTAGCCACGGCTGCAGGCCTTTTACACTTCTTGTGGATGGCGAGGTTCTCTGATGATCTAGACTTTTGCCGTCTTGTATGCTCCTTTCTTCTCCCTAACACATTTTGCACGTCATCATTCCAGAACCAGGTAGCTGTCCCCTTTTGAGTCCACTGTTAGTCTCATTTCACAATAACATGCCAACCTGATTCTGTACCACGATCTAAGTACACCTAATCTCAGTGAGAGACATTTCATATGTAATTAATAAGATCCGATTCGGCACTGCATTTAGCGAAGGTGATACCCATAAAAATGAGACTTAAAGAATGAAGAACTGCGCTGCTAGGGATAGATCGGACAACAGAAGGCGTCGGAAGCATCGTAGTCGGACTCACGTCCCAAGGTATCGTGAGTAAGTCAATTGTTTCCGTGAGTGGTGCTTTGTATCAATGATAAAACTACCAGGATGATAGTTAAGAGTTGACAAATGGCTTCATGTGAGAATTCTACTCAGATAAGAAGTGGGTATAAGTAGATTGTATCAGAAAGAATCTCATCACCTAGCAACTAAAAACAAAAAATAAAGGAGAGGATTTGCCTCGAGTGGACAAAGATTCTATGTGAAAACTTTGTAGTACTTCAATGTCATCACTTGACACATGTGCTATAACCTCTCAAGCTCAGTGTGAGCTTCAAAGGGTGCTGTGCTGGTGCAGCTGGATAAGAAATACCCCGGGTCTCATTTCCTCATAGAAACCTAATTCAATTATGTTCAAGGATGGTGAATACGATTAGACACATTTTATAACAAATTGAAACCTCTAAGAAGTCTAGTAAGCACGCGAATATAGCTACAGTTGTAATTTGGAGAAAGGATGAATGTACGGTTAACTATCTCGAAAGACTTTTCAAAAAGAGGTGAGGTAGTTGTTAGAAAGCAACAGAGAACACGGAACGACACAGAAAACGAAACAGAAATAGGCCGGAGAATTGTGCGAACGATTCCGTAAATCCAGTTGTGATGGACGTAAACGGCAGACTTTCACGAGTACCGCTATATTCGATTGGAGCGCGAAAGCCGTTATAGTTTAACATTGTGACCTTCGATTGGAGCGCGGAAACCTGTTGAAAACTGCAAAATAGGGTGGTGATCACGCAGTCTACTATTTTGATGTAGTTTTGATGAAATCATTCAGCTCTTCATCAGTGATAATAGGGTGCCTTTGTTAGATAGGTGAGAGACTTGTTTAGACGTGCGAGTCCAGCTATCTATTCTGTACTAGGGGCTTTTGTGGCGGGTAAAGTTAAGTGCACTTATTCGGGCCTAAGATCAAGCCAGTGAAGTTTTTCGAGGTGCAGCTTAGCTGGTACGTTGACCTTTTCCCAAGAATCTTCTACTCTAGAGAACGTTCAGTGAGATGGCTTCATAGGGAACACATACCTATGAAACTACCTTATTGCTACCAACAGGTATGTTTCGAAAGTGCTCAGACGTTTTGTGCTGTTCTATGGACCTACCAAAAAGGTCATTTGAGTAATTAAAAAGGAATGTTAGAAATAATCCGAATAAAAACAACCATCTGTTACAGGTAAAACCATATAAAGCAATCATGACCGACAGAGGCGAATTCAACCCCATAGACGTTGTACGTACCGTGAGCATTGTAATTCATCACTTATACACTCATTCCAACTTTGTTATATATTTATTACATGAGTAACACAATCATATAAAGTAACAAAACCTTAGGAAATCCAAAGCAAAAACGATAATTATAACAATTCTAAAAACGACTTTACACACTAGTCACTTTTTACATATTACATCATATATACTTAATCAATATTACACTTATTACATACTACAACTAATAACTAATACTACTAATACACTTATAACGCAAAAATACGAAAAAACACCATATATTAACATACAAACGCCACAAATTAACGACTTTCCTATAGTTAATAGTTTCTCATCATTGGCGCGTTTAGCTGTGATACTCAGGCCAGATACGCAGTCAATCTTGGTTCGATTGGAGCATGTTTGCTATATTACCACCATAGCTATACGTTTATACATATATTTTTTGGGTTTGTCGACTATATTTATTTACACATTTATAGTAGATATATTATTTAATTATTTATATAATTAATCTTTGGAATATTTTATATTATTACTGTCTCTATACACCTTTTTTTTCAAGTACTTACAAAATGATGTCATTCTTCATACTTTCTATTTCTAGTACTTCCAAGTTGTGTACACTGTTTTCCTTTTTCCTCCTTTTCCAAAAAAAGCTAACCCGATGGGGTTTATAAAAGTGGGTTCTGGCAAGGGAGGGTAAGTCCCACGCCTCCGGTTCAGCTTTCTCAAGGGAGTGCCGATCCCTGGGGGCAGTCCCCCCAAAACCTCTGGTAACCTTCCCACTCGTTAGGGAATGGGCCTTCCTTAACGTTTGATCATGGGCCAAAAAACACAAACGCAACCTACTTTAATACAAAAAACCTTCGCAAAATAAAGGTTAATGGTGTATACAACCTGCTAAACTTCGGAAATAATAATACCTTCAAAAAATGCAACTCTACTTGTGATATTTGTCTCATCACTGATAATAACTCCTGTGTTGTTTCTAACACTACTAAACTACATATCAACACTTATAAGAATGAACAATGTAGTTGTAACTCAACTCATGTCATATACTGTATTACCTGTTTATACTGTAATAAACAATACGTAGGTTTAACCACTCGTAAATTTAAGGTTAGAATCAAAGAACACATCTATAATATTAAAAAGGGTGCTAATAATAAACTTTTCTATAGACATTTTAATAATTCTAACTGCTCCAAATTTTCAGTTACTATTTTAGACAATTTACCTGTTAACCAAGGTTTACAAATACTTATAGATAAAGAACTCTTCTGGATCAAACTATTAGCTACTGCTTACCCTTATGGATTTAATGATAATATTAAAGGATACAGTAATATAACTGATATTATTAATCCTTTAAACCATAAAAGTAATCATCCCTTCTTTTCATTAAAAATAATTAGAGATAGGAACAATAGAGGCTCTAAAAAAACAAAACGTAAAAAACATTTTACTATGCAAAACATCAATAATGATATTCAGAATATTCTTAACTCCATTAACAACGACTACTTTGTACTATTCAAATTCTTGAAAACTAAAAATAAACATTATTTGCAAACTCTTATCAAACTTACTATTAATGATATTAATTCCTCAACTCCACACAGTGAGCATACAATTCTCCTCAGTTCCCTTTGTTACTTTCGTTTCATAGACACTAAACCTACTGTAAAAGATAGCAACAACTTCAGCTACATCAATATCACTTTCCCATATTTTGATAAGACTATAGAACAACATAATATTAATCGAATACTTAATAATCCTGATGTTAAAAATTGAATTACCAATTATAGTTCTGTTCCTTATAAACCTTTCAGGTTGATATATAAATACGCCAATCCAGTCAGTAAGACGATTTTTAATTACAACCAATTTCTTAAAAACCTCGGATCAATAAATCACCCTTGCCCTTGCTCTAAATACCCTAATTATGTGAATCCTTACCATAAACACATAGTAACTGGAGATCACACATTATTTAAAAATCTATCTATATACAAACTGTTGATTAAAGGTACAAGTTTTAGACAAGAAATAAGAACTCCCAACCTCGAGCATGTCATCCATGAAACATTAAATCTCCTTATTAATGAAATTAAAAATAGATATAAATTAAACAAGTCTATTCTCGATAGTATTATTGCTATATACAAGCAAACATTCATTAACTTAATGAACAAATTTGCAATTAAAAAGAATGAGTAACTACACTTTTTTCAAAAACGACTTACATACTATACAAAAAGAATTTGTCATCACCCCTTAGATAAAGCCTCTAACAATTATGGTTTCATTTGTAAAAAATTGTATGCCTCTATTGTGCTTGTAGAAATCAACTCATATAATAACATTCCCACTTATCAACTTTCTAATGAAACCGAACACAATCTAATTAATAGACACCTAAGGATACTTAAAAACCCTAACTTATATAACGCTTCTATTACGACCATGTTTAAACTACACTTGCTATATTGCATCCTTAAAATACATAAAACACCTGTCAAATTCCGTTTTATAACAGGAGCCTCAAAAAGTAGCATTAAACCAGTCGCTTTAGAACTTTCCCTTATCCTAAATCATATAAAAACACACTTCAAAAACTACGTCAATATTACTAACCTCACACAGAATAATTTACGTGGTTTTTGGTCTATTAATACTACAGATATTTCTAATGAACTATATGCTATTCATTCCCCTCATCTTAAACTTTACTCTGCTGATTTTACCGATATGTTCACTAGTTTACCTCATAATAATATTATTCGTAATCTTACTAATATTCTCAAAATTTGTTCCAGAAATGCAAATAAAAAATATCTTATAAAAGGATACAAAAAATTCTTCTATTCAGATGTTCCCCCTAATAACCCTAATTACAATATGTACACTATACATGATATTATTTACATCCTAGAATTATTATTAAATAATAGTTATTGTAGAGTAGGAAACAAAATTTTTAAACAAAACCAGGGTGTACCACAAGGTGGTACACCCTGGTTTTGTTTTTGTTTTTTGTTTTTTTTTGCTAGTCCACTTATTGCAGACCTTACTTTAGCTTTCTATGAATATTTGTACTCTTTATCTACTAAAAAATCTACCATTGTTTTTTACCTCTTTAGATATATGGACGACTTATTAATTATTCACAATCAGAATGATAATTTTATTGATAACTTATTAATCAACACTTATAATAATGTTATAAAGATAGAAAAGACTCATAATAACATTTCCTCTACTAACTTTCTTGATTACACTATATCTATTCACAATAATCACATTATTACTAATTTATAATTTAACAAAACTGATAACTTCAATTTTAAAGTTATAAAATACACACATTACAAAACTAATATTAGTACTTGTGTAAAAAAGCTATTATTTACAGTGAAATACTGAGAATTGCCAAAAAATGTAAAAAATACTTGGACTTTATTAAACATGTAAAAACACTATAATAACTTGAAACTTTTACATTATGGTTACAATATTCTTCACCAAGCAACAGCTTCTTGCTTACCTAATAACGATTCCATTATTTATAAATTTTATGAATATCTACAAAACAAAAATATTGAAGTCTTAGTTCAAGACCTACTCCTCTCCACTTATGACTGATTCTTTTTCTACTCCTTTTCAACTCTTAGATCATCTTCTTCCTTTTACTCCTCCACTCCTCTATCCCTTTCTTGTGATCTTCAGGGCGTATATAAACCGCTCACAGCATAGCTCACCACACACTCCTTACCCTACTGATGAGGCTCGAGGAGTGCATCTTCTTCTACTCACTTACCTTGCCTGTATAGGATTTAGGGGCGAAACAGGCATCTTTCTCCTTTTTGTTCATCTAATAACACATGTAACTCCTGTTTCCATACTTCTTTCTTATTCAAAGGCCTATGTAATAGCCAACATATGTATCGTTTGGAAGAGCTAAACGTCCGAGTTGAATTCTGCACAATTTTCTAAACAGAATCTGTCGCTCTGTCAGAAGATATGTTTAGTTTCGAGTCACTCCGTTTTATAAAATTTCCGCGAGAAAAGCATCTTAAAATTTCTCAGTAGAGCAAACCTTTGGTGTCATTCATTTCACCAAATCTCATATGGCAATCAAAAGAGGGCAATACGCTTCCGCCCTCACCTCCACGCAACGTCATGACTGCGTGCGGTTCAAGCGAAGGTGCGAACTTCTCGAACAGTATATTTTCGACTCTGTGACTGCCGAAGTGTTTTGAAGGCAACTTCGAGAGATGCAGTACCGGCCATAGGCTTTGAATTTATCACGAAAAAAAAAACACGAATTTCCGCGGCTTCTTTGGTCTTTTTCGAATAACTTTCTTAGAATTCATCATACAGCGAAACCGAGCACATGGCTGAGCTCAACAGTTCAAGTTCTATCAAACTGTGTATAAATCGTACCTGAAATTCTTTCAGTTAGCCGAATATGGTGATTTTCGCGAAGCGAAGTGGCTTTGCCGCGGACGAGTTTCCATTCAACGGTGTTAACCGCTATCCCCAGCAACGATCTCCCGAATTTCTACGGGCTACTCTTCTGCGTTGAACAAAGTAGCCACCTCAGGATAGTATGTCATAGGTAACCACCCCCAGATTGTTCTGGCGTCTTCCAAAGACTCGGCCAAAGTAGGCACGTGAGGTTTGTAATTCCATTTTTTAGTGATTTGCCGAATATTGAACCTCGTTTTCACTTCATTATTGGAAACTTCGGCGGTCTTCTTTCCTGAATGCTGTAGGAGATGCAGCTGTGAGTAAGACTCCATATAGAAGCATCGCCAGATCGTCCTGGATTCTTTTTTCTAAAGTGGGTACCAGAACCTTCAATTGTAGCCTATATGGGAGGTCTGTGCAGAATTTCTCCAGGATTTCAGTTTTTCGAGGGACCTAACATGAATTCGTGTTCAGTAGTCCAGGCATCTCTCCGATTTTCTACGTCGCTACTCGACATCGTACTGATAATCACCTAATCGTCGGACGTCCAAGTCTAAGCCTCCATCTCTAAGCCACCACGAGGTCTTCGGCTCTCGCTTATTCATAGAAGAGGCAGTGTTGAGTAAGACTCCATAGAGAAGCATGCCCGGCTCGTCCTTGATTCTTCAGGAACTTTCTCTAAAGAGGGTACCAGAACCTCTAAATACAGCTTGTGAAAAATTTTTGTACCCTAAAAATTCAAAATTTTGCTTTTAAGAGAAAGTTTGCGCGCTGTGTTGTTGAGAAACATCCAAAGCCTTCAATTTACTATGACTTACTCAACCAACAATAATTAGGAATAATAATCAAAAGTATTGTGCCAATATCAACATTGTATTGTATCAATATATCATATTGTATCAATACCAACATCAGTTGAAGGCAATGGCACAAAATAGTAAAATAGCACACAGTACAAAGCACACACTTTAAGTCGGGCAGATAAGCCCGCTCCCACGCGCGAAGTGCTCGCCGCATCGCTGAGGAATACTCTACAAATCTTTAAATTTTCCACTTTCTTACGAAAAAAGGCTCCAAAAAATCAAAGATGCATTAAAAGAAATTTCTGAAGTCTGAAGGATCCATGGGGCTAAATTGTGGCATGTGTTCGTTTTGTTACTGAGCTTTGTTTTGTGTGTGTTTTTTTGCTTTCATGTCTGGTTATACTAACACTAATGACAGCATATAGTCGCCTGACAATTTGCAGGCGACTACAGAAGAACGAAAGAGAAATTGGTGACACTGAGCGGACCTCCCAAAATGGTGGTCTTGAAAGGTTTAACAAAGCCAAGGACACACGTGACAAAGAGGCACTAACCCCGACAGAAACCGAGAAAAGAAAAACCTAGGCAAGAAACATGAAAACAGCGACGAAAAAACAAAAAAAAATGAAAGTGAGAGCTCAGCATTGGAGATCAGGTGGTGAGTTTTGAAATATAAGCAAAAAAAGGACAACTCGCCCGCGTCAATCCGCCGCAATGCGACGCCGCTTTGCGAAACATTTCGGTTGTCTAAAGGGCATTGTACACTCTGCGATGTCCTGTGCGGCGTCGTCTGCGGCGGGTGGGTATAGGACCGGCGCTCCTCCCATCACCCGCCGCTGCCTGCGCTGCGGCCGCCGGCGCCGCACGAAAAATGCCCGGCGCCATTCCCTGGCGCGGCGCCGGATGCGACGTCGTCGGTGCCGTCGCCGGTGCCGCCACCGCCGCAGAATGTGCAGAGCAGGGGTGTGCGGAATTTTTTTTCAAAAAAGCGGAAGACGGAAGACGGAACGGAAATGGCCAAAAATGGCCGGAAACCGGAATGCGGAACACGGAAGGCGGAAATAGTGCACAAATCACTAAATGATTGGAATTTAGCCAAAGCTGGATCATACAAAGTTTTCACTTCTGCTTTTAAAGGCACCCATAGAATGCTTGCTTTGTTTTCACTAGAATGTGCCTATTATTTTGGTGAAAGCGTTCAGCGTTTGGTGATAGCTTCAAAGTAAACGGTGGAAATTCGTCTTTATAAACTTCATTAATAGAATTAGAAGCCCAAAACGACCATGGAATGGTGGAGAAACAGCCGTTTTTTCGTGATTTTGGAGAGAGAGGCTTTTTCTCAGATCGTTTACAATGAAACCAGCAGAAGAAAACAATCTCTCGCACTCGGACGGTGTGGCAGGTGCCCACAAATACTTCATTGCAAGTTTTGTTAGGAGGGGGTTGTAGTTCACTGCATTTATTGCATCCTACCAGAATTCGAATGGATCGCATCGACATCAGCACAATAACTTCAGTCACCATTTTGTTAGCTTGCACAGTGGAGGTCTTCGATTTCTTCTTCTGTTTCCGTGTTCCGCCCCAAAAACAAAGCGGAACGCGAAACGGAACGGAAGGGCCAAAAACGGCCGGAAACCGGAATTCGGAACACGGAAACGGAAGTTCCGCACCCCCTGGTGCAAAGGCCCCTCCGGCGGCTGCGGCGCCGGCGCCGTCTCCGGCGCCGTCGAGCCAGTGCGGCCCTATGTCTCATCATAGCCGCCGCCGGCGCCGTACAAGGCATCGCAGAGGGTGCAATGCCCTTAAGAGAATTACAGGTGGGATTCATATACTGTTCGATAGAGATGAGCTGCTGAGTTCAGCCATGTGCTCGGTTTCGCTGAATATTGAATTCTAAGGAAGTTATTCGAAAAGGAAGAAAAATTCGCGGAAATTCGTTTTTTTTTGTGATATATGCAATGCTTATGGCCGGTACTGTAGTCGCCCAAATCCTTCATTCTGCGTTACGGCGTCAAAACTATGCACGGTCAAACAACGCTAGCCCTCACCATTCAAAGGCAACGAAGGACGAGCTCCTGCGCTTACCATGCCTTCAGGAGCCTCCAGGGCAGGCTCAAGCTTGAGGGTCAAGAATCGAAGGGGGGTGGTCGTACTCAGAGCTCATCACGAAGAGGAGTTGTCGATGGAAGGGGGTCATATTTACAAATTAGCGCTATATGACATTTCGGAACCTGCAGGGTTCCTGCAGGTTCCGAAATGTCATACAGCCCTAATCAAGTTATTCTCTTCAGGTGCCGCAGGGACAACATGGAATTTTTCCGTCTCCTGAAAAGAAAGTTACTTGGATGCGGAAGTGGAGTTGATTCCCGCAATATCTTTTTCGATAAATATTGAGTCTTCACGTTCCTGCAGTAGACAACGAATGTTTTCTGAAAGATTTCAAGCCAACTATTAAGGTTAAACTTCCCTCAGCCACCGATTAAGAAAGCAAGTCAGTTCTATCTAAGAAAAAGGCAGCATGTCGAACCGAAATTCTGTTAATTGAAAATGTAGATAACGGAAACAAAGTAGAGTTTGTAAAGTATTAAAAACAATATTAAAATTTCCGTTCAATTTCTTTTGAAGTCTTGAAAAGAGGTTCTTGAATGCAATCGAGCCCGATTCAGGAAGGATAAAATTGCTACATCTACGTGGATGTGAATCGGTAAGTTTTCATAATTCCGGAAATACAACATATACATTGAAAACTAGAAAAAATAAGATGCTGTGGTTACAAAAATATTTTGCAAAAATCGAACCTCATGCTTGAGCCTGCTCCAGGTTTCTGCTCTTACAGGACCTTCAATAACGATAATGACGTTAAGCGTGCGATCGACAGACTGGATCGCTTCACGCTCTCCTACGCTCCGGAAAAATGACATCGCTGCTCTACCTGGCTGTTGGAGGAAGGTCAGTGCTACACACGGTGACTACTGCGCATAGTTATTCATTGCTTTTTTATTGTTATGAATTGTTGAATGAAGCCACTCAAATATTGCAAAACTTTCCGCACACCCTAATATGAGGCATAATCACTGCAGCGATACGTATAAGTGAATTCTTCTTTTATTTATTCATTTATTAATTCAATTACGCACATAGGCGCGTCAAAATTGAAAGTGGCACCACAACCATCGAAATTATTCATTTGTATATTTATTTATTCATTTCTACACCATCTGAAGGCGTGCTCAAGTCAAACAGGATTAGTAACAAGCAAAACAAAAACAAACGACAATCTCGCAAACAGGTGTTGAAAGAGTAAGAGAGTCAGTTAGTTGGTAAAAGAATTAAAATCAATTAATAAGTACCTACAAGCAGACCAAACATGCAGAACATATCCACCAACATGGTATACTGCAACTGTCAGGAGTAGGTGAGCGCAGCTCCTATTGAATTCGGAAGCATTCGAACAACATGCGGTGACGATAGAGTCAAGCCGCTAGAAATCCGCCCTATTAGCAACTTGGAGGCTCACGAGTATTTCAAGGTGATTACCAGGTTGGGCTTGATAGTTCGAAGAAAACTGAGTTGATCTAACCTAGCTAGAGCAGCACCTCTGATGCGGGCTCCGTCTCTCAGAAGCCACTTTAACTTGGTACGCAACCCAACGTGTTCTAGGGAGGCATCAAATAATGACTGGTTTCCAGAGGTGTAAGGTATAACAGCACCCAAAAGGGGCATTGTACCGCAGCTGACATCCTACCACTTTGGAAAAGATTAGATTTTCCTCTCGACGAGTCGGAGAGATGCGTAGACAAATCTGCATTGGAGCTATCGGTAATATGGACATGGAATCTGTTGGAACATCCGGACGTCAGAGATCCATCATTCTCCATGTTCGAAGTGGGTGTGGTCTGCCGTAATTCTGCTACAATCAGAACAATACTGCAACTCGAGACAACATAGAGTATCATGATAATCCACTACGCTTCTTCTCTATCACGGGGCACGGTTGCGTCTTGCTTCGGCAGAGCTACGAGAGTATGTCACATTATCGAAAGCGATCCAGGAAATTAGTAAGATAATGAAAGCACTTTGCAATAAAACTATCATCGGCATCTTCTCATAGAACACTACATCAAAGTTTTTTTGCAGGGAGATCTTTTCAATAACATTAAATTTTCTGGTAAATCAAAACAACGACTTACGCATGTAGCAACATGCAGATCATATTCTCCAGTTTAGTTTAACGCCCAGCATAGTGTTCAAAGAGAAGAGCATTGGTTAAAGAGTAGAGCCTTGAAGAATTCAAAAAACAAACAGCGGTCATATGTGAGCTCCAACACTGACTTACTCGGATTCCAAGACAGAGTGAGAACTTTTCGTGACTGTAGTTGCTGTATGATTCGCTGCGCTGCGTCCACGCTGAGCGGTTGGTTCTAGCGGGCACTCTCTCATCGATCGATTCGCGACTCAGATAAGTTATCCACATTTGGATTTTTGACAATTTCACTTCAATGTTTGTATTGCTGTTGGAACCTTGATCGATAACCAGTGGTATACTTTATCTGTATCATTCGTTACCTTCGCCCAACGATTAGAGTAAGGCCACCTTTTTTTGATCTCATTGATCGTTCAGCCTTTCTCTTTTTTTGTGCCACAGCTTGATTAGCCGGCTAGCTGCGTGTTCTTTTGATTAATCGCTGCTACTACTGTTACTTTTGACCGTCCCTTACCTTCTTTATTTGGGTTTGTGAATCATAAACTAAACCGCGGGCTACTTTCTCTTGACGTTTTTTTTTGATTTGACCAGCGACAGATTATTGATTGACTGACGTTGTCTTGGCAAATAATCCATATTGGGCTACGTTAGTCTCACACTTGTTGCAGTCTAGTTCTGGGTTAGTCCAAGTTATATTGTGACATTGTGACAGTTTATTCTAGTGAAGATAATGCCACCCAAAGCACAACGAACCCGTGTCTCTCCTCAAAGCGCTTCTCAGCCAGCTGTGAACGCAGTCGAGAACACTGATTCGCAGTGCGACATTAGCAATATGTCGGTGCGTGAGATCTTAGAACAGGCCAAAATGGCCAACAAAGATCCCGCGGTGGCCAAACTCCTTAGTGCACTCGAGCAAAGGCTCCCTTCAGAGTTCTCTAATACCATAGAGAACGAAATACGTTTCCGAAGCCTGGTCATTAGTGGAATTGAGGAATCTGAGGGACGGCCATCTGAACGCCAGGCTGAGCTCGAAGAGAGGGTCAGCGAGGTTCTCGACATTCTAGATGTTGAGTGTCGCCCTTGTCAGGTTTACCGGTTGGGTAAGTCCACCCCTCATCGTCCTCGTCTCGTTAAGGTGGTACTGCCCACCACTACCCACTGGCGGTTAGCTTTAGCTAACAGTCGTAATCTTCGTGATTCCGGTCTCCCTAATATTTTTGTGCGTAAAAGTATGACTCACGAAGAGCGACTACACGACTTCGAGCTACGTAAAACGGCTCGAGAGCGTAACAATGGCAAACAAGCTAAGGAGTGGGTAGTGTATAAAAACCAACTGGTTAGAGTTTCCGAAATTCCATCAATGCGGCCGGGAAACGCATAACGGTGCAAGGAGACCCTATCAGAAATGATGTGAAATCCAATACTGATTTTATTATAAGCAAGCAAAACTGTTTTTTATTAAATGCACGTAGCGTTGTCAACAAATTCAGACACCTCCAGCAACTTTTAAGTACATTCAAACCCATTTCTGTTTTCATTACTGAGACGTGGCTGTCTAAGCGAATCCTCGATTCTGAAATTGTGGATGCCCTCCCATATCAAGTCTTTCGCAACGATAGAACAAATAGGAAAGGTGGTGGTGTCTGCATTTTGATAAATGATTACTTAAATACATCGATGCTCCCAACGGTTGACCATTTAAAAGCTGATGTTCTTTGTGTCGAGACGAATCATTTTGTTCAACCTTCAAAGATTAGGTTCATCCTTGTGTACAGGCCTCCGGATTGCTCGGTACGAGAAGATGAGGAGTTGATTAACTACCTTTTCTATCTTTGCTCAAATTCAACACAAACAATATTACTAGGGGATTTCAACCTGAATATAGATTGGAATAGCAATAGTGGTAGGAATTCAAATGCCAAGTTGTTTCTTGAATTTTTTCAAGTGGCTGGGATGTCGCAGTTAGTGAAAGAGCCTACCAGAAATCAAGCGGTCTTAGACCTCATACTTACTTCATCGCCAATTGTTTTCAACATCAAAAAAATGCCCCCTCTAGGCATGTCGGATCACTGTTCACTTCAGTTTGACGTGCAAATTGAAGAAAATGACCAATTAAAAATTCCGCTCCCTGATTTTATCAATGCAGACTATAAAGCACTGGACAGCTATTTCTCAGGAATCGACTGGTGGGAAGTCTTTGCCGGTTATAACACTATTGAAGATGCCTACAAGAGATTCTGCAACATAGCCTACCTGGGTTTTCAGAGATTTGTTCCTTTTCGGTCTATGGGGAACAGTGAGATGAAATATCCGGCTCATATTCTCAACCTTTGGCGACAGAAGCTCAGACTATTCACGAAGTTAAAAACCCCCTCGGACGATGCTCTTTTCAACAAAGTCTGTAAAGATCTCGATCATCAACTCCAACGTTTTGAAGCAAATCGAGAAAGAAGAAAGCTCTCTAGAAACATTAGAAAAAATCTATTTTCAATCATGAGAAATAAATTTAAACGGCACTCTAAGCTTCCTGTTCTCGAGGACGAATTAGGAAATAAATTCCTTACTGACGACCAAAAAGCAACAGCATTAGCGAAATACTTCAGCTCTGTATTCACTGCTATTCCCAATCATGAAGAAAATGTTCTGACTTTCAACGAGTTGGACACTGACAGTCTCTTGCTGCTAGGGCAAGATTTTCGTATACATCCCAATGTTGTTCTTTCACTTCTCCGTAAATTGAAACCATCTACTTCTGCAACTATTGATTGGATCCCGCAAATAGTCTACAAGTACTGTGCCAGAAGTCTCAGTGTTCCTCTTTCAATGCTAATGAATATGTCGATATTGTTTGGTGAGGTACCTTCGCTTTGGAAAGTAGGGATTGTGACTGCTATTCCTAAAAAAGAAAATGCAAATACCGTCTCCTCGTACCGTCCAATTACAATCACGCCTGCACCTGGGAAGATCCTTGAAAAGATTATTAGGGATAAAATTTGGGATTACGTGCTCAAGAAAGGTATTATTCCAGCTGAACAACATGGTTTTGTTGAAGGTGCCTCTACAACAACCCAATTACTTGAATGTACTTTTGACTGGTTCACTGGACTGAGCAGAGGAGATTCAATTGATGTTGTTTATTTGGACCTCACCAAAGCCTTTGATAAGGTCAATCATTCTAAACTCCTATCTAAATTGAAACATCTTGGGTTGTGTGATTGGATGTTGAGGTGGTTGAAATCATATCTCTCAAACAGAACCATGCATGTTAAGGTAGGAATATCCTTCTCGGATGAATTCAACTGTACTAGTGGAGTCCCCCAAGGGGGTGTATTATCTCCACTACTATTCATCCTTTACACTGTTGAACTCCCGTCTATTCTTAAGACACACAATTCTGTCAAAGTACAAATGTTCGCAGATGATATAAAAATTTATGGAACCTACAACCAGGAATCATCGTCCCTAGTCCATCAGTCACTCATAGAGTCCATTCGACGCATGATAGATTGGTCAGTAGAATGGGGCATTCCTATAAACTTGTCAAAAACCCAGGTGCTACACCTAGGAAAAGCTCCAGAAAGAGTGTATGAAATTGATGGAATGGTTCTCCAAACCTTGCCAGAAGTTAGAGATTTGGGTATAATAGTCGATAAAGAACTGAGTTTTGAGAAACATGTAGAGATAACCGTCAAGAGAGCCTTCTCGGCATTATTCACGATCTTGAGAAATACGCATTCTATTGACCCATCCCTTCTAATTAGGCTATACAAAGCGTACGTTTTACCTATTTTGGAATATTGTTCGCCGATATGGAATCCTTTCAAAAAGAGTTTGCAGAGGAGAGTAGAGAAAGTGCAGAGAGTCTTTCTGAGAATACTCTGTCAAAGATTTGAAATTTTCACTGCTGATAACAAGATCCCCGAATATGAAGATAGACTTAAACTTTTTGACATGCAATCACTTAGTCAGCGCAGAGCAATAGCTGATTTAAGTCTATGCCACAGAATTCTTCGAGGTGAAGTTAGATCAAAGCCAAGTAGATTCTGGGTTTTCCTGCCCTCAAATGGGAGGACTACCGCTGTTGCGTTTCGCGACAGGAGTATCAGATTTAGCAAAAAGTTTGGTCTAAAGGCTGAAAACTCTTTTTGTGTGAGGGTACCTAAATGGTACTCTAAGTTACCACGCGATGTTGTTCATGCCGAAAATGCTACCATTTTCAAGAGAAGACTCAAAAAATGTATCATTGCAGAGATACTGGAGTCTCCTGAGGTCGCTTAACAGTCGAGCTGTAAAGGTTGGAGGTGTGATGGATTATGCATGCCTACCCTGACAGAAAACACATTTTTGTTCTGTTCACCCTTCTCAATAGGAGCTGAATTGTTTCTTAGCGCAGATGGCCACCTATGTTTTCGTTTTATGCCTTGTTTTGTTTACTTCGATTTCATGTTCTTTTTAAATAAGTGGTTTGTTGGTCTAATTTCGTTGTTCCTCATGAACATATTGTTTGCTCTCAATGCCATTATCGATTCTTTGGAATGAGCCATAGCTTAGGCAACACGTTGGCAGTAAAGTTTTACTTTCGTTTTCCTTACTACTCTTAAGAACCGGTTCCTTCAAGCAGGTCCGCCGGGGTAATTCTAGGGCACCTAGGCTCAACAGTTTTTTTTTGTGGCTGCTATTCACAGAGCCGTACTACCGGAATTCTTCTTTTTCGAACTAGTGTTGGCTTTTATAATGTCAAGGGCTACGCCTATTCGGGACCACCTACCCCTGCCCCCCCCCATAACCATCGCCTGGCGTGTGTATTTAGCTTAAAGAGGTGCCAACATACACCCGCGCCGGAATGACGAGTTTCAGTCAGTTGCGTTGGTGTTTCGGGGGTAGAGCAGGTGAAGAAATTACCTTTGCCAACAGGTCCCTAAATGCTATGCTGCTCCTAATTTTATTTTTTTTTAGTTTCTTTCTCAGCTTGAGCTCTCTGTATTAGTACGCACTGCTCCTGTTCTTTTAATCGCTATGGAGCTGGGGTGTTCTGATGACCCTGGCGGAATTGTGTTGTTGTATCCGGTAACCAACTCGCTTTGTTGGATGGCCTAATTGATATTTGGTCAATCACTTCGTAGTTTTTGATAGATAGGTCAGATAGAGGGTCGCGTGTTGCTTTAGGCTCTGATTGCTCACGTCTTGTTGCAATTGAAACAGTGAGGCTTTAGTTTTAGTTTTACGAATTACTGTTCAACTGGTATTTGTTTTGATTTCTACCATTGTTTACTTTTACTGTCTTATTTAAATCGAGTTTTCTCTGGCGCACGATAAGTGCATTTCAAATAAATAAATAAATAAATAAATGATGCGGATGAACATACATAATTGGGTGTAAGCAGCGCCTCTTATTAGGTTGGTGCAAAAGTCCTTGGACATTCAGGATACAAAACAGTTTATTTTATAATATCTTAAAAATAGCAAGGAGTCATTTGAAGTAGGCACCGTTGGTATCAATGGTCTTCTGCCAGCGTGTGGGTAGGTCGTAGATACCTTTCCTCCAGAACGTAGCGGGTGGCGCCATGAAGAATGAATCGAGTTCTTTTTTGACGTCGTCCCGATTTGAGAAGTTCTTGCCATCCAAATGACGTTGGAGGTTTGAAAAGAGATGGTAGTCGGATGGAGCAAGGTCTGGAGAGTATGGGGGGTGGGGTAGGATTGTCCAGCCATACTTCAGCAGTTCAGCCTTTGTCGATCTTGCAGTGTGTGGGCTGGCGTTGTCATGCTGGAAGTATATGTTGGCCTGCTCTCTACGAGTAAGTTGAAGTTGGGCTTTAAACTTTTGTAGCTGGCTAACGTAGAGTTCTGCTGTCACTTTCTGGCCTTCATCCAATAGTTCCCAATACTCTACTCCATAGACGCTCCACCAAATACACAGCATCACCTTCTTCACGTGCATGCTAGGCTTCGGGACGTCTTCCGCCTCGTCTCCTTTGTCAACCCACTGGGCTCGGCGATGAACGTTGTAGTACAGCACCCACTTCTTATCACCAGTTATCAAATTGTCGAGCCAGCTGTGGGTGCGTCGGAGAGTGAGGAGAGGAAGGGAAGCTTCGACTCTGCGGTCCATGTCGTGCTGAGTCAGAACGTGGGGCACCCATCGACCAAGTTTTTTAACTTTGCCAATCGAATTCAGTCAACGTACCACTGTTGTGTGATTAACGCCACTTCGCGTGTTTTCTGGTACGGATCTGCCTCAACTTGATTTCGAAGCACGTCTAAATCCAATTCCTTTGGGCGCCCCGACCTTGCTTCATCTTCCATGGAATAGTCGCCGTCCTTGAACTTCGAGAACCAATTGTATACCGTGATTCGAGTGGGGGCTCCTCCCTCATAGACATCCTTCAAACGCTCGTACGATTGGTTGGCATTGAGTCCAGAAAAGGAGAGAAACAACATGACGTTGCGGATGTGATCATCAGAAGGCGAAAATTGCGAAGCCATAACTTCTAGCCGTGAGAGTATTGAAGAGAATACTTGGAGTGCTTTGTAGAGTTCTCCTTGCTCTATCGATTGGTATATAACATGTTTTGACCGGAGCCGAAAATGGCGGGAAAATCCTTCTCGAATTCATGAGGTCGCTAATGTCCCCGAACTTTTGCACCAACCTAATACCACCATATCACACCAGCCAGAACATGCATTAAGGAAATACGCCACATTAACAAAAACGACGATTTATTACATCGAGCATTAAGTCTGAGCAACAGAAATTCAGAAGACCAGCACCTTCATCAACGCAACAGAGATCAATGCGAACACTGTTGAGAAGCCTTGAGATGAGTTGCACAATGAGCCCTGACAGCAGCACATGTTTCTGCCATCAGAAGCAGTGAAGCAGCCACCTTTCTGAAAGTTGTGGGTGATCGTGCTCTAAAACCATTGGTTTGGGACGTTTAAATTGGTTTCGTGACAGTTAATTTGTTGAGACAAAATTGATTGCAGCTACAACTAGCTTCTGTATCGTTTTCTAACGTCAGAAGATATGTTCAGTGGAACTTAAAGTAGTGAGTATCATTGTTGTTGTTTCGCTGAATTTCGAATGTAAATAAATTTCACCGTGCAGTGACCCTCTACATCGCAATGGTATGTGAAGGTACTTCCGTCCAGTGAAGTTGTCCTGAAAGCGATCTGATAGACATGTGACACTACCAGTCGATGGAATAGCACAAAACAATTTTGCTATTGTTAAATCTAAAAGCTGGAAATGCACAAAGAGAGGAATTGCTCTCACTTTTTGCAGAAACTGATAGATTGATCGCAAGTGACCGTGGTTGGCGGACTACTTCCAGCTGCCGTCGTACCTGAAAATTCACTTTCTGAGACAACAAAAGCAAACGAAGCAGTTGACAAAGCCTCTGAGAGCTGTGAGCGAACGACTAACGAATGGCTGCCCACGAAAATTTCCAAAACCTACCATACCTGCATAGCAACGCATTGCTGTTGTCACACCGAGAATAGCTAGGAAAAGCACTCCGTTCTGAAGAATAGTCATCGTAATAAGCAGCCAACTGGATAGTGTTCGCACCTACACGGTCTTAAATACGGTCAACATGTTCGCCACAGACAAACTGTGACAGCTGTGGAATATTTGCTGATGCGGTTCCACTGACTAGAGTAGAGATAATTTACATGACGCAGTTCTTGCGATGATGTTTTCGATGCGGTTAGTGTAGCAAAATATGTTAGGTTCAATGGTAAGGTGCAGACTCTTCGAGATGGACAAATCTCGGCGGAATTTCGAGTTGTACATTTGTGCTTCGCGCTTTGGAAGTCCCGGTATTCTCCCAGTATTCTTTTGTGTTTGTTGCAAATAACGTGCTCTAAGCTTCTCCCCGGAGTGGATTGAATTACTATGGAATCTATATTGCGCAAAATAACTGCCAGTTGACAATGTGTTCGCAATTAACAATCAATAAATGCATGTGGAATCACGTTCGACACGTGAGTCACGGCGTTTCGCATACTTTAGGCGATCACTGTGCTATTTTTGCAACCAACACAAAGTTTGGACACATGAAGCATGCATGTTATCGTGTCTGTCGCGGCGTTGATCTCACTCCTGAGCATCGGAACAGAGGCAGAACCGACGACGTGGTGTACCGAACACAACAGTTCCTAACTCGACTAGTTTAGGATGCCACAGCGGGATTTTAGAATTCCCTTGGACCCAGACCGGCGAAGAGTGTGACACGGTTTCATGTATACGAGCGGACTATTACTTGCGGTGCCGCTCTCTCGAAATCTGCGAATACATACATACAATGTAAATTTTGTGTCCTCCTACTCGCGGACACACTCGGACCAAGCCGTGGATCTCCTACCGCTGACCCACGACAACTATTAAGGCGACGTGCCTTACTGACCTGCTCTCTTTCCGTCTCACGAGGGCCAAGACTTGCACGCTCACAAATAACAGCTTTATTTACAATAAAAGTAACCACAAGATTCGTTCCTTCACTAGGGGCCTGAAGCACTCGGGGCTTCAGACCTCACGACGGCGAGACGACGTTATCGATGTGCACGGCGCACACCAGGCGAGCACCTGCAGCAGACGTCAGAGGACGATCAACTGAAGATCCCCTATGAGCCCACAGCTGGCCTTTTATGCGGCCAGGTTCCCGCCTCACCTACCCTAGATGACCTATGCGGCGGGCTCGTGTATTGCTGGTCACGGACATTCCTAACAATTGCGAATCCAGCCCACGGAAGTATTAGGGGTGGGCTCTAAGAATCTCAACCACCGGACGTTTCCTCACTCCGACCCACCAGGAACCTGCGTTCCATGCGGCGGGGTAGGCCCTACGGTTACCTTCTGTCTGATCCTGCGTTTGAGTGGTGTCGCTTGCGGTGACGTGCCTCGGTGTAGTCGTTCTTGCAGGGGCAGGGACTGAGTTCGATGTCGTTCTGACCCACGTCTTCCTTCGTCGAAGTGGACCCAATACTTGCCCGCCAGGACTTCTTCGATCTGTCAAAAAATCTGTGACGACTGCCTCAAAGATTTGAATTCTCCGAAGATGGAGACCAATATCCACCACCATATCAAAAGTTATAATGTGTGATACGGCCGGATCTCAAAGTTGGGTAATTAAACTTTATTACCGCTATTAACGAAATGCAACAAGATGGAAAAAAATATCTAAAACTGAGGAGAGGAACACGAGGTAGCAGAAGTATCCTGGCAGATCAAAATCTAATAATAGCAAATACAGCGCAACCGAGATCTTAGGACAACTGCATCAAAAACCTTCTAAAAATAACAAGAGCTTCATCGAGATCTAGCGGCAAGAGCTTCATAGAGATCTTGGGAATTGCAACTTAAACAGTGAGGAGGACTAGCAAAGAGATGAAACAATTAGATGGGCAAAAGCCAGCGGGGGGGGGGTGGAGTTCGACGACGAGCAGAAGACGAATGAGTTGCGGTACGCCACGTACGTTTCGTCGTTGGCGCAATTTCTGGTATTCGCGGCGGAACCTCTTGATCTGCTGTGCGCGGGCGTCGATTGAAGCACGGACGTTGATCGGAGCTCGAAAGCGCTGGTGCTGTTGGCCAGCACAGCGATGGGATGTGACAGTGGCTGTGATATTGACGGTTTCGTCAGAATCCGCAAAGCCCCCAAAGCCCCCCACTCCCCCTCTGACGACGAGGAAACTAAAATGCTCACTGTATTCCGTGGTGGAATAGTAACGTTGATGAACGGCTCCGTACTTTAACGTTTTCCGACTAATCAGACCGAGTCACCTACCTGAAAGATAGGTTTTGACTAAAATGTCAGGACGAAAACAACTTATGAACGACGAAAAACAAGCGCGGCTAAAAAGGTAAACCATAAAGCTGAAGAGAAACAAAAAATGACGACACCCGGCAGCAAGTGCGTGATTTCCACTGACGCCATTAGTGTCATTCGAATTTTCTTTATCTCGCACAATGAACAATCATGTCCATGACTGAACTAATGGTGCGCTAACGTAAAACCCGGCAGCGTGCAATCTACGGCTGCCGTAGCGGGTATGGGTGCGTCGCCCGATGTGACGTCGTGGCGATTGCACCATTTGTCTGAGAAGAAAATTAAATGGGGCTGATAAGGGAGAGACAGCGGTTTGCTGCGTCCGAATTCGATTAGGTGAGTAGTTTTATTATTCTATCCTTTATTGTTGTTGTTTGATGGTGGAGTACCGTGGAGTATGCACCCGAGCGTGAGGTGGTGGTGCAAAGAGGCGGTGGTGCAAAGCAATGATTTCGTTCAACCGATGTGTCGGCACGAGTGAAACGGAGGCCGTGGCCAAAGGACCAATGCGAGCGGGCATCGAATGAGGCCATCTGGTGCTATTTTAGCATGAAATGAGCGGGATTGGTCCGCTTCAAAACGTCACTCTCATGATACGGTGCGAGAGTAAGAATCGTTTCTGCTGATGTGAAATCTGTTCCACAGTTGGCTCCTCTGCAAGATATTGAGGTAATAATGGGTAGCTTTGTCGAATGAACCGTGGTCCGTTCCACCAAATGTGATCCTTTGCGTCCCTTGTTGATAAGCCACACGTAGCCTGCCGGATTGTACTCAGATGCGATATATTGAAATTTGGTGGCGATTCATTGATTCTCTAGAGCGGAAACTGTGTCCTTGATGAGCTTATCCTGGTCGCATGAATCCATTGTCGACGTTAGCATTTCCTTTGGAAAAGCGGTTAAAAGTTCAGTGAGATTTGGAATTCTGGCAGAAATCGAAACAAAACCGAAACTACCCTGTTCACCAGGAAGGAAGTGATTTCTGGAAGCGACTCTAATATGGAAGAAAGCTGGAATCCTCTACTGTTCAACGCTGTGCTTAGATTTCCAAAACCCCTTGAACTTTTAAAATTATAAGCACTTAACTAACGCCACTGCCCTCCCTGCAGTAGCGCGTCGCGTCGCGAAGGATTTCGCCGCTCCGCCTCTTGAAAATAGTGCTGTTGGAATGAATGGTTATTGTACTGCAAGGATTGATCGATTTGGAACGAAACTTCACACTTTCCAGCTCGAACTTTGAAATGAAACTTCCTAGAATTTCAAGCTTGCTGAGTTATAAACATTTTAGCAAGTACTTCACTTTTCTCCATCTTGGCGAGTGACATTTCATAACACTAAAGGTTGTTTTGTTGCGTACAGTCACAGTGACACCGAATCGGTTCATTTCGCAATGGTCATACCCGTCCCGTCTTGGACTGTGCTCTTCTAAACTGATATTAGGTCACTGCATAGTTCCTCGTCTCTTCTCCTAAACCTCATATACAGTTTTGCTGGAATTCTCATAGCACTCTGTTTTAGCCTGCGATGAGTGTGAGCTTATTACACTTGGTCGTCATGTTCTCCTGCAGTCATGGTCGTGCGGTCGTCTGCTATAAGAACAGTGCTGAAGGTGCAAAAGTGATCGACGTAAAGGATTGTACTGAACAGGTTCAGGGTGAGGGACGTTAGGCAGGAATCGTAATTGCCAACTCATGGCGCGCGCAAGGTGACAGTACCTGCGGACCATTGCCGAGTTCACCGCGTGCACCTGCACCCTGGTCCTTACCGCACGCGATCTTGGCTGCGGCCCAACTCCTCGTTAAGGCGATGGTGATCCGACGGACGGAAGGAGAGCTCGAAAAATGTTCCAAACACCTTCGCCTACACAATTAGCTGTCTTGTAATTGGTCTAAAGACTCGTTTATACATGAACGAAATAACTAAACACATTAAAATTTCAAGATCTTCCCAATGCGCTCAATCAGAAGTCCATAAGAACAGCTGTTGGTAAGCATTCTTCGACTTTCGAGACCGTATATGTACCTTGAATATTAAAGTTATCGTATTACTGAAATTTTATCAAGATGAGATTATAGAAAAATTCGAATTCCATGTAAGACTCAATCTTGATGTTTATTTTAAGAAGAAATACAGAGGTTAATGAATGGAGACGAAATATGAGAAACGCGAATGCTATGAAAAGTGTTTTGGAGAGAACCACCGAGTAAGATGCAAATCTCAGGCAATTACATTGATAATAATACTACAGGATTCCTAATATTTTAATGAATTTGCTCCACGCTTTCGCTCTGAAACCGTCTTTATTAGATTTACGTTTCTCAAATATCGCCTTCATTCATTCGTCATTTTTGTTGGACAAATGAGCAAGATTGATTTATAATCACAGCTCATGTATTCCATTAAGCTCCCCTTAATTCATAAAAGACAACTCTTTGAAGATTCAGTTTCGACACGGTTTTGAAAATTGAAAAATGGTCGCCAGCAGTTGTCCTTATGGACTTCTGACTCAGCTCATTGGAAAGAGCTTGAAATTTCAATGTGTTTACTTATATCGCTCCTGTAGACCGTTTACACGGCCGCTAATTATGTAGGCGAAGGCGTTTGGAACATTTTTCGATGACCATCAGACTCCTTTCGTCCGTCGGGTCACCAACGAGGAGCTCGGCCGGCCCGAGCTCGAGTGGACCAGGCGATGAACTCGCCAATAGTCCGCAGGTACTGTCACCTTGCACGCGCCATGAGTTGGCAATTAGGATTCCTGCCTAACGTCCTCCCCCCAACAGGTTCACATACCATGCTCCAGCGCACGTATTCATGTTGAGCTACACCTTTCCTTTGTGAGATCATGGGAGGAGTGGAGAAATTCCTGAGAGACACTGTGTTCGTCATCGCTCCACATTTTCTGGAGTTTGTGGCGATTTTTTACCTCAAAAGAGGGGGTTAGTCGCCTAGATGATAAGTTTTTGATTCAAACGAGTTCTTTTTGTATATCTTTGATTTCAGTGGTATAAGGAAACGTTGGAGAAGAAAAATCATTGACCCATCGCAGTAGACTTCTAATGAGGAGAAGAAGAAGATGTATCCTGTTCTAGTAGAAGCGTTGCAGAGGACAGTTAAGGACAGAAGCGTCATTCTGAGCGTACGTGAACGAGCCAAAGTTGCAGCGTGGGTCTTAAAGTATGGTCGCACCTACATTGTTCTTTACCACGTGAACGCTGTACTTGAACATCTAGCAAGAATGTCTAAAGCTCTACAAAATGAGGATAGCCTACTCGTCGACTTTCTCAATGGTGGCTTTTCCATTCGCTCCAAGGAAGCCAGGATTTAATACGAAACGTTTATGGAAGTCTTCTAGAAGGTAGAACGTTACATGTAATAGACTCCGTTACCGGACGAGTGCAGATTGCCAGATAGGATTATCTTCAAAGTTACTATACAACTGCCTCCGCCACTTTGAGTCCCAATGCCCAGTCATCGGATCTCCTGTTGGCTTACAACCCTAAAATATTCGGCGGTAATAATAAGTACAGACAAGTGGAAAAAATGGATGGGGCACACCGTGACGGTACTGAACATACAAGATCTCTGAAACCTTCCCGAGACTTCAAAGTTGCTGATCGCAATGAGGATGAACAACCTGATCTAAACACCAACTTCGCGTATCACACCGAAGACGCACCTGACTTCGAGATTTCCCGAATAGGAAGTTAGATACTGTATTTGCACAAGATCATATAGACACTTTCTACAATGAAGTAAAAAAATTCTTTGGAAAAACATATGACTTCTTATCGCTCGAGTGAAGCAGCAGCACATTCCTCGTATGCCTTGGACCGTCACATCATACTTGATATCATTGAATGCGGAGGTGGATTTGTGGAGTTTAACAATTGCTGGACAAGTGCTGGAAGATACTCTCGAGAATCCAGAGGATATCCTGTTTATCTGATAGGATGAGTGTAGCCAGGTTTAATTACCCAAGTTTGAGGCTCTGAAGAAGGCGGACTCGCCGAAACGTCAGCCGAAATAAACTTGTACCATCTTGGCTACTGGCTACACTCATCCTATCAGATACTACTATATTCACCATGCCAAGATTCAACGACAGTCGATCATGGAATATCCTGTTTATATTGATGAAAACGAGATTGTGGATACAGCTGCTAGGAAGGAACTCATTTGAGATTCCATCAAATCTATAGAAAAGTACTGCAATCTGCAGTCAGCAGAAGACGACTTTATGAGCTTTTTTGACAACATTTGGGAGAATGTTAGGCATCTTCGGTCAAGGCCAACTGATCTCCGAAATGACCGTTATAGCTTGAGATTTTATCAAACTCTTCTCAACAACGCTAACGAGTTTATGCTTGCGGATCCCATTATTGAGGTAGTGGCAGCTTTCGACAACAGATAATTTCGAAGAAAACTTTTTACGTTCAGGCTATCAAGTGTTTCCTGTCATTCCTGCTAGTAACGAAATGGCAACACAATGGATGAACCCACTGAGTGTTCTTGATTTGCCAAAAGGAAAACCGTCTATCTTCAACAAGGACAACAGCTTGCTGAAGCAGATAAAAGAGGCACTTTCGAAAGGTTGGCCTCCTTTTATACACGGTATCTGATATCTTTCTCTTTTTTTATAAGGAATCCACGCACTCTCGTGGGACTCGACGTTAAGGAATACATGATAGTCAACGGACCAAATAGTGGAGACGACAATGAAGAAATCCGACAGTCTCGCGGAGACCTGGAAGCTTCAAAAACTACAATTTTTCCAGTGAAGTACTTCATGGCAATGAAAACATCTGATTGTAACTGATAATGGTGCACTTCACTCTGAATTCTCTTCACCATGTGTACATCATTTTTTTCTTGGTAGATGTCATTCCACATAACCGTCTCTTTTCTTTGTCTTAAGTCTCCATCACTTCAAAAATAAATACATTGAAAAAACAACAGCTCACAGCGTAAATAATTTCTCACTGGTGTGAAAAATTCCACTCAAACCTGCCAAAATGCAAAGAAGAAACATTGCTCTTTTAATAAAGAAAATGGCAACACCGCATCGCACGCAGCTGAACATAGCCCTTTTCCCGCATCTCAATCATAATAAACGACCTTTGTTATACGACCCCCTCCCCTCTTCCCATGCAAATACAACCTCCAGTTTCGATTCTCGAAACTCAAGCTTGAGCCTGAACGAGATGTTCGATTGGATAAGCTTTTCAGGCCTGCAGACAGTTGCGAAAGACCGAGCGGCTACTAGGCACATCGATATTCCACTAGCTGACTGGCAACATGCGTGTAAAGTTTGCTAATGACGACGCTATTAAAACAGAGGCCAGCTAAGCTCGTGGTAAACTTGATCTCAAGTGGACTTGGTGTCAGTGAACTCACTATCCTTTTCTGGTTAATTGAGTAATTTACGCTTTTGTAATCTATGACTAAAAGACTTCCAATTGTAGTCAAAAATGACATGTTAGGCAAGTCAGGTATTCCGTGTTAGCTGCTGTTCCACATTCTATTAACAAGCAACCTACTAGGCTTCTTCATTTTGATAAGCTATCTCTCAGTATATGTGACTGTTATCAAGACTTATGAAAGGAATCAAAGTGGGTCAACTCAATAACCAGATGAATAACCAGATGGGCAAATGGTGTAAGAAGAACAACGAAAAATTCACAGAGAATGTCACGATAGTGAACGGACTGAATAGTCAGATAATTAGGTGTTTGAAACATGACAGTACTAAATAGATTTGCATGTTATGTATAGTCATGTTGCGTATTATGGAATGCGCGGTCTGAAGTCTTATAAATGTTCGTCGTATTATAATCAAAATTTATGCAGAGCCCCAGTTGCTTATTTTAGGATAATTAATTTATTTTTCAGTATTTGCGTCAGCATTCCCTACTAACATCAGAGTCAAGGACTATCTACAGTTATGTAAAGTATTGAGAAACAGTTCTATTGGGATTACACCACACCAATTTCGATTTGCAGACTTGCTTATCCTTGAGGACGCGCACGCTCTCAATTGGTTACTGCGTATCTATTGTTGCACTAAATTTAGCAGTACTTCGGGGACCTAATTTAATATAACGGGCTTATTAGGAGTTACCTCACTAGACCTTTATCAGATTCGTTCATCCCATATCAATTACCAGGCGTGTTGTAGCAATGTTCCATCTTCTTTGCATACATGAATTCTTGGTTCTTTGAAGCTGTATGTGTGGGATTTCCTGGAATTAAGAACAGCTGTTGTTGGTTTACTCTACCATTGTGCGGTGATCTAATTGGAAGCGTGTTGATATTTGTATCTATGAAGTGTGTAATTATGTGTTAATGATACTTTAGGTTCTAAAAAAACATTCCTGTGCTTGACGTCAAATATTAGGAAAAAGTGAACCGTTAGGTTCTCATAGAGTGGGTGTGAGTAGTGGGTTTGCAGGTTAAGCGAAATAGCAACCTTGACGACTTCGCAGAAGGGATATTGGAGTGAGTGAATTATACGAAATTACCGTTAGTTTTAAGATATGTTAAGTGAGATATAGTGGTACTCGCTTCTTACATATCTTAAAAAATGGAACTTATTCAGATATCCAAAGGACAGGGGACGAGCCTTTTCCTGGCCGACCACAGCGGGGCTAACTTCAACTGGGCATTGCGCGCGTGTTATGTTGTAATAAAATTCGTAATTGTATAATAATTGACAAATTGATTTATGCCAAAATAAGTTATGATTTTTGGCAGCACTTCCTTGAGTACGGACGAAGGAAGCTCTACGAACACAATGTTAGAGGGAAAACCTAAATTAGTATAATACGTGATAAAACCAAATCCATTGAAGAAGTAGAGAGATTAGGGTGAGTGACAGGGAAATTGTATCAATATGAAAACAGTCTACTGACAGTAACTTTGCAGATTATTAATAAGGAAGTCTATGAGGAGTCTAGCCAGCTCGTCTCCGAGGGATTGTCCGGAAAATTCATTGATAAGAGGAAATATTAAAATAGGAAAAATGAAGTGTGCTATGATATTTAATGTATACACACGTGTATTTTAGCGGTCCTATTATATGTGCTATTTAGATAATGCGGCCGACCATCGCGGTCATCAGGCTGGATATTGACTTGTCTGAGTGGCAGGGTCCGCCTCTAGAGGAAATGCTGACTAATCAAGAGAAAGAACAGATCAGGGTAAGGAAGTAAATAGATATTCAATAGAACTTCTAATATCATTTATCTATGTGACAAAATAATTTCTGAAGATGTAACTATTCCAGGACTGAAAATTAATGAAAAGGTGAGTGTTTAGTATTACTGTTTAATGGAAGACTTATAAATCGCATTCACAGCGAAATGTTATAGAGATGCTTGCCTATAATGGAAAATGACAATGGTGCAAAAATGGTGCAAGAAAAGGAAGCGTCTTTCGTCCGGGAACAACGAGGAAAAGGAAAATGAACCGTGAATTTGAATTTAAAGAGGTTACATATCTAACCTATTATCTGTAAATAGTGTTAATCGTCATATTATTTTATAACGTAATGTGCGAAGTCGTCGTAGGCTTGAAAGATGATCTGTGAGTAGAGTTGAACAATTTTAGTTGAAAGCTTGTAATTAATTGTATTGAATCCAGCATTAGACTTAATCACCATCACGAGTAAAATACATAGAGTGACAGTTATAATCTGTGAAAAAGAGTTAGAATTTGGTTCATATGGATATATGTATAGTATGTAGTGGTATAAGAATGATTATATTATCTTCAAAATTTAAAGTAGGTTGAAGTCAATGTTGGAACAGAGAAAAAACATCTATGTGACGTTAAATCAATTGGTCGCAAAAATAAGCGCAATTGAGCTGTGAGGTGTGAACCTCAAATAAAAACCGAATGGAAAAGGAAATTGTATACGGATAACTATGCTATGCTGGTACCGGGAGACCCTCAGGTAACTCGGTAGAGCATAGCTAGTCTAATATAAACAAACAAACCAAGATAACGAAAAGAAGGTAATTAAATTGTAAACTAGATAGCTCGTTTCGTCCCTACAATGTACGAGCAAGGAAATATAAAGCCCTTCCCGGGACTTGTCAGTGTAGGAGGAAGGGCTTTATACCTAATCAAATAGATTAAAAGCAGATAAAAGAAAGGAACACAAACCAACCTGTTCTCGCGATAAGATGCCTGGAATGTTGAACTATGTGTTGCGAAGCTCAGGTTCGGAGTCTCGTGATGGTGGAAGTTGTTGCACTTGCTTATGTAACATGACACGTATCTTGTGCGGAGGATCGTACCGTTTTTTATGCGCCTGCACCAGTATTTGATAATTGCACTCCTCCGGATCCAAGTCTCGCAACACTATTTGTGCGTCACCTTTCAAAAGGCCGTGCAAGTATAAAAACTTGTATGTTAAATCATGTTAAACTTGTATGTTAAAATGCATGTTGGAATCGTTATGATCGGCGAGCTCCAAGGCTTTTCAGGAACGCTGAAATTGTGTTATATCTGCTCGAAATGGTTCAACAGTCAATTTGTCTAATTGTATGGGTGATTGAAAGTGAGATGAAAAAAAGCTATTGCCTGAGCGCAGAGTTTGTATCTGCAAAGTAGTTTGCACGGTGTTTATGTTGTCAACCGCAATTTGGTTTACTGGTTCTTCTGCTCTGCGGTGTGATACGGAGCGGCTGATAGGATTTGAGATAGAGACTTGCACCTTTCCTAGTCGCCCGTCAACGGCGTTAGGCCATTGTCATGCCACATCGCTAGCGTCAGCGACCGAGTTGACACGAGCGAACCGAGCGCCAGTCGCTGCCAATACGCCGCGCGCACGCGCGCTCGTTCCGCAAATACGTGGCTCCTACAGTGCACTTGGGTCATCCTTTCAGCTCTCTTTGATGTGCTTAGCCTACCTAACCCACCCTATATATATATATATATATATATATATATATATATATATATATGTATATATATTTATGTATATATGTATATATATATATATATATATATATATATATATATATATATATATATATACATATATATATATATGTATATATGTATATATGTACACATATATACACACATATACATGTATATATATGTGTATAATATGTGTATATATATATATATATGTATAATGGGATGGGGAAAGAAGTGCCTCACACGAGCGAACTGCCGAATCGCAGTGCAATGCGCTGCGACGAGCGAGGGAGGTGCGCGATCGCTGCGAAATCGCGCCCGCGCAACGGCATGACACCCCGCCAGCGAGATCTCGCACGCGCGCGCGCGACAACTGACACAGACACGTCTGCTACCACGTGTCTGATACTAGGTAGTGCCAGTGGCGCAGCCGAGCGTCGAGCGAAATTGCTGGCATGACAATGGCCTAAAGGTTATTGCGTAGAAGGACGATTGGTCTCTCGGCCTCCGTAGGCCTCCGTAGTTGTTTCTTGAACATTGCTGTCCGAGTTGAAGCTGTTCCAATCTTCCGAATCCATATGAGGATTGGAAAAATTGCCGACCAATGAGAGTAGGATTTGTTGTCAATCTCTAAGAACTCTGAAAGCTGCTCGAAGCTTTGACAAGTGCGTACGAAGGGCTTCCTGGTATTCGACGAGAGACTATTGTTCCTCTCTCTGAGCCCCAGTTGGCGCAAACGTCTACACTAGTCGTAGTGGAGTCGTACTGACTCCGGCCCACCAGGAACCTGCGTTCCATGCAGCGGGGTAGGCCACGCTGGTGCTCTGTGGTTACTTTCTGTCTGATCCTGCGATCGGGTGGTGTCGCTTGTGGTACCGATAAGGGGGTACTTGTCCTAGGGTACTAGGGAGAAAGGCAATAAATCAACTTGGTGTGGTTCATATAATATGTTACTAACGAAAATTTGATTGTGAATTACTATGAATGTTTCTCTAACAATTTCAGTTTTTTTCTTTGTTTTGGTTAGGTTTCTTCTCCGGCAAATCTTTGACTGTCCTACTAACCGTTTTAACTTGTATTTTTTTAACGCGCCAATGTGCGTAGTTAGATGAATAAATAAATAAATGAATAGCTCAAATTGTGGGTGATGTACGCTACTGAGGAGAACGGGCGCGTGGTTGCTTCAGTTGCACTTGCCATACTAACCGAAGGTGTGGGTGCGAATCTTCGGATATTCGATGAATAAGTCTGCCAGAGGTGTTTAGCGAGACTGCGTTGCATGAAGATGTGGAGGCGCAGCGAAGGGGTCTGATTGGAATCGCCAACATAATAGAGAAGAATGAGAGACTGTGCTCGGACATTGTCCGTCCGATGTATTCCGAGTTCTCATTGCAATCGCTCAGCTTGGGGCGTCAAACAGGCAAGAAAATAACTGGCAGAAAATGACGTAGAGAAATACGGTATTATGGTAAATATATGTAGGCCGACGGACCGGGAGTTCTTTGAAAGGACATCGATAGTATCGACAATACCGGAGGGTAATCTATCGGTAGGTGCGTTCACCTCATTTTCCACCTTGTTGATCTTGAAAGCCAAAGCCACCACACCCAACGCACTGTAGGTTAAAAATCCGGCCTCGAATCTAACCGCGTGCTTAGGCCTACGCCCCATACGTTTAATGTCGCGATAGGGTGAAGCGAAAAGACCCACAGCACCTGAAATGAACGAAAAATAGCAAGGGAATGTTGTGCCACAATCGCGAGCAGCAAGTAGCGGCTTCGCCCGATAACTATACGTGACCCGGACAGCGAGGCTCCTGCGTGGAAGATACTGTACTGACCGTGTCACCCTCTCAAACGTGTCACATCAGCACGATAACTTCAGTCTTCCTTTTGTTACCCAGCACACTTCGATTTTCAGGGGCTCTTCTCTTACGCTTCCGTGTTCCGCCCAAAAATAGCGGAACACGGAAATGGAACGAAAGGGCCAAAACGGCCGTAAACTGGAATTCGGATCACGGAAGTTCCGCACACACCTGTAACTCCGTGTTTGAGGATATGGGCTGCATGTTTGTGTGCCTGTAATTTGTAATACTAACTCCTCTAACATTGTTCCTTTCGTATACTAACACCGTTTTATTGTTTTATTGCTAGCACGTCTTTATATGGCGTAGAAATAAATAGGAATAAAAAAGCCTCCGAATAAAATGTCTTGAACTTTGAACGCCAGGTATGCTCAATTCTATTTCGAGTGCTTTAATTGCTGATATTTTTAATAGCAAAAGATTTTGGATAACTTTCGCTAGAGTGTCATGGGGAAGTGCCGTTGTTCTTTCCTTTTTAACAACTGAGTACAAAGCCTCGACTTTCAAAACAAATAGTTTTCTAAACAAGTGTTATTATTTCATAGTTTCCTCAAACAGAAAACGATTTCCGTTCTTGAAGAACTTCAGCATGAAATCTTCATTAGAACATGACGGTCGCTACAGTAACAGAGATTAGGCCGAAAATGGCTAGGTACTTGGGAGCGGAGTTACAGTATGACTGAGCGCAGCAGCACATGGTCCTCTCGTCCGATGCAACGTAGCAGCCATCTTGCTGAAAAAAAATTATGTTCATCTTCCACTTCCTCGCGCATTATTTGTGTTTTATTGATATTCATGTCAATCCATCTAACTTGCAGGAGAGCCGCTCATAAAAAAAAGCTAACTGGTGCGCACTGCCTTCTAGGGTAAGCAAAACGAAAGGAAAAATTTCTTTCCAACAAGTCTACATCCGATTACAATCTGATAAGTCAGACTCACATGGCAAGCCTGTTCAACATCGCAGTGATACGTTACCGAGAAGCCGCCTTTCTCCAATGTCCTAAAAATAACTCGAAAATTATCTGTAAATTAATTACTTATCAAGGAGAAATCAAAAAGGGAAAACGATGGTCCTGTGTGAAAAACTCCAGAAGATAGTTCTCCGAACGTACTTCTTACACCACTTCGACTCAGGGCCACAGGTGACGGTAGTTGGGGGAGGGTTCGTGTCTGTTGTTGTTCCTGAAATCTTTCACAATTTAGCCCTTGTTCACATTGCAATAAGTGGAAAATAATTGAAGGAAGTGTTAGGTTTAAGTAACATGCCAATCTAGTGTATCGCAACCTAATTACACCAATCACAAACGTTTCATTTTAACCTACCTCAGCATCTCAGTGATCATATTATACCACGAAAATTAGCAAAGTATGGATTGCAAGATTGAGAGTTGCAATAATGTGTGAGCTTTCAATCGCCAAGACTCTCTAATCGCGCAACAACTACAATGAATGATAATTGTTTGTGTGGGGTGAAGTAGCAATAACGCAATGAGGTGGTTTTGTTGCACTTTTGTTGGAAAGTGCCATACATTTAGACTACATTTCAGAGGTGAGCGGTTTAGGTGAACTACTGTCCTTCCGACACGCCAAAAGTGTTTATCACCAGTGTTGACTTAGTTTTAGAATGTCGATGTTCTCCACAGCACTATGTGGGACCAAAAGTAGTGCAGCCCTTTCAGCGAAAAGGCTCAGCGAGAACAAAGCACCATTCAAAGCTGTTCCATTGCGTTTACGTTACATGTTGTCCTTTCGAGTAGAGCCGTGATACGAGCAGAAACGTGCGAAACTGAGACAGGGTGGGTAAAAATCATGCATTAACTCCTTGTGGTATGACTTCGACCCTTGCAAAAACGATGAAGTAAATGAAAAGGAGTACCTGCGTAACACTTCAACGCTGTTGATACGCTAACAACGGTGCACAGGAGAGCAAGCGCTTTCAACAGTGACATTGGGTGATTGGAATTGGCCTGAATCCATTACTCGAAGATAATCGTCCTTAAATACTGGTCATCGGTACCGACTACAGGGTCACATGTGTTTACACTGATACCTGTCGTTGAGCAGTCGCACCGTAACAGCTTTGACTGTGACGAACTTTTGCGTGCGTTAGCGGTTCTCATAAGGTGATAAGACTTTCTCTAGTATGCGCGGCTCTCTAAGCAATACGTATTTGAGAAATATATGGGGCGGTAAGAAAGTCTTGAGACGCTTTGTTTGTAAGTTTCAGAGCATCCGACTTCTGAATTGTATCCATAACTTAACATGTAGTATTTGTTAATCATTCACGAAGCAGCGTTACGATGGGTATAAATAGTCAAACTTCTTCAACTTCAGATACGATGTCATTTCCATAAGAGCATATTTGTGTCCTCATTGTTGACGGACGGTTGCACAACACTGGAACAATGGAATCCATTCGCAACATCAGCGTTGTATTCGCAGAAGACAACGCAGCCTTTTGCATCGTCAAGCTCTGGTTGTCTCGTTTTATAGCTCAAGACTTCGAAGACAAGCATTGGTTAGGATGGGTTCCTATTGGAGAAAAGTCTGCCTTTCTCGAAGCTGTCGTAGCGGATCCAGAGAAAAGCGCTCGTAGTCTTGCAAAGGGACTATAACTCAGTCATATTACAGTTACCAGTTTGCTACACTCCCTCGTTACAGGGAAACACTTAGTGGACTGAGCTCAGACGCCCCGACCCATAGCTGTTTTGCCTGGGCATTCACTAGTCAGCCTCCCCTCCTCCGCTCCCTTGAAAACAGGTTTGAAAAAGCATAGGTAGGTAATATGGGAAACGGGAACTTTGTCCCTTCAAATCACGCAGCGTTATTGCTGCTCTCAGCAGAAGCGCTTTTACGGAGGCGAAATCGGAAGTACATGTTGGGAAGGTTGTCCAATGCTGCTTCTGGCACAGGACAGGAACGAATTGCAACAAGGTGGTATTGAAAGAGCAGGTGGTCTCTGCCATCGTTACAGCTATTCTGCTTTGGAAGCCCGCGGAAGCAGTTCGAGAAAAACAGCCGAGAGTACATTCGGTGCACAATCGCAATGATACACCAGGACCCTATGTCGATAGAGAATAGTAAAAATTCAAAGGACTGCGGTTGGTACAAGATTTAGGAATCATCTTATCGCGCTTGAACAGTCCTCTGCAATTATCAATTATCTTGCTTCCGTGTTGCTTTTAACTGAGAAAAGAGTTGCCAAAGTCGATGTTGTCATACTGGCAGTCGGAGACTTTTTTGGCTTCCAGCCTTTTCAGTTCTGCAAGTGGAAGATGGCAGACCTGATTATCATGAACTTCATCGTTCCGACTAACAAGGTTGATTAAATCGCGGAGTAAAATGCACTGAATAAGAAAACAAAGAAAAGTAGACATCAAACGGCTCAAGACTTTCTCACCAGCTTATTGCTAGATGGCAGAAGTATTCCGCTATTGTAACCTTCGACGATAGAAGCTTAGAGAGGTTTGTTCGCTGCTAATCAACGCAAAGTACTGGCTCTTTTGGAACTCCTCGAATTCAGCTCCGTCGGATAGTCTGCTATCGGAGTCGATTCGAATGTCATTTAGCAGCTGCAGTGCTAGGACAAACACGTAAAGTCAGCTATGCGGGCAGAGTGATTCCGATCTCCTTCGGGTTCGCTTCGCTTGGAAGCAGAGTAAGGCTCTCCAACACACATCGCACCCAACCAGTATTGTTTTTAACATTGATCAAATCTGATCCTTGGTAGGTTACGTCCCACGGAAGCTCCAACTGCATCGCAGGTCACATTTTTTCCTGTTAGCGTTCCAGGCTCAGAATTAGGCATGTTTTAAATATTGCTGATTGCCTGCAATTCAATCAATAATTGAATAAACTATGGTGGCAGAATCTGAGCCGAGAGGTAATAGAAAAATTTCACTTGAGGAAATGTTTGCTGAGGTCCACCACCAGAAAGTTCGCCAGAATTTAACAAAAAATGCCGCTACCTTCAGTTAACAGTGTATACTACATCAACTCCAAGAGTGAGATTAGTAGAGCTGTAGTGTTTGCCTAAGCTTCGAATGAAGGTAAACCTCAGTTGTGTATGTCATGTAGCATTACCAGATCACAGCTATTCGAGAGAGCTACATGATTCGAATCAGACTGCAAATAGAGCCACTCTCTGAGCTTAGAAATTTCCGAGTGATTCCCTACATTCTATGACGTTGTACGTTTTCATCCAGCTCCATGCGATGAATTCCTCCATTTCTCGAAGATTACCTATTTACAATTCTGGAGACTGAGAATGGTGTCGGTGCTCTGTATTCCCACGCCAAAAAGGGGCTATTTCACATTCACGACGTAAAACGGCGGATCGACTACGAAACGAAGAGCTATGTATGCTGTTTTGACGCTCCGTCTAAAGAGGAACTGACCAAAGTCCGGCGCTACACCAAACAACAAATATTCTCCCTTGCCCTTAAAATCGAAGAAAATCAGCGGAGATGCTCCTGAATAATATCGGACAAATACATAGGATACCTGAATCAGTAATTTATAGAACGAAGCGTTTGCCGATATGCATACAGGGTGTCGCAAAGAGATGTACCCACTGTTTGAAATGACATAACTTTAGTGAAAGCGAACTAATCGAAACGAATCATAGCTTTGATGAAAGCTAAGAAAAAGGAAAATTTCCTGGTATGCATTTGCTGAGGATTGCGCCACGTAGGCCGGCCTACCAGGAGGCCTCGGAGTTCGGACCTGATTGATAGTTCATGGGTTGCATGCTTGCTCTTCTTTGGTCGAGAAGAAGTGATATTGCTGCTATGAGTTACCTCTGAGGCTGTAAACATATCGACTAGCCGCAGCTTTTGGTTAAGCATGGAACAACATCAATATCGACCAATAATTGTAACCACTGTTTGAGAAGCTACAACTCTTCCAGCAGGGATACAATCATAAGAAAAGAACTTAGAGGAATGTAAAATGTATGCACAATGAACATTGCGCCATGCACCTGTCCGAATCGTTGAATTCTAGAGCTGATTGAAAGTTCACGGGTAACATGCTTCTTTTACTTTGGTCGCCAACAGGTGATATCGCTGATACGCGTCTTTCTTGATGTGGTAAACATAAAAACATCAAAACATAACAAGTTGAACATGCACATCATCAACCATACCTTGTGTGACGCGAAGTATTTTGAAAATTTACGTTGGTAACTCACGAAGCCAATGCATTTTCTGAGGGTGATGGAGATCGATGTGAGGCCTGCGGTGGATCACTGATTTTATTGCAACTCTGTTCGTTTTGGAAGGATGGAATCGCTGCTCCGTTTTTTATTCTTATCATGTCGTGGTTGCAGATGGAAACTACCACGAACGGTTTCCCCTCGTTTTGCTGTTATTGTTAATAGTTGAGTGAAATCGCCAGATGTTCTCAAAGCTTCTGGCAACCAAGGCTCTCTTTAGGTCCAGAGCTGAAACAGGATGTCTACAATAATTCTGATTCGACTGTTTCTATAACTACATAATTTCAGTTTGTACTGCTAAAAATCGTAGCGAAAAAATCGTAGCTCCGCGTATTGAATCAACCTCCATATTGCTGGTCCCGAAATGAAATGAGGCTTTGCGCTTCTGTAATGCATGAGAATGAAAAGGAGAACAAAAACAGGCGGGTGAAGTCATCTGCTCATTGGGTTCTACTGTTGCTCTGAAGCCGCCGTTATGAATGAATGCTCATGCTTTTTGCCATGCATGACACATGTTGCACTCTCCCACGCGAGTCCTCCGCTTCCTTTTTCTACTATTCGCTACTTCTTACAGTTTTTTATTCGTCTCCGTCACTGTGACGTGTGTTCATCAAACGGCTCTTCCTCATCCATGTATATGCAGTCGATTCGTTACGAAGATGAAATCCTTCGAGAAAAATAGAAAGGAGCTCTTAAGTCGTCCTTACAACAAGCTCATGAAGGGCGTGCTAAAAATCCTAAGGTACAAGGAAACCAGCTTTAATAGCTTTGTGTTTATGCGAAAACTACAAATAATAGGTAATATAATACTACTGTTCTCATTGAGGCACGCGTCTCAGGTACCCATCATTTTTCAATTTTCAACTTGTCATGTATTAGGTCGATAAGTATGAAATGGCCGATTTCGCGTCGAAACTTTGCTTCATTATTTCACAAGCAAACGGCCCTGCAATCAATCAAATTTTTCACCTAAACAGTCAACACTCTTCTGCCATTTTAATGGTAACTTGTTAGCCTGTTGTAGTCAGTTGCTGCAAATCTGGCGAATTAGGTGCGTGAATGAGAACCTCCATGTCCAACTCCTGCAAATTACGCAACGCTGTTCGTGCGACATGTGGTCTTGCATTGTCAACCAAGAGCATTGGCTTGTCTCTGTGGGCCACTCTCGGGTGCTTTAAGGCAAGTTTTCTTATAGTAACATCCAATTCTTTACAGCACACGCCCACTGTTATCCATGTGCCAGGTCTCATGAAGCTGTAATGGATGACTCCATAGATAGACCACCAAACAGAGATGATTAACTTTTCTTGTGAACTTTGAACTTCACGCTGTATTCCGAGACCTCATCTTTGTCCAACCATCGTGCTGAGCGCTTACGATTGTCACACAGAATCCACTTTTCATCACAAGTAACGATGCGATGTAAAAATGGTTCAGATCTGTGTCGAGGAAGAAGTGAAGGGCAAGCGTCGAACCGACGCCAGTTTTGCTGCTCGCTCAGTTCGTGAGGAACCCAGTGATCGAACTTTTTCACTCTCCCAAATTGCTTCAAATGGTCCAGTATTGTGGGTACAGATACCCCAAAGCTTGCTGCTAATTCACGCGTAGTTTGAGTGGTGTCACTTTCTACTGAAGCCTACAAAGCTGTCTTGTTCACCTTGAATCCAGGTCTTCCACAAGGCTCGCTTTCGAGATTAAAATCTCCAGAACGAAAATTTTCAAACCAGCGACTTACTGTGTCTTCACCTGCCACGTTCTTGCCGAATACCTCGTTGATGTTCCGGACGGCCTGCGATGCACTGTTTCCACGACGGAACTCCTAATCGAAAACAACACGAATTTTGGATTTCTCCATGGCTTCGAAAACGCCCTGCACCACTCGAATTTGGAAGCTGCACCGAAAACCAAAATAGGTTGTTGAAATCATAGGAATGTACCTTAACAATAGAAGAAAAACTAGAAGCCCACAAACGAACATACCTAAGTACCAACCTTGAAACCTACAACATGCGAAATCGGCCATTTCATACTTAACGACCTAATAAAATACTTTCTGCTGTCCACAATTCTGGGGAGCGTTTGATCATTGATTGTGTTTATTACTGGCACGTGTTCGTTGCTTTGCGCATTCCTGCTGTCCTTTAGTAAAATGATGTCATTACACATTCACGCACTTCCGTTCCGTTAACTCAAGCGCAGCAAAAATTTGTTGAACTCGTACATAGAATATCTTCTGTGCTGCTGCTGGCCTTATTTTCGAGAAATATCTGCCGATACATTGTTGTTAACCACTACGGTAGGTGTTTTGGGAAAGAAAAAGTGTCGTAGGCAGCGAAATTAGGTGGAATGGAGCGAACTCAAAAGCGGTAGGAGTGAAATGTCGCACACATCAACGTCATTGGTCCGGGAGCACTTTCAACTACTTCAAGGGAGCCAAGGAGTGCAGATATCTGTGGTATGCTATTATATTGGTTCGCCAACATAGCGTGTACAAAATGAGATACTATTGATTGTGTGGGTTTCTTGTGCAAATTTTTAGCCCTTCTAAAATAATTCTCAACTCTTTGTACTCACTAATACGATATACGCTAGCGGTCGAGAACAAGTGGCACCTTGATTTTTGAGCACGAACAGCCCAAGGCTTTTATTCTAATTGATAGCTTTGAGAGCTGCGCTTGAAATTACATTGACTCATGACTTTGTTGCGACTTTTGAACTCTCTAAAAAATTATTGAACGGATATAAACTTTGATGTCCGAGAATTACATGAGCTTGCTATCTGCGACCACCACTGACTGTCAGCGAGATGGGGCTTAAATTTTCACCAGGAGGTGATACCTCACGTTCGATCTTTCTCTCGATATCATTGAGTTGCACGCTAATTCTTACCACTACAGTACAGGGTACACTCATCTAATTGAAAATTTTCCAAACACGTCCTGGCTCCCGCTTTCACTTGCGCCATGTATGCGTAGCTAGACAGCTCATTCTGCATCTGATCAACGGGCAACCGATGTTTCCAATTTGAGTTCCGGCCGTAGGGCAGACCAACAAAAACTTGTTGCCCTTTGCTAGAGTTGGCGTCATTTACGACCCAATTCAGCCTTCTACGAGCCGGTCAGTACTTAGTCTGACGATAAATTGGAGAAGCCAATGCGAAATGTGCCATCAGATAGATGACACAATTACTGACGACTGAGCCTCTCAAAATGTATAAGCCATTATATCCTCTTGTACTCACGTCATCCCTGTGACGATCACTTTAAAAAGGAACACCTGATGACGATCCTATTCTCGTTGTTCGTTTACTAAAACACTTTGACAAAATCTAAATGCATCAACGCAATAGACAAAATGGTTCATATATTCAAGAATAAAAAAACTGTGATGTAAGAAAACGCGTTCATTTTGTTGGTTCACACAACAGAACGAAAATAATTAATCGGGTTTCCACTTTTTTCCCCCAATCTTGAAAAAGGACAGAAAAAAAACAGAGGACAGGTTATACAGATATCACAGTTTCCGGATCATACCCCAAATAACCGAGTAATCGAATGGAATCACATATAATGGAATCACATACATATCAATTTCATGTCGCAAGAACCTCAACTGTAGTCACAGAATTTAGGACAATACCGACGTTCGCTGAAAAGAGGCGGTTTAAGAGAACAACATGACACAGTGCCTTTCACTACAAAAGGAGAACATGCATGTGCACTGTATCACACTTGATCTTAATAAAATTTTCATTAGAACTGTTGCTGCTTATGGCTAGCCTTTCTCCCCTTCATTCTGGTGCACGACTACATATCACAATTACCGGATTGTATAGTTTAATCTATCCCTCCTGTTGTTCCTGGACCCTTAACCCCTTATACTTTGAACTAGATACCACCCTTCGTCATCTACTAGTCCAGCGACTACTTGTGAACCAGGTGTAATGATTGAGAGTCCGCTTGAAAATTCCTAGAAATGTGGAACTTCAAAAATCGCCATCTCTTGAAAAGTTGCGATCACCAACAAGAGAAGCAATTTTTTGTTTAGATTTAGATCCCCGGTACCGGTCAGGGCGGTGAAGATGCCTCACCGTTTTTACGGTAGGAAAGGCACAAAATCTGCAGGTGGATCTAGCCCAAGCAAATGTCTGCGAGGCTAGCTGATATATAGCAAACAACTTTACCTTTTACATCTATTCACTCTTGTACATACACTGTGTCCAGAAAAGATAGGGACACCCTTAAATTCTTGCTTTAATGATTTGCTTGATACTATTTGATTCCAAATCTATACTGGTAAATCCAGCACGGCAAAAAACATGGGTTAAAGCGATTTGAGCTTCTGATTTGAACGGTGAAGGTTTTGAGGACGATTTTTGCAATCAGTGCGACGGAACCACTGCCCAGAAAAGATGGGGACCCCCGAGAAAAAACAGCTGTATAAACCAGATCCCAATTAGGCCACTAAAATTAGTAATTGATGGACGCTTCACTATTCAGTACGACGTAAATAAGTGGAGTTGGGATTAAGACGACAAAGTTTCTAAGAATTTTATTGGAGAGACCGATGGATCGCTGTCTTGAGCTCTTCAACGCAGAAGTGTATCTTGTTAATCGTGTTAACTCTCTAATAAAGGTGTTCTTAGGGGTCTACGAACAAATAATCTTAGAAGAACTTGCTGGCAGTTTGAGGATATCGACGGAACAGGCCACTAAAAAGTCTGGGGTCAACCTAATTTTATGAAGTGGGCCATGTTCCTGTTGGAAGGACAAGCTGTGCCTCACTTATCCTCTAGTAACGGCAACAGATACAGTAGCGGTCAAAAAGGTATGTCACTTTTCATTTTTATACACAAATAGCTCAAATCGAGAAGAACCTGGTGCCATTCGATAGTGCTGACGGTTCTATCTTAAAATATGTCGAAACATACAGTTGTTTCGAATTCTGTATTTTTTAAAAATATTTTATAGTGATTTTCATATGCTATTTCCAACGAAAATATCTCAAAAATCGCTGAATGAGGTATCAATCTGAGATGATAATTTGATGGAGCATGGTCTAGCTATTATCATATAATACAAACATTTGATTCAGATCGCCGCTAAATTATAGATTTTTCGGAGCAAACATTTTCGTGGTCAAAAACTGGTCAAATTTTGGGACCATGTTTGAAACAAAAATCTATATCTTTCTAACGCGTAATGAAATTACACCATTTTTCAGCAAGTGATAGAGCATAATTTTCTCTTTGAAAACTTTGTTTTTGTTTCTGAGCTCTTCTCTTATTTTGCGAGAAAAACCCTTTTGAATTTGAAATCGCGTAAACTGCTCTATTAAAAAAAGTTCAGGAGGAATCGACTTCAATTGTTCTCAGTTGATAGTACATTTAGGGTACTCTTTATGCTGTATGTATGCTGAAAAAATTCGTAGTTCTTCATGAAAATATATCACATTGACTAACACACGCTGAGGGCGTCGTGACTACCAGTACATTGTACAAGGGCGGGCAAAGGCGCGCACAGCGTGTGTTAGTCGAAGCGATATATTTTATGGAGAACTTCGAATTATTTCAGCATACATACAGTATCAAGAGTACCGTAAATGTACTACCAAATGAGAGAAACTGTAGTCGATTCCTCTTGAACTTTTTTGAATATAGCGGTTAACGCGATTTCAACTTTCAAAGGATTTTTCTCACCAATTAAGAGAAGAACTCGAAAACAAAAACGAGACATCAAAAGAGAAAATCATTTCCTATCACATACTCAAATTTGCTTTAATTTCGTTTCGCAGTTAGGAAGATATAGATTTTTGTTTGAAACATGGTCCTAAAATTTGACCAGTTTTTGACCACCAAAATGTTTGCTCAGGAAAATCTATAATTTAGTGACGATCTGAATCAAATGTATGTATCACATTATATTAACTAGACTATGCTCTATCAAATTATCATTTCAGATTGATCCTTCATTCAGCGATTTTTGAGATATTTTCGTTGCAAATAGCATATGAAAATCACTATAAAATATTTTTAAAAAATACAGAATTCGAAACAACTCTATGTTACGACATATTTAAAGATAGAACCGTCAGCACTATCGAATGGTACCAGGTTCTTCTCGATTTGAGCTATTTGTGTATAAAAATGAAAAGTGACATATCTTTTTGACCGCTACTGTAAGTTACTAGTATCTGATGGTACTTACTTACTTAGATACTTAGATACTTAGATGGCCCGGCTTCACTGAACGTGCGGGCCCCAACACGAGTTCCATTCGCTTCGTTGTCTCGCGATCGTCATCCAGCTTGTTGGTCGGAGGCGACTGTGACGACAGCGAGAATCAGCCGTTCTGGAACACAGCATAGTCTTAATACGTTCGACGAACACATCAGACCATCTGGCAGGTGGTCTTCCACGAGGCCGCGTGCAATCGCGCGGCAGCCATTCCACCGTTCTTCTTGTCCAACGGTCGTCGTCTCTTCTCATTATGTGACCGGCCCATCGATGCTTGGCTTTCGATGTGTAGTCCGCAGGGTCTCGCAGACGGGACATCTGCCTTAGATCGGAGCTGCGAAGTCCGGCTCGGTGTTGGGATAGCCGGGTGAACTTCAGAAGACACCTTTCCAACGCTCTGTGTGTGACTTGCAGAGACTTTGCCGTGGCTGACGTATCAGGCCACGTCTCAGCCGCGTAGCACAGAGCAGGAAGAACTGTCGAGTCGAACAAATGAGCACGGAGGTCAGCATCCTGGAGTTGGTCGGTGGCCTCTTTGAGAGACCCGAAGGCTGACCACGCGGCTCTCCTTCTTCTGATGAGTTCTTCCTTCATGTCGTTGTCCATGTTCATGGAGCGCCCCAGGTAAACGTAGGACTTCGTTTCGGCGATGGGAGATCCATCGAGTTCGATGGGCCCCCCATCACACCAGGAGTTCTTCATGAACTGTGTCTTCTTCCGATTGATGCGCAGTCCAATCTTCTTTCCAGCTTCGTCTAGCTCTCGGAGCATCGTCTCTGCTTCAGTCGTACTTTTCGCGAAGATGACGATGTCGTCCGCAAAACGAAGGTTCGAGAGGAATTTTCCGTCCACACGTATACCCTTTTCGTCCCAGTCGAGCGACTTCATCACCCACTGCAATGCGGCAGTAAACAGCTTGGGCGAAATAGTATCGCCTTGCCTGACGCCCTTCTCGATGGGGATGTTGATTGGGCGCCGGAAAAGCTGCACTGTCGTAGAACAGTGGCGGTAGCAGTCGGCCAGCGTTCTTATGTAGGACGAGTCCACTCCTTGATCGACTAACGCAGACAGGATAGCATTCGTTTCGACGCTGTCGAAGGCCTTTTCGTAGTCGACGAAGGTTAAGACGAGGGGCAGATGGTACTCCCGACAGACCTCGATGACCATCGCGACACTTTGGATGTGGTCGACGCAACTGAATCCCTGACGGAACCCAGCTTGCTCAGGCGGTTGTGCTTCATCCAATGTACGCGATATCCGCGTCAAGATGATCTTCGTGAAAAGCTTGTAGAGCACGCTCAACAAGCTAATCGGGCGGTAGTTGCGAAGATCATCCCTGTCACCTTTTTTGTGTAAGATGACTGTACGCGAATTCCTCCACTGATCCGGGATTCGTTCCTTCCGAAGGTAGGATGTCATGTGCATCTGATGGTACTCGAATCAACTAGAATTTGCTGAACTGAATTCAATCAAGGCTTTTTATTCAGAGTAAAACTGCCACCAACATTAAGGCTGCACCGTACCTCAAGCCCCTCCTTCGTAAAAACTAGTTCTTCTCGACTAAACCGTGTTGTGTTACTGTATGCCATCCGGATAGCTTCAGAAAAGTTGCTTCACATCGGAAAAAAATCAATTTAATCTCAGAATAATTAGCCTAGGAACCGAGTGGACGTCTATTGTGCCTTAATTCAAGAAGGGATTTTGCTTCTCTAGAGAAATTCAAAACTGTTCTCATTGTGCGCTGCTGCTAAACTTTAGGTGAACTTAAAATTATGTAGGGAATGTTTCCGTAACTTTTCATACAATAGCAGATAAATTTATTGCGTTTTTTCATGGCAGGCTCTTGCTTGCTGGCTTCAGTTATGCTGTAAAGGTAAGGTAAAGGTAAAGGTGCCGGCGTTGATCAGTCCCCTGAGGACGCGCCGCCGCATTCGTGTTCAATTCAGAAGCGTAGAGGCTTGTTGAATGCGTGTTTGGCCTATACAACGATCTGCGGGGGCCAGCCGCTGTACCAGGTCAGTGTCTTTACCTTCCCAGACAAATCTGGTACCAATTTACCCGACCCCGGAGGGATGTAAGGCTTGGTTAGCCCGAGCCGGGATCGATCGCTCGACCTTGCGGGTGTCAGCACTGTACCACGCGGGCCCTCAGTTAGTTATGCTGTACATCAGATATTTTCTGGCCAGCGCTTGCTTGTTTTAAATCGGAGGGTGACCACCTCCGGGAAACCATTCATCTATCATAAAACGTCGACAATCATTCTCGAGGTTTTCACCGCAGGCGAAATTCCGCGACACTAGGCCTTATTTCTTCAACAGCCTCAATTGGGCTCTGTTATTTTATTGAGCACAACGTTCCATTGTCTGTGCTAACACAACCATTTTGTTGAACTGAATAATGTCCAAAAAAGTAGTTTTAACCAATTTGCCTGTTCAACCGAAAGTTCTTTGTAGGTATCCCTACCATTTCTCGACAGCTCTTTCGTCGCATTAATTGCAAAAATCGTCCTCAAAACCTTCACCGTTCAAATCAGAAGCTCAAATCGCCTATTTTTTGCCGTGCTGAATTTACTAGTATAAATTTGAAATCAAGTAATCTTTGAAACAAGAAATCAGGGTGTGTCTTTATCTTTTCTGGACACAGTGTATTCACACCCTTCTTCGTAGGTTGAATCCTATGTCGCGTTTTTAAAAGTTGTCTTGAAGATTGCATCTCAATCTTTATTTGTCTTCCACATCTTGCATCCTTTACCAATAGACGTCGGAGAACGACATTTCCGAAATTTTTCCCGAGTTCTTGACGAACTCACAATACGTTTTATCAAGTGGCCTAACACTCGCCGATGACGGAAACCCTGAGCACCTGAAAACAAATAAAGTAATTTGAACGTCTGAATAGCTATTTATGATACATTGCTTTTTGCTAAAAATAACTCGAGGTGATGTGTCAAAATTACGCAATAAAGGCGCAAAACCGAACACATGCACAAGATTGAAGAAGTGGGTAGTATTAACGTCTCTCACAGAAAACAGTTTGTCCAAGTAGTTTGTTCATCAATGAACTAGTGTAGTTTTTTCAGTACCTATTTTTACAAGTGTGTTTCAGACATTTCCTTATAGTATATTTCTCTGGACATGACTTTGTTCAAGAGCTATGCTATCCAAGAAAGAAAAGAAAGCAAGAAAAGTACAGAAAACATACAGGCAGATATGTGAGCAGTCGCCCTTAGAAGGGAAACGCGTGCAGTGTCCAAACGTTTTCCTGAAGCACTTGGCGCAAGCGATGTCACATCTCATCGAGAGTTTTGTACCAGGGAACTAAAAAAATTCCGAATTGAAGAGTAAGCAATGAACGATGCAATTGGAGTCGTAGGAGAAGCCACGGCCTGGTTGGTTGGGTTTGCTCCAGGGGCATAGACCGAGCGCTTGGCTACAGCCAGCCAGAGCTTCCCTACTTCTTTTGTTATTTTGCTCCACGTACATCCATATCTGGTAAGCAGTCCACCGATGAGAAACATTTTTGAGATGAAAGTGGCACAAGACAGATTAGTGCCATAGCAAAAAACACCAGCTTCATAGCTGCTTCTGAAAAGGATTCCATGAATTCTGCTTAGCGACATTGAGTGACACAATATGTACTTTGAAATACGTGGCCAGTGTCATGCAAAATAATAATATAATTCTCTTGAGCACTCCATGCTCAAGAGAATTATATTATATGTATTAATTATATCATAATATATTATATTATATTATGAATGTTACTTGCCTCACCAAAAATGCTAAATCTATAATATTTCCCTCACAGTCAAGGAATAGAAGACCACATCAATTGAAGTTTTAGGATGGATGACCGATGATATGACGGTGAACTACTGCGAAAGGTAGAGGAAACCAAGTATATTTTATTGTTGCCCAAAGTTGTGGTTCGTTCGCTAACCATGTGGCCTGGGGAATCTTTTGTTCCTTTTTTAGCGCACTCAAGAAACGAAGCAGCTGATACATCCGCTGAAACGCTCATGACTGCTATTTTCCCATCCGAACGAACCACACCTGTTATACAAAAATGTAACAATGTAAATGCAATGTAAATGAGTAACAGAGAATTTTCAAATTCGTCTAGGGTGGTCCCACTGTCTCTTTACAATAGACTGCGGTTCAACCTTCGATCCTAAGTCATAACTGTATAATGGTGGTGAATCCGGTAATTCATGCCACTTAACTTCCGGTAAGGTGGCCGTAAGTTATTTCTATAAAGAGATACGTTTCTGGATACAGAAGAGCCCACAAAAAGGAGCACCAAACGTACCCTTCCCCACAAAAGTGAGCAATGTTTACGTGAAACATTTATGGAAAACAGTTCTGCATCGCTTCCAGTCGCAATTTATGTGCAAAAATTCAATTAAACATATTAACAATAGCCACAGAAAGGACAAATGCACCAGGAAACATTTGTGAAGCTGCTGCGACGAAACACACATTATTCCAAACAGTGTAACAACTAATTTATTATCACCACAGAGTCACAGTTTCTGAAAATTATTGCGCCAAACTAATTATGAGTAAATTTGCACTAGTAAATCTGGTATTTGTTATGACGTATACTAAGGATTCAGTTCCGGTATTCACGTGTGATTCAGAATAACAGAGCCGAGTCGGAGAGGAATATTTCTGGCCAGTCTCCACCTGTCCCTACTACCCGTTCGGAGCGTAGTCACTTCCTCTGCCGGCCCTTTTCAACTTCTTCTGCACTATTCCCGTTTCTCAAAGAATACTCAAACCTCTGCAAGTCAAACATCTCATTGTTTTCCTAAAGGACAGATTACACATGAAGAAGTGGCACACGAACGGTACCTTTAGTCGATTTCCCACTAATTATTTTTGAGCTTAGCAGAGCGAACTCTAGCAATACTTGTTTTTTTGCGTGTCTGTCGCGCGAGACGCGCAAGGTGGCGCCTTCACGACTTCCTAACATACTGACTTCCTTAACTAAATCACTTAACTCACTAGCATACCTAATGAAATTACTTAACTTACTTAGTTACGTTGGTGAAAATTAAGTCTGAGTCACATTCAAGAAATGGAAAAGAGATTGATGACGTCATCACAATTGAATAGTATAGAATTGAATTCCTTCAAATATCGAATGATGCACGTGTGACATTGTAACCGGAATAGCTTTCCTTTCATATCCTTGAACAATAGAACTCCAAAAGGCCAAATCAACACTGTTGGTTAAAATTTTCGACATCATGTGCAGACAATCCTTCTTCCTTCTGTAACAAAGACTTGGAAGGTCAAGCATTTTAGCTCTGGCAGCCCCATGCGGTAGCTGCGAGGATTGAAGGCCATACCATCTCACAACCATTTCGCGAGCGAAATCATTTTGGACGCTTTTCAATACACGAGCATCCTTCCTTCTACATATTGGGGCTGAACATAGAAATCTCATAGCTACTATAGGCCGTTCGTAGACATCGAAGCATTATGCAAGTTGTAAGTTTGGGAATGAGCCTTATTGACCAACACTGAATTGCGGTCACTGGTAATTAAAATTAGTAAACCAATATCTCTAACGGTAGATACCTGACTGTTTCAGTAGCAGGATTCTTCAGCTATCAAAGAATCGCCCCACGCTTCGGTCCACTCGTCCACACAGTCGGTAAGTAACCGAATTGCTTGACAACCTTGGGAGATTTCAATGATACTGAGTATTTTTAAATCGTACGCGAACCATTCACAACTACCGACGGATCATTGTTGCTGATCAATTATTGATAAATATTTATATCCAAGAAAAGACAAGTTGTTTGGATCATCTTTGACCTCGTTGAATCGGGGGCGTTTTCCGGGAATAGGAGGAAGTGCAGCGACGGAGTGTTGTTCGGACAGCCTCCACACAATTGGTATTTGATGCGAAGTTGGTTGATGCCGATCTGGAATAATTCTAAATCTGTCCCGAACGGGAAACACAACAATTGCGCGCATTTCAGTACAAGAAATAAGCCATCGCGCTGTATTACGCGACATCGTTATCAACGTCTCAAAACAGTTGAGCTCCTTGATAGTTTCTTTCCGTGAATAATTTGTTACGATGAAAGTATAGGTGCTCCACATCTCCATGAATAGGATGATGAGAATTACTGCTGTTACAAAAATCTAGCCTAAGGCTCTCCTTGTGAATAATTCCGTACTTCTAGCTCGAGCCTTTCCCATAGCCTTCTAGCCTTCGCGGCGACACTCCCTTAGAGCTCACGGGTGGAAGAGTTCCGATCGCGTTCAAATTAGGACAACAGTGGAGAGCTCATCGCGACATCTGTCACATTCGGCATGAAATTGCTGTCTCGGCGACGAGCAGAGTTTCATCCAATAGTGTATAAATGAGTGTCGGCAGAACAGTTCATGAGAACGGGCAGCAGGACGGAAGTCAGTCACATTTGTGAAGCTTCGTACGGTGGTTCGCTGTGAAGACAGTGTTTGCAGTGTTCTTCATCTAGGGATCACTTCAAGTTATACCAACAATTTAGAGATTGCTGGGCTTGGGTGTCAAGATGCGTTCATATAAAGCAAACTTTGTGGAGAACATCATCGTATAGTCGTTGAATGCTTCTGTACCGGACGAGGCTAGTAGGTGGATCAAATTTCATTATATGAAGACGACGAAAGCCTGACTGGAAAGGATGCTGCGATAACGTCACCCCCTATAGGATGGGATCAGTAAAAATCTCAAACACGAAATTCACTGCAGCAATCAAATAAGAATGCAGCAGTGAATTTCGCATTTAAGATTTTTACTGAACACATCCTAGAGAATTTTTACTTACCTGGTAAATTACGAAGAGGCGTCGCTAATTCAAAACTCATCCTATCACGGCTTTCAACTCAGACTGCACCGCTTCAGCGTCGAACCATAGATGTGTTTCGAAAACGGGTAGTAGCTTTCGCTTGTTGGACTGTACTGCTTTAGGTACGTAGTGTTTTTCATTTTATGAAGACTCCAGAACCGGAATGTTCTACCATCATAACATGTTACTTCTGTTCAAAAAGTTGTAGCTCGTTCTCAAACAATCAAACCCCGCACTACAATGGGCACCCAAACGGCATCATTTCGTTGCTTTATCAGCGTTGATTTTCATTTTCAGCTTACGTCATGGTCAATTCTAATTGAAAGGACATACACGCTGTTGTTGGACGAGGACATTATGCAGTACCATCGTGCACTTTGACGTTATGAGACCTTTCCTTTCAACCATTTTACCCACCAGAATTCTCATTAGGTACGTCTTCACATGAAAGCGCAATGTTGTGCATCAGGTGCCGCTATTTCAGGCAAACCTGGCTTGTGAATAGAGGAACTACGGCACTTACAGTGAACGTGAAACGAACTGACAGTTGCCAATTTATTCGTACTTCACGGAGCGTAGCAGCTGGAGGATAAAATCGGGCTAATCAACATCATTGCTAAAGGAAGTCCATTATGGAAGTCCATCGGAGGATTTTATTATTGTTCGCTTTGCGTAAGTTCTTCATTGCAAAGACATTCTGAGAACTATTTTCTCAGCAACCGTAAAAATAGAATCGATCTTCGGCAGAGGGATAATCAACTCAATTACTGCTCAATGTAAATTATTGATTTACCTCCACAGTTAGAGGGGCGCGCTTGAACAGGAGACTATTCCGTAAGCTCTGCAAGCCGTAAAACGTCTCCAGGCATCATTAAGCTGACTTATGTATGTCACCATGTCAAGCATTCTACTTTAGAGACTGAAATTCTTTTAGTCTACCAATTCGTTTTATCTATAACAAATGAAATATGTACCGTATGTATCATGAAAAAATGCAGATGCTAAACGTACAGAAAATGATGTAAAACGTATTATGACTTTGACAGAACGGTAACGTCCAGTTGCAGCCCAACTCAGCGTGATTTTGCTTTCAAATTTTCAACTTGCCTTTGACGCTGTGTTTAAGATGTCGGCTTGTGCACATTTTCAGCATGATTTGGAGGGTTTTCAAAGCACACTTTCCCTTAAACCCTAGCATCACAATACTCCGGATAGGGGACATCGCACAAATCGTGGCTAACGTGAGCTCGATTCCCGCGTTGACCGCTATTTTGGCGATCCCCTGAGCACCATCATTACATCAGTCACTTCTAGTACACTTGACAGAAACACGTAAAAAATAAAACACGTTGAAAACTAGAATACCACTGTAATAGAAAGGTTGTTTTCAGATGAACTGGTACAATGCATGATTTGGCTTATCGGCTCAAACTGTTATTACGGATGAGTGTTGCTAGCAAAAAGTCTTCTGATCTGACGATGGTACAAATAATTGGCTCAGTTAGAAAGGAGAGGATGGAGAGATCCAAAACGCGGATTCAAATCTGAACCGCAATTTTGCAGTGATCATAATAGTGTCAGAACAACCTTCGCTTTTGTTTCACATACACGTTGTCATAGTGTTTTCACGAACTCTTTGCGATAGTTCACTGTCCTCCCCCCACGAGTGGGTATACCACTGGCAAAGTTCGGAGGGTCGTAAAACAATTAACGCCACTTTGGGAAGATGGGCTCATAACTAGGTTAATTCGTACTGTAGCAATGAAATAAAGACATTTTTGGACTCAGAACAAGCAGACGAGTTGAATGCTGTTTTCAATTTTTCAACGGCCCACTGCGAAGAAAAGAACGCTTTAGAGCGTTCTGGAGCGCTCAGAACGCTATTTGGGACACAAGTTATGAGCGGTATTGTATTATCATTTCGACCTAACGCAAAAACCAAAACCAGTGAACGAAAAAAGCTGAACTTAGCAATGGATTTAGGAAGTACACGATACGTGCTATTGAGAGTGAGACAATCGGTGTGTACAACTTGCTTCTGGTTGCTTCTCATTTTCATTCACGGTCCAGCTTCATAGGTGACAAATTGTGTCTTGTTTGAACGTCCAACCTGAAACTGGAGCCAATCGACGATCTTCACTGACAATGCTAAAGAATATTCTGCTGAACCACAACATTATATGCAGAAGGAAGACTAATTATTTAATTATTATGCTGTGACTCCGCCAGTGCTAATGAACTTTTTTGAGCTATTCATAGCGTCGTATCGCAAACGATGGGCTGAATATTGAAGATTAAATTAAAACATGACATGTGACCATCGTGACGTGCGTGTCGTTCCCCTTTTCACCCCTTATGCGGGCACTTTGGTTTCGGTCGAGTAGTTTTCGCTGCTCACGGCAAAACGGGGACCTTTCGACTGACGTGCTCATACTTCCGGCATTTCATAACAGCCCAAACATCAGACGACAGAATGACCAGTGCCTGCAAAATTTCTCCGAAACGCCCACCTTTGACTACTCCTACTACAAAAATATTTCATATACCGGTAATATCGACTACTGGATTATAGAGTTATGAAGCACACCTTTGCGGCAATCCAACGAAGAGCAGAAAGAAACATTTCATAGTGCTCTAGCGGAATTCACTGACTCTCTTTAAGAAAATTACTTCTGATCGGCTTTCAACCACGGGGTACAGTGGTAAGAGGCGCAACGGACACCAGCACATTCGAGCGATCAATCCCTGCACGAGCTATCCAATCCTCCCATTGTTCAGGGATCGGGTAAATTGGTACTTGACTTGCCTGGGAAGGTATAGGTGTTGCTGACACGGTAAAAACACTGATCGGTATAGCGAATCGTCCCCACAAGTCATTGTAGAATTATTAGGTTGAGTCCCAAGTAATCGGACATTTCTGTATGAGCTCGAATTCAAGATCAAATTTTCCGATAACGAAGACATCTTTCAAAATGAGTTAGGTACCAATCGATAGTGGAAGGAAAACGCCAGAAAACGGTCTAAAACATTCACTTTGGTGACGTTGCACTTTGTTTCAAAGACTCCGGAATGGCACATTACCACCCAGTTGAGTGCTTGTCAGGTTGGAACGTCTGCCCTTCTACCATTGTCGGCCAACTGGGCTCGGCTGGGCTGGTTAGAGTAGAGCCCTCGTTTCTCATCGCCAGTGACTAGATTGTTCACTCGATCATTTCTGTGCTTGAGAATGAGAAGAGAAACTCCCGCGTCTGCTCTGCGATCCGCGCTCCCTGGATCGCTGCCTGAGGTATCCGTCGATCAAGTTTCCCAACCTTATCGATCAACTTTAGTCCATGATCATCAGATTACCGAAGAACACTAAAGATGTTCGATAATTCACGTGAGGATTGGCATGGATTGGCCTACAACTCGTTCCTCAATAGGTGCAGAACCAACTCCGTTGGGCGTCCTGACTTGTCCTTGTTCTCGATGGCGTAGTCGCCAATACAGAAGTTCGGGAACGAAGGTTAGGTGGTATTTCGAAAAGGAGTCCTTTCCTTATAAACATGGTCCAAGCGTTTTTAAGATTGGCTAAAATAGTGACCAGATAGATAGAGAAAAATCGTGACGTTGCAAATTAGCGATTTGGATGGAACGAATTCCGGAGCCACCGTAACAGTGGTGAACGTTACTGAAGCGAATGTGGCAGATCTTTTGTAGTGCTTTTCTCCCTCAATCGAATGATACCGTACTCATTTTGATAGGTGTCCTCATTAATTAGAAATTCCACTTTAAATCCGAACGCACCCAAATGCCCGATTACTAATGACTCAACCTAATAGATTCAGATTGAGGCTAAATTACAGTTTTTAGAGCATTGTAATGAGAACTACGACGCGGGCACGACAGGAATAGAAATTGTCTGCAACCTCATATATCACTTCATCCCATTCTGCGCCAAATAGGGCAGAATATTTTATATAACATCGAGCACTGGATTACAGATATGAAGCAGACCTCTGCGGCAGTCCCACGTGTGGTTCAAAGTGTTGGACCAGAAGCAGACGACGTTTGGGAGCAGAACTTCGTTGAGCAAAATTCTAGAAAACAGAGAAAAACAATTTTTTTTTAGAAAATTTGCCCTGTGTTGGCTTTGCCTTCGTGGCAGAAAAAAATTTGTACGCGTTTTTCATCGGACTCCAGTGTCAATAATTTTCACCTATAGTTTTCGGTGGCCTCTTCTGCTCCAAAAATCCTCATCCCGAAAATTATTGTAGAAGAAGAGTAAAAAAACAACCGAATTCTTCCAGTGCAACTTCACGTGCTCTCTTATTTTTGCATCCCCCGAAACGATCATCGTGTTTGCCGACCACCTTTGGCAACGTTGTCGGGAATTGTTGTCTTCATCATATATTACTTTAACCCGATTACGTCCTGATTGCATGTTGAGTAAGCACAACGCAGCTAATATGACGCAAATATCCACGTGAAAACGATCGCCGTTTCTCTTTCTAGTGCCTTGTTTATTTATTTGTTTGATTCAATATTTATTTATTTATTTAACTACGCACATAGGCCCGCTAAGGGTGAAATTGCTTAGTAGGGCGGAAGACTAGAGAACAAGCAAACTAAAAAAGGGCTCCGATAGATCCCTGCTGATCAAAGCTAATTGTCGCTCGAGAGAGTTTGAAAGCAAAACTTTAACAAAACTTCTGGCCAACGGCAGGAGTTGGCAGAAATGTGTAGAGAATCAGCTTATTTGTCACTATCCATGATCTATTTTTTGCCACTTTCACCAGGCTGGCAACGTTGCCATCGCCTTCCCTTCAGTTTCTCATTTCCGCACGACTGTAAGTTTTCAATTTGTTCTAGACAATTCAAGGTAGATTATCGCTCTATCCGAATTCAGTGTCATTTATGACATTGCAAATAATTCATGATGTTCTGTTCATCAAAGTGGAGAAAAGACTTGTCTTACTGGCGAACTTCCGTTCAATCAAAGGTTTCTGCAATCGTCAGAGTCCTTAATATGAACAGAATTTATGCTTACCTGCACATAGCTGGTGTACTTGAGTTGTACCTGCATAGATTTCTTCATTTTACATGCTTTCACTTTTTTTGCTGTTTGAGGAGCGGGCTGTTTCTTTCTAGCTTCTCTCCAATTGGTACAGATCAGGAGGTAGACAGAAATAAAAATAGAAATGCTCCTGCGGTAGTAGGATCAGTTCTAATAGTAAGAGGTAGCTGAGCAACACTGCCCAGCACTCAGAGAGTGCAAAGGAAGACTATGGATTATAATCTTTGCCCGTTGGTTTTTTTACTAGAACCGATGGCCAAATTCTGGAACCCTTCCTTCTCTTCTCATTATATGTTACGATTTTTCCAAGTTTGAACTCATGTGGACAAGTACATACAGTTAGCTTACTAATAATCTTTTCTTATTTATACTGTTTTACTAGCATTTCTCGTTCGATAGCACATACATGTGTATATGAGCATGCTGTGATAAAGGTTAAGGTAAAGGTTTCGACGTTGATCAGTCCCCTAAGGATGCACCGCCGCATTGTTTCATTCAGAGTCGTAGAGGCATGTTGAATGCGTACTTGGCGAATACAGTGACTTGGAGGGACAGCCGCTACACAAATTCAATATCTTTACCTTTCCGACAAGTCTGGTACCAATTCATCCCACCCCGGAGGGATGGAAGGCCTGGTTGGCTTACACTGGGATCGATCGCTCCACCGTGCTGGTGTCAGTAGCGCCTCTAACCATGCGAGCCCACATGTAGTGATAAGTGAACATATTTCTTGACCACTGGAAATCTTACTGAATTGTTAGAGCAATCATTACTATTGTCTGATTAATGTCTGCAAGAAATCCTAAGGCGAGGCAAATTTCTGAGAGGTGATCGTCACTAAACATAATTTCTTTCGTTAGCTTGGTTTGACAGTCACTTCGTTTTGAACCCTTGCGTCGACGCTCGAGTTTGTATTCCTAGCATATCCTCGCTTGGTCTTTGATGCATAATGGAGAAACAATATAGTCAAGGTGAAAGCCTTAAGCCCATGATACCAATTAGCAGTCTCTCGAGTGTTGCCTATGGTCCGGTTGCGTAGAGGAAATTGCGAAGCCAACAGTTGAATGATCGGAAACCATTGGAGAGTAATGATTGCGCTCCTCGAAATAAAAAAGTTGCTTCAAAAAGATTATGGGCAGAGGTCAAGCTAAAGTCTCGATATGAACGAACCAGAAAGAGTACACCAGGGTGCGGTCTCTAAAGAGATAATTGCTGTGCTTAGAAGAAATAATATTCACCAAGCATCGTTCTGACTGGAGTTTCCACACCTGTTCGAAAAGTACACAGTATCCGGATTGAACTCCTCAAAGAGGAGAGACGGAAAAATCTATCCAACTTTTTCCAAGGTTTTGTCATTACCGTTATGGGGCCAGCCGCTATAGCAAGTCAGTGTTTTTCCCTTCCCACAAAATTGTAGCTTGTGTGCTATAATATATCTTAGCAGGTTTATCCCTTTTGCCCGTGAAGCGTTAGAGAACTGTGGTTATATCGTGTCATCTTAAGTTAGGCAATTTGCGTCGGTGAGGGCGCCGCGGGTGTTGCTCCTCCTCTGTCGTATTTGAAGTATTTTACGGTAATAATTGCCCACAAATCTGATTACAGCAGAAAAGTTTACCACTCTACCAATAGCGCCACATTCGTGGTAAGAGATTTTCTTTTATTCACGCTCACTCAAACTGATTACCTGAGGTATTAATCTAACATTTCCGTTTTTCGAACTCAACCTAGAACCACCTTAATTGCTAACAAAGGTGGCACAATTAAAATCACCTGTACGGCTGAAAGCTCGCCTACAGTAATTGTTTGGAAAAAAAGAGGATGAGTCATTATTGATACGTTTAGCAGTAAGCATTCAGATTGACTGATCTTGGGTGCAGATGAAGCACTTTGGCAGCGGAGTTGATCGTTGCCCCTGGCACCCGTTCTCGTCAACATTTATTTGCTTGGATGTTTTTGTTAGCTGAATACTTCTCTTTTACGGTGCTGAGTTTGATGCTTCCTAGTGAAAACCACAACAATTCATGATGTTTGTAAAAGTGCGGCGTTTATTTTCACGGTGACACAAAAATTCCTTCTGGCTTCCTCTATTCATAACTATAGAAAAACAAATCAATTGCCCACGGGGAACACCATGGTTAACCGCAACGCCTTGCCAGTGATTTCAGTGTTGCACTGTGAACGGTATTTACCTACTCACGTTTGGCGGAGGATCGTTGATGAGTCTGGAAACATTTGTGACTTTACTCAATTTAAGACTAAAGTAAGAGTTCAAGGAATGTTCACTGCATTGTTGAATCAGATGAAAAGTCGTTCTGCTTTCAGGTAAGTCAGAGCTTCTCCTATAACTGGGAATAGCTCTAAGGCAGTTAGCCCCTAAGTCCGCGAGTAACCGCTCCTGGCGTCGTTTCCCTTTCTGGTAACGCGCTTGCGTTTTTCGATTTGGATCCTAGTTTCTCGCCTAGTCAATAAATCGCACCTATTCTCATGTGTGGCATTGTTAGGTCACTGCAAACCCTGCAGAACAATCACCGTCTGCAGGTGAACAGTGGGAATAGAAGGGATAGCCAACTTCGATCGATAGAACCTATTATCGCCTTCCCTAAACCTTTTTTCAATCCTCAACACCCTATTCCCCAAGTATATACTAAATTCCGCTGATTTTCTACTGCACTGCTCAATATCCTAATGGTCCATTCCGGAAAGCGCACGAAATGTAACCTGTGTAGCGCTCAGGCGCGACGGATGAAAGAGATAAGAGAACATTCGAACAGCGGCGCCCTGAAAGTCTCCGTTAGCGATAAAGGCGTCGAATTCGTGGTTACACCGCAAACATTATACGTCGTCGACGAGGAATTGCGGGGCGACGGCCAGGTACGGCGATGACCGGCGACGACTGGCGATGGCCAGCGACGACAGCGTTTGTGCACTGGGCGAATGCCACTTAGAAGAGGGTTCAGAGAAACCAAGAATTACCACAAAAGAAACAAAAACGCAAAAAATCAAAAATAGGAACCAAAAAGAGAAAGCAATGATGAAAATAAACAAAACCTATCAATGGACTATGCCCGCAACAAAAGCAATATGCCTACGGTATACTCCGGCAGCGGGCCCGTCGCAGCGGAGTTAAAAATGCATGGCTCGCCTCTATGCAGCACTGCAGTTGGGTTATTTAGATGCTGCTGTGTGTGGGGACCCGGATAGTTCATTGCAAGGGCAAAAGGATGGTGCAGGTCCTCTCATGGACAGTACTGGGGCTTTCGTCGCAGCTAGCTGCGACCACCCGGCGCCGGCTGCGATGGTCGGGCAGCACTGCTCCGAGTCCCCGCACACAGCAGCATACAAAAAACCCAGCTGCACTGCTGTATAGAGGGGAGTCATGCATTTTTAGCTCCGCTGCGGCGGGCCCGTTGCCGGAGTATACCACACCACAGTTCATATAAGAAACTATACTTACCCCCAAAATGAAAATCCAACCGAGATCCGTTGAGTTCGCACCCACACCTGAAAATGAAAACAGAAAAAAAGTTGTTGTCGGAAGATAATAATGCGAAACGCAGTGGCCCATGCCAGTCGCCGGCCGTCGCCGGCCGTCGCTGTGCAGAGCGTTGTGACTGCCGTGATGGGATCTCGTCGCTGGCGGTCGCTGGCGATCGCCGACGGTCGCTGACGGGAGACGTGACATGCGGACAACTGCCTCGCCGATTGTCATGCACTGCGACAGAGTGCGCGTTCCTGGCACGATTACTGTCAGTTTCCCAGCCACGACCACTACCGAGAGGAGTGTACCAACGGCCTTATGTTAGATCCTGCTATTACGTAGCTGCAGTTGGAAGAGCGGTATTTGTATTGTATCTCATCGGATGGGGAGTTCGCAAAGGAAACTCACCGTCTAAACACGGTATGCACAAAAACGGCTCAATCCGCATACCTCCCCAAGGCGCTTGTTGCCCGCCTACAGTGCGATATCCGCGTCTGCCGCGTTCTCTACACCGTCATTAAGACCCGTAAACTTTCGCACCTTGTCCCATCTCCCCAAAACCCATGTGACTTCAAAGTATGTCTATTTATTAGTAGCGTAGTAGGCCCCACCGATAGAATCGCATGGTTTCTCAATATCATTTTGGTAGAACTTGTCAAATTCATACGCGCGCATTTAACTAACACTGATATGTTCCTCAGAAAGCTGCGGAGTGCCAGGTTTAGACGCGATTTTTGAACTTCTCACCGAGCATTGCGCGGGTACAAATACTTATGGGTGTTCAATACATATATCATACGCCTTCTAAAGCAATGCTTCAATTGCACCATCTTCCGTTGCGCAGGTTACTGCTATGAACAAATTCGGTGCTTTGCCATGAAACAGAGGCTAACCCCTAAATTGGCCGTCGCTTTCATGAGCCGCATAGAAAGTCCTGTACTAGAAATGCGCCATACCATGTGTGTACGACACCTACACGACTGCTTTATCGTCTGTTCCACTCAAAAAGAGATGGACGCCTGTTTCGAGATCCTGAACAAGGGAAGTCCTAAAATAAAGTTCACTCCGGAAATACCTAAGGAAAACTGGCTGCCGTTTCGTAATGTTCAGGTTAATCTGAACAGAAGATTCACAGGACTGAATGTTATCGCAAACGCTCCAATAAGAACATCTTGGTCAGTTCGAAGACAGAGAGATTCTAAGTCGAGGGCGTCGAGCGCCTAGCTCAGAAGTGAAAAAGAGTGATAGAACGTGTTGATGGGCATTTCAATCCATAATCTATTTCTGAGCTTATAGGAACTTCTTGAAATGTCTTGTTCGAAATTTTTTGCAACAACTTTTGTCCTATACCCTAAAAAAATTGTCTTAGGTTTGAGTAATCGCCCGCGTTGTCTGTTCTTTTGTAGAAAAATACTGGTAGGTAAAACACGAGGTAACTTTGCTGTTGCACTCAAATATTCAGTGGAGTGATGACGGAATCAAAAGAAGATATTCTCGCGATAACAAGGAACTGGGCTCTTACGTTGCGAAGTCGAAGGAGAAGTATTACGTGCCGGACGTCACTACCAAACCGCTTTCGGTTGCTCCAAGGCGGATTCGATGGAGAAGCGTGTAAACCTTTGCTGCAGAACACACGTCACTTCCATGATGAGTGTTGTGCAGGAAATCTTTTTCTGACTTCCAGAACCAACATAACTCTCAAAGATGCTAGCGTTGTTGAAGGGACTGCGATTGCGACTATGCCTCCTATGATATTCGGGTCACCGTTTCTGATTTTCAAAATGCTGGACTTGTTAGGTTCCGACTGTAGTGTAACGGGAAACGGCGATCCCGTATCGACTTGACTGTGGACGGTACAAAACACTTGGATAGATACAGATTTAATTCAGGATATAATATGCACAGGAACATATAACGAGAACGAAACGAGTTTATGGGTACATACAGGAATATTGTCCCCCCCAAAATTAGAGAAAACCCCATGAGGAAAAGAAGTAGAGGTCCTTTGTGGACCGAGACCCGAGCAGCCAGCCTCCCGTTCTTTCTTCCCGGCCTTTTATACGCCCTATGGTCGAAGCTCAAGCATTTTCATGCGTGGAACTGTTTACTACTTCCTCTGTTACACTGCCCGAGGGTCCCTGCGTTCGCCGGAGGCATGAGGCGTTATACACCCGGCTTTTGGCCGCGGCGGTCGAGGTTCAGGTTGTGTTTACGCCGGCCCGCCGGAACGGCCAACTGTCCGGATGGCTAGTTGCTGATCCTTGCTCATGTTTCCCGAGTGTGCTCTCATCCCTTTTTCCATTACCGTACCCCTTTTCTACTCTTACATGTACTTCTGCTATATTCCTAACATATTCCTGACATCCCCGGCCTCTCGAAAGTTCCGGTCCCCGGAACTAAAATGAATAGTTCTAGAGACTGCGATGATGGCGAAGGCGGAGGTGGTTGTCGTTGGTTGGCGTCGGCTGTCAGCGGGGATGCGAAGGCGGAAGTGGCGTAGTTGATGGAGGTAAGCTTCAAGTATTATGAGATTGAATAAATACTTTGTAAGTACAATGAAAGAAAATGATTATTTCGAATGTAGGTGAGTAATATTATTATTTTTATGAATGTTGCCGTGGATTGATAATCAGTTTGGATGAAGAAAATTGGGGTGGTATTTTTGGTGGCTGTTTACAAGAAGAGAAGGTAGCGTAGCGCGTTGTAGGGACTGCACGTGAGGACGTTGGTGAGAAACGAAGAAAGTGATGTATCTTGAAAAATAGAATAGGTTGTAGACGAAATTCCACTGTATGGTGTGAAATTTAAGCGGCGCTATGTGTGGCATCAGACGGTAGTACCCTGAACGGTTGGTAATAGAAACCGGTTTTGATGATAAACACGCGGCTCCGGTCAATCAGCTGTACAGGCGCAAGGTATAGGACCGGTGGACGAGGAGGCAGCCGGCAACGTGTGGGAAGTGTCTTGCCTGTTAGGGATAAAGACACAAAGCAGGGACGAGTGAGTTGTTGGTGACTGAGGCATCCTGCCTGGTGCTAAAACGCTTGCCGTAACGGTGATTTGTGGAGTGGTGCGACATCTGGACCAGTTATGTACAAAATAGGGCGTTTTAGGGTAAATACTCGTTTGTACAGCACTTAGCACGCTTAAAATACTATATTGTTGAGGTGGTATTTTGTCCACGGTCCCTATTGTTGGTAGGATTTGGTTTTCGTCACGTCCTGTTTTCACTCAGGCCGTTTTCACGTGCGTCACCACTTTGGATGGTACCGAGACTGTATGTCGAAATAGGGTGGCTGCATATGGCAGGGTGGCGGAATCGATTTTCCCCATTGTTGGTGAAATCGGCTCGTGGACTGGCCGTTTTTTTTCCCGTTTCTTACACTTGTGGTTCCTTAATTTTCCTATGCTCATGCTCGGTAGTAAGTTCGTAGTGCGTTTATACTACGATTGCTGTTTTGCAGATCGCGAAGTTATGGCTGAGATCTTATATTCGGTTGATCGTGGTTTCTGTGCCGACCGTTGTTCGGAAGTCGGCGTTTGCTACAAGACGACATCTGACTATATTTGCTATTGTTATGATGGAACCATTAGCGAAAATTGTGGTGTGACGACGTCTACCGCGGCGGAAGTGTCTGGCTGGGAGTTTGGCTTCTGGCATTTCGTTGCAAGTGAGTTAAAAAATTTGAAAAGTTTGGATCTGCTGTTTCTAATTGATGGTCTTATTTTAGTTTGGATGTTGATCGGCCTCATTGTCGGTTGTTGCGAGATTTGCTGCATAATCGAAATTATGCGTCGCAAACGTAAGTTTTGTTAGTTGTATATATGAAAGAAATTATGTAAAATAATTATCTGTTTGGTTGTAGGCATTGCCACTAGTCCGGTGCTGGAATCGGGCCCAGTTGTTGAAGACATGGAGATCGACGAGCTCCATCCGCAGGCGGAGCTGCCCGGCGTTCCGATGGAGTTGGCTGTCGAAAGCGAGTAATCTGGAGCATGGAGTATTTTTTGTTGTGAACTTTGTTGATCTCCAAATGGAGTTGTTAATCTCTTGCGCGGTTCCATATTCGTGTATTATATAAGGGTCTTGTTGGTTGATCTGAAATACCCTATGTTGGATTCCCTTGTTGCGATAAAAGAATGAGTAATTATTGAGTTCTGTTTTTTTTTTTTAATCGAAAGGTGCTAATGGAGAAGTGTTACTGTCTCATATAGAAGAGACGTTGAACTTTGCACAGAATGAAGAGAGTTGGTTATTGGTGCAAATGAGAGGTGTGCGTGTTTTTTGTCGTAATTGCGGTTTTTCTGAAGAAAGTGGTGGGTATTGACGCGAAGATCAGCTCTACTGTGGATGGAGAAGGTGTGAGGCGTTTTGCAAGAAGTTTCGCAGGTGGGGGAATTGAACCTTGGTCGCGTGCCTGAAAGGTGAGCGTGTTACCGCTGCGCTACGAAGGTAATGTCGCAGAAGCGGTAAGTTTTCTTATAATATCTGGTGTCCCGGTTGATTGGTGGTGTAGTATCATAGCGAGAGCTTTGATACGTACATCGCGCGGGCGTGCGAAGAGTGACTGCAATTAGTCAATTGGTGGAAGATTAGCACGGGCAGTTGTCGAAGTGAGTTTTGTGTAAGGTGATTAGCAAAAAAGAGGGAGGAGATTACAATAAAAGTTGGTGTAGGGGTGATGTTAAGTTGAAATGTTCATTTTACTTCGGCTGCCCTTGTGCGATGGCGACTTGGTGGGTTTTTCTTCTTTTTGCCCTGGTTTTGTAGGTTTGATGGGGAGTGTGTGTGGTATCGTTGAAAAACGTTATTATTAGGAAGGAGATGGAGTTCCACCGTGCCCAGGTGCTTGCGTACTGGCGCGGGCGAGTGTTGGATTGTGATGCTCAACTATATGAGCAAGAGTCCCGTTTTTTGGAGGTGGTTCGTCGCAATAATTTTCGTTGCGACGAATTACATAGGAAAATTCGTGCAGCCTGGGAGGTAAGTACTGGTGTGGGATTTGTCCTAAGTTTTGAAGAGAAAATAAATTTTAAGGAGGTTGGTCGTCTTGACTTAGAGATAAAATGTATTCGCGATCGCCTTGCCCAACGCGGATTATTCTTCACCAACCGGCGTGAATTTGATCCCAACTGGGATGAGCGTGAGGACAGTGACTCGGATTGAGTCATTTATTAGTTTTGCGGTTGTTTTTGAAATAAACCGTTAAAAGAAAGAAGTTTGTTTGTACGGCACTGGGTTGTGCCCATTATACGTAAATGTGGAATTTTCTTTGAAAGTTTGAAGTCTTTTCAGAGAGATTTTAGATAAAAAAAAGTTAGAGGAACATGCCGTTTGCCGACCGTGCTGGAAGACTTCCATTTGGCGGGTTTGATTTACCCGGGGTTCCACAAACGGCTGAGGAAAAGAAGGCGGTGAGCGAGAAAAATTGTTTGCGAGCGTATATGTTTATAGTTACATTCAGAAACGCTCCTTTGAAAAGGAGCTCGCTCATTTGCGGCGAGAATACTATGGACGGGAAAATTTGAGAACTGCCCGGATAGATGAAAACGAAAAGATCCTGGAAGCAAGGGATTCTTGCTTCCGCGTTATGGACGATGCTTATGAGGCCGTCCTGAAGGTGGGTTATGTGGTTTTAACTGCGAAGAAGAATAAAAGCAATGTTATTTTGTTTTTTTTTTGTTTTTGTTATTTTCTCCGTATCAAAGTCTCCTATTTTCAGATAGTATACGACCGCAAGGAGCAGTTAAAATGGGAGCAGAAATTGGAGAAGAGGGTTGCCCATCTTCGTCCCGCTGGTTCGTCGAGCTCGTCCGAGGAATGAACTGACACAGTTTTCTCGCCTGTTTTTTTTTGAATAGATGTTGTTGAATAAAGATTTAAAGAATGATTTGCGAAGACTAAACAAAAGGTTGTGAAAGGGTTGCAATTGTACGATTTTTACTGCAAAATCGATTGTTTTAACATTTTCGGGACCATGCGTACTTAGGCCGAACGCTACCCAAACCAGAGCCATGCATCGTGATATTGTCGACTTTGGAAAGTTTGGAAAATAATACCAATCTAACATCTTGATGACAGCGCTTCTTTTCATGTGTTTGGTGCGTGGGATCAACCGATTTTTTTACCGCGGCGGAGGCTGTGGCATGATGCCGACATACGGCGAATGGAAGTGAAAAGTAAATTTCGGAGATTATATATATTATTCCTGTAATATTAGGGATTGTGACTATTCCCCTTCTTGCAATGAGAAAACCAGAAAAGTAACAGCTGGAAGCGTCTAGAATGCTTTCAGGTTAAAAGAAATTGTATTTGTTTACTGCTCATTATTTGCCTACTCCAATAGTTGATATTTGTTTGCACCTTAATAACTAGTATTAGTCTGCATTAGTTTTTCTTTCAATACCCAATATTTGCTTTACTTGTGCACAGTCCAAAATTTGCAGTAAATTAGGAGTTAAGGATCATTTTCATGGACCATGCTCTAATGCGCAAAGGTCTATAAAAAAGTGGCACAAAACATCCTTCGAAAAAGGTATTGAGAGAAATACGGTACAAGACTGTGGCGCGGCGTTGCGCCACATTGTTGTCAACGCGTTAGGGAGGCGAATAATGTGAATGAACGATTGTCGTTGAAACGCTAGGAGAGAGGTTAAGTTTTTAGCGTGTTTTTGTTGGAAGTGGTATTTTACTGCTCTTCGATTAGGGGTTGGCGAGGTGCAAAGTATAAATTGCGTATACTAAATAGTAGGCGCGTGTTTTTATTTTGCTGAATTGGCTATTTTTGTAATGGGTGATTTGAGGAGGAGTATATATTGAATGGAGGATAAAAATTTATTAATTATTAGTTTGGTTAATGGTTATTAGAGTTAGTATGGTAGATTTTTAGGCGGTTCATGTGGATTGTTCGTTCGCGTCGACCGTCCTGAATTGTAACATTGGGGCGATTTATTGCAATAATGTTAAAGGGTCCGTCGAAGCGTGGCTGCAATTTGTGGCCGACTTCTTTTCGGACCAACACTTGTTGTCCGACGGAGAAGTCGGTTGGTCGTGCTCGGGTGCGAAGATTATATTGATGCGCTTGCGTAGTTTGTGATGACGTGATGTTTTTGCGCGTGGCTTCCCAGATTGCTTGCAGAATAGGGGTCAGTTGATCTGCGTAATCTTTCTCGTTAGTGAATCGTCGGACTGGGAGTTGTAGAGACAATTGGAAAATGTTAGGGGGCTCGAATCCATGCAATGTAGTATATGGCGAAAGCTTTGTTGTCGAGTTATCCGCACAATTGTAGGCGTGGATGGCGAGGAATATTACATTGTCCCAGTCGTCGTTTCGATGAGCGAGTGCAAGCGATATTAGCTGTTGTATTGTGTGGTTAGCACGTTCTACTTGTCCGTTGCTCTCGTGATGGTATGGTGTAGTAGTTTTATGGGAAATACTGAGATGTTGGAGAGTTGTACGGAAGATTTCACTCATGTAGTTCGTGCCTTGATCGGTGACGAGTAGAGTAGGAGGGCCGAAACGTGACACGCACCGGTTCAAAAATGTGTTAGTAGTTGTCAGTGCGGTCTGGTCTGGTATCGGTTCCGCAATTATATATTTAGAAAATGCGTCCACGAAAACCATTATGAATTTATTGCCATTCAGTGTTTGAGGTAGTGGCCCAATTACATCGGAGTGGACCCTGTCCCAGGGTCTTATGGGGACAGGAAAGTTGCATAGGGGTTCCCTTATGCGATACGCGGCAGGGTCTTTCCGTGCTTGGCATTGGGGGCAGTTAGTAACTACTTCGGTCACATCATGTGACATCTTATTCCAGATGGCTATTTTAGACACAGCCGAAAGTGTTTTATTGATGCCCAGGTGTGCCATGCCTAGTTGCGAAGAATGAATTTTATTTATTAGCGGTTTTTTAAGAGAAGACGTTTCCGGTAAGATAAATACGGGGTCTTGATTTAGTTTTACTGGTATTTGGTATAAGATGTTGTTAGACAAAAAATAATTGGAATATAATGGGTTATGAGGGTTTTGCTGTATTCCGGTTATAATAGCTGCGATGTGCGGGCAATTTTGTTGCTCCGTCCGCACATTTTCAAGGGTAAAAAGGGGTGTAAGTACGGCATTAACTGTAGTTGCGTGAGGTTCCGTGGGTAGGTGACGCGATAACGCGTCACATAACGCATTTTTGTTTCCTGGTCGATATATTATAGTGATGTCGAACTCCTGAAGTGCTATTTGGTATTTAGCGAGCCTTCCAGTGAGATCTTTTCGATGGAGAAGGGCTTTTAATGGCGCGTGATCCGTGATAACTGTTGTCTTTGCGCCGTCAATGTAGGGTCTGAATTTTTGTACGGCGAACACAAGACCGAGCGCTTCCAGTTCTATTGCAGCGTATCGCGCTTCATGTTTGTTAAGCGCGCGACTGGCGTATGCTATAACGTGTTGCAGGTTGTCGCGTTCTTGTTTTAGTACTCCAGCGATTCCTTTAGCGGAACTATCAGTTTCTATAATGAATGGTTGTCCCAGAGACGGGGCTACTAAAATGGGCGCCGAAGTTAAAGCTTTCTTTAGTAAGTTGCTTGCTTTTTCACATTCAGGTGTCCAAATAAAAGGTGTGTCCTTTTTTGTAAGGGCAAAAAGAGGGCCTGCGATTAGCGCGAAGCCATGGACGAACCTGCGAAAAAAGGAGCACATACCTAAGAACGCTTTTACTTCGGTTATGTTGGTTGGAGTTGGATATTGATCTATGGCTTTTGTTTTATCCGGATTAGGTTTAATACCATCTTTGTTCAACACAAAGCCCAGAAATGTAATTTCTTCGCGCGCGAATTCACATTTGGAAGCTTTTAGTTTCATTCCTATGCGCTCTATTTTACTTAGAACTTCGTCTATATCAGCGAGATGCTGATCAGGCGTTTCAGAGGTAATAATTAGGTCGTCGATGTAGATAAAGACTTGAGCGCGCAGTTGTTTTTTGAAATGATCCATGACGCGTTGGAACGTTGCTGGGGCACCTTTGAGTCCCATAGGCATTCTTATATATTCGAAAGAGCCTAGGAAGCATGCGAATGCAGTGCGTTCGCAATGTGTTGGTTCGAGGGGAATTTGGTGAAATCCCTGTTGAAAGTCCAAGGAGGTATATAAGCATTTATTAGCGCAGAGGTCCAAAATGTCTTGTATGTTGGGTAGTATGGATTGTTGTGGTTTAGTTATGGCATTGAGACCGCGAAAATCGATGGTGAAGCGCCAACTATTGGCGTCCTTCTTTTTGACTAAAACTATTGGGGCGCAAAATGGTGAGGATGACTCCCGGATGATTCCATCCTGGAGCATTTGCGTTATTTGAGCTTCGATCTCCTTGCGCTTTTCGAGTGGAACACGGTAGACTTTGCGAGCTGGTATTGGTTGATTAGGGACGAGGTCTATTCGATGGCGGATATGACCGTTGTAACGTCCGAGATGACAGTCCGGTCCCACGAATGCATTGGTATGATAGCGCAAAATTGATTTTAATTGCGCGATTAGAGGTGGGGGAAGACAAGAGTGTGAGAAGTCAATCTCTTGTGTGATATCATAGTGCGGGTTTGGGTGGGTATTAGCGCGTAGTTGGGGTAGGTTACGTTCCCAGTCTACCTCTGGTGCTATGTAGGGTGTTGGGGTGGTCTGAGATTGCACCGCAGTTATTTGTTCCTTGGGATTGGGGATAGGGTGGGCCAAAGCGACATACATGTTCTGGTATAATTGGATGGGCGTCCAGGAGGGGTTATTTATTAGGATGTAGCAGTGACCGTCTTCCCGTGGGTTGACTAGAGAGCGACCAATCATGTATAATGAGTCAGAAGGTCGTTGATTATCCTCAATAAGGAAGGGGTGCTTATTTTGGGGATTAAAATTGTCGATGGAAACTTCGACGTAGTGCTTAGTGCGCTTTGCCAAAAGTGTAGGGTGCGTAATGCGTACTTTGTAAATGGTTGGGAGAACCGAGGCGACATGGTTAATGTTTACAGTAGGGTGGGTGTCCGATCCTACGGAGATGATGTTGTTGTACATGTCAAATGACACATTGAGGCCTTGAGAATTCAGTTTCCGAATGAAGTCGGTTCCGAGGAGTAATGGGGCAGGGCATTCGTTATCCGCAGAAACATGTAGTTTATGATCTAGTTGGTATCTACCTATATGTATGGGCAATGTCATAGAGCCGAGGAGTGAGACCGCGCTGCCATTTGCGGCTAAAGCTTGGGTGGGTGTCAGGGAGTATGTTTGGGAGAGGTACCGAAATGTGTTAGCGGTTGAGGCTTTCATATATGAGATGGTGGCTCCACTGTCCAATAATGCTGTGGTCTGATTATTACCAATATGGATTTTAATATACGGAAGGGTAGGAGGAGTCTGCGTGGTAGGTAGATTGACGGCGTATATTTTGGGAATGTACAGAGGCTGTTGGGCGCTCTGGGGGGTGGGGGTTTGAAGGTTGTTTATGAGCTGGTTACGGTAAGTTGGTAAGGTGAGGTTTTGCGCTAATTGGATAAACGTGTCCGTTGCTGCAGATGTGGATCGTTGAAGACAATAAAGCTTAATGGCGCAGTATCCGATATAAAGAAGAATGGCTATTGCCCCAGGGGGTACCAAAATCCAAAGGACCAAGGATTTGAAGGACCATGTTATGCGGTTAGCTCCATCTGACAGTTTCTTGGTGGTGGCCTCGTATACGGAATGAACAGTATCGGTTATGGAAGTTTTAATTTTGTTAAAATGTGTTTGAATCGTACGGCTAATAGCGTTACGCTTATAAAGTTTATTGAGGAGCCCAAAATGCTGTTGGCGTAAGGTATGAATTTGAAAGCGAGAGGAGTGCGCGTAACCTTCGGTTTGTTGTGTAAACAAATGAGGGGCGTTGATCAAAAATGGTTTAGCGTTTTTGTTTATAAGCAAGTTGGGTGGTAGGAAGCGTTGTGAAAATTTGGACTGTTTTGGCTTAGAAATGGGGCACATGATTTTGGGTGAGTTTTTAATAAGATCGTCCGATCCTGGCACAATAAACCATAGTTCTTGGTCCAGGAGAACTGGCGTTAGTTCGTAACAGATGCCTTCGACCTTGTGGTCATAGAAGGTGAATGTGATATTTGCTAGTTTACATTTGGTAACTAATAACGTGTTATTGTAAAGAATTGCCGAGACATCGTTTCTGTCTAAAAATAGCCTAGCGGTCCATGTTGGGTCGATTGTGCTTAAAATTTGGAGCTTATGATTTTCGAGATATTGTCTGTTACAGACGGCGTGAAATTGAGTTCTTAACGGATTTAGTAGGGAGAGAGCTGTAGAAGCTGGTTGGGGGGTCGAGGGAATTTGCGAGGGGGTGGGTTCCGTGGGCGGGTTCGTGGAAGTGATAGAAATCGGAGTGGGTAAGTCCAAGATTGATTGGGGTAATGTCATGGGTTTATGGAAATGTAGAGGAGGATCGTGAGTTGTTGAGGTAGTTATTGGTTGTAAGATTAGTTGTGATAAAGATTGTGGAAGAGACGGTGCAGTTGTGGTTGTAGAAGGCTGTGGGTTAGTGGTTGTAGGCTGTGGAATAGTTGTTGTTGTAGAAGCTTGTGGTTTAGTGTTGGTAGGTTGTGGAGTAGTGGTAGTTGTAGGGGTCTGCGGTTTAGTGGTAGTAGGTCGCGGAGTGTTACACGTGGGTGAGAGTTGAGCCGGAGTCAAAGATGGTTTTGGCGCGTTAAATGTGTCCACTTTGCAGTGGTGAAGTGGGCAGGCGAAAATGTCCGTTGTATTGTTACAGGTTCAAAGTCACGTTGAGTCACGTTCCCATATGATTACGTCGTCTTCCAGGATGCATGATCCGGTTGATATCGTGCAGTTATCCAGGTTTCCAAGCGGGCTGAGAAGCGTGTGTTCGTCGATGATGGTGATGGAATCCGTCACAACAGAGTAGACGCTGCGGGCATATATAGTACTGCCTAGTATAGGGAGTGAGACATCTTCTTCGTCAATTTCCGGGGTAGATAATAGTCCTGGCATCGTTTCTGTTAGGGCGTGACCGTGCAGTATTTTGTTGGTCACGGCTTCAGTGCAGTCCGTTATCGAGATGCGAAGCCTTTCGCGTCCTATTATTTGGTGAGTTGTGCGTATGTAAAGGAAATTGTATACGCTTATTTTGATAAGGTCGCGATAACACTGGTACGCAGGAATTTGGTCGTAGTCGTTTCGATTTGTGTAGAGAACAGCATCTGTTTCGATCATCGGTTCGTCCGGGGAAGCAGAACATGGGATTGGTGGTGGTAGGGCGAAAGCGTTGGCGTAAGGGCTGTTACCACAGACTTGGTAGGAGAGAGTTAGTGGGATATTTATTATACAAAGCAGAGCGAAGATACTGAAGATGTGGGGGTTGTTACGCACTGTTGGGAAACGCGTGTTATTGGTGCGTCTATTGCTGTTATTGTTATTGTTTTGATAGCGGTTATTATTATTATTAGGATAGCGTCTATTTTGGGTTGTATTATACGGTCGTCGTTGGGCGTTGGAATTTCCGCGTTGAGGTAGTGATCTGTTGTTATAACGAGGTGGGTTGTTAGCAGGGTTTCTATAAGGGTTGTTAGGGGTTGATCGGTTGGGTTGCTGATTTCGCCGAAACGGATTGGGAAAGCGGCTATACCAAGGACGAGGAGGAAATTGTTGACGATGAGGTTGAGTCGGGGCTCTATTCTGCGCTTGAGGACGAAAGTTGTTGCGAGAGTTACTAAGGTTATTAACCTGGGTTTGGAGTTTATTCACTTGATCGCTAACGGCTAAATTGTTCAGGCCCTCGAGGATGGTGGATTCCTCGAGGCGCTCCTGTTGCTGCAGGCGGTATTCTCTTTCCGCATAAGAGAGGATTACTTCAAAATCAAGTGATTCCGGTAGGCGGCGGATTGCACGGCGGATCTCAGGTCGTAATCCCTTTATGAAGCAGTCTATCGTAAGTTGATTTGGTATTGCCGAGTCTGCTTCACCTTGAAAGGCTGCCCTAGCTTTGGCTCTGATCTTGGCGGCGAATTCTTGGACTGTATCTTTTCCTTGTCGCATGTGAAGTAGCTCGTCGCGTTTGTTACTTGGGTCGGCCATAACTTTGAATTTATGCGCTAGTGTGTCGCAAAGGGCGACCCAGTTTGCTTTAATTTCGGCTGGCAGGGCGCGATATACTTGTTTTGCTATTCCTTCCAGGTAAGTAGGCAGTAGAACATGCGCGTGTGGCTGGGGAATGTTAAAGTTGTCAACTAGATATCCATAGTCTGCTAGGAATTCTTCAAAAGTGCGATCGCCTGTGCTTGAGAATTTTTCGACGCGACTATTTAGCAAGCGGCTGGACACATGCAATTCCGCCGGGTTGATGGGTAGGGGCACTGCTGCTGCTTGCTCCATTTCTTCTGGTGAGTAACGGGTGATTTTACAGTCGTCCCGGGGTGTGGTCTTAATCTCCTCTTCAATATCGAGGTCCGAGGCGGTGTTGAGGGAGTATTCGGATGGGGTCGGGGAGTTGGCTTTGAGATCTGGTTCCTTAACAGGCGCTGGGAGGAAGGCTTGTGGTTCCTGTGGATCTACTTTTCCCGAGCTTGTGGGCTGGCTGTCTAAAGTTTCGGGTTTTTGGTCCTGTTCCCGTGGTTGTATCTTTTTTGGTCTAGGTGGATACACGACGATGTTCTGAGGGAAGATAAGGCGTTTGTCTACTGGCTCGTCCGGGAGCGGGATGCTAAGGAATCTTTGAAACCTGCGCTTAAAATTATTGTAGGCGCGGCGATATGGTTCCGGGGAGCGAAGGAGAGAGAAGCGATGGGTTTTTGGGGAATATGCGAACTGGTAGGTTTTCCTTTTAAAGGGCGCGTTAGTTCTTCTAGAAGGCTGCGAGGGATCGATTGTTGGTGCTAATTGTGGTTGCGTGGGCAACCGATGTCGCGTATAGTCTAGCTAGGAAAAAGGAGGAAGCCGTGAGGCAAGGAAAGGTTAAATCTGAGAAGTAGTAAGCGCGGTCCTCAAAATTACTCCAACCACGAGTTCTGATCTTTTGTTGTCTGGTGACTTGAGGTTATTAATCTCCCTTTTTTAGTAAGGGTAAATAAAAAGTTATGTATCGAAGCAAGAGAGAGAAAAAAATAGAAAAGAAAATTCCTGAAAGAAGATCAAAATCTAATTAAAATCGATCACGTTTGGCGTCTTTGCTTGATAGTGAATAGGTTCCTGATGATGAAGTTGATTTCGCTTTATAGGAATATTGAAGTTGTTGTTGAGTTGTGTCTATACCAGTGGTATAGTCCGCGGCTGTAAGGTGTACACAAAATGGGCGACACGAACATAGCACGCGTGCGAGACTTAATGACGTGAAATGTTCCACAGGGGGTCGTTTTATTGTTTCGTGCGCGATTATAGTTGAATACTATCACTGCCGCAACGTGTAGTAGCCCGGCCGGGTCTTAACTTTCATGATGCTGCTTTGAATTGAAGAAGAAAAGGTGGGTTGCTCACTGGCACCCACGTCACACTGGTATAAGCGCTTTTTTTTTTTTTTTAGTCTCGACTTTTGTATTTTGAGCGACGAAGCAAACTGTAGGATCAAGGGAAAGCCATCGAAAATCCTTACAGTGGCTGAACGAAAGATTGGGGAAGCAGAGTGTGACTTGCGCGGGTCACGCAAACTTACGTGTCGGAGGAAAAACATCTCCTTCCCGCAAGCGCTGACAGATCAAAAGATTCAAAATTGTTACTGGAGCCGCTGTGGAACATGGAGGGGATTAATTTGTGACTTCAGTATGGAAAGGAACGATTTCTGTGATTCAACATAAAAGCAAAGAGGAGCAACTGAGAAAGAAAGGGTTTATTTTTTCAAACGGTGCGAATTTTGATACCTGGACCAGTCGCATTAAAGAATTGCTCTTTAAGGCGTCTAAACTTAAAGGAGAGGACGAGCACGAGATTGGCGGAGTTGGGGCCGAAATCATGAAAGAGAGGCAGAGTTCCCTTTTCCATCCCTAAGAAGACACTAGGGGAGGGATCCCGAATGTTTGGAGCGGGGACCTTTACATGATGAGTTTGATATGTAGAGAAGAAAAGGTGATTTGGGAGAGTTTGATCCAGAATAGAACAGTGAGGGGGAATCCAGTGAGTGCGGAGCCGGGACCTCCATATGATATTCGGGTCACCGTTTCTGATTTTCAAAATGCTGGACTTGTTAGGTTCCGACTGTAGTGTAACGGGAAACGGCGATCCCGTATCGACTTGACTGTGGACGGTACAAAACACTTGGATAGATACAGATTTAATTCAGGATATAATATGCACAGGAACATATAACGAGAACGAAACGAGTTTATGGGTACATACAGGAATATTGTCCCCCCCAAAATTAGAGAAAACCCCATGAGGAAAAGAAGTAGAGGTCCTTTGTGGACCGAGACCCGAGCAGCCAGCCTCCCGTTCTTTCTTCCCGGCCTTTTATACGCCCTATGGTCGAAGCTCAAGCATTTTCATGCGTGGAACTGTTTACTACTTCCTCTGTTACACTGCCCGAGGGTCCCTGCGTTCGCCGGAGGCATGAGGCGTTATACACCCGGCTTTTGGCCGCGGCGGTCGAGGTTCAGGTTGTGTTTACGCCGGCCCGCCGGAACGGCCAACTGTCCGGATGGCTAGTTGCTGATCCTTGCTCATGTTTCCCGAGTGTGCTCTCATCCCTTTTTCCATTACCGTACCCCTTTTCTACTCTTACATGTACTTCTGCTATATTCCTAACATATTCCTGACACTCCGATAGAACATTGAAGAAAGTTTAATAAATCTCTTTGGTCTGAGGAAACCGAGAATGAGTTTGAGTACCCAATGAAGAATAGTGTTTCCAAATTGATCAGAAATAAGATGACCGGAAATAGAAGTAATTGGATTTCTAGTTCTATCACCGCTTTTTGTGGGTTACCCTTATGTATACTAAGATATGATGTTGTAATGGTGGTGCTAGGTTCATCGCAAAAATCGCGTCTCAGGCGGGAATCGACATTACACCATTACAACATCATATCCTAGTATACATAGAAGTACCCTGAAGCCGGTCAGATAAGTCCGCCCTTCGCGCACCGCAATGCGGCGTACCGCGTTGGGTCATCGATACACCTACGCATAATACGTCGCGATGTCGAATACAATTCAAACGGCATGATTACGGGCTGTAAGCATTTAAAGGCAATTGATCAAGTTTTTAATAACTTGTTACTAATGTTTTCCTAAAAGGGCACCCAGATACGGATTTAACAACTGGACCTGCGAGCAACTGTTTAGGGATCATTGTGGAGGTTGTTTTTGAACTGGTGGTTCCAATGGCCAGAGGGTGATCATACACAACTGTATTCAAGCTTGATGCGGTGAAATTCAGCGAGGAACATGGAACTGCTGCTGCAGCTCTTCATTTCGAGGTTGAAAGAGGACACTCATCAATAAGCTCAGAGCATATCTATAGAGTGCCATCGGTCGATACGACCAAGCTTTCCATCCCTACGGAGTACGTTAAATTGGAGCCAGACTTGTATGAAATGGCAAAGCCACTGACTTGGTACAGCGACTGGCCCCTGCAAGTCATTATGGAAGCCAAACACGTATGAATTATCCCTCTACGATTCTGAATGGAACACGAATGCGGCGACGCGTCGTTATGGGACTGATCTACACCGGCGCATTTATATTTTATCTTTTTACGTGCATATGACTAATCAGATGTTTTAGCAGTTATAGTGTTGGCACAGTATCATTCTAAAATATAGAATTTGAACAGAATCATAAGGTTGGCGACCAATGTCGTGGACTCTCAAGCATGCGCAAAAACAATATTCTTACTTACTTTGATAGTTTGATGGTCCTTTCTTCAGCTGGAGATTTTCTCAGCGGGGACCACAACTCTTCCGACCGCTCGATCTCTGGCAACTTGCATCCAGTGAGGGAGACTCCGTTTTCTGGAAGACTTTGCAAGTGAGTCTGCCCATCTTGTTGGCGGTCGTCCCAGTGGTCTCTTATGGTCTCTTGGGAGCCATTCTGTGACACGGAGGCTCCATCCATCGTCCTTCCGTCGAAGCGGGTGTCCAGCCCAACGATATTTTTACTTCTTCATGTACTGTAGGGGATCTGCTAGCTGCGATTTCTCCCTTAGCTCTGAGCTTCGTATGCCTTGTTTCCATTGTTGGCGAAGGCTCGTCTTCATGAAGCATCTCTCCAGAGCACGATGCGTGGTTTGCATGGCTTTGGCGCCGGCTTTGTTATCAGGCCAGGTTTCGGTCGCGTAGCACATCGCTGGCAGTACAGAGGCGTTGAATATCGAGGCCCTAAGGCCGGCATCATTGACCTGATCGGTGAATTCGCGGATCGAACTGAAGGCTGCCCACGCTGCGCGTCTCCTGCGGGCAATTTCAGGAGCCAGGTCGTTCTCCATGTTCAGCTCTCGTCCCAGATAGACGTAGGAGTCGACTCGTTGCAAAGCGACTTCGTTTAACTTCACGAGTCCCGTGTCACACCACTGGTTGACCATAAATTGCGTTTTGGACATGTTCATGTTCAATCCAATCTTCCTACCTGCCATATTGAGCTCGCTCAGCATTTCTTCGGTTTCTGCTGTGCTGTTAGAGATGAGAACTATATCGTCAGCGAAGCGAAGATTGCTGATCCGTTTACCATCTACAGGATAGCCTTTGGCGTCCCAGTCCAAGTTCTTCATGGCATCCTGAAGTGCCGCTGTGAATAGTTTCGGGGAGATCGTGTCTCCCTGCCGTACTCCTTTCTCGATGGGAATTGTAAGCTTCCGATCGAACAACTGGATAGTAGTTGACGTATTCGAGAAGCATTCGCCAAGAAGTTGGACGTAGGGCGATGGTACACCGGCATGCACAAGAGCGTTCAGAACGACGTTGATTTCCACCGAGTCGAACGCTTTCCGATAATCCACGAAGACGAGGACAAGTGGAATGTGGTATTCGCGGCTCCTTTCGATGAGCTGTGCGACAGTCTGAATTTGGTCCATGCAGGAGAAATTCTTGCGGAACCCTGCTTGCTCTACGGGCTGATTATCGTCCAAGATCCGCTCCATCCGATTGAGCAGTATCCTGGTAAAGATCTTGTAGACAACCGAGAGAAGGCTGATGGGTCGGTAGTTGCCGATGTCTTCCCGCTGGCCTTTTTTGAAGATTAAAACTGTCCTCGATTCCTTCCATACGTTCGGAATCCTACCTAAATGGAGGTAGTGATTGAAGTGCTTGGTGAGGAGTGAGCAGAGGGCACTACCACCGGCCCGAAGTAGATCGGCAGAGATACCGTCGGGTCCAGGGGCAGTACCTGGCATCATCCTTCTGATGGCATAAGCGACTTCTGACTCCAGAATGGGAGGCGCTTCTTCAGCCGGAGGCATCACGCATTTTGCGACAGGGATGGAGGAGCGAAGCAAATCCGTGTAGAAGTCTTGAACGACGGCTTCAATCGCTCTTCGAGACGTTTGCGTTACTCCGTCCTTATTCATTAGCGCTGACATTACGGCCTTCTGATCGCAGAGATCTCGTTTGCAGCGCATTGCTTGAGCCTTTCTGAGCAGCTTCTAACAGTTTCAGTCTTCTGTAGGCTCGTAAGGATTCCTTCACTGCAAGTCGACATGCCTTGGAGATGGTAACTCTTTCAAAATGAGAGGCGTTAGGATCCAGCTTGGCAGCTCTTCTTTGCTCCAGAAGTTCCAACGCACGCGCGTCAAGTCTTGAAGCGAACGACGACGTGGTTCGACATGAGCTGCTAGCACACATCAACAGTCGGCTGACGAGGAGATCGTAGTCTTCTGATGGATCTTCGAGACATTTCCAATCATAGGACTCTATGGCATGTTCCAACTCCTGCGAACTGAATGACGGGATCCTCAACGGTGCCGGTTTATGCGTGTCACGTATGAAGATCTTCTTTTTGAGAGTCAGCTTCGCACGGACAAGAAGGTGATCCGAATCGTTGTCAAACGAAGGAAGAACGGAGACGTCGAACAGACTCTATCGCCTGCTAACGAGAACATGGTCGATCTCCGAACGTACTTCTCCATTTGGGCTCTCCCAGGTCCATTGTCGGTGTGAAGGCTTCTCAAACATGGAATTTCCATGAAGCAGGCGGCATGCGGACAGGAAGTCTATCAGACGCGTTCCGTTGTCGTTCCTTGAGGAAGATCCATGCGGTCCAAGCCTCCATCCGTCGCAGTCGTTGGTACCGACGGTGGCGTTGAAGTCACCAACAACAACTTTGTAGTAGCTCTTTTCGTCGTTGACAGTCCTTTCGAGTAGTTCATAGAATTCTTCTTTCTCTTCGTCTGTTGCCGCAGATGTTGGAGCATATCCATTTATGATGGAGATGTTTCCTTGGTCTTTGACTTCCGAAACGGCTTTTCGTGGACTGATGATCTTATAAGAGTCTACTAGGTGGTGTACTGTCGAGTTGACGAGGAATCCAACTCCGCCAATGTTTCTTCTGTCCACCTTTGCTCCGATGATGAGAAGCTCGTTGTGGTCAGTCTTTCTTATGGTTTCCGTTTTGCCTTTCGTTTCCTGCAGTGCAATGATGTCGTATTTGATGTTGCGGCTTCTGTGTAACAGGGTCCGAAGATCCTGCTCAGAAGCGATCGTACGACAGTTGTAGGTGCAGACGAATAGGCAGTTTCCGTGTCGTGGTGGGTGGGGGTTTCCGGTAGTCCGAATCCAATGACGTCCAGATAGTTTAACTCCGAGATTAGATGGCCCCTCGCCGGAAGTGGATTCTTCTGACGTCGTAGAAGAGCATCTCCGGCGCGCGGATGACTGGGGCCCAGGATTGGTTGTTTGTGCCGATAGGGTGGTCTGATTACTCACATGTTCCTAGCCAGGGATACACGGAGCCGCCCATACACGATAGAGTATCGCGTACTACGTGACCATTTGTGCCGTTGGCCATCACTAAAAGTGACGTTTCACCCCTTCACCGCTGTGAGGTTGCACATGAAGAGGAACAATATTCATCACAATAAAATATAAATCAGTCGACGGACAAAGTATAGTCTCTCAAAACGCACAAATACTTGGCAATTCTCACATAAAGTGTCGCTGGTTAGCAGTTCCAAAACGCGACATAAAATGAACAAACCACTTTTTGCCGTCATTCTGCCATAACTCTCTATAGCGTTACATCTGTAGAATGAACGTGACATCGCTGCAATCATTAGAGTGTGATCTCTACAATGATCAGGGAAGCGTGTTGGAATTCTGGAATTTTCGGTTTCCATGAGACTTTTCTTTGTCCTCGCCAGACCAATCACAGCTGCATTCATCCAATTTACAACCATCGAGCTTTCCGGGTGGCAGATTTCATAGCTTCATTTCGACCTACATCAGGGGACGAAACGGGGAGGTAATGTTAGAGGAAATGAAACGGATTACCACCGTGAAGTGAAGAATGTACATCGTATGAAACACTCTTAGCTTAGGTCCTGGGTGACCCTATCACGGAATAGGTCACGTGCGGAGCATGTTGCATGCACCCCGCCTTTTTTTCGTGATGGGATCATGTCGTTGGGTATCCATTGAAACTGTCGAGTTTTACAAAAAGAGGAAACGATGAAACAGTTATTAAATTACGGTATGCGAGCACATTAAATCGAGCGCATACGAGTCGCCGAGTTCAAAATTCATTCGACACCGCTGATCACATCGTTTTGATCGAGCTCAGAAGGCCTTCAATTGGTCAATTTGTCTTATATTTTTTATCATTTCTTTGATTTCAAACATACCCAAGAGACCTCATCGAGCGGTCGACTTTCGCAGATGAAGATATCCAATGGCATGGTAACCGTAAGATGAAAAGGAAAAAAGGATGCTCCAAAAACATCTGATTCAAAATCAGCTCACCCCGTTGCTGTAAAGAAACGTCGCATTCCTGAGAAGTTTGATCTTCTTGAGCACCATAGTCATCTTACAACATCATCCCCTAGGTGCTGCACATTGACTTCATCTATTAGGTTGTAAGGAAAGTTCTGTCCTTTTTCTGCACCTTATTTTAAAACGTCATAAGTCAGCTCAGGTCAAACCGTTTTCTATAATCTAAACATTGTTCGAAAGAGCATGTCTTTCGCTAGAGGAATGTTAGGAATTCGTGCCACTGGCGAAAAAATCTGAATATCTGCATCAAGTAAAATCCATGAAGGCGATTCCGACATCATGTTGGTTTCTTAATCGTCTCTTCCTTCAAATGCAACATGGATGTCTAAAAAGTGGCAGCGAGTTAGTACGAGGGTCGTTGAATGTGGTGGACGTAAGAGAATTTTCGAAACGTAGCTCGATTGAATTCTAGAGGGCCAATTCTGAAACACGTAGAGGCGGGGTGTCCTGGAGAAGTAACAGGACATGTTGGTTCCAAGCTTAGGTTGTCATCTTTTCAACGACACATGTATTTCTGATGTACATATCTTTCTTTATCGTTTGGCTAGGAGAAAGGAAGAAAAAGTAGGTCTACTAAAGTTGTAGTTGACATGATGTAGGCCACTACCTTCTTACTGTGGTTTTCCACCTTCAGAAAGATCTTGGAGATCCAGTCGAAGCGAAAAAACTTGTAAAGTGTTTCTTCTCATAGTATAGGATCCATTCTTCATCGAATGTTAGGAATATGTCAAAAATCGCTTCGTGAAAGCCGCCCTGATTGAATGAATTGGTAACCGTCACTCGTCCCAGGTGGGCACTTCGGTGAAATTGTGGTCATTAATTGTCGAGTTTTTTTCACCTTCTATAGCGACTTAAGGTGGCCAAGGACAATGGTAAGGAAGAAGCTTAAATACCCTGCTTTCACATGAAGTAGTTGTGGTGGCTTCTTTTTCCCCACTTCCCTTTGAATACAAGGATTAACGAACAAAGGTCCGTCGAATGGCGCTCACTTCAACTGATTCGCTTTCTTCAAGGAACTTACTAAATCAAACAACTATAGTATCTCGTGGAAGTGCACTTCCTAGACGTACACGGTTCAGATCAACAGCGCTTAACTCCACCACTCAGCAAAGTTTGGAGTGATCAAGTGAATTCTTTCAAAAAGTCATCTTAGCTTTGCTGTGTTTGAAGCTTTATAAAAAATCAGTAATCGGTGAGTTATTGTCAAAAAAGTACTTCTATAAGAAAAAGAACTATTTATTAACCTAAAAAGCACAACTCTGCGATTACTCGTCTTCTCGTTCGCATTTGATGTTCAATGACATCAGGGAGGTGCGGAAAAGGACAGAACTTTCCTTACAACCTAATACTTTCGATTACCAAGCGGACGAGTGCTCATTGATGAAGAAGGACTTTAGATGTAGGTTCAGTGGGTTTTCATTTCAAGTTGAAAGTTATTCCCAGTTAACAACAGTAACTGGACTCCAGAATGCTCTCGAGAATTGTAACATATGCAGTTGTACACCAAAATGGCAAGGAAACGTCCGAGAAACACATGCCTACCCGAACTACTGATTACAGTATTGTCATCTAGATCAGTTGCCAACCTAATGTCCGGTATTGGCTGCATAAACGCTCTGCAACGGCTGCTACCGTAACTCCACGGAATCGATTAAGTTGAGAATGGCTCAGAAAATGAGTAACTTCAAAATGCCCTAAATACTTCAGCGGTTTGAATGCTTTAACGCTCTATGTACCATTGGAGTGGCTCGGTTGAAATTACTTCCGTTTTTAGCCGCTTTCAGAATAAGTTCGATGAACGCTTCGCTTTGCAGAGTTCGAAATGTCATCTCTTTCATCACAGTTCCAAAAGTGCAAACCCCCTACGCATTTCAAAGAGGTTATATCTGAATTGCATTGTGACGGTAGCCATATTTTTGGCATCTTGACAAAAAGGGATTAAAATTGGTTTAATTTCCGTGAAGCGATGATAATGGTTCGATGGATCGAGTAAGTTGTCGGAGCAGAAGAAAGGTCCGTGTGTAGCGTTGGAAGGACAACTGCGACTCTAATCGAAAATGCCCGATTTATCTCAGAATGTCTATTATTTTCCTCCATTACCGCATGTAGTTGATTATGCGACATGATGAGGAAGGTGAGACCGCCCATCTAGTGGCCCCGCCCCAACATGGATATGTAAGAGGAGGGAACTGCGAGTAGTCGCAGTACAACATGCGATACCACACTGGGCAGTCGTCAAATCTTCTGCCTAATCTCGACTTTGGGTCTGTTATGTGTAGACGACCCTGATGGTCCTCAGAATGTCTCGAATTGGTCTGCACACCTGCCAGCTTTTCGAGAGCGCAAAAGATCCTATCTTTCAGGAGCTTCGATCATTCTCAAGTAGTTGCTGGAATATCCGTCGTCTCTTTAGGAACGTCGCTTTTTTCAACTGACTTTCATTTTCAAATACGTTCTTCACCAGGTCATCATGTCCAGATTTCTCTGCCACCCGCCTCCTTCAGTTTTTCTCGTATTCTCGTGATCAAGTACGTGCTCTTCATCGCTGCGGAAATTGTCTGTCAGTTGTCGATGTTCCGCGTTCTTGTGATGCCTTTGAGTCCAGTGGTCGCACTCAAACTTTAGTCATTTTTTTGTCCCCATGAATTCCAAAAATGACGGATGGAATTAGGAGCGTGAACTTCACGTGGTGCTCCTTCACAATGATGGAAAATCCTCCATTAGTTAACATGTGCACAAATAATTGACCATAGATTTGAAAGTTGATCTATTTTCTGTTGGCGAAACGCATGAAGTTTCGACAAGATCGAAGATCTCTATAGAAAAAGAAATAAAGAAGTGAAACACGTTAAGGTGATGAAGAATCTTATATCAAAGCTCCTCATCAGATTAAGCTGTTCTGGCTTGCCGCATGCTGTGTTGCATATTTGTTACTCATTGCGGAACCACTGCAAAGTAGCGCTTCATCCCAAGCAGTTTTTTCTATAACGAAGGAAAATTTCAAACACGTCTTTATAATCCACTCAAAGTGATTAGATGCTCACAGGAGAAATCCGATTAGGATTTAAATTAGAGATCAGTTACAGCTTCACCCATAGGGTGCATGGCTGGGCATGTTTTTTCATGTTGTACCGTAAAACGGTGCTGAACACTGGACAAATATCCTTGGTTATCGCTAAGACGTCTCTCTTCTGTTAGGCCACTTTCTCTCAAATTTTTCTTTAACTTTCACCGCTCTGCAGGACGCTTGATCGCTTTACTATTCTTTTAACTGTAAGGTTCCACTTGAAGTCGCTTGTCGCTGGCAATGGAAACGTATATTTCACCCACTTCCAACACAGGGAGGGCTAATAATAGAAAGTAAACAAGTTGACTGAGAAGTACAGTAATTTCCGCAATCATGATGGAAGGGTTTGAGCTCAAGCCTATTGGATGAGCCCATCTTGAGCCCAATCAGGGGAAGACCACTCCAAAGCTTTCCTGCAGTGCATCAGACGAAAATCCTCTATGTAATCCATCTGGATGTTTGATCACATTTTTGGATTTTTCTGGATGAGTCATCTTTTGTATGCTATTCACCTAAATCTTTTCAAATAGAAGCTTCCGTGACAGGTGTGACGACACACCTCACTTATTCATTACTGTACTGAAATCAAAAATTCTTGCGCTGAAACGCAACGGCGACTTGGCCTCATTACCGCCGATTCAGTGCTAAATTTGGAGTTCTTTCGTGGGTCTCTATTTATCCTCTGTCACATGCTTCGCGGCTCGACGTATCTGAACTTTGTAGGTGTGCAGAAGTTTCGTTTATAAGAAGTGCTTCCATGTGGTGCACTTCCATCTCAATTTCCGCTACAAATGACTAGGCCGAATTTACGTGACAGACAGCCGCCCTTTTTGCGCTAAAAAGTGACACGCTTTGCTTTTGTAGCCTGAGGAATTGATGCGTGGGGGGACGACAAATGCGGTAGTGACGCACGAGGACTGAGAACGACATCCTTATTTCGCTGCATGGAAATGCCACTAACACAACAGTAATACCCTGCTCAATTCTTCCGCTTCCTTTTTAGCCCTTACGACCTTTGTGTTCCATTGTTCTATTCCTTCGAATCTATCCTTTTTCACGACTCAAACCACCGGCTGAATATCAACCTACAGTAGGTCTCTTACCTCTACTGATGATGTTTCATGTTCATCGCAAATGCCACGACTCTGGCAGGATTCAAACGTTCTCATGTTTGCCGCATTGTCTGTTTCCCCAGTTCTCCACGCAGTTTCTTTTGCTTTCTTTAGTAATTGCAGTGGCGTATACGGCGCATCAGAAGTTCCATGCCGGTTTTATAGTTCCTTGGTTCCTTAATTGTCGACTTCCCTTTGCTGACCAATTCAAACCCGTTGTGATGAGATAAAGGGTTCCTGAGCTCTTCGAATCACAACAAATGTGGTCAACATACTAATAAATACGCCGCGGAAGGAGCACGTTTTATGAATACTTCTCTTTTTGAAATTCCGGGTAACAGCGCAATAATGCAATGACAGGATATCCAGTGCAGTGCAGAATTAGTGAACAAATTCCTCAATACAATTGAATTTCGCCGTACAACACTAGAATATTCTAGCCTTGAATCAACTCATATTGCTTATCTGCTAAGCGATACCACCTGCATGAAATCGAGTTTTGTGAGCCGGTTGGAACTTCAACCAGCAAAGTCGAGAGATCGTTTCTTTCCTAAGGCTAACCAAGCCTTCTCTCTTTAGAGTTGTGTAGCATGGTACCGTACATGCACAAAGGGAAGAAGACGTCGGCTACCTACCTCTAGGGTAAAGGTTCAACATGCATCGATGCTTTCTACTGGAGGAAGTGTGCATAGCGCGCCCTCAAGGCCTTTCCAACGTCGACCATTTTTATCTTTATATTTAACGGTGTGAAGCCGTGTAATGTGGTTGAGAAAATGACAAGACATCGGTCGGAAAGGCGCAGTTGACCGTGGACCTCTCTGTCCAATCGATTACAGATACTCACCAAGATGTTACTTCGAAGACACTGCTGTCAGCACTTACAAGATTAAAAGTTGTTGCTCAAAACCACAACAATTCTAAAAAACCAAAGCTCTCTCGCTCTGGTTCGTAGAAGACGTCAAGCAGGAAGTGGTATTACGTCGAAGTCTACAATAAACCATCGGTCACTTGAGTCAATGCTGCTAGGGCTCTGAGGATTCGTCTTTATCTTCGTAGTTACTTGTCCCCAAGTCGTCTTCCCTTCTTCACAGCTTAATTTGAAAATTTTCGGGACACTTCGCCAAAATGTTGGGTGGCGTACAGAAGCCCCAAACCGACAAACGAAAAGGTTCATCTTGTTTCTTCTTCTGAGGAATCTCTCTGCATTGCGACATTTTTGACCTTCAAAATTTCCCTCAGCTTTCTCTACCTTAAATATCATTGCACATACTCGACACCAAATTTTAACCGAGCCAATAGCATCAGGCGATACGATAACTTTGAACAAGTGCAGGCGACATTTGCCCGTCAGTCTATGTCAACAAGGATCGCATCAATCTCGATTCTTAGCTCCAAGCTGATATATACCACTTCTCATAACAGAACGTCTCCGCTATTCTGATGGGTTATTTCTAGAAGCTCTGGAAAACAAAAAACGTATTGAAAGAAACTAATGGAAACTTTGATTGAACCGCCATTTAGGTAACGCCCGCAGACCGCGCTCTCTAGGTTACCGTAAGAAACTCACAGTAACCTTTGTTGATTTTATGGACCTGAGTGAATAGCTCCATTTTCTAGATTAATTTATAATACCTTGCAAACATATTTAAGGCGATTAACACAAGTATGACCTTCTCCCTCCGTAGTGTTGTAATATTTCAAAAGTTGGAAATCGATTTTGATTATTAAGCAAAATCGAAGGAAAATCCAAAACGAAGAACAGCCATCGAGCGGGCACAAACGCGATGAATTTAGATGACTACGTAATAACAAAAAACGAGCATGTTGGACCTTGTTTAATGTATAGAGTGTGATGTCCATTGTAGGACAAAAAGAGAAAGTACTAAAAGAAAGAAGTCAGCTTTTCATCCCACTATAACCTTCATAGTACCGTACTAACATCTGAACCAGTGATTAGCATCGCAGCGATATTTCAGTCAGGAAATTGAGTAGCACGTCGCGTCAGTTGCAGGCGAATTAGTTTTGAATGTTGAAGGACAAAAACGCATTTCCCCATTTCCTCCTCCTCATTCATTCGTGCGTGCTGTTAAAATAGAAACCGTCGGTTCGAATTCTCTTCCGTCAAGTGCGATCCGCACGTTCTCCGTAAGCTGTCGTCCTTCCGTTAGGATAGAGTGACCTCATTTGCAATCTCTCACTCATTCACAGCACACAGAAAATCTCATTGTTTCAGGACACGTGACATTTGCCACACACAGTACTTAGAAAATGAGAAAGGACACTGCATGATTGTTTGCCTGATTCTAAGCTAATTCGGAGCACCTCGAGTAATTCTGCGCTGAAAGAAGCGGAAAGGAGGCTGTGTTCTCTTTCATTTCTATAACTCCTTCCAGATCCTGCCTACACATTTCTCTGAACTTGTCCCGTGTACTACCTACACAATAAATGCGTAACGCCAAATCTTTCCTTACATTGATGGGTGAAAAATAGATAAATAGAGAAATATTTGAAAGCAATATATAGTTCATAAATCAATCACGTGAAATTCCTGCAGCAATGCTAATACAGAAGGGAGCAATGAATGAGTCCACTGAACTGATTAAACTTTCTAACAAACCACTAGACAGGTTGTTGTGCAAAGGTGCTGAAAGGCAGGTAATAGCCGTTCACCATACTTCTGACTACTCGAAAGAGCTTAGGCACCCACTTTGTTCCCCAACCTCCTTAGATACTCAGGTGGCCCGGCTTTGCTGAACGTGCAGGCTCCAACACGACTCACATTCGCATCTTTGTCTCGTTATCGTCATCCAGCTTGTTGGTCGAAGTCACCGGTGACGAAGGCGAGAGTACGTCAGACCGTGACGAGCTTCCCTTATAAGAGATAATTACGGAAACGGCTTTGCTTTGCTCACACAAGAGGCTCTTTCTGTGGTTCTTATCATTAATAGAATATGCAGGGAAAATAAATGTACTGCAGCTCCAAGGGAAAAGGCTCAGTGAGCAAAGTTGAAGTCCACACACTAAGCCTTTTTCCTTGGCTCCAAGTGATAGTGACGACATTAAGCTTGAAGTCGGTCTGGGAGAATCTTTCAGTTTGAAGGAGTCGCCTTAATGCCTCAGAAATTTTTGGGGTTTATTTCAACGTTATCCGCCCACGCCGACTCCCTCCCTTTACATCTCAGAACATCAGAATGGGCCGACGTGGACCAAATTTTCTGACGTCACTTTGTACGATTTCAAAGGGTCTCACAGGTTCTCATGGCGAAGCTTCGAAATTGTTATTGACGGTTCTATTTTATTTCTGGAATGGCCTCTAATCCTGGACTTCACTGTAATTCTTGTTATCTGGAAGAGCTTCGCATGATCTCTTGAGAACGCAGATCTCTTGAGATCTCTTGAGATTTGTCTTGTACACTTCTTATTCTCCCTCCAAGCGTAGGAGGAGTCTCTATCCTAGAAATGGCTGGCTCTATCCGTGCTTTCGTCAACTCCTGAACTCCGTAATTCAGCTGACTGAAACATTTATTGAAAGCGTTTTTTCAGATCAATATTATGGAGCCTCTGATCACACCGACCACATTTGGAGCGGCACCGACGGACCTCGCCGAAGCAGCGAATTCAACGGCCCTGCCGGCGCCCATCTCCTCCATTCGCGTCTTCTACCCATTCGTGCTGTTTCTCTCAATGATCTCATCGGCAGACGCTTCAGGTAAATACGTCCTCGCATCATCCTCCGCACCCACTCAGCAATTATTTAGCGATGTGACATCGTCATCATTGCAATTACTGTGGCACTGGAATGGTCCGTAAACGATGAGAGCACCATATCAAAGTACCTAGTTTCTGAACACGACCTCTGCTGCCGAACCTCAGATCTGAACTTCATAGCGTTTCGTTGTTAATCGTGGCAGAGCGAGTTATGAAATGTCATCGGCGAAGTAATCACGGAAGCGTATGAAGGCGGAAGCGCGTATTCTCCGCTCCACACTCAATTGAATGTGTCCGGCCCGAAGTGTTGACGTTGAAAGTCATAAACAGCTAACCAACTTGGCACCCAGCTGCGACGCCTGTAGCTCGGTGGATATTTAGCCAATTTTCGGGATGTATTGGCTTCGAATCGTAGTCCGTGTGGTAGGGAAACTCTTCGCTTCAAGGTGACTCTTGATTTGTCTCAAGTCAGACATGCTAAGATAAAGGTGTCGGGTTAATATGTCCCTTACTAGGGAGGTCACCGAGCGTGCCCCAAAGATTCTGAGCGAGACCTACATAGTTTTGTAGAGCGTCGAGCGGGGATTACAGGAATGTAGTTCATTTTTGCTGTGCGCTAGTGGGTGGTCCAAAAAAGGCAAAAAACCATCTCAGTTGCTGCGTAGGGGCTCAGCTGTTGCGAAGGGGCTACCGTGTGTTAGGCCTTCGTTATAGGCTCGCTCGTGCTGAGCGCCTGCGATTTGCGGGCGGTGACCGCGCGGCCGCAACGCACGTACGCACGCGCCGGAAGCATACGAAGCGACCCTCATTGCGATTGGGTCATGCCGCGAAGCCCATAATAGACCGTGCGCGTCCCCGCGACGGCGTCACCCCGTTAACTCGTACGCGCGTGTCTGACCCCACGCGCGTCTCATGCTTAATGGACGAGTTTCGCTCGGTTCGAGCGAACCTATAACGAAGGCCTTAGCTGTACGACGCAGAGGTGCGGGGGCGCAGAGGCGAAGGCAGAGGATTGGCAGGTGAGGGCCCGGGGTTCGGGTCCCCAATGATGCAGTTGCTGGGTGGAGTTTTGCCCCGACCTCTTTTTAACTGGAACTGTGCAGTTTTGCGATTTGAGCAAAATTTTGCGTTATGACCATCCCAACAACGAAGCAAAACATAGGGATTCGGCACAGCGCATTATATTCACTTGCTGCAGCAGCATTATGTGGCTAGTTCCCGCCCATGATCTTCCAATCAATGCTCGAGAACGTTCCATTATGATTATGAAAGACAGTCCTTTGTTAGTATTGTTAAACACTCAAAAACTGGCGATCGGTAGGCAATATAACTCTTGATGAACTGCAAGGAGTGAATATAAGAGAACCCTTCGCCTACTTTGTTGGGATGGTCATAACGCAAAATTTTGCTCAAATCGCAAAACTTTGCACAGTTCCAGTTAAAAGAGGTCGGGGCAAAACTGCCTACAGCAACTGCATCATTGGGGACCCGAACCCCGGACCATCACCTGCAAACCCGCTTCATTAGCTGCTGCGCCACCGCACCACCGGCAGGATGGGTGCCACCCGGTAGCCCAATCGTAACAACAGAGCCCCTACGCAACAACTGAGATGGTTTTTTGCCTTTTTTGGACCACCCAGTGGCGCTACATTGCTGTAATCCCCGCTCGACGCTCTACAAAACTATGTAGGTCTCGTTCGGAATCTTTGGGTCACGATCTCCCTAGTTAGAGATGTGCCGCAGCATTCGTGCGCCATTCAAATGGTAAAGGCATGGTGAATGCGTATTTGGCCTAGTGCCCTGCGAAGGCCAGCGTCTTTATCTATCAGATAGGTCTGGTACCAGTTTACGCGAACCAGGAGGGATGGAGAACTTGGTTTGGCCGGGCCATGCATCTGAAGTTATTGGTGCACCAAAAACTCCCATTCTTTCTATGGCACACCTTCGAAAGATCTTAAATAATGTTCCTGAAGTAGTGAATGTCAACGTGAATTTACGTCAGCAATTCTTATGTATTATATTACATCGTTGCCGTTCTCCGACGACACGATGACGCGGCTCGGAATGCGTCATGGACGCGCCGGAAACGTACTGAATTTGGGAGGCGAATAATGGAAGGCGAAAAACATTCATTGAGACCGAAATGGAACAAGCTAATTGCTATCAATCTAGTCGGGAAAGTGCGACTGCGACATCAATCCCTTATTCGGCTGATTTATGAAAACAAGTGCAAAGCAGGAACAGAAAACGCGATAGATCCAAGAGGATCAGTGAGGGGGTTGGACAGATTCCGTTACTTTTTTGTGATGAGAACTTGAGAAAATAGATTTCTCATGTTTCTGCATGGCACAGCTGTGTTTTAACCAATGAATATTAGATGAAAAATCATGAATTCTCCGTGAAGCTGGAACAGCTTTTGCGTCAGCTTTGTTTCTTCTGGAAAGCGGGACCACCAATGACGTGATTGCGAACAAATGGTCTAGATGTCTGAGTCACCGAGCATGTCTTGGAATTGCACTTCCGCTCTTGGGGAAATTGTCAGTGAAAGGCGACACGACAATTCACCGAAACAGCTCGTTGCTGGTCACTTACCTTCCCTCTCGTCATATCAATGTTGATAGTGTTTGATAATCTGATTATGCACGGTTTCCCTCAAACTACTCACTTTGTCGGAACTACAAGTGTGAGCTCAATGAGAATTTCACACTATTATGGTCCATGCTTCTCTGAGAAGTGACCACTACTTATCAATTATCACTCATCACCTCAGTTGCTCGCAACACTGGTCTTCGGTTCATTGTAGTGCTTGAAATTATTAGAAGAATTCCTATGGAAACGTTCGCGAAAAAGATTGTCCATCAGAAACCGAGAATGTTATGCAACCTTAACAACAAAATCCACTAGAAATGGCACCAGCACTAATGAGGAACATTCAAATACTGACATAGGCGGAAGTAGCTCCGCAAAAGCAGTTGATGGAAAGCCGCTACGATCCTATAAAGTATAATACAGGGAATGATGCCTTTCAGAAATACTAAAGCTTAAAATACCGTTGATATGGGCGAAGTCAGAAAGAATTGATAGAAAGTAACTGGTCTTCTGGCAACGAAAAAATGTGCTTTTCGATTGCTCAACCTTTAAGAAGGATGTTGGTCGAAATTACTGCGATATCAACGGCGTCCGTGTCGGATGTGATGTCGATGGTCTGATAGCTAATCACTTCTGACGAATGACATTTGCTGTCATTCTGGCAAGTTCAGTTTTGATAAAACGGGAAATTAGCCGTGATCTAGAGCCAAACATAGCACGCGTCTATCTAGATCGAGAAAAGATATTTGTGTCTGAGAAGGAAAGCCACCGATCTCTGGTTCAAGAGCTGGCGTATGTTAGCACAATGGCAGCTCCGACGTAAACGCTGAGCAAGCATTGCTTAATTGAAGCAAATTTGTTTCCTCCCAAATTAGACTTCGTAAAGCGTGCGTGGTCTATTTTCGGTTGCTGCATAGCAAACAGCCGCATATGGTGTCGTCATTACCAAATCTCACGAACATGAGGATGAGGAGGCGACGATGATTTCGTTAGGTATTTCGCTTGAACCCGGAACTAGCGTCAGCAGAATATGAAAAACAATCCTCCAATCATCGGTGTTGAAGACGATACACAGATAAATGATCTGCTTCTGAGCGGGGATTACAAGTTAGCGGACTTACATATGAGTCTGCTTCGCACAGCTGTAATAGCTGGCATACACACGTACAGAATAAAATGTAGAATAAAATGTGCAATCAGTTAATGACGTATTCTATGTAATAGCAAACGAAAGGGCTGTTTTGTCCTACTCTCAAGAAAGCTACGTAGTGTCGCAAAACTACGGGACGTTTCAGTTTACCCACCGTTCTTCAAAGGAGTATAGAACATTCAAATTATGTAATACTGTTAAAAGAACAACAACGGTCAGAAGATTGAACATTTTAAGAGATATACGAGACCATGGACAGAAAGTAAGGAGCGACCCGAGATGTTTCCGTCTGTAGTTACCCAAGCACTAAAATTTACAGGTCCAAGGTTTAGCGCCACAGGGCTGGCAGGCCACGAATCCTTGCCGTAGTATCTGGTAAATAGGCGTCTAGCATTACTTTTTCGATTTCATTTCGTGATGGAGCTCAACTCAGGTGTAGTATGTGTAAACTGAAACGTAAACATAGCGGCCAGTGGACCCATGGTAACAAAATGTCTAACACAGCTTAGTCGTAGGTCTACCAGGTAATTTCAACATTTTCCCAAGCAGAGAGCCACGGAATTGCCCGGTGGAAGTCACAACATAGTAAGCCATTAAAATTTTGAGCAAAAGTCAGAAAAGCGACATTCCGCGGGCTCATCTTCAGCTTTCTGAAGTGATTGTCTCTGGTTCTGATGGTTTAGACGACGCTTAATGATTAAAATCTGCGCATCTGTATAGATGTCATCACAAAGTCGTGTCATCAGCCTTGGAGGAGTATGAACCACATCATAATTTTTCGAATCTGATATTTTTGAATGGCTGATAAGCTTTAATCGTCATCTTTAGAATCAGAAAAAAAATAAATTACTTATGATTCATCAGTGCGTTATGTCGTGAGAACACTTCTATGTTCAATGTCGGCAGACCCCTTACTTGCGGGTCATCCTACATACGAAAATGATTAACCTGAGGCTGAGGGCCTTGATTCCGCATAAATTTTTGTAACAAACGCATATGAGATTCAAAGTCATTTGTCTAAAATTTGATTCTGACTGTCGCAAATCTGAGAATCGCATCTCAAACCTATGAGTAAAATGTTGAAAGGATCATCCTAGCGTTGTTAACGGGGTCTGCTTGAAGCTTCGAGGAAATGATTTGTTGCAGTCGTTCAGAAGTCGTGATAGGGATTGCTAATAGGCTTTTACAGGCCTATTAGCACCCTTGCATACTTATCCCATTTCATCCGGCTTTCCGTCTCAACCGTTGCTTCCTGCAACCATCACGATTGGGTTCCTTCATAGTGAGAAACAGGAAGTTTTGAAAAGTGCGTCATGGGCGATCATTTCTTACGTTTCCTCGTGGGAAACCGCTCCAAGGCGGAGTTCCGGGCTCAGCAAGAACAAATGATGTCACCGACCGACTTCTACATGCCTCGCAGCACCCAATCGCCGCTGTGACCACATTTCGGGTCGGGTACAGCTTCCTGATTCGCTTTAATGCACTAAGTCACACTAAAAGGTGTCTCTTCTCAACCGTAAACACACATCCGGCCTGCGTCAGCGCGTTCTCCTCAACCCGTACTCCAACACCTATTTTCAACCAACAAATCCGCTAACATGACGTTACTCAATGATCTTTTCTAGAACTTGCAGGGCGGTGCTTCAACACCGAGAAGGGACTTACCATCGATGGCGGCGAGTACAGAAGACTGAGGAATATCGACCATCGAGGGTATGTACACGCATTTTGTTGTTCATTAAGAAACGTGCTAAGTAGAAGCTGAAATGGAAATTAGATTCAAGACGTGACGTTACATTTCATGAATGAAAGACAGAATTAAAATCCGATTTACGTAGGCCTTACCAGGCTCCGTTGTTCCGAGAAATTCGAATGAATTCGTGATGAAATTACCGATTTGAGGCAACAGAAAAGCGGAAGAAAATGAAAGCGTCATGAAATTAGGGAATGGGGAGGAGCAGACATACCAGAATGAGAGGACTCGGAAATGTAAGGCAACAAGAAACATCTTCAACTACGTTGAACGCGGAAGTTTTTGAAGTAGTACTCTTTTCCTTGTTTTAGAGCATGTTAGGTAGTCAATCAATATGAATAGGTCGATTCTATGCGAGAAGAGGGGAGGGAATTAAGGGTAAGTTTTTCTCGTTCCTACCACTATTCTGTTGTGGTAGAGTGACAGCCTAGTGTACAGCCCCGGATAGGTTGAGACGCCGGTTCGAATCCCGCCTGAGATGCGATTTTTGCGATAAACCTAGTACTACCATTACAACATCATATTCTAGTATAAATAATAGTAACCCGAAAAAGGCGGTAATAAAATTAGAATTTCGCTTATATTCTTTTATGTATTCGATATTAATTACTTGTATTCGAAGAATAAGAATTTTCCCAATTGATTGAGAGCGGTTCTCGGAATCGTAATTCGGTGCAGGGTGTTACGGTGCCAGTTGTTTTCGAATTCTGTCCCGAAATTCTCAAGTTTAAATTCGTTACTGTTTAGATGTGCGTTAGAGTGCCGTGACGATCCTTCGTGTCTTGCTTACGAATGGCTCGAGACGGACTCGTTGTGCTATTTGAAGTCACGATCGCTCAGCGGTGACCTGTCGAAGAAGGAGGACGCAATCATTGGATTCTGCTTAGACGATGGTAAGTGGATCTGAGTACATCCTTGTCTACGTAGGGGGCTCGCATCAGTAAGTGGCTTCGATAAGAGGATTTCCTGATTAGGTAGACTATCCGTCTCAAACAGCAAATACCATAAAGAGGAAACTCAACGCGAAGCCCTGCTTCTTCCGTATTCCTTTCGGGGCACATAATAACCAATTATTCTGCCGGAAATACTAGAAACTGAATACTGCTAGATACCTAAACTAAACAGGGCCCGCGTGGTACAGTGGTAACACCCGAACGGTCGAGCGATCGATCGCGGCCAGGGCCAACCAAGGCTTCCATCCCTCCGGGGCTGATAAATTGGTACCAGACTTGTTCGGGAATGTAAAGACACTGACTTGATATTGCGGCTGGCCCTACGCAGATCATGGCCACGTAAGCATTCACATGAGCCTACGATTTGAACGGAACACGAATGCGTGGCGCACTCTTAGGGGACGGATCAACGCCGGATCTTTACCTTTAACCTTTACATAAACTGAATACTTCCTCGATTTGAGCTGATTTTCTGAAATAATGGCGCGCACAAGTCGAAAAGAGACCTCTTTTGGGAATCCTTATCGTGCTGCAGAATGGCGCAACGATTCTGCAGCCGCTTGGAGGGTCCTCTCGAAGCGGGTCGAATCGAATGGACCAAGTCGAGTTTGAGGGCTGCGCTCTCTGGGCCCAGTGATGTCATCATGATTTGGTCTCCCACGGGCCTTCCCGTCCGGACATAAACGTGTTCCGAGTGGACAACAATCATCTCCAGCACCTTAGCGGCCCGAAGAGATGAGGGAGCGGGCACTTAAGTTGATTGAGCTTCTTCGCATTTAGACGATGAGGTGAGGGATCGCTTCCGTGATCATGTAGCACTCGGACCTGAGGTGGCCTCGATAGCTGGCGTGGAGGGCGAGGAGTGTAAGCAGGCCTGCTCGGTGATCGGTGAAGCGGCCGTCTACAGTTGGACCCCGGACGACGCCGAAGACGACGAAGGCACTGTCGGTGAGTTCTCTATCCGAATACACCAGTTGTCTTTCATATTGTCGCTTTTTTTGTTTTAGGCACCTGCAAGTGCATGGAGGCTTTGAGAGCGATAAAACTCAGCTTCAACTCGTTCTCCGGATTCATTGGACCACGAAAATGGCAGCTGAAAAAGGCGAAACGCTTCCTCCTCCGATCATCAAGGCATTAATCGGCCTACCTGTACAGCCGTTGCGAGGGCCATTTGTCCGCGGATATTCGTTGATCTCCTCTCTTTCAGTATAATCTTGTCATCTCACAAAAGTACAACAGAATGATTCTGGACTTGAAAGTGTTTTGATTTGTCGTCCTTCAAAAACTAGTGCCCCTGAAAACACTCTTCTACTAGTCGGTCGAACATTTGTATCTCGTGAAATTTCTCTTTTCTCACCCGATTACGATATTACTCCCGTTGTTCTTTTATTAGAGATCTTAGAAACTAGTCAGCATTATACGTCAGAATCGATCTTGTTGACGAGAGGGTCACGTACGGGTTCCAGATTGTTTTCCAAACGAATAAACATTTGCAATAGAATTTGCATGCAAGATTTCCTTATAATCCCAACACAGTCGGTACGTATAGAGTCACAATTAATTTTTGAGGGTGGATATGGAAACTATTTACAATATGGAGATGTTCAACTATGTATGTGATGAATTTCGAGTCGGAGAATCAAATGACTTAAGAACGATCAAGCCACTCAAGCCTGAGATAGGAGAAGGTTTTTGAATGAATGCCTATTCTTATCACACTTTCGCCTACGGCCATTCACTGCGCTCACCGTTTCACCCACCAAAATTCAGGAGCTAAGATCCCCGTGTCGTAAGCACAAGTTCAGGTACCTTCGTGTGTGAACCATAACAGACTTGTTTTGATTGTTTCGCATCCTGTTTTTAAGCGCTGTGAGATTTTTTCGCGTGTTTCCTACCCATATACTCAGAAAGGTTACCACCGCTATTTTTCCGCTTGAAACGTAGCTATTAGTCGCAGTTCTCGGCTCGATCATGTTCCACGAATTGAACCTCGCTACAACAACATAGATGTCGCATCATTGGAATATTTTCGGAAGCTTAACTCCAACCTCTGAGCTTAACTTCCCTCTGTATTCAGACAGTGGACTTCAGGTTGTGAAGAAATTTCCGCTATTTTGAACCTCCAAGAAGAGCCATAACTCACCCGAGAGTGAACCATTCTCCTATAGGTAAGCAACTGTCAGAAGAGCACATCTTGCCTACCAAAAACTAGTTCTGGGTTGGTCAAAATCTTTGAAACACTGCACTGAATTTGACATCGTCAACTGCCTGAAAATTATTAAGTCTGTTGTTAAAAACGAGTCTAAATGTGTCTTAAATGTCAGGTGAAGGAGAGTTTTGAACTGAGTTCTAGAGTACCATAAATGAAACTTGCAGATGCGCATTGGCAAAGAAAAATAGAGGAGCGCGAAACAAAAACGTCTTAAAAGGCTCGTCGACATGAATGAGTGGTGTGAGGTGATTTTATCACAGCATAACCTTTATTCTTGGCCGCAGATTAGAAACTAAGAGAAAAATCGCACTGGAAAATTCATTATCATCTATGAACTCGCAGCATTTATTTTTTAGCTGCCGCTCTTAGGTGATACCTTACGCACAAAATCGAAATGTTTCTCAGCCGTTTTGAGCAGCTTATGGTGCAATAAGCTCCGGTTCATTGCTTTTTAATCAAGTAAATACATGTGTAGTTTCTCTTACTCCCTGATGATTCCTTTAAGACATAAGGTGAAAAGAGTGACAGTATCTTGATTCATGTCTTGTTTTCACTCGACTCGTTACCACTGCTTATCCTCTGAAATCAGAAGGACAGACCTCAATCATTGATTGTTCTGCTACATCGTTTATCACCAAAATATGAACAATTGAAGGAAAATCTTTCCAGAAGTAGAAATTAAAAGACATGAGGAAATGTCTAAATTTTTTTTGCAAGTAGATGAAGGATTACTTCTCGATTATTTGAACTACATATGTCCCGAACTTGGCGATGAGTTCTACCAAGGTCGAGCGGGAAGCAGCAGAACTTTTTTAAACCTAATATTTATCGATTATATTATTAATACAGTCTTAAAAGGTGCGTCATGGAAGACCAAAACAACTCTGTGGAACGAAAACATGTACGTAAACTAAATAAAAAACCTAAACAAGAGGCATCCAAACAGACGAACTGAGAGAGAGAGCGAAAACAACAGACGAGGAGGAGAAGGTTACCCATTGAAAGGCTTTCCTCATAAACACGATACCACCAAATTTAATGCAAATTGAACAACGCAAAGCTTAATAAAAATTTCGCGGTGTTTCGCCAGGAGAATCAGTAGTGCGAGAAAAGCAGTAACTCGCAGGATATCTCGTGCTCAACTATCGCAACACCTTGCCGTAAAGGTAAAGGCTAAGGTGTCGGCGTTGATCAGTCCCCGAAGGTCGCGCAGCCGCATTCGTGTTCCATTCCGAATCGTAGAAGTCTGGTGAATGCGCATTTGGCCTACAATGACTTGCGGGGGCCAGCCGCTATACCAAGTCAGTTTTTTTACCTTCCCAAAAAAGTCTGGTACCAATTTGGCGACTCCGGAGGGATGGAAGGCTCGGTTGGCCCGGGCGAGGATCGATCGACCGTGCAGATGTCAGCAGCGCCTCCTACTACTGCACCACATCTTGCCATGACATCGCATATTAGTAGGTTGGAGTACTTAAGCTGGTCAGGCAAGTTTACTGCGAACTTTTCTCTTCCGGCTTGCATTCCGGCGTACTCGCCTTCGAGCTGGATCATCTATTGGAGCGATTCGTCTTGAGTGCTGAGAGGCACCTGAAAGCATGGGCCAAATTCTAGCATGGTGTGGATAGCCTATTCCACAAAGAATCGGAACCGACACACAGGATCACGTAGAATTAGCGAATGTGGGCGAAATTCCTAAAGTTCCACCTTTGATGTCATATTTTTCGGTGTGAAATTTCCACAGCTAAGTTCAGAGGAGAAACGTCTAAAAAATATCAAACAAGCATCTAAAAAATCAAAAAATCATCTGCTGTCAAAATTCGGGTGCTATGTAGGTATGGAGATGCTACCATTAGAAGGTCGAAGAGGTAAAATTGTTCTCAAATGTGTGTTTTGAAAATTCCAAACGTTTTACACGAATCCGGTCAGGCTTCTGTGGAAAAACACGTCCATGAGAAATTTTCTGTCTATCTGCGCCCCCAACCATCATAGCACCAAAATTTCGAGCAATTTATTATGGCTTTCGCAGCATGTTTCTAGACTTCCTGGCTGCTGCGGTTAACGAGTAATTCAAAAAATTATTGTTGCCTAATGCTGAAATGGACAGATGCCAAAAGAAGAATGTTTGCTGCAGCATCCATATATAATCCGTGCCAGCCTGAAAACTAGTTAGCGAAGTGTCAACGATTAGAGTGGGTGTTGGTCTGAGATATAGTTAATCAGTGGCAAGAGGTGTATGATTTTTGCAATCCTTCATTAGCTTTGGAAAGATTGCGAAAAGCTGTAGCTGCATAGGAACGGCAAGAAAATTGTAAATTCTAGCTATGTAGCTGCAATCAGGGACTCAGCAGAAGCACGTTTCGACTTACCAACGGCGAACAATTACTTTTCCCGGGGTAGCGTTTATCGTTTGCTCTGTTCAGCTACCCGCTGAACCCAAATTATAGGTGACGACACTAAGGTCCGTTGTGTAAACTGGCGACCTGGAATTATGAGAGTCCCAAAAACTAGATTATTCAGCAAAGCAATGATTTGTCCAACATGATCCCTGAGAGGTGAGATTTTTGTGTAGTCACTAATTCGCCAATGGTTTCCTATGTGTTGAGATAGCGCGAAGAGAAATTTCAGTGTTCAATTTTTAGTCTGTGAATTGAACAACGGAAATGATAAATTGTTATATTCTTTTCGTACATTCCGTGGTGCCGATAACAACGACCATCGTAACATACATTCTCATCAACTCTCGTTATTTCATATCCAGCATTGAGACCATTCAGGTCACCAACAGCAGTTCAACGCGCCCACCTGACAACGTTTTGCAAGTTTCCGAATTTCTGAAAATGCAAACCTTCCTCGATCAAATTGCCCGGAGCGAGATAGAACCAAATTAAATTGTCGTGTGGGCGTGGTATCACTTGATCGCCAAATTACTATTATGACGCACAGAGAAAAATGGTCCCCGAAAATTGGAGCTACAGAGGAACGCAGACAGCTACTGGGTTTCGCTAATTATAGTCGGATCCAATAACGATTATCGTGGAAGCAACACTACTGATATCATTATGGTTGTGGTAATCGTAGAAGCTGCACCATTTATTGTCCACCATTGCTATCGAAATGGATGTGAGCTTGAAAAATCCATGATCTGGCAAAAACAAGGCGCTGTCCTGAAACAATCTTCAAATTCTGCTGAGCTGTTTACTAACATACTTAGTGTTATTAGAGTGGTAAAGCCGATTTCAATGTTTATGACCTCATCTATGGATGCAACGGACGTAAATAAGTTAACTAAAATATCGGAACCGACACATGTATGGTGCAGCGGGCATTTACTTGCGGAAATTTCGCTTAGTATTCGTCTTTCAGACCTGTGTGTGAAGGGAATGGGTGGGTGTTGAAAATAGACGGGAAACTGAGCCAAGTAACGCGTTCAAGATGTTGCCTAGTTGGAGTTCGGAGCCAATTTCTTTTGTCTAATGCACCTTTGAAGAGGTCGCGAAGAGGACCAGAACGTTGCGACGGAACGTTTGCACCGAATATTGCTCCGATCGTTCGCTTGTAGAAAGATCAACCAGATACACTACAAACGAGGTAGAACATTGCCTTGCATGTACAAATCTGTTAATCGAATCAAACGGTTCATGAGCTGGTAGAGGAGAATTACAGAATATCGGCAACACAACGTAAACAACGAACAAGTGCAATACACAGAGTAACGTCGATGATTGGTAGCGTAGTGTGATTGCTAAAATTCTCAATAAAAATAGGAAGAAGCTCGCTTCCATCCCAAATGTCCCAATAAGGCAGAGCAGGCAAAAGGGAGTTGCCGTAAGGTACAAGAAAAAGTTTCCGTTGAGTCCAAGAGCGATAGCAGACCGCGAGAACCGATTTTGAGAGCGAGGAAAAATCGATGTTGTTAAATGGTACCATCTAAAAGCACGGAGTTGAGTCGATCGTAGGAATCAAAAAAATCGGTAAGGTACAAGGCATCAATCAAGCGAGTTCTACCAATCATCAGTTCACCACGGATCTCCTTCTTTGAAGGTTCTCCTTCAAGAAGGATCCCCAGCCGGTTGGTGGCGAGGCTACGTGGCGCGACCCCAGGTGGCGGATAGGGGATTAATCGCGGACCAAAAGCCACCTTATACTTGCCGTGAGACGCGGGCGGAATCAGTGTCGAGCAAGCTGATTCTACTGTGCCAGAAGGTGACACCTCCTCACGGAGGCAAACTGTTTGGCCTAAAAACTCGCATTCGGTAGACATGGAAGTATAAGAGAGGCGGTTCAGGGTCGCCTCTAATAAATAAGCCCTTAGCTCAAGCGGGATAGCCTGGCTAGCTACCCGCCGTATCCAGCCCGTACGGCAGAACCTGGCAAGCTGCCCGTACGTCCCCCTCATATGCCGAAAACAGTAACAACAAAGAGCCTCATTCTCCTGACCCCGAAAGAGCCCCCAATACGGCAGCGTTGAGAAGGACGAGTACGGAGAGGCTGAGAAAATCTCAGGGCCTAGACAGGCTGCCAAAAAGAAGAACGACTAGGATGACGATCTGAACTTACAACGCGCGAACGCTTGCATCGGATGCGTCTATCGAAGACCTGATGATGCAAGCCAGGAAGATCAAGCACTACGTCATCGGACTGACCGAGACGAGAAGACACCGCCCACTACACGCCGTGTTCGACACTGGAGAAGAACTGTTCCTCGGAACATGCGACAGCAGAGGCGTTGGTGGTATCGGTGTCCTCGTCAACACGAACTTGGCCATGAACATCGATTCGTTCGAACAACTTACAACCCGAATCGGACGTTTACGGCTGACACGACATGGGTCAATGCCGGCGTTGACGGTCTTCGTAGCCTAAGCACCAACATCGGACTACGATGACGAAGAAGTCGAGGCATTCTACATGGAGTTGGAGAAGCTCTACAAGGAAGATCATACCTTCTACAAGGTCATCGTCGGAGATTTCAACGCGAAGATCGGGCCTAGAAGGTCGTCGGAAGAGCTTCATATCGGCGTCCATGGTCTGGAGTGGAACGAACAGGGTGAAAGGCTGTCTGAGTTCATCATGTCGACGAACACCATCCATGGTAACTCGCAGTTCCAGAAACCCGGATCCAGACGATGGACATGGGAGTCTCCAGGTGGACTGCATCACAACGAAATTGACCACGTTACCGTCAACCGAAGGTTTTGCCTGACCGATGTCACTGTTGTTCCGAAATTCTTCACGGGATCCGACCACCGTCTGCCTCCGTGCGAGCTTCCATCTCACACGGAGGCAAGAGAAAGCCATGAAGTTCAAGAAGAGAGGCCCTAGAACACTCGTGAACTGGGACCTATTCTCCTCGCTGGCTAGCTGCTGGAAGGATTCCGCCGAGGACAACATCGACGAGGAATACAACCGGTTCATTGCTCACATACGTGACTGCGCTCAAGAAGCCGAGAGCCCCAAGAATACCAGCAAACGGCTTTCTCACGAAACTCTCGAGCTGATTCGCCAACGCGGAGTGGCAAGAACCGAAGGCGACTACCTGCGAACGTCCGAACTCGCAAAGTTGTGCAGAGAAGCGATAAAGGAAGACCTTAAAGAGAGAAGAGTAGCTGCGCTAGTTGATGCGGCTGAAGCGGGCAAGAGCATACGCAACGCTCGTCGAGGCTTAGTCAACTATAAGACCAAGATGACAGCTCTCCTGCGCCCGGATGGAACCCTCAGTCCTCCAGAAGGGCTATGGAGAAGGTCATCCACGATTTATTTTCCGATCTCTTCGATAGCCACGTCCATATTCTCGAATACCCAATCCCGAACGATGGACATGTCATCCCTGCGGTCCTCCCTTCCGAGATTCGTCACGCGATTTCATCGATGAAGAATCGCACAGCTCCCGGTCCCGACAGGATCCGACCCGAACATCTGAAGAACCTACCGCCAGTCCTCATCAACACCCTGGCCAGGCTCTTCACACGATACCTGTCGGACTGCAAAGTACCACCAATATGGAAAACTAGCAGGACTGTGTTGCTGTATAAGAAGGGAGATCCGCACGACATCGGCAAATATCGCCCTATCTGCCTGCTGTCTGTAGTTTATAAGTTATTCACACGTGTCATTCTGAATAGGATCGACCGAACGATAGACGAGGGACAGCCGTGCGAGCAAGCCGGGTTTCGAAGAGGGTTCAGCACAATCGATCATATCCACACCGTGATCAGGCTCATTGAGGTGTCCCGAGAGTACCACTTGAAATAATGACAACTATTAGGTCATTAAGTACGAAATGGTCGTTTTCGCAAGTTTTAGGTTTCAAGGTTGATACTCAGGTATGTTCGTTTGTGGGCTTCTAGTTTTTCCTTGTGTTGTAAAGGTACGTTCCAAAGGTTTCAGCAGCCTATTCTGGTTCTCAGTGCTGCTTCTAAATTCAGGTTCTGCAGGAGACCTCCAAAGCCATGGAGAAATCCAAAATTCGTGTTGTTTCGAAATACGAGTTCCGACGTGGAAACAGAACATCACACGCCTTTCCGAACATCGACGAGATATTTGGCGAGGATGCGGTTATTGAACGCACAGTACGTCGCACAGTACGTCTGGAGATTTTAATCTCGAAAACGAGCCTCGTGGAAGACCCGAATCCAAGGTGAACAACGCAGCTTTGAAAGCTGCAGTAGAAAGCGACATCACTTAAACTACGCGTGAGTTAGAAAGCTTCGGTTTCTCTGCACCCACAATACTGGACCATTTGAGGCAAATTGGCAAAGTGAAAAAATTAGATCAGTGGGTAAAATTCATCGATTCTCGTCCTTCAGGCTTCTATGCGTCCGGCATTAATAAGTTACCATTAAGATGGCGGAAGTGTGTTGGCTGTTTAGGTGAATATTCTGATTGATTACAGTGCCGTTTGTTTGTGAAATAATAAAGCAAAGTCTCGACACGAAATCGGCCATTTCATACTTAACGACCTAATATTAGGTTGGGAAATAAAGAATTTAGCTTTCATCGAAAGCGTTTGCGCTGAACGCACAGGGGCGGAAATCATTCGATTCTTCGGATACTCAAGATCGACGTTTTACGATGTTCCGGCAAAGTACAAGGCTTTCAGAGAGAGTTCCACAACTCGGACGAGGAGTACCCATTCGCGAGAACGTGTTTCAAGAACCGCATAAGCCGTGGAACGGGTTCAGGAGCTGATCTTGGAGGACCCGATACAACCCCGAATAGGTTGGCGACAGTGTTGGAGTTAGCCAAAGTTCAGTAACCGTAGTAGACCCCTGAATAGCGGCTGTATCTTCAGGAAGGTCATATGTCTTTCAACAAGATGGCACACGAGCCATTCGGTTCAAAACTGGCGGTCCGATAACTTAGACATGCTTTGGTCCAAGGTGTTCTGGTCTCTGAAAACCCGGAATTGGACCCCATGAGCTACTACGTTTGGAACGTTCTGTAAGCTAACTATGCGAGGCACCCTAGTCACATTTCTGCGATCCGCCAGTAAAGCAGTATTCGCAAATATGGATTGAACTTTTTTGGAGAGGGCTTGCGAGCGTTTCAGGTCGGCGATGGAGGCGATTATTGCTGCTGACAGTGACTACACTGAGCCATTGCAATAATAATACACCCCCCCCCCCGACTAATGTGCAAAAGGATTCTGGATTTGAATTGTACTTTGCGTTCGTAATGTTGATTGAAAAATAGAGTCGCGCTTGCCCTGATTTAGCTGGCCCACCCTGTATACTTACCGTCCCAAAGATTAAATTCTTTTCTAGAAAAAATATATTCAGAAAGTGGACAGTGGGAAACTGCGAGTGCACATCTGCATGTGGTATGACCTCCAATTGGGGGAAACGGCAGTAGAATCACATCGGGCCTTATGCAGTGTTTTGGTGAGCAGGTTCTATCAGAACTTCAGGTTAGAAATTGGTTCCTGCGTTTTCGTGACGGATACGATACCCTTGAAGACGAGGACCATGAGCGTCCAACAGTGTCAGTGAACATAGTGTCCTCAACGAAGCACTCGAACTGGATCCGCGTCAAACCACAAGAGAACTGGCAGCACAGTTCGGGTGTAGCCACACAACAGTTAGAACCCACCTATAATACACACGATTGGAAAAGAGAGCAGGTGCGGTAGATGGGTGCCGTATTTAGTGAATCGAGCAAAGCAGCGCAAGTCACCTTCGCAGGAATATTTCTCAATATGGCCAAGAGAAGCAATTTTTGACTCCATTTTGACGTCGAAAGAAAAGTGGATATATTTCGAAAACGCATGCAAAAAACGCTTATGATTAAGCAAGAGTGAGCAGCCAGTTCCGACTTCTGAACCTGACGAGCACAAAATGTAAGAGATCCCATCAATGCGGTGGAGTTGCGAAGAGAGACTCAGTATTTTACAAATCAGCCACTATCATCATATTTGTAGTTGAACATGCAAACGAAAAGACCAATCACTCAGAAGTTTTAGATCGATTGTATATCAAGTGCAACGAACGAGAGTATGAAAACAGATTGTAAAAAGTTCACGACGAAACAACCCGGTTCTAGAGACGATGCTCCTCGATATGCTGTGCTGGAGACGGAGCGAGACTGTGGCTCTTTCCTTGCCGCCGCTTTTGATGCAGTCCTTCGCGCTCCTTTGGCGCCAAGATCATTGACTCCCCACACTGCTTGATCTGGCCGTACATTGGACACGAGGAGAAACCCAAGCAAGAGATCTTTTTCCTCTTATCCTTCCAGCCTCAACGTCACGCGGCATGTCTCTCAACTTGTTCCACAAACCCAGTGGCACAGGTATCCCTTTCTTCTCTATTAGTAAATAGCTCTTTGCGTCATCCATCACCCTTGTGGCGTGTTTTTGCGGGCTGCTACATAATTTTCCCTTCGTAATTCACTTTCAATCATACCACTAGTAGTTCATCCAGCCTCATACTCTCTGTTGAATAATATTTCACATTTCCCGAGGGTTTTAGAGGTGTTTATGCAGTTTTACAGTTTGGTTTCGTCCAATAAACAAGAAAACAGAGTGAAAGAATAAATAAAATACAAGAAATAAAAGCTCGTTTCGTCCCTACCATGTACGAGCTAGTAAGTAAGATATAAAGCCTCTCCCGGGACTCGTCAGCATGGGAAAGAGAGGCTTTATAACTAAGAATAGGATAACCAAAGCTAAAAGGAAACTAACCTGAAACCTAAGGAGGCGGAGTTGAAATGCATCAAGAGCCAGAGTAGATATGTAATCTATAATATATGCAGTCAGCCCATTAATTATTCAGAAACGAAACAAAGCATTGTAAACCAAATCAATATAGAAGAGCCGTAGTTATCTATGCGTCGAGAAGGGTGCCTGTGAAGAATAAAGCTACCGGAATAGGTGTTGTGTAGTGTGTTAGCGCGGGAAGGGCAAGACATCAGAAGGCGGGAGGGTGAGTCATATGTTTGAAAATATCGTACGGTAATAGGGCAGAGTTAGCACGGGAAGGGTATAGGCAACCTAAGGTAAGATATTGTATCAAATCTTGGGAAATAATATACTATTAAATAGGAGGGAAAGGTTGTATAAGGAAATGCGTATAGTTGAGAGAGCAAGTGGGATGGTATAGATCTTGAGTATTCAAGTTAAAGAGAGAATGTTGTGTGTGTTATGCCCATTATCTTGTTGTTCTGAAAGACCATATTTAAAGGTTATGAACTTATTTTTGTTTAAACATTTAACTAATATACTATTGATGTTATGCAAATCATAACCTATATGTAATAGATTACTACGTAGTTGAGAGAACCTTACAACGAAATCTACAAGTAAAGAACATGTACGTGCTATTCTTAATATTTCTGTATATATGGTGGCATATTTTACTTTTCCACTAATATAAGTATCGAAGTGTGGCATACGAATGACTGTAAACCCGAAATTATCTGTCTTATTAAACATTTTTGTATATACCCGATTATTGGAGATCCATATATGTAAGTCCAAATAGTCGCAAGTGTGGTTATGACTATTAGTGATTTCAAAATTAAGAATGTTTTGGTAAACGTTGTTGAGAATAGTAGTAATTTTATCATTATCATTAAGATTGTGTACTATAAGTATGTCATCCATGTATCTGAAAGGTTTAAATATTTTACCATTTAAGAATCTTTTAGTACAATAATTAAATTCAAGAACCGACATAGTGAGGTCTGCCAACAATGGACTACAGTTACCTCCCTGTGGTACTCCAGTCTTTTGTCTTAGTATTAAATCATTAAAATTACAAAAGCTATTATTAAGTAAAAAATCGATGAGATAGATGATATCTTCCTTAGTATAGTAATTATATTTTCCATGGTTTTGTGAGTTTGTATAAAAGACTCGGTGTAAGGTTTTATGAACTGCTAAGAAAGATCGGTTAGCATTACAAAAACATAAATTAATTAATTGAATAAAGTTTTTTATAATAACATTGTGGGGTATGTTAGTAAACATGTTACTAAAATCAGCAGAGAACAATTTTAGATCATTACCTTGTATATTGCAAAGTTGTTCGCTTATATTTACATTATCGATGGACCAATAACCTACCAAGTTGTTATTCCTTTTCTTGATAGCATTGACATATCCAATGAAATGTTTTCTAATGTGCTTAAGAATTTTGTTAAGTTCCAGGGATATCGGTTTCATTGTACTGTTGGAAGCTCCTGTAATAAATCTAAATTTTATAGGATTTTTATGTAATTTTGGTAAAGCATATATGTAAGGAATGTAAGTCGTTTTATTATGAATATCAAGGTTTAGGTTTTTAGTCATTTGACTATGTTTTTCAATTATCAATGATGGTTGAATAGAAGCTTGTTCGTAAATTTGGTTACGATAATCAATGCTGTGCGTAGTTATATTGTAGCCTAATTCATCTGTTAGAATTTTGATATAAAGTTTTTTACAGATGATGCCATAATTATTACTAGCTTTGTCTAATGGTGTGAAAACTAAATATTTTTGAAGGTATTGTAAATACTCGCTATTATATTTATAAGTACTTTTATTATTTTTATTATTTTTATAATGAACACTTTTTAAAATCCTTGGTTTGATCTGTTGAATAAAGGTGTTATTTAAGTATGTGTTTATATTTATGGACTTATTTCTATCAAGATGGTATATAGATTTTAACTGAAAAGTTATATTATCGATAGTAAATTTAATCCAATTGTTAATCTTTTTTTCATCAATGTACGGCGGCATTCTAAACTTAGTACCTTTATTTAGAATATTCAATAGACCTTTATCTCTGATTATAGAAAGGTCCCCTGTAATTATGTGACCATATGTGTTATTTGAAAATTTATTATAATGGTATTTATCACAAAGGCAAGAGGTTCTGTTAACAATGTCTATGATATGAGGTTTTAGAGATTTAACCGTTGTGTTATAATTAAATACAAATTTGGAAAAAGGGGGGGGGGGTTGTATGAAAAGGAGACACAGCATTTTTTGAATCTTTCCATTCCTATTATATCCTTAATATGTCTATTATTTAGAATTTTATTGAAGTTGATCTCATCTAGTGATTTATTTATGTATTGCATAGTAATATTAATGACTTCTGTACGGTTTTTTTGGTTCTGTCTATCATTGTTTTGGTAATTACAAAGCATACATAATAGTTTTTGCCTGTTATTGTTATTAATATTAGAGATAGCAATGGGGTTATAACAAGACCTTATTAACTTATTGATTGTTTTTTTGCACAATGACCGAATGTAATTATATAGACTATATGTGGAGGTACAGTTATTTATTTTTGTAGTCACTTGGTTGATATCGGAATTATTCGGTTTGTTTTTACGTTTTTTGCATCTAAAACGAGTTTTTCTCAGAATGGTTAACTTATAATAGGGGTGGCTTTTGGAGTTGAGAAGTGGATTGTCAATTTGGGAAATATTACCATGATGTTATCGTTAAGGCCGAAGGGATAAGCTGTGTTTAAGAGTTGTATCCAAAATAACTCCTTTGATTCTAGTATTTCTTTATTGCTATTTTCTGGTTGGTCATCCAGTACAATTACACTGAAGCCTTTATTACAATTTTCATTGAAATGTTCGTATAGATAATTAGTTCTATCGTATTTTTTGACATGATAAAGATGTTCTCTAATTCTGTCTTTAAGTCTTCTTGTTGTGATACCTACATATTGAATGTTGCATTTATTGCAAGAAATGCAATATACTACGTTTTTATTACAGCAGTTACAAATATCAGTAGTATAAGTAAAGATTTTAAGTTTCGTGGTGTTACTTATAATGTAGTTTTCTTTAGTTGTGAAATTACATGTAATGCAATTATCACTGCAGGAAACCATCTTATTTTGGTTACCAAAATCTAATAACGTATATATGTTGTTCATCTTCTCTTTATAATATGTATTAAACCTATAGTAGTTAGTATTGTTGGTGTTACTAGTGGTAGACCTATTATAGAGTCCATGGATGGTCTGGTCCATAGACCTAGGAGGAAACCTTAGGCAGGACTGCTGCCAGGTGGCGACGAACCTTAGTAAAGTACTTAGTAAAGAGTGTGTGAGCAGGAATAGGACCTAATGGAGGCACGGGAGTGTTCCCCCTAATGTCCACTCCCGCTTTTATAAACCCCATCAAAAGGCCCTTAATATAGGTAAAGAGGTGATAACAATACTGAGAAGTAAACATGGTAGATGCGCAAGGACGACAAGTGGAAAGTAATAGAATATTGAGAAGTAAGGTAATAATAAGATGAACAACAAGTAGAGAATTAAATGACGAAGATAATAAACGTAGATATCTTCGGAAGTAGCAGAACAATTGTGTAAACACAACTAGTGTATCAACTAGTATGAAGAGAACGAAATGGAAAACATAATATTGGTAATCCATTATTATAAGATGCATGATCAGGCCAATGTGGTTGGCCCTCGTTGGTATAGACGAAACAAATGAAAGGTACATACTTTATAATACCTATCTAAGTGCTGCGTCAACACCAACGTGGCAACAATCTATCGGAGGGGTGTAGAGGAACACCTAAGATAGTGCAGAGCTATGTAATAAATGTGCTCGAGATAGATAAAGGAATAGACAGTCTTAATCCAATAGTTGTGAATCGTAGATAAAGGAATGAAGAGAGTATTGGCTAACTATCCTTATTTAGAGAAGAGGAGAGTATACTAAAACGGGTAGGAAGCTGGAGAATTAGGTTATGCGGCGCAGTTCAGAGGGGGGATGTGGAAATAGAATATCAGTCTCTAAAGTCAGAAAATTGTGTACAGGAATGAGATTTAGTGGCCTATATCTTGTATATATTTGAGTTCGCGCCTATAAATGGATGTTCATGTTAGGGTGATATAGGATATACCGTAACTGTGACGCGCGGTCTGTAAAGCATATATAAACGCTGTGTCCCACGGCCTACTAACAAAAAGTTTTTTTCTTAAAGATGTTTGCTTCTCTTTTTTTATAATTAAATAAGTATGTATACTTTAAATGAGTGTTGTATTTTTAGGTATTTTTATTCAACTTTGTTACCTAATCGGGAATTTTTTTGAAGGTAAGTAAGTATAGTTATGAGTAAATGTGTGTGGTATTAATATTAGTTAAAACTTTTTTAATATTTTTATTGTACTTATCTTGATGTGCATAGTGAATTAATTATGTATACATTGGATGAGTGTTTTAATGTTAGATAATAACTTAAACGAACGATACTGAGTCGAATTCATAGGAGGTAAGTTAATATAGCAGAAAATAACTGTGTGTCTAGTACCTTATTAGTTATGTTGTGTTATATAATATCAAACAATTGTGTATACACATTGATTGAGAATGGTGTTTATAGGTACTTATCTCAACGTTTATTGTGGAAGTGAATTTGGAAGTAAGTGTTACTTATCTTGTTATTTATAATTAAGTAAACAACTATGTATACTTAAGATGAGTATTATATTTTTAGGTGATTCAGTTAACATTTGGAATAGAATCGGAAATTGTGTGGTAAGTCAGTATAGTATCGAACTATTTTATTACTTTATTATATCTAAATTGAACATATCTTGTTGTGTGTAATAAATTAATTATGTATACGTTAGATGAGTGTTATTTTGTTTAGGTATCAGCTTCAACGGTTGCTGTTGAGTCGAATTCAAAGAAGGTAAGTTACTATGTCAATAGTTAATCACTTTATTAATCTATAATGTACATATCTGGTTGTGTGTAATAAATTAATTATGTATACATTAGATGAGTGTTTTTGTTTTGTATTAACTTCAACAATTGCTGTTGAGTGGACTTATAGATTTTCGCATGTAAGTAAACTTTTTATATGCTAATGCTGTACGATTTCGAATAAATCAACAATGTTGTCTATTATAAATATAGCATCGAATAAATATGTGTCTATTATCTTATTAGTTGTGTCTTACTATAGTAATTTTTATTATATGCATCTCTTGCGTGTGTTTAGTATCTTATTAGTATGTGTATATTATATCGAACGATTTTTATAAACTTTAATTGAGTATGGTGTTTTAGGTGATTACCTAACGTTATCTGCAGGAGAGAAACTTGTGAAGGTAAGAGTTATCTATCGTGTTTTATAATTAAATAGTAATGTTTATATCAGTTGAGTATTATGTTCCAAACTATTTCACATAAACGATCGCAACAATAGCGTTACTAGTGAAGATAAGTGATTATAGCAATGCATAAAATATACATATTCTTAATATTATATTGAGTCGTAATAGTAATTACATTGATTTGCTACTATTAATATTATATACATTTTGTTGAGTATGATTGATTAATTGTTTATATTATATGAGTATTTGTGTTAGGCATAAAAACGACACGATTAACACGTCGGCGATCCATTAAAGGCAATATATAATATTAAATAAACATTATTTTTACATATCGTGTTATTTAAATTATGTATATCAAGAGTATTGTCTTATAGGCGATTTAAACTCATCGTTTGTTACAGAAGAAAAATTTTTTTCTGGAGAAGTAAGTTAATATAATAGTTTATAATAATAATAATGTTAATGTTATAGGCACTACATCATAATGGTTGTGCTTACCATATATGAGTGTTATGATTTTAGGTTGGATATGTCATCTGAAGAAAAAGTATACCAAGAACATATAAATCGAAAAGTTTTATTAGAATGGGTACGCATCACAGGACTTGCAAAGCAACAGAAATCAAACTTCGACAATGTTCTTCAGGAGTTTGCAGAGAAAATTTTAGAGTGAGTTAATTAGTAAGTGCATATAAATGTATTGTAGGGTTTATTGTGAATACTATATATACAGGTATCCAACATCTGAACCGAAGCCTTTTTCATGGCCCACAAGTGCCGGATATACTACCTCTGGACCTGCGATTAGAGTATATGTCTTATAACATGTAGAACTATGATGAATTAATTAGAAGCTATATAGGCTAAAATGACATATCACTTCTGGAAGTACTTTGAAAAGATTGGATTTCGGAAGTTATCCGAGTATAATAAAAGGAACCACGTGGATATCCGTTTAATAAGGGAAAAAACTAAGCCACTAAAAGACTGAAAGCAAGAGTGAGCAGCCAGTTCCGACTTCTGAACCTGACGAGCACAAAATGTAAGAGATCCCATCAATGCGGTGGAGTTGCGAAGAGAGACTCAGTATTTTACAAATCAGCCACTATCATCATATTTGTAGTTGAACATGCAAACGAAAAGACCAATCACTCAGAAGTTTTAGATCGATTGTATATCAAGTGCAACGAACGAGAGTATGAAAACAGATTGTAAAAAGTTCACGACGAAACAACCCGGTTCTAGAGACGATGCTCCTCGATATGCTGTGCTGGAGACGGAGCGAGACTGTGGCTCTTTCCTTGCCGCCGCTTTTGATGCAGTCCTTCGCGCTCCTTTGGCGCCAAGATCATTGACTCCCCACACTGCTTGATCTGGCCGTACATTGGACACGAGGAGAAACCCAAGCAAGAGATCTTTTTCCTCTTATCCTTCCAGCCTCAACGTCACGCGGCATGTCTCTCAACTTGTTCCACAAACCCAGTGGCACAGGTATCCCTTTCTTCTCTATTAGTAAATAGCTCTTTGCGTCATCCATCACCCTTGTGGCGTGTTTTTGCGGGCTGCTACATAATTTTCCCTTCGTAATTCACTTTCAATCATACCACTAGTAGTTCATCCAGCCTCATACTCTCTGTTGAATAATATTTCACATTTCCCGAGGGTTTTAGAGGTGTTTATGCAGTTTTACAGTTTGGTTTCGTCCAATAAACAAGAAAACAGAGTGAAAGAATAAATAAAATACAAGAAATAAAAGCTCGTTTCGTCCCTACCATGTACGAGCTAGTAAGTAAGATATAAAGCCTCTCCCGGGACTCGTCAGCATGGGAAAGAGAGGCTTTATAACTAAGAATAGGATAACCAAAGCTAAAAGGAAACTAACCTGAAACCTAAGGAGGCGGAGTTGAAATGCATCAAGAGCCAGAGTAGATATGTAATCTATAATATATGCAGTCAGCCCATTAATTATTCAGAAACGAAACAAAGCATTGTAAACCAAATCAATATAGAAGAGCCGTAGTTATCTATGCGTCGAGAAGGGTGCCTGTGAAGAATAAAGCTACCGGAATAGGTGTTGTGTAGTGTGTTAGCGCGGGAAGGGCAAGACATCAGAAGGCGGGAGGGTGAGTCATATGTTTGAAAATATCGTACGGTAATAGGGCAGAGTTAGCACGGGAAGGGTATAGGCAACCTAAGGTAAGATATTGTATCAAATCTTGGGAAATAATATACTATTAAATAGGAGGGAAAGGTTGTATAAGGAAATGCGTATAGTTGAGAGAGCAAGTGGGATGGTATAGATCTTGAGTATTCAAGTTAAAGAGAGAATGTTGTGTGTGTTATGCCCATTATCTTGTTGTTCTGAAAGACCATATTTAAAGGTTATGAACTTATTTTTGTTTAAACATTTAACTAATATACTATTGATGTTATGCAAATCATAACCTATATGTAATAGATTACTACGTAGTTGAGAGAACCTTACAACGAAATCTACAAGTAAAGAACATGTACGTGCTATTCTTAATATTTCTGTATATATGGTGGCATATTTTACTTTTCCACTAATATAAGTATCGAAGTGTGGCATACGAATGACTGTAAACCCGAAATTATCTGTCTTATTAAACATTTTTGTATATACCCGATTATTGGAGATCCATATATGTAAGTCCAAATAGTCGCAAGTGTGGTTATGACTATTAGTGATTTCAAAATTAAGAATGTTTTGGTAAACGTTGTTGAGAATAGTAGTAATTTTATCATTATCATTAAGATTGTGTACTATAAGTATGTCATCCATGTATCTGAAAGGTTTAAATATTTTACCATTTAAGAATCTTTTAGTACAATAATTAAATTCAAGAACCGACATAGTGAGGTCTGCCAACAATGGACTACAGTTACCTCCCTGTGGTACTCCAGTCTTTTGTCTTAGTATTAAATCATTAAAATTACAAAAGCTATTATTAAGTAAAAAATCGATGAGATAGATGATATCTTCCTTAGTATAGTAATTATATTTTCCATGGTTTTGTGAGTTTGTATAAAAGACTCGGTGTAAGGTTTTATGAACTGCTAAGAAAGATCGGTTAGCATTACAAAAAGCCACCAAAAAGGGGCCGAATGTCTCAGCGTCTTCCGCAGCGTCTAGTGGAACGGAGATAGGTAATCAGGAAGGATTTCTCGACATGTCTAACCTATCTTCAGTGGATATTCTGAAAAAGGTGGTGGAGCCCAATAAGGATCCTCTGGATTAGCAATATAAAGAAGTATGCAACGAGCTTAATCGAAACTTTAATAAGTTTCTTATGAACTATGAATGAAGAATCGGATCGAAGCCATTCCTAATGCAAGTTTGGCTATGTTAAACCTTGGCTATGTTAGGCCAGTATTTAGGAAGGAAAACCCGATCAAAGTCAAAAACTGCAGACCCATATGCCCCACTTCTTGTACCAGTAAGGTCCTTGAGAGAATCATTTGCAAGCAGATATATTAGGTTGTCAAGAAATACATTGCGTTTTTTGACGCGTAACTTCAAATGTCCATAACTCCACTCAAACAAAACGTTTTTGAATAAAGTAAGCAACATTAGAATTGGTGCATTTTCGCCAACAATAGATAAGATAATCTATACACTTTCGATAGAAAACTGGATTTCCACAAGCAACGAATCCGTCGAAGTCAGTTTGGGAACCTGTCTGATTCCTGGGCACCCTGTCCTTGACGAAGTTGTTGAAGCGGTCGGAAATATGGCGATCCTCTGACGAGAGGTCTAGTGAGTTCGCTGAATGAGGCAGTGTTTCATAGCTGCAGTCGTTCAACTTCTGGAGCGATTTTCGTGAGACGTGAGGTTTGGCGTCACCGCGAATCCCGACTGAGCCATTTCTTTCGACCACTCCTGGGTTCGCACGCGCCAGCTTCACTGAGATTTTACCGATTTGGCCAAACTGGGAATCAGCTTTGCTCGATTCACCCAGTTTCACGAACTCACGATGTAAAACTCGTGCAGAATTCCACTGAAAGGCGACTATAGACACCTTTTCATGCAATTTCGGCTTCGAAATATCTTTCGATGGCTCATCTTTGCTCAATCACTGTGTTCTACATGGAAAGTTATTAAACAGGTTCCGTTCCGCATCGCAGGTAGCAGATCAATCGAGAAAAGGCTCGTTCTGGTTGAGCAACAGCAGCGCTGAAGAGGTACGACAACGCTCTGACATTTGTTGCGCGCTAAATTCATGGGGTGCCCAATGACCTATCATTTTCACCGTTCCATGTTTCTCAACATACGAAGTGATGGACGGAAATGACACCTGAGATCCTTCCGCTACCTATCGAATAGTTTTCCGTTGCTCAGAGTTCATTACTGACTTCAGGCAATAGTCCCCATGTTCAGAGATCCGACGTCGACTAGGCTTACTTTAGAGGTTTGTTTCTCCGGATCGGGATTTATGAATTTAGAGCCGAACAGTGCATCCTGAAGAGACATTCGGGCCCTACGTTTGGAAAATAATTTCATGAGCCTTCACAGCTTTCTGCCCAATTTAGGGTTCTTGAAGCAAAAAGACACGAATCAGCTCCGAGGGGACCTTCTTGTAAAATCGTTTAGAAATTCCCGAACCGTGAAATTCTAAACAAATAAAAAATAAAAGTTGAAAGAGTGTTACACATACTTCTAAATAATATACAACATTTTGAATATTGTAGGAAAGTTATACAAAAAAAATCAAGTTGAAATCTGATGTGCGAAAAAACGCAATTTATTTCTTGACAACCTAATATAATTATCTCACGTCGATTAACTTTCTTACTGCCTCACAACACGGATGTTTACAAAAGAAATCAACGGTGACAGCATTGGTGACTACTGTACCTATCTGGCAAAAAATCATTGATTCACATGGTTTCATCTCTGTGTGTCACGTAGACTACGCGAAAGCGTTTGATTCAATCCCTCTTGATCTTCTCATGACAAAGCTTGAGGCATATGGGGTCAAAGGCTGCCTCCTTAAATTCCTTCAATCATTCCTGTACAACCGCATTCAAACGGTTTCTGTTAATAGCGAATGCTCTGAGAGATATGATTCTCTAGTGGTGTTCCCCAGGGTACTTGCCTGGGACCGTTGTTTTTTCTGATTTATTGTACATTAACGATCTGCCCGAATGCCTCCCGCAAGATGTTCACTGCTCCATCTACGCCGATGATTCTAAGCTGTTTGTATACAACAATCCTCCGATTCTGCAGAGTGCACTTGATGCGCTAGGAGCTTGGTCTACTTAATGGAGGTTTGACATCGATTAAGAAGAGCTCGATTTTGTACATTGGTCGTAGGCATCCTCGCGATATCTCTTTCAGCTTAGGTGATTCTAGTTTGAATATCTCTAACTCGGTCCGCGATCTTGGGATTGATTATTCGCAAAGGTTCTCTTTCGATTAGTAGATAGATATGATTACAAGGAAAGCCTGTATCAAGTCAAACTTCTTTTTGCGTACCTTTCGTACGCGAAATATGAGTGTCCTTCTCAAACCCTCTGTCACTTATGTGAGACCAATATTAGAGTATTGCACCACGCCCCTATGGTCCACAACAGTACCAAATTGATAAGATTGAAGAAGTACAAAAGGAGAACACGAGGACTATTTTCGCCAGAAATGGGTTGTTTCAAGTCAGCTATGCGGACAGGTTGGCCCACCTCAATAGCAACTCGCTGTTTTTGAGACGCATAGTATATGACCAAAGCCTCATCGTCAAAATTATTTCGGGTAAAATTGGTATTGAAAGAAGAAAAGTTCACCTTTTCCAGATTCAAAAAATTAATTAGAGGTGACCAGTATCGAATCCTAATAGGGACAGCTCACTCTTCTCAGTACAGCCAGTCATTCCTTGTGCGAGATGCTAAACAATGGAATGCGTCGGAATCGTTGCTTCAGATTAGCCCAAAAGATTTCGCTCGAAGAATTGAGGATCACTTCAAAGAAAAGGAAATAGATCAATCCATATTCTCTTGTTTACCTCCTCGTGCGGTAATATCCTACACATTTCAGGCCTGATTCTTTGCACCCTCTGATTTTCATCCTCAATACTCGACGCTCTGGATGCTGCATTAGTCGCTTGATGGCATTCGCCTTTGCCTATAGTAATAGTTATCCTCCTCTAGATTTGTATACTGAGTTAGATAGTTTCGTGCTCGTTCGCTTGGTTCTTTTTCTTTTTCTTTCCCTAGGTTTCCTTAGTTATTTGGACGCACCAGATCCTTGGGTTTTGTGCATTTGGTAGCACATTATATTCTCTGACATATACTGATATATATTTATGTATTACCATTACTATTATAACACTTTCTCATCTGCTTTTCTGCCAGAAAAATACCTTTGCATCCGTCTCATAGTTTCAACCGAGCTTTTTAGCTTGCGGTCTCATACGGTGCTCAGGCTTCTGGTCAACAAGTTTTTTAGTCCGCTTGGAATTGTTTCTACTTGCCGTTTTGATGTCAGCCGCAACTACAGGACTTACATGAGATGACAAGGAGCTTCGTGGTTCCCTGCCGTCAAGAGGCTACAAATATTAACTGTTGGCTATCTACTGTCGATTAAACATCTCGTCAGAAATTATTATTATTTTTCTTTCTCTTTTAGCTTACCACTTTTGACTTTTCCTTACCTTATGTCTATGGTACTCTAGTGGGTCCTGAGTGACTACTGGAATCTGGTTCATTATGTGAGTAAAAAAATTTATTTCCTTGCTCGTTAGTGCTCGTTAGTGTTCGTTCGTTAGTTTCTAATTCTCCAACAGTGTTTTCGCTATTGGTTATCAATGGTTTTTGTTCTGTGTTGGATTGAAATAAATGAATTCTACCACCGGTTTCGAGTGGAGACGCAGTCGAAAGGCGTGCTACCTATCTTGGACTCAGACGGGCATGCTCATGAAGAGAAGTTCTTGAAAAATACTTCTCTAGTGTTTTCACTGCAGACAACGTCACATCTAGTTCCAATTTATGCCATTTAGATAGTCCTAGTGAGACGGTTGCATCTAATGACATCTACTTTCATCTAACCGAGAACTTCTTTTTGCGACAACTCAACCCTTCTCTTAGCATACTAATTGATGTTCTCCATTATGTCCATCACCTTTCTTATCTTGACTGCCATACTGTCCATTTTCGTGATTGGATTCAAACTAAATGAACAAAAGTAAACAAATAAATAAAGCTGATGATATTTCGCAGATAAATGTAAAAGGTAAAGGTGAAGGTGTCTGCGTTGATCAGTCACCAAAGGACTTGATGAATGCGAGTTTAGCTTATAGAATTACTTGCGGAAACCAAATGCTATACCAAATCAGTGTTTTTGCCTTCTCAGGAAAGTCCGGTACCAATTTGCCGACCCCGGGGGATGGAAAGGAGGATTGATCGTGCGGGAGTCATTAGCGCCTCTTACCACTGCACCGCGGGGCCCATTCTGGAGACAGTCTACAAGAAATGCCGTGCTCGCTAGTCTACAAGAAACGCCATACTCTTTCTGGAAGCCACTTTCGTATGTCAAGATGTCGGTCTCATCTAGTCTTTATGCAGCTCTTCCCGAACTGGACAACTGCGACGCCGCGACGATCCTTCACCATATCGCCCCAAGCTCGCAGCAATGATATGCTTCGATAGAAGAGTTGACGGCTAGCATGAAAGTGCTTCTAGTGCGCAGCACACCGCGCCCCTCCTGCGCATTTCACACGTTTGAGGAGAACCGTGACAATCATCACAGGGCGCGGTGCATGTGATACCCCGACACCGTCTCAAGGCCGGTGTAGGCACCGCGTCTGAAGCTCTGTCTGCGGTGCCTCAAGCCGGCACACGAAAATGACTGTGATGTGAAGTGTGGAAAATGTGGGGTACTTTACTACTTGAGCTGTGCCGTTTGAGTGGGCGGGTTCAGGGGTGTAGTCAGCGGCGAGTAAACCTCTTGTAGCCATCGTGGATAGCGTTGTCACCACCGTGGCTTGACGTGGTGTTGTCAGCGTTCTGGCGTCATTGGTTGACTCCACCCCCTGAACCCGCCCATTCAAACGGCACAGCTCAAGTAGTAAAGTACCAAATGTGGTTTTGACCATAACTCCCTGCTCTGCACTCCCAAAAAGCCGTTCCCACGCGGGAAGCGTCCCGCCACTGATGCCGCCACCGCGAATACCACTACAGCCGTCGTGAACGCTTCACTCCACCGCCGCCGCCACATCGAGCCTTCACCGCTAGTCTGTCAAGACAACGTGCAGCTTCTAATGTCGACGACTACCGTCAACCCCACCCTTGTTGGGCTCAACATGTAACTATCACTGCAAGGGTCACTTGTAATTAATGTGATATTTTGCTGTCAAACTTGTTGTCCCTGGCCTGCCGCGAGCCCCATCGGCGACTATGATGCCAAACTCCTACTTGTCAATGGGCGGGCCGGTCAACCGGTCCTGCTCATGGGATGGCGACGGCACATAGCATCGTACCGGCTTATCGTGTGAGCAATAAAGCTTCGCGCGCGCTCTCTCTCCTGAACACAATCCACTGAAGCATCCGCATACACTTGGTTCCGTCGGTCAAATCCTAGCCATAATATGAGCTCTTTGGTGGGGTTACAAAAGTGGGAGTGAGCAACGGGAGGAAAGCTCCCACGCCTTCAAAAGAGCCACCCACCCTTGCCGCACTGTCTCTTTGCTCTTCCATTATAGGGCCCTGCAGCAGTCCTGCGCAAATCATCCCCCCTTTGCTTATGGTCTTGTTCCACTTCTTACTTTATCACACTTCTTGCTCCATAGTTAGTAAAAACACAGGTCTGACACCTCATCCTTAGCACTTATCTCACCCATTGTAGTAGATGTTCGAGTAAAAATGTTTTCTACTGCACATCATGTAATATTTGTGGTATTCAATATGTTGGAGACTACTAGAGCTCTCCGTTCTAGAGTTAGAGAACATTTGTATTCAATCAGTAAGTGGGGTACTTCTAACTACCTTTATAATCATTTCAATCAGTCTTGTCTCAAAAGTATTTCGATATACGTACTTGACAACCTTCCCGACAATACCGACAAGAAAAATACTTGAAGAGAAGGAGTCATTTTGGATCAGACTGCTTGACACAACTCATCCTTTCGGATGCTTAACAGAGCCTATCCTTTCGGATTGAATGATAACATTAGAAGTTATGGAAATATATCCGCAGTTGAAGATTCATTTCAATATAAATCTAACCAGCCCTTTTATAGCTTTTCTGCTATCAGGCTGGATAGAAAAAGACGTTCAAAGAAGAGGGATAACAGAAAAAAGTGTAATGGAAATCATAGTAACGTGTTGGATAACATAAGAGTAGATCCACAAAAAACCTGCATGATCGGTAAATGCGCTCAAACGACTATTTACGGAGAACTTAGAATTGCTCCAACTTGTTGTCTTCTTGAAGGCTTCATAGGTAGGATCAAATATAATTATACGTTATCAGTAAAAAAACGAATTCTAAATACTTCTATGACTCTACTGCCAAGTGCATACACAAAAACAACTTCATTGATTATAAATACGTATTAGGACAACAAAATTTATTGCATTACATCCGTATTTGTCTGAACTGCTAACTTTTCTGTTTCGGCTCTTGTAAAGATTCCTTTTCTGTAGTTTTTCCTACGATTCACCCAGTATGTCTGTGCACTTGCGTGATCGGTAAACGCGCTCCAGAGATGCCTCGGTGGTTCATTTAGGGCGTCGCGTAGGCATAGCGGCGACCATGATTTTAGCTGCGTACTGAGGACCAGGACTTTCTTTCATGTTACATATTGAGTGTCATTCGTAGCCCCTCATCACTACACGTTCGTCGCGCATTTCTTCACGATTCGGCCCCTTTTAGTTGTCTCGTGTAAGTTCGAGTTTCGCCTGCCTTTTTGACGTCTGCTCGCCTCGAATGTATTTCAGTTGTTCACGTTGTCTCTCCTCTCATGTAGTTTAAAATTGTTCGAATTTACACATATGCTTATTATATGATTGCTTTATTTTTGGATATTGGGGGGGTCATGGTTTATTGTGAATCCTATACGATATTGCGTGAACTCAACCCCATTTACTTATTTTTTATTTATTTTTTTGTCCTACTGCTTTCTTGATCCTCCCTTTCATATTTAGCTCGAATACGCAGTCCGACGCCGGGCATACCGTAATCCAATAATTGTCACTGGAGCGCACATTCCGCGCCACTCTCCCCACTGACTGCAGTTTGAATTACGCACGCATCTGCACATCTAGTCGCGGGCACTGTCCGACAGGCAACGGACTGGGAGTGTTCCGTCATATGGGATCCGAAAGAGCGCAAGCAGTGGAGATGGGTGAGTGGCAGTGATGGCCGTTATTGTAGCATGGTTCAGTGTTCGGATCCTTCCGTAGTCTGAAGTTTTGCAATGCTTAGGATGACTCACCCACTCCGGTGTTCCTCCCCTAGCCGGACCCAATAATTGTCACTGGAGCGCACCTCCCGCTATTGTATTGAAACCGCACAGCGGTTTCAATACAATAGTGAGAGGTGAGGCGCGGAATGTGCGCTCCAGTGACAATTATTGGATTACGGTATGTCCGGCGTCGGACTGCGTATTCGTCCTTGTCCTTTCTTACTGGCGAGTCCGAGGTTCTTTTGTTTTTTGTTATGCTCGCCTAAGATTCAGGGCGCTTTTTGTTCGTTTGTTCTTATTTGTTGAAGATCATCGTCGCTTCTATTTTCCATCTTAGCTATCAGCTCGTATTGGAACGCATTTGTGTAGGTCAAACAGCACGCGCACGCTCGCGTCATCTGAATGATTTCCATCTCGTTTGACCATCACTAACTGTACGTGTGTGTCCTAGTCGCACTGTGGCGCACGTGTTCCGCGGCCAGAGGAATCGTCTCCGGGACAACATCAGCAGCAGCCGCCAGCTCGACGGTCATCGTAGGTCTCATTCTAACTCTGAGCGAGTGATGCCGCTGTTCTTCAGCCGGTCTTGGAAACACGGGTTTCAACATCAAGAGCTGTTCTACCAGCCAATAAGAGATGCGCATGCGAATCACTCGTATCTTGCTGTCGGGCGTGAAACTTCTCCTGTCCGGGGTCGTCCGTCAACCTCGCGTAAGTCCCACCCTCGTATGTCGCAGTTGCGACCGACTTCCCCACAGCGCAGGCGCTTGCCATCTTCGCATGTACCGGGGCCTAGCCATCAGCCGGATCCGCTGCAAGTGAGAGCACCATCTTCGTCCCCCGGCGCATGTCCAGACTTGAGAGGACAGGAGCCCAACTACTGGCACATGTTTCACGCACCTGAAGATGACAACTTCCTCAAAGTTGAAAGGACGTGCGATATTGACGCAATCACAGATACATGGACAGTTCACGAATTGGGAGGGCGCCCAATATCGTCGTCAACGTGTATCATAGGCGCGGCAGAGGATCAACGTACGCGTGCGCGATAGAGCTCGCTCATATCCTGCGAGTAGCGCTCGATGATCCCTCACTAAGAACAAGCGCCTACGACGGTGGCGCCTACGATGGAATTATTGCCGAATCCGCCCACTGTCGTCGGTGATGATGCGGCAGGACAGTACTGGAATTAGATGGATCTCTCATTTCAGGTCTTGCCGCCAGGGGTTCAGTAAACCTACCGTCGGTCTCAGGAAGGTGTTGTTTTTCGGTCTACTCTTAACCCAAAAGTAGTTTTCGGGCTGAGCTACCTTTGGATAAAGCAGTATGACCGAATTTCTGGCTTATCCTGCAATCTGGGCGCAACTTCACAGACCATCATTCAGCGACAGCAGTACTTTAAGGAATCCTGCAATGCACTACAGGCGAAACCACACTCGCATTGGAGGTCCAGGAGTCACAGTCCAGATTGATGAAACTTTATTGGCTCGTCCCAAGTATAACATTCGGATCGCGCATTTTCGGAGCTGGTAAGAATACGCGATGCACAAACTCTGGAAAGGACTATCCGCCGTCATATTTTGCCAGGAACCACGATAGTGAGCAACCCATGGAGAGCATATAACAATCTAACCAGCCTACCTATGCTTTATAGTCACCTGGTTGTCAATCACAGATTGAACTTCGTGAATCCGACAACCGGTGCACACACACAAAACATCGAGTCGTGTTGGCGAAAGTTGTTGGCCAAGAGGCGATACGGAATCAATAATATACGATATGTCCGCTATCTGTATTGCTTCTGTACTCAAGGACCTTAAGACCTCTATAAGTGAACCGTACAATGGCATCCCGCAGATTTTGTACAGAAAGTGGCATTCCTCTCTTTCTGGTCCTGTCCCCCACATCTTTAATCCTTCTATGGTGTGATGGAAGTCTCACAAATATGGAAAGAAGCTATTGTTACAACTATTCCGAAGAAAGGTGGGACCAATCTGTTAAGCGACTTTCGGCCTATTTCTCTAACTTCCACTGCAGCAGAACTCTTGGAAAACTCATCGCAAAAAGATAACGTACTAAGTTATTGCGTGCAGGAGTTATTCCTATAGAGCCACACGGCTTTTTAGCTGGTGCATCCACTGCTCTCATTGATACTCTTCATGATCTTTCTAGTGCCCTTAATAGTGGAAAATCTGTCGGTACCATTTACATTGATTTATCGCCCGCTTTCGATAAAGTTCCCCACAATAGACTGTTCGAAATAGTTGAGAAGATTGGAATTCGTACCGAAATTCTTAACTGGCTGCGCACATATCTTTCTAATAGGCATATGACCGTAAGAGTTGGTAATTCGTTCTCTGTGCGACACCATTGTGGAGTGCTGTCAATTAAGCGTGAAAAAAGCTACAACTTTAGACACTGCGGTTTGGAATACTAATGAATCCATGCAAGAGAAAAGTCATTCATTATGAAGAAGGTGGCGCCGTTGGTTATGAATTGAATGGAAGTGTGATTGACAAGTGTCACTCGTGAAGCCTACTGCTAATAAAGCGAGGTGCTTGGACTCATCGTGGACAGGCGCACGCCCCTGATGCCAGCCGGCCAATAGCGTCGGCTGGGCGGTCCATAGACGCATGCCAGTGGCGTACCAATAACGATTATTGATGGGGGGTAGGGGGAGGGGTGTGGGCGAGGGGGCGACGCTATTGGCCGGCTGACAGCAGAGAGGGCGCATGCCCACGATCAGACTGAAGGGGTGGGCATACTCGACGCGCCAAATTCGCCGCGAATTTAGCGCTGAGAGCGGCAAGTGGGAGGGCGGAGTTTAATTTCGCCGCTGGCTCTTCCCCCGAGGACGGCGGCAATGCCAAATGGTCGGGACCAATCGGCATTGCCGCGGTGCCACGTCATCACCGGCGGCTGCCGGCGCCAAATTCGCGGCGAATTTGTCACGTCGAGTATGCCCTACCCGCGGCGGGTCCGCCCCCTTCGCGGCAGCGCTCTGCTCGTCTGCGCCCTCTCTCAACACTGCGCCAAACTCGCGGCGAATTTGTCGCGTCGAGTATGCTCACCCCTTAAGCACCCCTAGCAAATATTGGACACTTCTGCTTACTCCCGGCAGACTTGCTGCGTTCTGCCTCCACTACCCTAAAATCAAGTAAGAGAAATGCTCTATAGTTTTCAATACTATATCTTGTCGTGGAGCCAGATGGTTGCAGCTTCTTCCTAAAAACTTTTTCTAAGTCTGATCGAAGAGTATTGAGGGAAAAGCTGCTCAGAATGGACCTGACCGGAATTCTTAGTGTGCAAGAGTAGGGCGTTGAAGTTTATGTCAGTCGTTCTTTTATGAAAAAGAAAAGAAAAAAAAGAAAAGAAGAAAAGAGAAAAAGAAAGGAAAAAGAAAAAAGGAGAGAAAAACACATCGGACCGTTCAGTGAATCGTCCAGGAGGAAAATTAGTATGCATGCAATGGTGATGTTTTCTTCGTTGCTTCCGTTGTTTGGTGAATTTTTCGTTTTTTCTTCGGCTAGGTCAAGTGAACTCGTCATTCTCCACCAATGGCCATTGTATCTGCCGTAGATTACAGCTGCTTGGCTCATGTAACTGCTCCTACCCTGCCTTCCTGAGAGTGTTCGTGGCTGTGATTACTTATAATAGGTTGGAAACTAATTTCGTGGACTGTTTTGCAGTCATTATTTCTAGCAAACACAATTTGCTTGGATGTTTGCCAATTTCATTGTTCTTTTAACCGTTGGATAGCGCATACCAGGTAGTTTTTAAAACCATTGATTAGCCTTGTTACTTTTATTTCCTGGGAATGTCTCTCTGCTTGAAATGAGGACATCCAAAACCAGCGTTTGCCTTGGTCTTCTTGGTCTCCCTTTGGTCTTCTTCATGAGTACCTGTTTAGCCACTACGTTACTGAAGTGTTCCAATTTGTGTGTGCAGAATCTAGGGATGATGTCCAGAAACGACTGATGGTACTCAAAAATATCAAGAGAAAATATCAAGATCAAAATATTTGAGCAAGAAGTTCGAAACGAAAGGAAAAGTGCACTTCGGATGACCTACCGAGCTCGGTCGGATGTGCGTAATTATCTCCTCCGAAAGAAACCGGAGCTCGGCAACATCTATGCTGACACTAGAGGTCAAGTGCTCGAACAGCTCAACTGAAAAGGTTTTGCGCTATTTTAGTTTTCCTGTAGAACTGGCCAATAGGTGCCTTGCGATTTGGCCCATCGCGGAGATGGGTGGGTCGGATGCCGCAAGCGAACTTCGAGCTTGCCCCTAAAAATGAATCATCTATTCACAAAGTGGTAACGTGCGATGTGATGTGGACATTACTTGTTAATTGCTGGTTTGCTAGCCGGCCACCCAAAACAGAATGAGAGCGGCTGTAGATCTTTAAATTCACCTCCTCGCATGAAGTTGATGATCTCAGTTTGGAGGTTCTACGAAGGTACCACCTTCCAAGAATTCATCGGCGACAGTGTCAGCATTCACCTAGAGCCCTACTGTCTTTAGCCTGACTGCGTACAGGTTGAAGCCCGTTTAAGCAGCTCTCTGAAAGTTGGGTCACCACTCATCAGGACACCACCTGATATCACGTTGCGTTTCCATCGCTCTAAAATTCCGAAGATGTAAGGTGGGAGATTCTTGGTTATGAAGGCTATAGAACAGAAAGAGCGCTTTATGAATAGCACTTATTTTGGTTTTTCTTGCATTCTCTGGGGGCAAAGACGATCCAGTATTGAGGTGTAGGTCAAAACGCATCTACGAAAACTATTCCCTTCAAGAAACTCAGCATTTCTTAGGAAGTGGAATGAGGCAGCTACCTGAAGATAGGGAATTACCTGGTCGTTTTAACGGTGCACATGGCGTTTGGGTAACGTTTTTCTTTATTTGGTAATCAACACTTTTGTTGAAGGTGCGTGAGAGTTCACGAAATTAGTTTCCAACCTAATAGATGTCTCATAGCTTGGTTAGGCTTATGAGGGCTGCAGGTCTCTTATACCTTTAGTCCGCTTCGAATTTTCTGTTTCAGCTTGAAAGCCTTCTCACTGGACTATGTTCCTGAGACATGAAGGTTCGTTACCCCTTGCTGGGTAGAAAAAAGTAGGGTACAAAATTTATACTAGTGCCGTATACATCTGGGGAATTTGGGGATAAGCCAGTTTTTTCCTGGTTCACGTAAATTGATTCCATCGTTCGACAACCTCCTTAATCGTTCCAACACGCAGTACTGTTCCTGGCCTTCTCACTTTACCGTAATAATCCTTGATGAAAGCGCCTGATTTTGCTCTCGACAACCAAAGTACCTGTTAGGAAAGCTCATGGAACACTAATTGTGTATTCGCAAAATTCAGCAAAACTTCAATTGGAACCTTTCATGTGATGATGAAAAATTCATCTTGAGCCAGGGTCAAGCGTGGGAAGCGGAAATCGCAGGGGGAGTCGTACCGAGAGCTCGGTGGGGGGGGGGATCGTACAATCGCCTGCGTTCTACTAAGTTACCTATTTATATGCGTTTTAATTTAGTTTAAATATAAACATTATTTATTGATTTATTTATTTATTTATTTACTATTTATCATTTATTCAAATACATTTATTTGGAGTAATTTTTTTCAGATTCCCCTTGCAGCGTGACACTCAAGAGTTTGAGTTTGAGTATGGACTGGAACACCAAGATGTTGAACTGAGTCACACATTATAGACGGATCATTCACTCTCGGTTATTTCATAAATGATGTATGCGTGGAAGAATGAAAGTATTTAAATAAAGATGTTCTGAAAGGATATAGAATAGCAACATACAATTTCGAGTAAAGCGGACAAAACACGATGTTTTTTGCATGAATAGCCCAGCATCCTCCCCCGTCCTTGAAAGTGAGGTGGAAGATTCACGCATAATTTTCCTAGAAGTCTAGTCTAAACGTCCTAAACCGTCTATACATAATCCTCAGCAGCACCAGCAGCTCGCTTCTTCTGAATCAAAAATAGCGCAAGTTATTACAAAAGTTTCTGTACAACGAAGCGGCTTGATTTTCACACGCTGAACAGGTATAATTTGATTGGATAGTACTCGGTAAGGTTTTTCAGTTACTGACAAATTTGGATAGGATTAAAAATTAGAGGTAAAGGCAGGCAGTTCAAAAAGATTCGTCCACAAGTCAATTTCTACGAGACATGGAGTGGGAGAAAAAAAACAAAGTTCTTGCGTTCAAATGAAAATAACTCACGGATTTCACGGTCCTAAAAAAAGATGAGCATACTTTAGATTCACTAAAGAACGGACATTCCTACGGTATTTCACACGATACAAAAAATTTAGTTTTGCTAGAGATCAGGAAGGCTGAATGGAACCACAAGTTCTTACGAAATTGCCGATCAAAAATCGCACCCCCGCGCCCCGCATGAAGATCCCTTTTTCAAACTTTTATTTTGCAATAGGAAGATGGCAAAAGAACTTTACAAGAAGACTCATGGTTAAGCAACTGGGTTTTGCTTATTACCAGATACCTTGTGGTATGGAGAGAAACATCAATTTGGTTTGGAAACATTGGAACATAGGAGGAAGCAGAATGTTGCCATTCTTTACCATAAAATTATACATCATATGAGCGGAATTAAGCCTTCAGAATTAATGGCTGTGAGGTTAAACTCTACCAGAGCCGGTTGTGTTAAATATGATCCTGGTATAGCCAAACTCAACTGTATACGTTACTTCTTCTCATGTAGAACAGCACCTTTATACCATAAGCTTCGGACCAGAGGCAAAATTCCTGTCCGCCTGCCAGCATTCAAAAAGTTTCTTCAGCGTCACTTAAGCCCATAGTTTCCCGATGCCTTAACTACTTCCGCCTTGTAGCTGTATTTGTTCGTCCCTGTTTACTTTTCCTCCCGTACTTCTGTTTTTTGTTTTGTTCTAGTTCTCGTCTGGTTGTTAGTACCACTGTTTCAAAATGAAAGTTCGAAAAAGGGATCTTCATGTGGGGCGCGGGGCGGGTGCGATTTTTGTGTGACTTTTCTGAAAAATCATTTTCTCTAGTTTCCGAATCGCTTGGTGCTTTTACCCAAACCGCACATGGAGCTGAGATATGGCCGTTTTTATGACAACACTCGCGACTCTGTGTTTGTCCGGCGCGCTGCTGGAAAAATGCGGTAGCATGAGTGGCGTCACTCAAACGGCCATATCTCAGCTCAAGGTGCGATTTGGATAAACGCACCGACCGACTCGAAAACTAAATGATATTTGTCGTATTCCTATTGCAAAACCAAAGTTTGAAAAGGGTCTTCATGCGGGGCGCGGGAGGTGCGATTTTCATGCGATTTTTGACGAAAATCGCGTAAAAATCGCACCCCACCCGCCCCGCATGAAGACCCTTTTCAAACTTTGGTTTTGCAATAGGAATACGACAAATATCATCTAGTTTTCGAGTCGGTCGGTGCGTTTATCCAAATCGCACCTTGAGCTGAGATATGGCCGTTTGAGTGACGCCACTCATGCTACCGCATTTTTCCAGCAGCGCGCCGGACAAACACAGAGTCGCGAGTGTTGTCATAAAAACGGCCATATCTCAGCTCCATGTGCGGTTTGGGTAAAAGCACCAAGCGATTCGGAAACTAGAGAAAATTCCCTATCTTTTCTTGTCGGAAACTTTCTCAAAAATGGGAGCTTCATGCGGGGCGGCAAAGTTGAATTTTTCGCTTGATTTTTCAGAAAAGTCACACAAAAATCGCACCCGCCCCGCGCCCCACATGAAGATCCCTTTTTCGAACTTTCATTTTGAAACAGTGGTACTAACAACCAGACGAGAACTAGAACAAAACAAAAAACAGAAGTACGGGAGGAAAAGTAAACAGGGACGAACAAATACAGCTAATAGGCGGAAGTAGTTAAGGCATCGGGAAACTATGGGCTTAAGTGACGCTGAAGAAACTTTTTGAATGCTGGCAGGCGGACAGGAATTTTGCCTCTGGTCCGAAGCTTATGGTATAAAGGTGCTGTTCTACATGAGAAGAAGTAACGTCTACAGTTGAGTTTGGCTATACCAGGATCATATTTAACACAACCGGCTCTGGTAGAGTTTAACCTCACAGCCATTAATTCTGAAGGCTTAATTCCGCTCATATGATGTATAATTTTATGGTAAAGAATGGCAACATTCTGCTTCCTCCTATGTTCCAATGTTTCCAAACCAAATTGATGTTTCTCTCCATACCACAAGGTATCTGGTAATAAGCAAAACCCAGTTGCTTAACCATGAGTCTTCTTGTAAAGTTCTTTTGCCATCTTCCTATTGCAAAAAAAAAGTTTGAAAAAGGGATCTTCATGCGGGGCGCGGGGGTGCGATTTTTGATCGGCAATTTCGTAAGAACTTGTGGTTCCATTCAGCCTTCCTGATCTCTAGCAAAATTAAATTTTTTGTATCGTGTGAAATACCGTAGGAATGTCCGTTCTTTAGTGAATCTAAAGTATGCTCATCTTTTTTTAGGACCGTGAAATCCGTGAGTTATTTTCATTTGAACGCAAGAACTTTGTTTTTTTTTCTCCCACTCCATGTCTCGTAGAAATTGACTTGTGGACGAATCTTTTTGAACTGCCTGCCTTTACCTCTAATTTTTAATCCTATCCAAATTTGTCAGTAACTGAAAAACCTTACCGAGTACTATCCAATCAAATTATACCTGTTCAGCGTGTGAAAATCAAGCCGCTTCGTTGTACAGAAACTTTTGTAATAACTTGCGCTATTTTTGACTCAGAAGAAGCGAGCTGCTGGTGCTGCTGAGGAATATGTATAGACGGTTTAGGACGTTCAGACTAGACTTCTAGGAAAATTACGCGTGAATCTTCCACCTCACTTTCAAAGAAGGGCGAGAATGCTGGGCTATTCATCTTCCACGCATACATCATTTATGAAATAACCGAGAGTGAATGATCCGTCAATAATGAGTGACTCAGTTCAACATCTTGGTGTTCCATTCCATGTTTCTCTTCTATTTTCACCAGAACCGCTTCACTGCTGAAAGACATTGCTAAGGTACACGCACGTTCTTCACTAGACTAAAGTTTTTTCCAGCAGCCTCATAATTTTTTGAAAAAATACTAGATATACCGGGAACATACTGTCCGTGGACTTAGAGCAAACTGTGAAAACAAAAGAAAAGCACGCATATATTCCAACGGTGAGGATAGAAAAAGGGAGCATAGTATCGATTAGTGAAACAACGCTTCATTTTTCACTGATTCTCTACTCTTTTGCTATAAACTACTGCCAAATTTCAGTATTGAATTTCAGTTAATGAATATTTTCAAAAAAATTCTGTTTCATTATTTAGTTTTGTTTTGCACGTTGCTATTGAGTTATATTTATTCGAGTAATATTTTGAGTATATTTTCGTCGCTACATCTATTTTTAGGTTTTATTTTTTATTCATTTTTGATATATTTTTAAATTTTTAATTTAATTTTCTTTATTTATTTCTTTTTTTTCAGAATTCTTTAAATATTAATTTAGCATACATCAGTGAATTATCAGCTTTCATAAGTGAACGGAGGACGAAGGGGGGGGGGGGTCGTACTATACCGGCCGTTGAGGGGGGGGGGTGTCGTAGTATTTTTACGAAAATCGCACCCCATGCTTGATCCTGTCTTGAGCTCGTATCATGTCTGTAGTGCACGTATAAAGACATTAAGCACCTTAGATTTCGTTACCTTGGTTCAATCAACTTCTTGCTTATTGGAAAGGATTGTGCGAGGTAGCGTTTAGACACACTTGCGCTATATTCAAGGTTGTATCAGCTAAGGATTGTGAGATGTTCAATAAGGTATAGCTAAACGAGGTACCGTTGTATTCACACCACACCAAAAGAATTCATTGTTTTACTAGAGAAACAACTACATGAAACAACTGCGCTTAGAAGATCTTATCAAGACGTAGAAACCTTTGTTCATATCTTGGGTGCGGCGCTTATAAACAAATATTCCGGCCTTCCAAATCTGCAATCGACTCTTTGATGTCTGCTTGATTCGAAAGCTTCTGAGTGATTAATCCGCAGGTGATGTTCTTCAGTCCCATTCTTCCCGGTCTTCTGGTCTTCTGGAACCCGTTGTGGTACTCCAAGGGTTTTCCGCAAACCCAAGTTTACTGTTGTACCTAAGCCCTTGGTTTCAAGAGCAGCACTCAAACACCTTCTCCTGCTAAAATCTTGATTGATTAGCTCGACAGCCTTTTCGTAATAATCACGATTCTGTTTGCCGTGTTACTCTGGATGAAGAACGTGATGGGAAGAGTATAGTTTTCCCGAGAAAGTGTTATTGAAGTGGATTCTCGCAAAGCCCTATTGAGCATTGGGCGGAGGAAGATCATTAAGCAGAAGGGCGATGTGATGGAATGTTTTTACCACAGGGGAATCAAGTTGGTGTCCCGACAATGATGCTTACGAGCGGCAGCTGGATAGTAGGTTGGAGGATCCACTCAAGACCATGCTCTACACTCACATCCCTGATAGTGGATAGTGGAGAAAAATTACAGGGTAGGGTTGAAGAGTTGCAGAGGACTTTAGCAAAGAATGGACTCCGGCTAAACGAAAGGAGAACCAAATTTCTCAGCCCAGAGGGAGGCTCAGAACCATTTTTGGACTGATATCAGGAAGCGATAGAGAGGGTGGGCCACTTCCGTTACCATGGGACTGAATTATCAAAGGATGCTGTCCGAGATCATGCAGTGAAGGAAGGGATAAGTGCAGCCTGGGTAAAGTGGAGAGAAACCACTGGAATTCTTCAGATGGTGCTTGAGGGTGCTTGAAGGAAAAGTAAAACGGGCATTTGTAAGATTTATTTATTTATTTATTTATTTATTTATTTATTTATTTATTTATTTATTTAGCACGTCAAATGACGTGCCTAAAACAAAAGCAGCAGAGGGTAAAAACAAAGACAACAAATGAAAAACCTGAACTCAAAACACAAGATCTGCACTACTCTACAGCAATGAGTGCTGGCTCGTAACGAAGGATAACGGGAAACAAGTGGATGTACGAGGCTGGATAAGGTACGGAACGAGGACGTGAGAGGGGTCATGGGGACAGCTACAGTGCATCTTAAGATGCGATAGCAGACGCTTATGTGGTATGGACATATTTCAAGACCTGATGACTATCGCATACGAAAAGTACTGCGGTTCCTGGCCTCCGGTAGGCTACCACGAAGGGCCCCTAATAAGAGGTGGAGCGATGTTATCAATAACGACCTTGAAAAAGAGCTGCGCCCCCCAGAAATAGATGACGACTCAATAAAGAATAGCGAACTCCGCAACGGCGCGGGACTAATGCTAAGGAGAAGTATATGTATAAGTAAGTGCTCAGGATAAAGAACAGTGCGTTTATGCTGTTCGTGGAAATCAAGCTTTCTATCGACTGATTATAATGTTTCAGGTTCTTGAGAACTGATGTTGCTGTAGTTCCACCTTTTGTCGCCTGTCTTATAGAAAGTGGATAAATAAGCAAAATACAAATGCATAAGCAGATACATAAATATAAGATGAATGGCGATCGCACTATCATTTTTGTTATTAACCTTTACCTTGTTACTCGCGCCGAGCATGTAAATGAAATCCTTAACCACTGAGCATTAGAAATTTCTGGACATACCCTAAAGTCTCATAAGTCCACTTTGCGGGCGCCGCGGTGCGGCGCAATGATCATTGGTAGCCTATCGATATGCTGTAGCTTATCTCATGTATTGTTCTTTTCCTGAGGTTTGTAATTTTTCTATGACACGGCAGTTTTGGCTACCTAACCGACGGCCTCAGCTCTTCTCCGGCACAAACAACGGAAAGCACCACAGAGAAATCCGATTTTTTATGCCCAGTCGAATCAATCATTACTGCATCTGCTCCGATTTTATCCACCGTCCTCCCATAACGACGTCAAAAGGCGCGGGAACTTCGTCGACATTTCCGATCTTGTGCGGAGAAATGATGTCATTTTGTCCTGATTCCTTGGCCAGTCCACAAGCCTCCGCTTTGATGACCTTAATCAGTACAACTCTGTTCAAAGCGCGCTTTTCAGCAATCCACGTATCACGTCCTCAATTTGTGTCATTTTTGGTTTTCCGAAGAGGCGAGCTCGCTTTGTTGATTGCAGCTTAAGCAGATTTTACTTTTATTTATTTGTTGCTATTGTTTAGCAGGTGAAATAATTGCTCGCCTGCGGGCGCCGCGCTGCGGCGCGCGCGAGGCGGACTTATCTGCTAGACTTTAGGGTACATAATTTAATAGAATAGTGTACCAGAGGTAGGCCCCCTGGTAAATCGGTCTGATTAGGGAAACACTGAGGTGGGGACACAGAGAGTCGTCACACGAACGATTTATTCACAGCAATGGGGCCAGAGCCCACCACAGTACAAGACGAAGTGCAGGATAACTGTCCTGCACGGACGAACGGCGAACAATGATGATCCTCAGAAGTACGTTCATAGGTTTATATACGGGAAGTTCATGGGAACGAGTGGGCGGAGCGTCTGCAATCATGGGAAACAGACAGATTGAGCGGGAAGACTACGAACATCATGGGAAAAGTAGGCGGGACGTCTGGTGCGTCGTGGGAAATTCACAGTACAACCTCCTCCTTCCCGTATCGGCGTCCCTGCCGATTGTTATGCTCCTACAAAATGAGAACAATGTATTATGTGACAGAGATCAACATCTTACCAGTTAATGTTACCATTTACTGTTCACTTAAACACAAAAAGAACATAACTAGTCTAGAATGCTCTTCAATGATTGTTTTACAATACTATGACGATTTAAAAACAACAAAAAAACAAAGTCACTTCAGAATACACAGAAAAAAGTTAGAACAATTAGTATGGCCTATACGAAGACTTTGACGGGAAAAATTTCCTACACCCCCTCTTGGACTTGTCATTACAGCCTTTTCTGGGGTGTTCTCCTCCTTCGAACTGCTTTTTGTGGCAGTATCCTCCAGTCCTCTTGCTTTTTGAGTTGTTATCATCGAGTCGGGAAAGAGCAGATCGCTTTTCGCAATATTGCGCCTTCCTGGACAGTGGTTCTTCCAGTACCTTAAATAGTTTTCCTCGTGTATATGGAGTGACATATTCCTGGAGCGAGAGCAGATATGCTTTGGCCGCGTGTGCTGGGTAGACGGAACCAATCGCGGGACGACTTTTTTCACCTGGACACGCCAATGGTTCGTTCAAAAATGGCACCTCATTAAACACTGTGATCACGTTCGCTTGTACAGCGGCTGCTGAGCTCTTGATGACATTAAACATCTCTTGCGTGTCTCGCCTGTTCTTCTGCCAAGCGGCTTCTCCTCTCGGTGCGGACACTGCGAGAAGTTTTCCACCGCATCGTGCTATGTTTACCATGGCCATAGCTAATCCTTGCCAGTCCGGGGCTTCCTTAAACTTTTCGGTAGTGGGCGTAATAAAAATGCAGACACCTACATCTTTCAAACTTCGCACTATCGTGGCTGCGTCCTGGTCGGTGGAAATTTTCGCCAAGTTTGGCTCAAACTTCGTCATAGAGGCTTTTGACAATTTAACACCACTAACTAGTTTGGCACAGTTGGGATCGCCGACTCAGCTGGAACTCCCCAGGGTTATTCAGCATGCGGACCGAGACTGGTGTTCCTCTGAACCCGCCTTTATCACACCAAATCGCTCGAAATCCGCACAGCGGACGTCGGTCTCGGAACCGCTGAGGAATAACCCCTCCAGGCAAGATTTCAGCTAAGTTAGGTCCATGATCCTCACTCAAAAAAGTACAGACAAAATCCGATCGGACTTACATCGAAAAGTTTTCCGCAACCATTGGAGTGCTACAAGGTGAATAGCACCCAGGGTCAACCGTTCCCACGACCCATTTGTGACTCCCGAAAAGCCGCTTCTCTCACGCCGGCGCAGTCGGCAAAACATCTGGCGGCAATCGACTCATCAAGCAAATCCACCACTGTCGTGAACAGTCCTTCCATTTGAAACGAAATCAAAGGCCTAGAACAAACAGTGCAGAGGAAAGCAGCGCCCCAGTTCTCATTTCCACAATACACTCGTTCCTCAACACGGTATTGAAGTAACAATGTACATCGTCAAACAAAGATATTGCTGCGTAATGACAAGTACCACCATAAGAGAAGGTGCGCACTCTCCCAAAAATCGGCGCCACGATGATGTCAACGCGGAACGACACGTTGTTGGTGCAGAAACGCCCGCCACCATCACTTACCATCGTCCTCACTGCTCAGCCCGGTTAGTCTCAGTTATTGCTTACTTCGCTCACATTTATGTACTTCTTTAAACACTTCACTCCCGATTTCTAAGGTCGAAGGACTCCCATTGTTAGGCGATTTCTCCACCTCGTCTCTGATTACGTCGTCCACGGGTGAGTCCAGCATTTTCACTGCACCTCTTATCTGAAACAACAAGTACACAATAATCTGCCTCAGTCACGGCAATCAACACACGACGGCTCGATATCAGCACTACGGTCAGTGCAACACACGACAAAAGAGGATCAGTTTCGACTTACAATTGCGTGAACTATCCTAATGATGAGCCCTGGCCGCTGCGGACCCGACTCGCTCGACAATCAATAGGCTCTTTCAGACGACGCGTCGATAAAGTGACGCGTGACGCGTTTGTGATGAAGGATAGGTAGGTCAGCGTCATCGGTTGATCGGGTTATCACGCGTCATTACGAGTAACTCGTCCGATCGACGTGGCGTTGACCATGGTGTACTTGCAGAACCGCGCGCGCGGCGAAACCCCAGCGCACGACGCTTGACGGATGACGTCTGCCTTGAAAGAGCCTAATGCGCGGCGACCCCTCCGGGTTCAAGCCGCTAGGCCTTGAGCGGTTGATCAGCGGTAGCCCTACAGGCAGAGCCGCAATCGCTCGATAGTCAGTGCGGCGACCCCTTCGGGTTCAAGCCGCAGGCCAGGAGAATCGAAGGCTGCGACCCAGTCGGGTTCAAACCCACCAACCTAGTGTTTCTCTTTGAAACCGAGCGGTTCGGCCCCCATGTACCAGAGGTAGGCCCCCTGGTAAATCGGTCTGATTAGGGAAACACTGAGGTGGGGACACAGAGAGTCGTCACACGAACGATTTATTCACAGCAATGGGGCCAGAGCCCACCACAGTACAAGACGAAGTGCAGGATAACTGTCCTGCACGGACGAACGGCGAACAATGAAGATCCTCAGAAGTACGTTCATGGGTTTATATACGGGAAGTTCATGGGAACGAGTGGGCGGAGCGTCTACTAATCATGGGAAACAGACAGATTGAGCGGGAAGACAACGAACATCATGGGAAAAGTAGGCGGGACGTCTGGTGCGTCGTGGGAAATTCAAAGTACAATAGATGCTAGCGTAGTCACGACTTTGAACATGCCAAACCAATACGCTGCTTTTCTCGTTTTAGGAGCGAATCCAAATTCCGGAGGTGCGAGTGATAAGAATCATCATTTGACAATGAGGAACGTAGCAGGCAGCATGATAGCGACTATCTAAAGAACCAGTGAGAGGTGTGGTTCATTTATAGACTCATCTAGCACATTGGCTGTACTCATCTACTAACAAAAAATGGTTCGTCATGCTGTACTATCGACAAGGACGCAGTTCTCGTTAATGATCATGGTGAACACAGGTGCACTTAACAACGTTGGTATTACCAAGTGGGACGGATTCATCGCAGCCGAAACAGATCGTCATACGGAACACCACCAGACAGGATATTGTATTAAAGGTGATCTTCTGAACTGTTAGCACTTTGGACCCATTTCGACAGCGTCGTCCTAACAATTCAGATAAAATCGGAAGCTCCACGTGCACTGCAGTTCGAGGCAGAGAAGATCGTAGTCGACTCGAGGAAATACGTCATCGTGAACATGATGTTCAACGAAAAAGAGCTCAGCTCTTATCCCAAGGTGACGCCAAATTCTGTCGCCACTGACGAGTTTGAATGGTCCATTAGCCCTAAGCTCAGTGGGCGTAGTGGGACATAAGAAATAATTCGCCCGGAAAGTTAATATTTCTGGATGGTGTGCATAAGAAAGGAACTGGATTCCTGCACGCAAAAGAGCCTATCAGTGATCATGTTTCTACTGTGTAATACTGGGTACTTCCAAACTTGCCATTCCTCTGCCTAAAAACGTGCAATATCAAAGGCATGGAAAAGCTTGTTCTTAGCTCAAAGCGTGATTGTTCAAGAAAATTAAGAAAAGAAGCCTTTGTTAAGTTGTTGGTTTCTGTAAAACAAAGAATTCTTTGTTCCACAGAAACCAACAACTGTTACAACCGCTCGAGCAAGTAAACCCAATGTAGCTGATACTGGTTCAGCTGATAAGGACCTAGCGAACCATTTTCGTCTCACACTTTCGAACTTGTACTCTTAAAGGCGGTGTGCCATCTGGAAGGGACAGATGTTCATAGATTAAGGATTTCTGTGTTCCGTAAGTTGGCGGTGTAGCCAACGGAGGATTAAAGCGACTACAAAGGATCTTATGACCTCATGGTTGTTCTCACAGTTTTATCGGTCTATTTTAGTACATGATTTCTTGCTGCCCCTGCCGATTGCGAAAAATGAGAGAGTAGTACATTAGTCGCGAAATTTGATGCCAAACATGACTGGGAAGATAAAGGCACTGACTTGAATAATGAGTGGCCTCTTCAAGTCACTGTATGAGACAAATTGCCGACCGCTCAAGTTTTATACCTATCCAGGCAATTGGGTGCTATGTGGGTTGGGGGGGGGGGGGGGTGGAGGAGGAGGTTGGGGAGGGTAACAATTGCGTAGGGTTTACATGTCAAATATGTGAAAACCGACCGAGCTGATCGATAATAGTGGAAGATATGACAATGATAACACGTTAGAGTCGACGAAATGTTGCGGACCACCACAAATAGCGGACCCCCTAACCTTTTTGCCTACCCATGCAATTGGAGAGTAACTCGATGATTTACAATAGACAATCTACTCACTACATGTACAATCTAGAAAATCTATTTTACAGAATTTCCGCCATGACCCTGAGAAACTCTGAACACGATGTTGTCAGAGGCAATCTTTTTTATTTACTTAGCGATATTAGGCTACGCTATGGAAGTTCCTGCATTTTTAGAGGGAAATACATGATGTCTCTTAGTTGCACTGCGACTCTTTCAGGGCGTTTCCTCCATGATTTACATTTACGCAAGGCCAGTAACGAAATACAACCAGGAGTGCCTTCGCAAATGGCTCACCACTGAAAACTGCGAGACGGCTTCTCAACTTGCATTTGCAATTCAGCTACATGTGACATGTTATGAATTCTCTGCCAGTAAGGTTAGTTAAAACCATAGCGGTAAGTGATAATCTGCCAAAAGTTCACTAACAAAGGATCTTGAGGATCTCGTCCGCGCACTTCGCACCTGGTGGCCTTTGATTTTTCATGCTGCTTATTGTTAGAGAGATCAAACTAGTTTTAACGGCACGTCAACACAACAGCACTCCTCCGAAGAGGCATCTTACTTCCCTCTTCGGCACAGGCCAGAAATACGATGTAATGTATTTCATCACTGGTTTGGTGTTGTGCTTCGTTGGAAAAGTCCAAAACCCTCATCTGCACTAGCACGAAAGGACAGCACGCCGAACGGATTGCCATTGCGAAATAGTGCGCCGCGAGCAAAGACGCAGATTCTGACTCTGCGATTCTGACTCTCTGGCCGCCGCGCACTCTACTCAAGACGCAGACTATTTCGCTTCTCTCTGCCTCCCTGCCCATTTGGCGACGAAATAGTGTGCATTGTGAGTAGTCACCGCGTGGCAAAGCCAGGGGAGGAGCTCCGGGATGGTGGCAATCCGTTCGGCGTGCTGTAAAAACATTCCGCTCTCATCTGCAACCCTGCCTGCGGTGTACCGTTGCTCCACACCTAACGGCTTCTGCATTTCTTTGTTATTAAGTATAAACTGCTCCTTACTTCTTGCAAATACTGAATGAGATCTATCAAACCGGCGGCGGTTGTTGCTGATTTTAGACCATTCAGCCAACGAAAACACATTGCTGCGCTCTTGTACAGTCATGCAGGTCGTTCTGCAAATGTTTGGCGGCACACATAAAATGAGTGCGACCTCCCACTGGTATTATTTTGATCCTGACATAACACTTTCTGCTTCTTCATCGGAAGTTCACACCACTGCTTCTTCGGTAATGGCAGTGAAAAGTGATCGCTGTCACTCCGACCCTAATTGCAGTTACTCCTGAAAGGTGTGCACACTCAGCCACCACAGTCAAACCACAGTGGAGTAGTACTCTGGGCATTTCTGCAATAACTGTGTCCATTCGCAGAGATGACTGCTGGGCCGGGATTCATAACGAGACTGCCGGTGAATTTCACCAGCGGTTACGTTCCACCTGTGAAGCGCAAAAGAAGTCTAGATCAAAATGTAGTTATAAACAAATTATACAGTATCTGCTTGTCTGAAAACAAATGATGATAATCTACATTCAAACCTTCCCGGAAAACGCCAATCAATCACAGAAACGGCCTGGACCAACGAGAAACGAAGAAACTGGAAGCGTTCACTTTCGTGTTGGGACCAACAAGAGGGGTGGGCGTGCAGCCGCACTGAGCGGTCGTGAAGAAAAGTGTGTCTACGCAAAGGCTCAAATGGCGTCACCTACGCCACCTTGTTGCAACAGCAGTAAGGGATGATCCTCGTTGTTCTATAGTGCGATAGCGGTCGCACTGCCACAGCAAAAGCGTGAATGCGACCGCAGCATCTGTGTCTTTACCCATGCTTAACCAATACTGTTGTGCTGCCCGCTGAGGTGAGACCGCGTCAATACCATGGCTGGTTCAGCGGTATTTCACAAAAAAAGAACCTGCGAATAGCATGTCGCTGTTCTGCTGCCCGTTCTGTCTCCCTGTCCCATTATCATTGCACCGCTTTGCTTCTAAGCGCAATGTTATCAAGGTGCTTTTGTACCCATGCAGTGTGTACTACTGTAGAATGTGATTCCTTTGAAAAGCAAATATGCCAACATATCTCATTTTATATGCCCCACATATCATCTTCAGCTTATCTTGGATCTTCCTGGCCACGCCTCCTTGATTGACCCGATTACCAATGCTGTCAATGCTAATGTTGACACAGACTGCGTTACTGGAATCAACATCGATGCGGGTAAGTTTCATTTTCTTACATTATTTGTAATTATTATGATGATTAGAACCGTACTCTGCTACGGCATCATATATTATATAGTAGAGAGAAACGTAAGAATTGCAAATTTCTCAACCTTCACTTTTCAGATACAAATACGGCTAACGTCCTCGACGAGAAGGATTATAGATACGCTCTCAAAGTCCAGGAGGAGGGTGAATCAAGGTTTGTCTATTTCTTATCTCCAACTCCAAACTGGAAGATGTTAGTACGATGTTGAAGATAATGATGACCTTTGAGCATGCTCTGCTCCAACTATGTGGAACGTAGTTGTGTTACTCATTCGGCGTTTGCTATTCGTGTGCTCCAAAATTGTAGCCGGACACAATATGATTGACGTAAGCAGCGGTATACGAATCACGGACGACCTGAACTAATTTCAAATCTCCTCCATTACGTGTACATGGGGACCCTTCAATGCCGTTATTAAACCAGTTCGAAACCAATGTCTCGCTGTGTGGTTCTACGGATATCCACCAGAGAAGAGCAATATCACACGAAGATTGTGTATGTCATCATGAAAAAAAACTCGATTCTTCCATTGTAGGAGGGTGACTGCGCTGCGGAAATGTCACTAATCTTTGCCCTTGTATCTCATAGGCTTTCCTTGAGAACACAGTGGTCCTTCTCCCGATAACAATTTACTCGTCCAGCTGTTTTTATTTTCGAATGTGTGGAAGTGAGCCGCCCATCGCTTTGGATCGAATATGGTGAAACGCTTCAAACATTTTCAAGTGGAATAATTGTGTACGTCGACTGTCCGGAAGAAATTGGCTGCTTTAAATGCTTCGGAAATTGTCTTCGTCTTCCTTTCTTTCTGTTACAGAAATCACTGAGGTTCTTAGGACCAGGGTGGCTTCAAATCGCAACCAATGAAGCACGTGTTCTAAATTTTTCCAAAACAGAACACCTGCGCTGAGGATCGCTTGTTCTCTTCGCCCATCCGCAGCCGAACAGTGGCACAGCAGGATACAGCGTAACGTTCCTAGTCTTCTGCGGACGGATTTCAGTCACCATGACTGGAGTCGCTTTTTACCACCATCATGATATATCAGCCTAGTCATATTCTTCAAAATCAATCCATATTGAGAACTATTTGAATGAACATTAATCAGACGAATACACACCCCCACAGGAACTTTAGGGCAGAATAATTGCGTAGATTTCCTCTGGATGCTCGATGTTCAAAGTATTGGTATAGTTATCCAATCCGTTGACACCTTGGCCACCTTTCATTTTAATTTACCGTTGTAGCAGATTGACGTCCTTGGAAAGCTTTTCACCTTTACAGGAAGAAATAAGATTCCGAAAGCTACTATCTAAAACACAATCTTAGTGCTAGAAAAGGAGGAGAACAAACACAAAAAGAGAAATATTACTAACTGGGTTATTCCGAGGCAGCAGTCCATTCCATAGATGACATGTCTTGCCCACCCGAAGTAGAAATCGGTGTTTTGCGGGATTCTTGTGTTTCCATGTCCTTGGTAACCGAATACTCTTTTCGTCTGATCTCCCTGCCGCCTTCGAAGAAAGGTTGCCTCGATATCCTGGATATTGGGCCTAGCATTCTCCGTTGTCCATTAACAGTTAAACCTCTGTTGTGCAGTGTCATAGGGCAGTGTGTCCCACCGGTGTTTATAGTGCTAATTCGACGGTTCGATGTGGCTGCTAATTCAACGAATCCGCGGTCGTAACGATTCTTTGCGGTTTGATTCATAAAGCGCGGCAACTTTTGCAGCAACGGTGTAATAGATGTATATGCGGCCGGAAACAACATAAACTAACAGCTCCTTTCCGTTCGCCGGGGTCCGGCACCTTTTTTAACAAACAATTTATTTTCCATGTCCGACTCTCTATTAATCTTGGCATTGTGGCGATACTGCTTTGGTTCGAGTTGGGAAGCTGACCAAGATAGTACGGGTTTTACTTGGCTGACGTTTCGGCCTACTCGCCTTCGTCGGAGCCTGGAAAGCCAGAAATGTGTGAGATTATCCCGCCAAAGACTATTTCACACTACAAGTTCACTTCAATGCATCGTTGTAATCAGAAACCATTCTACCGAGGTAAGTTGGCTCACCTATAAGACAGGAGAACAGCTCGCGGGAGTCACCCTCAGACCTTCTGCCAGGTCGTTGACCCAGAAGATGTGCTGCCGCCCTGACGTGCGGACGCTGTAGATCAGAATCCACAGAGGTCGAGGAACGGAGCGAGCTTGCCGGCAATGGCTAGGCATTCATACTTTCTTTTAATTTTAGGAGTTCTGGCGCGGATCCACATTGCCTCCAAAGTCTTTCGCGCGGATGTTTGTTTCTCCAGCGCTAGCACTTGTACGGACACCATAATCTCTGCGTTTTTGTGGTCTACCAGATGATGCGTACCGAGGGACGTAGAGGGGATCGATCTCTTCTGCGCATCGATGTGTTCCTTAACCCTGACCGCTAGGGGCCGCCCTGTTTAACAGAAAGGATGAATGCCTAGCCATTACCGGCGAGCTCGCTCCGTTCCTCGACCTCTGTGGATTCTGATCTACAGTGTCCGCACGTCAGGGCGGCAGCACATCTTCTGGGTCATCAACCTGTCAGAAGGTCTGAGGGCGACTCCCGCTAGCTGTTCTCCCGTCTTATAGGTGAGCCTACTTACCTCGGTAGAATGGTTTCTTCCTTTCTGATTACAACGATGCATTGATGTGAACTTGTAGTGTGAAATAGTCTTTGGTGGGATAACCTCACACGTTTCTGGCTTCCCAGGCTCCGACGAAGGCGAGTAGGCCGAAACGTCAGCCGAATAAAACCTGTTTTATCTTGGCCAGCTTCACAATTCGAACCAAAACAGAATTTATCCTCAGGGCAATTTTCGGAGTGTCTCAATGATTCTAAGGAAACTGAATTGATCTGTTTCGACGTGAGCTTTTTAGGTGTGCTATATTGGCTCCGCTTATGGAAAAGCTCTTCCCACCTGCTTCACAGCCTACAAAAGCATAATTTACAAAGGAATTATGCATGAATAAATATTAGTCAACATTGGTAACGGTTTCGGAGCGACGATTTGGATCATTACTCGTGGATGGTATAAATGCTGTTTCTTGCCGAGTCAAATGCTAAATGTAACTTGACTGAGCAGCGTACGGCTCAGAAATGTGCTCCTTTTCCAGCACTAAGGTGATCTCATGTGTGGGCAATAGGAGCTTGTAGTAGACAAATGCTTGTTGTATGCGTACACTCATATCATAGCTACTGTGCAATCAAGTTCAACTCAAATTCGTTCGAAGTTCTGCGCTTCCGAGGGACTTTAGATTTTTCTAAATCTTTTAGTTCTTCTGGTCACGGACACTTGTACGTAATTTGTGCCCAATTGATTATTTCTGGGGATGATCTTTTAACAGAAGAGCTAGCACTCATGTTCTCCGTAACATGACTTAAGATTCCGGTTGGGAATGGTATAATTGAACATAATCACAGCATTCCGTGCATAACTGTACCATGTATCGTTAACCATTGAAGCCTGAAAATCAGAATAGCTTCCAGCCGCCGAAATTGAAGCTTATAGCGCTACAGTGTAGTATTAAATACCCTTCCATGTTTTTGTAGAGACTTTCAGGAGCACGCACCTTTTAGGCGGAGTCTTAACCAGTAGTCGGACAATTATGCGCGTTTTCGGATACAAGATCGTCAATAAGAACACCGATCAAAGCCTTTGACACACCATTCGATACAGGGAGAAAAGCAATTTACAACAGTTCGGCGCAGTCACATTGGTAGCGTTGTTCACTGTTTCAATGGCTCCGAAATTGCACATCATCACAGTTTTGTTAGAGATTTAAACGTCTTCGGCCTTTCCTTCCTCGTCAACCCACTGAGAACGGCGGCATCGGTTAGGGTAGAGCATGCACTCCTCCAGTGACTAGATTGTTCAGCCAATCATTTCTGAGCTTCGGAATGCGAAGATTAACCGCAACGTCTACTCTACGATGCACGACACGCAGTATCAATGCTTGAGGTATCTATCGAGTTTTCTAACATTACCCATCGGCTTTAACCCATAAACGTTAGTTGACTGAAGAAGACTAACAATAAGGGTGTGTGATAATTAACCAGCGGTTTTGTGGACGCCTGACTTGTCCATGTTCTCGATACTGTAGTCGCCGCTGTGGAGTTTAGAGATCCAAGAGTACGCTGTAGTACCGAACTGTAGCACCTTCCCCATAAACATCTTCTGGAAGTTCAAAGGAAGGGGTATCCTGGTCAGGAAGAGGAAAAGCATGACGTTACGAATATGCGAATCGAACCGAATGAATTTCGGAGCCATTGTAACAGATAGCAACGCTAGCAAAGTGAGGGTAGTGCACAGTTTCGTACGGCTTTTCTTCCTCTGTCAAATAGTACCTTACGAATTTTGATCGGTCTCCTTATTAGCGAGCAAATCGACATTTTATTCGGAGACACGCAAATTTGTCCGAATACCACTTATGATTCAACCTAATATTTAAAGGAGTTCTATTAAACTGCACTTAAGAATCCGTATTTAGCCTGCCACCGATGCTTCCTGCCCAACGTCTGGTGTCGTTCAGTGTGCGTAACCAGAACCTCATCGGCGTAAAAGACGATTTTCTCTATCACTTCGGCTTTGGAATAACAAACATGGACATCCCCAGAACGTTCGGCGATACCAAATTTGTTTGCACCGGCGGATCTCATACAAGGATTAAACTATATGCGCAGCAATTTGCGAAAGAATGTAGGATTGCCTGTAGTCCGAATCTTTCCAAGAGTGACCGTTTTGTGATGTTCAAAACAGGCAAAGTGCTTTGGATCAATCACGGAATGGGAACGCCGTCCTTGAGCATTATGCTGAATGAAGCATTCAAATTACTGCACCATGCCAAGGCAACTGATCTGACTTTCATTCGGATGGGAACATCCGGTGGTGTGGGTGTTGAGCCCGGAACGGTGGTTGTCTCGAGGAATGCTGTAAATGCAGAGCTCAATCAAACGTACACTCAAGTGATTGGAGGAAGGAAAATCGAACGCGGAACCTATCTTGACGAAGGTCTCCGAGAAGAACTCCTAGCTCTCGCTAAAGAGAAGAATATTCCTGTGGATACAGGTCTAACGTTGTGCGCTGACGACTTCTATGAGGGACAGATGCGCCTTGATGGTTTCTTCTGTGAGTACGACATAAATGAGAAAATCAGCTTTTTGAGAAGAATCCACGAGAGAGGAGTAAGGAATATTGAGATGGAGAGCACATGTTTCGCATCAATGACGTATCGTGCTGGAGTAAAAGGAGCCATTGTGTGTGTTACGCTACTGAACCGTATGGAAGGTGATCAGATAAAGATCGATCACAAGACGTATCTCGAGTTTGAAGAGCGGCCGTTCCGACTAATCACTGCTCTTCTTAGGAAGAAGCTCAACCTCTAACTATACCACATTTACGAAAAATCACGAATACACTTTCAATAAACAATAAATGATTAATGGTCTAAAGATGTCACGTGAAAGCGTTTCACCGCGTTGCAGAAGAAAGAACATTTGGTTAAGTGACACACGTCCATTTTAGGGAACGTTTAATACCAAAATAAGAAACAACTCGAAATATGTACAAAAAATCATTGATGACAATGACTCACAATCATGAGAGCCAGCCAGCCAGCAAGTCTGTCCCCGTGGACGATGCCGCGCAATGCTGAACGACAGTACACTTTTTGGACAGAAAAGCGCGCAGCTGTTTTGCTCTATGCTCAAATGCTCAGGTTTACTTTAGGAGAATTTCAACGCAGCTCTAATGTTTTTCGCATGAGACTAAAGTGAATGGTTATTCATTATTTCATTTTTAATCAGCTTCTAGTAGTTACGGCATTGCCAGACGATTATTCATCCAGCTGAATTTGCATCGTTCACTGCATCTCTTCCTATACATAAAAAGTTTTCGGTTTATCACGGCCACTGATTATCCAAACACGTTGTTCTTCTTACCAATAAAAATGTTGGTCTCATCTACAGCAACGGGGATGACGCGCTCAAAAAGAAACATCATCAGCTGCATCTTGTATAACCATCAAAAAATAAATTGTCGAAGTCATCATGATGTTACTCGTATTCGGTGTGAAGGGAATTCATTTCTGAATCTGTTTTTGGGTGATTTTTGTTGAAGAAACTGGTATCCTAAAGGAGGCTGTCACAGACACGCGCGAATAACGGCGTCGTCAACGTGTTAACTACGGTTACCTACAACTAATCGCCATTAGTCTCCCTAACATCCATCACCCGCACAAGGGTTAAAACATGGCCATTACCCCTTTGACACTTCAAAAGTCACCAAATTTCCGTCGCTGATCCTTCCACGAATAATGTCAATTTTGTCGAAAGACCTCACCTATCCTGTAGATTACAAGGAGCATGGGTTCACGCACAAAACTGCAAGCACGTACAAATTGCATATCTTATCTAATAACTAATTTGAATAATTTGAGTATCGAAAGCGAAGTACGGGAATCACAGCGGAGTCTTGTTCTTCTTCTAGTGATTTAGATTCGGGGGCTGCCCCATCTCACTTGTGGGACGACGGTTCGAAGGATTAACGACGAGTTGTGTTAGGCCACGCTTTAAGTAAACCTTGATTGAACTTCGCCGCACATTGATGAATCGCTGTTTGCGTGGACTGAGGGTATATTTCAAGGTATGTAGACGGTATGCCGTACAATTTTCAGAGGCTTTCCTTCCGCTATCCGAGTATATCTCGGGTGTGGATGTTGTAGCTCGAACAATGACAGAAAGAAAGAAGGAAGAGAGTAGAGAAAGACTCGAACAGTTTATTGCAACGGAATACATACAGTCGTTCTGATAATAGCTAGATGCAACTGTAAACTTTAATGAGGCGGTTTTCAGTGGTGCCTAATAAATAGGTAACCCGTAGAATAAACAGTTGACGGCACCTGAGAATATCCACAAATACATTTTCCTTTGCAGAAGTGGGAAATGTGCCAGTTGATAAGTGACAAATGCAAACGCTCCACTTATACATACATAAGTAAGCAGAGAGGAGGATGAAGACCGAATATTAAGCTGATCTAGACTGAGCCATGCGGAGGTAATGGAATCACATCAGAGGAAAAAAAGTAAAAACACTGAAAAAAATGCTGAAAACTTGGGTCAACAACAGGAAACTCAAACAGCACTGAGAACTTTGCAAATGCAAAGAATGTTTCGTACGCTGCAATACTTAGATGCTCTCAACACCTCTCACTGAACACACTCGGAGATGTGTCTGCGAAGTTATCCAGAGGAAGCGAGGTTTTCGCAAAATTTCGAGCCTACTCCGACTTAGTTGAGCTCCTTACGTGAATCTGCCATAAGGTACGCAGAAAGGCGTCGAAATGAATTGAATATCTTCGCGGTTCCGCAAATTGTCGACTCGACATTCAGCCAAATCAGTCACGATTATCTCATCCCTGGTATAGACTATTGTCGAGTAAGAATTCCGTTGAGACCGACAGCAGTGATCATCGCATCAGTGGAAGGCCGTCTTTTCTCGCCAGAACTTTCCAGCTTCTGACAGCAACCTGAAAGGCTTTTGAGTACATAAGTCGTATGGTAGAGTACCCGCAATAAACCTTGGATTATACTCTCAAGTAGTTGGGATTCATCAACACTCGCTGCAGGGTTGGTCCAAGCTCGAGCTTGTTTCACAGTTCATTGTCGCAGCGACGATTCGAGTACAACAAATGACGCACAAATACTGATTTGTGAACACGCTCCGCGGTTTATTCGAGCCTATGTGATGTTTAAGCGCCTTTACTAACTTGAGAACCACAAGCGCCAGAGAGGTGTGTTCGGCAGCATGTCACCCCGGCATTAACCCTGGGTAAACTCCACTGCGCGCGTTGATGAATAGTGATTAGCTTCAACGACGCAGCACCGCATTTGTGTTCCTTTAGAACGAAGAAGCATGGTGAACGCGTAATTGGTGTAAAAAAAAACGACTTGGGGGAACAGCCGCTCCTGGACAAGCTTAGTAGAAATTCACCCGACCCCGGGGATGGAAGGTTTTGTTAGCTAAGGCGGTGTTCGACCGATCCACCGTGCGGGTATCAGTAGCGCCTCTTACCACTGTACAACGTACGCCCATTTCATATGTGCTGAAAATTGTTCATCTGATTTCAGGTGTAACGGAATCTAATTTCTTATCTATCGTTAGCTTTGGTTCGAATAGCACAACGATAAGACCGGCCACATTCATCTGCACATTCAGGAGATGGAAGGCTAACCGAGTCGGCATCCGTTTGTAGTCGAGTAAATTGGTACCACACCTGTCTGGTTGAATATGGTCCAACACTGACCCATAAGGCGGCTAGGCACAGGAATCTATTGCAATTGTCGAACATTCGATTATGCACAAACGACTCAAAAGATAATTGAGCCGACAACGCAGCCAACTTTGTGTTTACCTCCTAACAGTTGCTTGAAATACTCATTTCCAGTGCAAGGATAGTAAAGTGATCACCTCAAGAGCAATGCCACCTGCCACGCATTCGAACAAGCCGTAGACACTCGCGTAGAAGTAAATCTTGATCAGCCGTGGAGACAGCAGGATAGCTGTCGACACTGCAACGACGGTCATGAACGTTTGTTGTGTGAATCACTTGAAATGCCCGAAAAATCAGCATCAGGTTTGTTGTGCCCGGTGATGTATCGTTCGACATTTCTATAAATTACGAAGGTAACACCGACTGCGAGTTAGCAGTAAAGAGGTAGACTTTACGCAGCATATCATAGATTAGTAAACCTTCCAAGCGCGCACTTCATTTGAAATGGTTTCGAGAGGTATATAATCCAGGGTTTTGGAGCGGCCTGCGATATCGAGCTATTGTTGAAAACTATGCTCAATCATATTTTCGGATAACTCTTCAACGATAAATGATAGCATGTTTGTAAATTTTCGGACAAATGAAGTGAAGCAGCAAAGCAAATGCGAATTGTATCAGTAACAGAACAGTTCTATTAGCGACCTGCCTCACCTGTAATGGGGCATGGAAGAGAAAGTGTACTCAGAGGTCAGCTCAGAGATTGGAATTTGTACTTTCATTTTGACTTTTACCTATTATAATTTCTCCCACAGTAGCGGGTAGTATTGGTTCTGCTTCACTCTGTTTTTGTTTTGCTGATTCGAATATCGTGAATAGATGCATGAAAGGCAGCAAGCTGTTCCTTGAAAATGAAACTTGAAGCGATGAAAAGATCTTTCTCGCACACCACGCAATAAACAACCATAGATGCGGTATAATCAATCTTATATTCGACGGTGACATCATGAACGTTAGCTATAAAAAAACTCACTTGTTCCGAGCGCTAGCATTCGGATGATTTTGGTGACGATGTACGGAATGAGGAACTTCGATTGCTTCCTACCAAGAGCATACCGCTGAATAAGGTAGAGCGATACAGCAGCAGAGATGCCGGATACAAGGAAAAAACCGAATATCCCTCCGGAGACGAGTAGAATCTCTGAAAATCTATTATAGTCAGACCAGTGCAGCACTTTTGCTATAAAATGCACAGGCTGTAGTTACAACCTTTCTTGATGAATCGCATAAAATGGAGTACTAAGGGACATGCTCTTGCTCTTGTTCGCAGATGAGATAGGTCTCGAACCGTCCCAGAAATTGCAAAAAAACTAGCGAACATGATCTCAAGTGGAATGTCAAGAAGGTTTGGAAGATTCATCTGAAAAAAGGACCGAGTCCAATTAAGGATTGTTATGAAGTGAGCATGTGCTTAACCAAGCAGTTTAGTGTAGGACAGTGGCAGCCTGAATAAAATGTATGTAAGCCACTGAAACTCTCTGCCTTAGAAAGTGATCAAGAAGAAGGAAGGGCTACAAAGTAGTTCGGCGAGACGAGAATGCTAAGATGGGCAGACCAGCTGCATAGTGTTCCAAACGAAGATGTTAGAGCGAACTTGTCATGGGCATGAATATGTTCACCTGATGATGACAGAAACAGGGTTCAGGTTTCGCAGACACGTCCTAAGGGACCACTCCCTAGAGAAGCGTTGTTGTCAGAGGGATCTGCTAATCGACCACAAGACCCATAAACAGTTGGAAGAATGTCATTAAGAGCGACCGAAAAGTGGTAAGAGCAACATCTGATGGCATGTGGGATATGAAGAAGTGGCGTTGATACACCCCGGTGCAAAATTATAGGTTCACCCTGCGATTTGTCCATAAGTGATCAAAGAACCTGTTGTGGGGATCTAGTAACATTACTATCATATTCCTCACCATCAAAAACCTAGATATAACAATTCTGGGCGGGATGCCTTGTCACAGTAAGATACTACAATTTTTTATTGAAAAATCAGAGATAATGACCGGTGCAAAATTATAGGTTCACTTGAAAAATTTTCGTTTTACGTGAGGGTTTCCCCGCCCAAATCTTAACATAAATAGGTCAAAATGTAAATGCAAGCATAAGTTGTATAAAATCGTAATGGGAAGAGGCACAAAGCTTTCTTCACACAAGCAAGTTCATGTTGATGCTCTCCACGCGGCAGGCCTTTCAAACAGGAAGATAGCAGCTCAACTTGCAAGGTCATTGAACGGCATCAATCATTATCTGAAGGACCCAGACACCTACAAGAGAAAGAAAGAAGCTGGCAGTAAAGGAAAGCTATCTAGAAGAAATGAGAGCCTTATGGTCCGGAATGCTTCTAACAGCACCATGCCCGCGATGGACCTGCGACGTCAGCTGGACCTCCCGGTGTTGAAGTGGACGGTACTGAGATGCCTGAATCGCAGCCCACATATCGTTCATCAAGTAATGAAACGTGGTCCCTATCTCACGAACATCCACAAGGCTGCCAGATGGAAATTCGTCCGAGAACACATGACACAAATTGGACGATGGTGGGACCAGAATGCAGTTGAATTTTTCGTGGGCGTAGAAAAGCATCTCTAGTTTTCAGGTGATATTTTCCGATGAGGAAAAGTGGAACCTCGATGGGTCCGACGGCTACAGGTACTACTGGAGAGATCTAAGAAAGGAGAAAGAAGTTTTCTCTAGATGCAACTTTGGCGGCGGAAGTGTTGTGGTCTGGGCTGCATTTTCCGTATATGGACTTGTAGCTTTGGCGTTTATCTCATGTAATATGGGCAGCGAAGATTATCAGTATGTGCTAAAAGAACACCTTCCCTCTTATCAGAGAAGATTTCGTAGGCACAATCTTATCTTTCAGCAAGACAATGCTGCCATACACGTGTCGAGGTCATCTACGAGTTGGTTCGATTTCATCAGAATCCAAATTTTAGCGTGGCCCAGTTGCTCTCCAGATCTGAACCAGTTGGAAAATTGGTGGGGCATTCTTGTTCAGAATATTTACAAGGACGACACCGCTTATAGATCGATTTCCGATTTGAAGAACGCCATTCCTGATGCTTGGGCTCATGTAGAGCAAACTGTTCTTGATAATCTTACTCGAAGTATGCCACATAGAATGTTTGACGTGGTTCATAACAAAGGTAATGTAACAAAGCTAAACTTAACTCAGATGTTCATATTTTTGAAAACAGACAGTTTTTTAATGAAGTGAACCTATAATTTTGCACCGGTCATTATCACTGATTTTTCAATAAAAGTTTGTAGTAACTTACAATGACAAGACATCCCGCTCAGAACTTTTATACACAAGTTTTCGATGGTGAGGAATATGACAGTAATGTTACTAGATCCCTACAACAGGTTTTTTGATCACTTATGGACAAATCGCGGGGTGAACCTATAATTTTGCACCGGGGTGTATCTATTGATAAGAACAGAGGGCCCTAACATAAGACGGTGCATAAGTAAAACGCTAACAGCCCATTCAGACTCTACTGTGCCAGTAGACCAAAGTAGAGCAGTAAGAAGGGGTGTGCGCGTATTTTCGGCCGTCCACTGGACTGTCGTTGGTCAAAAAAACTATATTTAGCGCATAGCTGACCACATGCGTGGTTTTCGCAAAGAATTTTGAAAACAGATGCTGAGCAACTGCGCCTCGCCGGTCCCTATGTTTCATCATTACTGCGGCAGCAACGCAGGAATCTTAAGGAGGAGAGGAAGATTGCTCGTTCTCGGTGCTGCGCACCCACAATACCCATAGCTACAATAAGCTACCCGAACCCATCTCAGAGCTTGGAAAAGACTATTTTGAAGAAGGCGTCCATGGATATGTATAAACTGTGTTTTAACTTACCAAACTCCAGTTGTCGAATACTGGCGTGCAGGAATACATTGGCGCTGATCAGCAACGGAGCGGATATCCATGCAACTTCCTGGAAATTAAAATATCAGCGGTGTTCCTCCTCAAGTGGTCAATGCAGAACCCGTCTAGATTTTTTTACCGACATCTGTTGGAGAGGAGCCTATTATTCGTTTTCGAACCTTGATAGATGAATCTCCTTTTCTCGATAAAAAGGATAGCGTTCCTTTGCAAACGCTGCCATGGCAACTCCAATCCCTTTTAAAGCGATTACATACAAGCTGTTTCATACAAATTGGAAAGAAACTGAGCAATAATCAATAAGAAAATCGTGAAAGGAGTTCGTCACAATTGACTTAGATCCAGCTCAAGTGATAATGGGTAATAATGCAAGCTGCGAGCACTAAAAAACAAAGCTGTTACTTGGATACTTGCATACCTCGGTTGATCAATGCTAATGTTTCAACATGTAAACAGTAATTTTGAGTCTCGTTGTCCTTTCGCGTTTGCGTGTTAGGTTATCGGGGAAGAAGAAGCGTTGACTGACTTTGAGAAACTCGTTCTCTACAATTTCCAACTCATACTTGCCTACCTCGGTTGTTCAGTGCTACTACTAATGATCGTTGACGGAGCGGTTGATAGTCAAATCACCGATTGTCTCTTGTTTGTTGTGCGACGACCAGCAGAACAACCGCCCAAATTAATGGCATCTTGTCTGAGCTGTTTGTTAACACATAGCACACTACTCTTACACTACGGCGGATGAATCTTGTGTTTTTCCCGTGCCCTGCTCACACTGGTTGAAAACGCATTTTTGAGCCCGAGGAACCGTTTTCATGTTAGGGCAGACAAATGTCCTACTAGAGGCATGCACGAACCGTGGCATGTTCGCATATTTGTTTTCTGACTTATCACCACTATTACCCCTGTAATATTATCTCACCTTGCCTAAGAGGACTGTAACCGTTTGGAAGCTATGGAAATTATTTCCGTTCAGAGGGCACTAAAGGACACTGCGGAGGTAGAAGGTTAGGTTGGTGGTGACCGGCTCCTGAGAACGCCGATTTCATGTTTTATTCAAATCGTAGAGTCGTGGGAAATGCGCATTTGGTCCATGCAGTGACTTAGGGAGGTCAACCGGAGAGTAGTTCTAAGGTTACATTCTAACATGTATAGTTCTAACATGATTTTGTTGCAAAACTGTTCTTCTAGAGTAAAAACGAAATCACTCCTATGACAACAGCAGAGTCGAGCAATCCATCTCCGCTCTAGCCAACGTTGCCTACAGTCTCCTAGAAGCTGAGAAAATATGTATGGAGATCTCAAAAAAGGAAGAGACCATCCTTTGGGTCAACTGACCCATTACGTTCGTAGGGTACAGATTTGAGGTCGAAGGAATGAAGCCCCTTTTGATGTGTGGTGATCGCGTGAGAGAATGCCGCCCCAAGCGACGAAAAATGTCAAAAATTGCAACTTTCAAAGGAGAACCCACTTGTAAGTATATGATGACGAACACAGTGTGGAGACTCGCGATCTCTTGGTCTACCATCGCATGGCTCTTCTTTAACAGTTGCTTGTAATAAGACTCATAACTGAAATGCAAAAATTTTTTGGCATTTTCTTCGTGAAATTCAAAAGTCAGCACTTTATGACGTAGCGAAGAACACTGTTGTCGAAATGCGGATGAACATGCTGGCGATGGCAGAAGAACGGTCGTTGAAGAGAGATTGTCATAGCAACAACGAGATGAGGTGAAAATGAGAGGAGGGGCCCAGGAAGCGGATAGTAATCGTTGGTCCACGGAAGCGCCGGTGTCGACGAAAACACTGGTTCCGGCAGAATTGTGTGCATGTAAAGGGAATTCCAGCGATCCCTAATTACCCAGCCGGTCTTTCAGGAGAGAGACTAATATCCCATAAGGTTTGCAGAGAAATTTCTCCGCCACATTTGCACCTCTCTTTCAGGATTTTCATTCTTTTAAACACTCCCTGCAACTACCAATCATGTGCTAGCACCGTCGAGAGTGTAGTGTAAATCAATGTTAAGCTGTCTATACTGATTCTGTAGAATCACAACGAAAAACTTCTGAGGAACTCATTAGATCCTTCTTAATATTATTAATTGACATTGTTGTTATGGGTTTACCCAGTATCATATCATTTCGCACATCCCAACCTGCGGTCGTACGTTGCGCTGATAGCAAATCATGTAACGTTATGGTGGAGTTATATCTTTGGAGATGCTAGGTTATTCGCAAAACACTGACATCGGACGGGAATTGAACCCGCGTCTTTCTGTTTCCGGCAGACTGCACTAACCACTGTGCTACCGATGTACCATGCGAATCTCCTAGCATCTTTCTTAAGCCCGGTCGGGCTGTTATGTTGCTATCAGCACTCACCCGTAATCACGGGAATGAGCCGGTAGGGCGACATCGGCAGTTACCAGTTAAGCATGGTACATCGGTAGCACAGTGGTTAGTGCAGTCTGCCGGAAACAGAAAGACGCGGGTTCAATTCCCGTCCGATGTCAGTGTTTTGCGAATAACCTAGCATCTCCAAAGATATAAGTCTATCAACTAGTTCTTGTCTATAAACCGCTAAACAAAAGCGGCAAATAGCAGAATAGTTATGGTGGAGTGATTATTCATGTGGTTATGCAGTGGTAACAGGCGCTACTGACATTCGCGCGGTCGAACGATCCATCCTCGCCCTTGGCACCCAAACCTTCATTCCTTTTAGAATATGGTACGTTCGTACCGGACTTGCCTGGGAAGACACTGACTTGGTATAGCTGCCGGCTCCCACAAGTCATTGTGTACGCCAAATACGCATTCACCATGCCTTTACGATTCTGAATTGATCACGAATGCTGCGGCGCGTCCTGAGGGATCAAACACTTCTACGATTATCTTTATTACGTAATCACCTCCCAGGAAACCCCTCTTAATATGAAAAAATACTAAACACCGTACGAGTGGTCACAAATGATAGAAAACAACCGCTCCTCATATCTCGACAGTGAGATCTTCTCGTTCTGGAAGCTCACGTGTCCGACGAAAGCTCATCGATCGCGCAGACTATAACACCTACACAAAAGTGAGAATGGAAGTTGTGTTTGGACCACACCTTCAGCGAATCCGGGTCATTTACGCATCAGTAATCACATAAGTAAGAAATATGCTGCCCTCTTAGTTGTCAAGTAACCATCGAAGCAAAACGTGAGCTCTGGCTTTTAGTATGGATAGGCTGTTAAAACTCATGTTTTTTTTTCATTCATGATACATTGGAACGAAAGGCATTATTGTGAAAAGGAAGAGTGAGGAGCAAGCTCAACTTTGGGAATGTATCAGTATGAATGTCTCTAATAGGCGAAAAACACCGAAATGTAGCCAAAACGCAGCGACAAGCAGTAGCTGAAAGAGGCTACATTATGCCATGATTGTAGTGCATATGTGGCTGAATACTTTTGAAAAATTGTTTCGGTACTTTTCCTCTTAATGCCCAATTATCATATCACATCCAAGCGTATCAAATCATGCTCATATCTTAATGCACACCCTTAAAGCGGTCTTATCACATCATGCTCGAGCCATAATCAATTTATTATCAAGCTGTTAAACAAAATCAAGGACTTATCTAAGCTAGAGAACAGTTTCATGCGATAACCTCTGGAACATCCCTTTTTGGAGGAACTGCTCCATCTTGTGAGAAAAGAACGGCTTTTTCTTCCATATCAGGCAGATTAAACAAACTGTACACGACCATAGGTGGATGCGAAATGGTATGATATCGAATAGCATCATACGATAAGACCGCTCCAAGGGTGTACATTAAGATACGAGCATGGTATGATACGGTTGGGCATGGTATGATAATTGGGCATTAAGAGTAAAAGTACCATTGTTTCTATACGGAATTGAGTAACTGCATGGTGACAGTGCAACTGTGTGATAGGACAGCAGTATCACTAACCAGAACTTGAAAGCGAAGCATCTGCTTCGCTCGTGGAGTTGCCTTGATGTCTAGATTTCAAACAGATACGGAGCTCATTCTTCCAGCTGTCCACGCAAAAACCATCCAGTGTGATGGTGTCGCTTTAAAGTTGATGTAAACAAAGTTTGATGATCGTGCGATCTACGTGAATTTGCCGCGGGACGGCTGCTTTTTTTCCGCTGACCGCAGAGAAAGCGATCTTAGGTACTACTACAAGTTCTGAAAATCATAGCAGACGCTTGGTTTGAAACGGAAAAAAGATTGATCTATTTAGCTTCTCAACACACTGAGATCCAGATACCAGAATCAGAATGTGGTCGTACCAATCTCACTATATTGATTGCTTTTCAATTAAATTTTCAGTTTCCATCGCCAAATTGAGAAATGAAACAATAGACGGAGGTCTCCAAGTTCTCTCTTCTCGAAACCTCGGCATGATCTTACATGTGTCGTGTGCTGCTAGGCCGAACGAGGTTAGTAGGTGGTGGATTCGGCGGCCTCTGAGAACGACGTTAAAGTCGAAACGATAGGCCATCAATGAACTTGAATGACGTATGTACAGAGAAACCACCAGCTACCGATGCGAAAGTTGATGTATCGCTAATATAAGTGCTGCATAAACAAAGTAACAGTGAAACAAATTCGCTATTGCGCTCCTGCTGTCCTATAGAATCAGTGACGCTTTGCAGCTGACCTAACTACAAATAAGGGAGAGGAAAAGCATGTCGATACGCTTCGGACAGAATGAATTCCGGAGCCAGGGGAACTTTAGCAAGGTGAATGCTGTGAGACCTTTATGTAATGCTTTTATCTCTCTTTCGATTGGTATGTTGACCGTTGTCCTCATTGGCGGAGCGTATGATTTCGAATCCGAGTTCGGTTACATATGACCAGGGGTGTGCGGAATTTTTTTTAAAGCGGAAGTCGGAAGACGGAACGGAAATGGTCAAAAATGGCCGGAAACTGGAATACGGAGCACGGAAACGGAAATAGTGCAAAAATCACTAAATATTGGAAGATAGACAAAACTGGACTACAAAACGTTTCCTTTTCTGTTTCTAAAGGTGACCGTAGAATGTTCGTTTTGTTTCCACTAGAATGTGTGTTCAAAGTGAACGGTGGAAATCCAGCACAAAAACCATATTAGTTTCATTCATCATTATTAATTTTATTATAAATCAAAGCCAGCACGAATAAATACAAAAACCGACTTCATTGGGGTGATTTCAATATAGAATTAGAAGCCTAAAACGAGTATTTTGCGGTGAGGAAACAGTTATTTCCGTTATTTTCGGGAGAGAGCTTTTTTCTCAGATCGTTTACAATGAAACCAGCAGAAGAAAACAATCTCTCGCATTCCGTTGATGTGGCACGTGCCGACAAATACTTCATTGCAAGTTTTTAAGAGGGGGGGGGGGTACTTCTCCGCGTTGGTTTTATTCTTCCAGGATTCGAATGGATAATATCGACGTCAGCCCAATAGCATCGGTCTCCCTGTTGTTAGCCTTCATAGTGGATCTTCTCCATTTCCTCTACCACTTCCATGTTCCGCCCAAAAAACAGCGGAACACGGAGACGAATAAGGCAAAAACGGACGGAAACCGGAAATCGGAACACGGAAACGGAAGTTCCGCACACCCCTGCTTATGACTCCAATTGGAATGACAAAGGGTAGACAAAGTACGAAGAGAAAGGAGGACGAAGATGAAGTCAGACAGTTTTCCGCTGCAGAAGAAAGGAGATGAAATCAGCCAACGTTCGCTCACGTATAAATTCTGCCGACAAAGTGTCAGTAGATCAGGGTGAAGATGTGAAGTTGAACGGACGGCTCAGTCGCTAATTCCTTTGGGAACGCCGACGAGATTGGCGATGGAGAAAAGAACATGGGCGATGTTTGCTTGACATCGTGCTTTATATTTCTAGAGAGCGCATTTGAGCATCGCATGATGTGAGCTGACTCTGAGACTGCGAATTGGTAGGCAATGAAGCGTTGAGCGAAACAAGAATATTTATGTTACTATCTAGCTCCATTCCTTCATAAAGTATGCGCTACATGGCCTGGTGAGAAAATGAAAACTAAACAATACAATGGCAATAACTAGACCTTTGGAATAGCCAAAATGCTTCTAACGACCTCATCAATGACTGGGTGACGAAAATTCAAAAATGGCTGACATCTCAGAAGTTTGCAAATCGGCGTCGTGTCGTTTTCAGAGGAGTCGACTTGACTGGCTGAAAAATCGTCGATGGAGGATGGCCACAACATAGTGTTGATAGCCACCTCCAGGTGGCCAAGAACAAAACGTGGGCAGCGAAAATAGCAGTAGAGTTGGCATGCCAAACAGCCCTATCAAGCGTCACGTGTTTTCAACGGCCTGGTTAATACCATTGCATTGCTTTGGTTTTTTTCTTGACCAGGTCCTGTAAGACGTCTTCATGGAGGAAAGTAAATTAATATTCACCCAATTCGTGTCCCCAGAGTTTTCTACTTTCGAGCGAATATCCAAACGTGTTTTCAAGAGATTCAAAGCCGGACCCGCACCGAATCCTCAAGTTGACGTTTCTGCAAAGGCGTCGAGGCACCTCATGTTAAAATTGGGAAAATCAATGCGTGAAGTGCAATAGATTAATTGATTAGATGACACATTTAACATTACTGAGAATTGTCTCATACTCGTTCTGATCACCACAATTCCTCTCCTGGTAGAAAATGGTTTGTGACGCATTTAGACAACACGCCTCATATGTGAGTTGTATTAGACGCATATTTTTTTATTACAATTACATAAAAATAATTATTATTATAATTATTTATATAAAAATGACGAAAGGAGTGGCCTACATGTGCGACCTTACCGTAAAACGTTCATGCAAACTTTGATTTAATCACAATATGTGCAAAAATGTAACGTTAAGCAAAGAAGAGCTGACACAGCTACAGCCTAACAAAAATAGGAAAATTCTATTCTAGTATTTAGTGGCAGCTATTCTATTCTATTATTTTTATTTACACTGTTAGGTGCGCCAAATGAAACTCATGAACAATACTAAACAAAAATACTGTGTTTGATTTCAAGTTCAAAAAAAACTAGAATAAAGTAAAATGTTGGTAATAATATTACGGAGCGCAGTTGAGATCATAGTGAATGCGTCGTTACCCTTGTCAACGAAATCAGCTGATCTTTCTGAAATCAGTAGACGTTTTCAGAGGGCTGATTCACAAAAAAGGCACAACCCCAGAGGCTGTTGCCCAGAGGCTGTTGCGAAAATGGTACAAGGTTATCAGAGCAATGGTATGCACCATCACTCGCACAGCTCTACTCGAAAAACAAAATACATACGAGAGACAACCTAACTATTGGTACGCTAGCGGGTTAGTAGTGATATTCCAGTGGAGTAACCAAGGTTAATATATACAGCTTTATTCCGGCTTACGTTGCAGCCTACCTCGTTCATTAGAGCCTGGAAGAATCTAGATGCAGAAACCAGAAACTTTGAGAAAATATCCGTTCAAGGGTAAGTCCAGGACACAGCGGAGCGCCAGACGATTAGTAAAAGGTAAAGGTAAAGGTGTCGGCGTTGATCAGTCCCAGAAGGTCGCATTCGTGTTCCATTCAAGTGTTCCATTCAGGTCGCATTCAAGTTCCATTCAAGTTCTCTGGAACTATGTAAAGCCCAATGAGGTAGGGAATCAACGGTCCGCATCATGGAAAAGCATGATTTCCATCCAATAAATCGTTTTCTGATTGGACACCATCTACTGTCAATTACCAAAGAAAGTGCTGCTCGAAACTATTTATCTAGGTTCTACATGGGAAGAAATAAGTCTTCCAGTTTCACTAATGCTCATGGCAATGTACGAGCGCGCTCGGTGCAGTGGCAAGAGGCGCTACTGGCACCCGCACGGTCGGGCGATCGATCCCCGCTCGGACTAACCAGGCTCAGGGAAAGATCAGGGAAATTGGTTCCAGACTCGTTTGGGAAGGTGAATACGCTGACTTGGTACTGCGGCTGGTCTCCTCAAGTCATTATGTAGGTAAATACGTACACACTCTCTATGCATCTACGATTTCGTGTGGAAGACGAGTGCGTGGCGCGTCCTTAAGGGATCGACTAACTTTGACCCTTTTACTCTACCTTTATCATTCGAAGGAGAATTTTTTGTTCTGGGTTTCCATTTGAAACTACTTCCAATTTATGGTACAGTGCTTGTCATGTTTCCCTTTCGTAGTACTGACTATAGTTGTGCTCTCCCAAAAATTTCGAATAATCGAATATATTCGAATATCGACGATTTTCGAACGTTCGAATTCGAATGTCATTCGAAAATCGCGTTTTTTCGAGCATTCGAATTCGAATACATTCGAAAATCGCGTTTTTTCGAGCATTCGAATTCGAATACATTCGAAAATCGCGTTTTTTCGAATGTTCGAATTCGAATATTCGATTTCGAATAGAATTATTCGAATTCGAACGTTCGAATATTCACTCGAGCACAACTATAGTTCGAATGCGAATGTTTCGAGCATTCGAATTTGAGCATTCGAACACGAATGTTTCGAGCATTCGAACTCGAATGTTTCGAGCATTCGAACTCGAACACATTCGAAAATCGCGTTTTTTCGAGCATTCGAATTCGAATACATTCGAAAATCGCGATTTTTCGAGCATTCGAATTCGAATACATTCGAAAACCGCGATTTTTCGAGCATTCGAATTCGAATACATTCGAAAATCGCGTTTTTTCGAATGTTCGAATTCGAATATTCGATTTCGAATAGAATTATTCGAATTCGAACGTTCGAATATTCACTCGAGCACAACTATAGTTCGAATGCGAATGTTTCGAGCATTCGAATTTGAGCATTCGAACACGAATGTTTCGAGCATTCGAACTCGAATGTTTCGAGCATTCGAACTCGAACACATTCGAAAATCGCGTTTTTTCGAGCATTCGAATTCGAATACATTCGAAAATCGCGATTTTTCGAGCATTCGAATTCGAATACATTCGAAAACCGCGATTTTTCGAGCATTCGAATTCGAATACATTCGAAAATCGCGTTTTTTCGAATGTTCGAATTCGAATATTCGATTTCGAATAGAATTATTCGAATTCGAACGTTCGAATATTCATTCGAGCACAACTATAGTACTGACCTGTGATCTATCTATCTACGTCACATTGTTTTATTTTAGTGGAATAAATAGATGACGTGGGAATGATGGAAGGCTTTGGAATATGAAAAGGAGAGCGAATATCAGGAATAATTGTGTCTGAGAGTGCAAATCGATGACGAGGTGCAATGCCAATATAAATTCGTGGGCGCACGTCAGCGATACAGCGAAAAGCGTCAGAATGGGCTATTAGGTTGGTCGATGGCCACTTGAGGATTGATTTACAAGTGTTCTATTTTCTTCTGAGAAGTGATGTAGTTTATCGGTAATCTCTGGTCAGTTTCGTTGCCACGGAGGAATTCGTTTTATGACGTCTCCAGTGCTCCTGAATGAAGTACAGCCGTAAATTCGAAATAACCGATCCAGCTAATGAGTGATGTGCCGCCATCGCTCATCCCCTGAATTGGCTATTCAGAATTGGTCCGAGGTTGGGTAAATTGGCATCAGGCCCGTTTGGGAAAACGAAGACAGTGACTTGAATAGATACAGAACCTTATAAGTCATTATGAAGCCCATGTCCGCATCCACTATACGTCCAAAACTCAGAATGAAAAACGAGTGCGTGGCGCGTCCTGAAAACCTGGTCAACGTCTCCCACCTTACCTTCTCTTTTGTTTGAGAACCGTTGGTGTTAAGACCCGCTGAATCCCTCAATGCACCTCGATGTGACAGGCATATCTCTTAACTAATTTCACGCCTACCAGTTGGTGCGTCAGTTATGGTTCAGAATTGTCTTGAATTTTCTTGACTTTCACATTATAAGAAAAGTACACTTTTTTATTTTATAACATATCGATACACTGATACCTTTCTGGCGAACAGTGTTCGTCACAGCAGCGAAAAACAGCGTGCAAAACCATTAAAGAAAATAGCTTCAGGCAAAGGCTGCGATGACTTCTATTTACCCACACAGAATACTGAAAACAATAAAAGGAGAGGGAAAATGTCTACAGTTGGAGAAGTGATACGCTCATCATTTCATGAAGTGAAAAATGATATATGATCCCAAAGCTGGTATGATACACTTCTGAGGAGACACATTTCACTACCGATTTTCGGCGAATCTTGACCTATTCGTAGTCGTTGACCAGAGTCTGTTTTCTGCGGCTAAACCAAGATTGTTACATATAAACAACTTTATTCAGGCTGACGTTTCAAGCTATAAAGAAGGCGAGGATTTCTGCCCGCGCCAATAAAGTTGTTTATACATCCCAATCTTGGTTTAGCTGCAGAAATCAGACTCTGTTCATCGAGTTCTGAAGAGAGAATCTGACAACTGGTAGTTGTGGATGAAGAGGATTAAAATCGTTCATAACATACCCAATCAAAGGATTCAGACCATTGATCGTAACCCACCAACCCGTCGCTATGAAGAGTTTGAGAATATGAAGTGAATCAAAGTCATAGTGGTTTACTTACTTATCGACGTGCAAATTACGATTATTCGAAAGCAACTGGGAATTAGCTCAGAAGTCAACTACAAAGTACATACATACATCTCTTCAATGCACTATTACCAACTACGTTATTCATGAGAGCGAGCAGTGGCATACGGATCATATTGATGGAATCTTCCAAAAGTATAGTGAACTCCTTAATATATCCATGTGAAGGAAGGAACGGACCTTCGTTACTGTTATGAAGAGTTAGAGTTCCGCTCTTGGAGCGCAGGAGAGCGGAACGCCGAAATCAGTGAAGCGATCGCATGACGAAATTTGAACATCATTGCTAGACTATTCTTTTCTCTTCGGGAACTGAGACTTGAAGGGCGAACATTTTCGCTCAGACAGGCACGTTCGAGAGCTAAGAGTAATGAAATCCAAAGCACTAACGGATAGCTCAGGAGTGAATTGTTTTGGAGACCTTCAAACTGGCTGGACATATAGCTACCAGCAAATTGAACACAGCTGATCTAGCTTGGAGTGCGGGCAGCTTGGAGTTGATTAAGAGAAGTTATGGTGATAACGGCGTTGATACTCATCTTCATCGAAGCGGATTTTGAAGTCCACCAAGTATGTAACGGAATAAGGGACAGCCGGCACCTCTTTCCCGGTAGTAAACAATGTGTTCCCATCTTAATCATCACGACCACCACTGGCGGCGACAAGCAGCTGGTGAGGAGCGAAGCAAATAAAAATAGATTCATCGGAGAGCGTCAGGACCACGCGACGACATACGAAGACCGTGGATCGTTCGTGGTATGCGATTGATAACAGCCGATTAGCTGTGTTCGCCAGTGGCCACGAATTGCTGGCAATTTTCCCGCTCCCACCACCACCACCCACACACCAGCCAGCGCCCCACCAACGCCCCCACACTAGGATTCGACGGCAAAACCATCGAAACTTACCATCTAGGGACTTCCAAGGAGAAGCGAAGTCGAGCCTCAATCCTCTTACACTTAGTGCTGCTCATTTCCGGTCCTGCATATTTTTCCGACGATCTATTAAATATGCATCAAGAGCAGAAAATATGTACATATATACATATAGGGGAATCGACTTCCCGAAAACTTCCAATCACTGCAAAACAGGAAAGTGAATAGTGTACAAATTATAATCATTCCACCTTCCCAGATTTCCTCTGCTTCCCAGAAATCGAGGTGACAGCAATTTCTCCTATTCATTTAACTCCAGACGTCGAGGGAAAATTTGAGTGCCCGACGAATGATTATAAATCGTAAAAAACATTATCGTGTTAATCGCCAAGAAGGCGTGAAGCGATATACATATAAAATCACTAATATTGAGAAGCGATTGACAGTCGGGTAAGCCGTATAATGTTGGCTATTGAGTTTAGCGGCTTTGATTGAAACTACTGCAGCTCCTCGATCAACTCGTAGACTTCGAAAGGATTTGGCCAGTGTTTGCGGATGGCTTGAGTTTCATTGTGTTTAGAAGAGAGAGAGCGAAGCTTTATTGTCCACATGGTATGCCGGTAAAAAGCCAAGTGCCATCGCCATCCCATGAGCACGCCGAGTTGACCGGCCCGCCCATTTACAACGTCACCGCTGATGATACAAAGCATTTCATTCATATTTTTTAACTAAACTTTGATTAAAACTTCAATAAAAACATGAAAGTCCAATTAGGTGTAACATGTGCTGAATCTGAAACGAAAGGGAAGTCCGACTCAAAAGCGAGAAGCACTGAAGCTGGGATTCCTGTCAGCTGTGTAGGTGCTTCATCCATCGTTTTTCTGCTCCCCTCAATTTCGCATGACGGGAGAAGATGATGGAGCGTCTCATCACAAACTGGGCAAAGATCGAACTGACGGAACAGTTGGGCCAATCCTCCCAAAAAACATCCAAAAAAACGTTAAAGGAAAGAGACATTTGGTCAGTCTTAAGTGCATGGAGGTTGGTAACAGCAGCTCCCAAACTTTTGAAACAGCGAATCGAGCAGCATGCTTGTCAATATGTAATGAAGGTAAGAGGTGATAAGAAAACAAAAAATCCAATCTTCGAATCTTTGGATAGAAAGGTTTTATAAAGAAAGTTTAGGATAACGAAAAGGGAAACCTAGTAAGCACGCATCAAATGCTCATTAGGCGTCAGGATATCGATATCAGCGTGCAGAAAATTTTGTAAAGGAAATTTGAACAGCATGCAAGTTAGGTTCTTGGTGTGGTATTTGTGTGAACAATTTACGGAAGCAACGTGAGGCTTCGCCTCGGTAACCCACGACACCGCAACCAAGTGCACCTGTGGTAATCACAAAATAAAAACTTCCACGAGTCCTGGAAGCTGAGATGTTCTTGCACGCAGCCATGTGCACCTGTGCCTGGTGACCATTCAGACATGCAGCACTCATGTGTCCCATTTTCTCGTCTTCCCAAAGCCTCCAAAGTAACCAATAGACGGTGTGAGATGGCAGTCGACTTCTTCTGTCTACTAATAGTACTACCTCTTTGGTCCTTCTGAGTCAGCTCCAGTAGGCCTACCTCTCAGAATAAAACTGTGCTTTTTAACTGCGGATAGTCGTTCGAGACAAAGGGCGCGTTTTTGAAGTTTCGAAACCAAACTTTGGTGGATAGCAACGGAAGGGCCCACGCACCGCATATGTATGTATTTGTCGTTACTTGTGACTTTTGAGGCCCTTTCAGAGCTAACGACAGCGGCAACACGGAAAGTCAAGGGCCCGCACTCCACTTGCCTTGCATCCAACGTCTCGTTAACCCGCCACCTTTGCCGTCGCTCGGGGAATGATCCAGGACGTTCCCTCCGGCGACAGCGGCGGCAGTGCCGCTGCCGCTGAGTCTGAATGCCCCTGCAGCGCCAACTGCCGTTCTGCCGCCACTCTGCGTCCCTGCGCTGTGTTTAAACCTTTGCCGCGCCGCCCTGCCGCCGGCTCTGAATCGACCTTACATCTTTTTTTTTGTTAAGAAAGAAAGGCACTCGTGAGTGCTTGCAGTCGAGATCCTTTTTCCTGACGTACTCGTAGCGACTGAATATGCAGATCATTGATTTGCCTACATATAGGTCACAGAGGGAATCCGCTCTAAAACTTTACCGCCAAGGCGATTTGTTGGAAACCTTTTCCATAATCTCATAATTGATGACATTCATCCCTTCTTGACGGAACATACTATCAAATAATGCAGTACACAGCTAAGTAGTTGCCATGTTCGACTCTCGATGAATCTCGGCATGATGGAGAGCAATTGTAGGTTTGATGTTGAAGCTCGACGTCCGAGATTGGCACAGATATTTATTCAACAGACTGACGTTTCGGCGTGTATCGCCTTCTTCAGAGTCTGAAAAAGTCCAACTATATGTCAAGACTACTAGATCAAACGCAGGAACGAATTTGGCGAAGGTTGAAGACCTCATGAACCGCAACCCTTCCAGCACAGAGAGACTAGAACAAGTCCACGCTAGGAGACAAAGAGGCCAAGAACTTTAAAAGGCAAGATTGATGTATGGGGTGAGCTCTCGGGTTATATAGACGCATTCGCCCCTACGGTTCAGCCTAGGGCTCTTGGTCTGGATCCAGAATCCCTCGAGCGTTTTGCGGGCAGCCGTGTGGGTCTCGCGCGCCAGTATTTTGAATGTGACCTCAAAGTCATCGCCGCTGTGGTCGTTTTGCCTGTGGCAGCCCAACGCGGTAGTGGTGCGCATTCTGTCCTTGCCATCCAGGTGTTCCTTAACTCTAACGTGAAATGGACGGGCTGTTTCTCCAATATACTCCTCTCCACAGCTATTGCATTTTATTAGGTAAACAACTCCACATACCATGCAATCTCCTTCTTTACCAGAGGGGCAGATTAAGCAATTAGGAGTGATACAGACCTGGTCGTACAGCCGATTTCGAACAAGGCGATTTTTAAGGTTGGTAGGGGGGATGTCTACCACGTTGACCAGATTTTCCAGCTCGGCTCTCCTAACACACTTTCTTATCGCCCTGCTAACACCCTCTGAAATAAAAGGAATGGCGAAAGGGATCTTATCATCTGGAGAGGAGTCGGAAATGTTTTTGGAGATACGTTTCCGTCGACAATCAGAGGTGGTATATCCATTTTTGGCAGCAATCTCCTGGGCTAAGGTCAGCGACTCCTCTCGTTCTTTCTCGCCGGCAGATACCACCCTAGCTGTGCGAAACATGTTGCCGATGACCGCTGCCTTGGTCCACACAGGATGTGCTGATTTGCTGTGGACCAGGATATTTTTGCTACTGGGTTTACGATACCACTTGGTTATTTTGTTTGCCCCTTTGAGCTGGATTTGAACGTTAAGGAAAGGGAGCCAGCCATCCTTTGGGGTCTCCCGCGTGAATTTGATGTGCTCGGACTGCCTTCCGATGATATCAAAACACACATCCATCTCTTCCTTTGAGGAACAGATGATGAAGCAGTCATCGATGTATCTACTGTATGAAACAGGGAGCCGATTCAGCACGGGAGCTTCAATTTTGGACATGAAAGCGATGGCTAAAGTGGGAGCTAGGTGTTGGCCCATAGCTAAGCCCCTGATTTGCGCAGCCCCCTCTATCGGACAACGCTCGCTCTGTTCTGGAACTAGGACCCAGTTTTTCGCCATCGCAACCGCTTTCTATCATCGCCATGCGTAGGTTGATCTGCAGCCTACATGACCTACAAGATCGACTGTGATATAAGGCCAAGGCGCTATGTACTGCTTCTGCTAATCGGGATGGGCAAAATAGACCTAGCATCCTTTTTCCTGCTACTTTCTTCAAACAACAGGAGGCTAATCCTAGTGTGGATATGAAGTTTCGTCGATTTGTGGATGAGGTTTTCCATACTATCAACAAATTCCGCAATCAACGCTCAGTATCCAACTTGAGCCCAGGGCAAATTTGTGGACTTAAAGAGGTTCACTCCCTGGTTACTTCAAAATCTATACGTCTGTCTGCAGGATACCTCCGTGTACCGCCCTTCCACCTTTAAGGCATTCCAGGCTCAATACCGCAGGCTAAACAGGGAATGGGTTAGAATCGGCAAAACAGCGAGTCTTGAGAGCGCGCTCATAACCCGTCTCAAGTTGGAGACCCCATCCTGACCTGTATTGTACCTGCTCATCAAAACCCATAAATTAGATGCCACAGACAATTTATGCACCATTACAGCTGAAAAGGTAAAGGTTAGACCCATTATCAGCTGTGTGGGAGGTCCTACAGACAGGATTGGATGGTTCTTAAGCAAAATTATCGGGCAGCTCTTACGTTTTATTCCAGCCCACCTCACCAACACCCAAGCATTTCTTGATCGCCTGCGTCAAGCTCAAGTGAATCAGGACTGCGTCATGGAGTCATTCGATGTCACGTCTCTATATACAAACTTCAGCAACGACTCGGCACTCGAGGCAGTCTATGAACTCCTTGATAAACATGAGCCCAACATCGACACGTTCGGTCTTACTGTGGGTCAGATAATGTCGCTAATTAAGGAATGCCTAAGTTGTAATATCTTCAAATGGTCAGGCAGATACTTTGCGCAAATCAGGGGCTTAGCTATGGGCCAACACCTAGCTCCCACTTTAGCCATCGCTTTCATGTCCAAAATTGAAGCTTTCGTGCTGAATCGGCTCCCTGTTTCATACAGTAGATACATCGATGACTGCTTCATCACCTGTTCCTCAAAGGAAGAGATGGATGTGTGTTTTGATATCATCGGAAGGCAGTCCGAGCACATCAAATTCACGCGGGAGACCCCAAAGGATGGCTGGCTCCCTTTCCTTAACGTTCAAATCCAGCTCAAAGGGACAAACAAAATAACCAAGTGGTATCGTAAACCCAGTAGCAAAAATATCCTGGTCCACAGCAAATCAGCACATCCTGTGTGGACCAAGGCAGCGGTCATCGGCAACATGTTTCGCACAGCTAGGGTGGTATCTGCCGGCGAGAAAGAACGAGAGGAGTCGCTGACCTTAGCCCAGGAGATTGCTGCCAAAAATGGATATACCACCTCTGATTGTCGACGGAAACGTATCTCCAAAAACATTTCCGACTCCTCTCCAGATGATAAGATCCCTTTCGCCATTCCTTTTATTTCAGAGGGTGTTAGCAGGGCGATAAGACAGTGTGTTAGGAGAGCCGAGCTGGAAAATCTGGTCAACGTGGTAGACATCCCCCCTACCAACCTTAAAAATCGCCTTGTTCGAAATCGGCTGTACGACCAGGTCTGTATCACTCCTAATTGCTTAATCTGCCCCTCTGGTAAAGAAGGAGATTGCATGGTATGTGGAGTTGTTTACCTAATAAAATGCAATAGCTGTGGAGAGGAGTATATTGGAGAAACAGCCCGTCCATTTCACGTTAGAGTTAAGGAACACCTGGATGGCAAGGACAGAATGCGCACCACTACCGCGTTGGGCTGCCACAGGCAAAACGACCACAGCGGCGATGACTTTGAGGTCACATTCAAAATACTGGCGCGCGAGACCCACACGGCTGCCCGCAAAACGCTCGAGGGATTCTGGATCCAGACCAAGAGCCCTAGGCTGAACCGTAGGGGCGAATGCGTCTATATAACCCGAGAGCTCACCCCATACATCAATCTTGCCTTTTAAAGTTCTTGGCCTCTTTGTCTCCTAGCGTGGACTTGTTCTAGTCTCTCTGTGCTGGAAGGGTTGCGGTTCATGAGGTCTTCAACCTTCGCCAAATTCGTTCCTGCGTTTGATCTAGTAGTCTTGACATATAGTTGGACTTTTTCAGACTCTGAAGAAGGCGATACACGCCGAAACGTCAGTCTGTTGAATAAATATCTGTGCCAATCTCGGACGTCGAGCTTCAACATCAAACCTACAGTACACAGCAATAATTGCTAGTACCAGCTGCTCTACATTGACGGCTTTACTATAGGTTTTCCACCTCCGGTCCCTGCCATACTATTGGTAAATGAACTTTGGAAATGGAGAACTGAAATATTAGGTCGTCGGAAAAGTTTCCCGCCACTTTTGCCAATGTTTTCAAAATTGTTCCTCTCCTTTATTCCACTCGACATCCGACACATTTATGCATGGTTGCCATCAACAACATATTGTTATTTATCAGATAAGATTGGAACTCTCCTCCTCCAGAATTTCTAGAGTTTTGATGAAAAGAATTCGGCGAGCCACGTTTTGAGGTACTCTCACTCGTCGAGCTTGTTCTCTAGTAATTGAATGGAAAACAAATGGAGCAAATGTTATTTTGTTGGGGCAAGGTTCGACGAATGTCTTGGATAGGTCATCGGAAATGTCGGATATTTTTGAAATTTTTAAAAGGTCTCCTTCTCAATAGGTGAATGAGCGTCATGGTGACTGAAAAAGATTTTCCCATGTTTTTAACGAACGGCTACTCCATCGCCATCGAAGTGGCTACGTTTGACATCGTTGGTTACAGTAGCATCTGCAGGTAGCAGCTCCTATCGAATGCCTCATTTGCAGTTCAGCTGCAGACCGATCATCTACCATCTCGGGTGGAGTTGCGGTTTTGAAATTTTCGCTGGTTTACTGCGAGTGAACAGCAGGAGATTTGGCGTGTGATTGCTGCACACTACCCAATCCTTATTACCACTAACGAAATTGCCGGGCGAACCAAAATTCCTTCAGAAAGTAGAGATGGTCGTGCATGCACCCGTCTCCATCTGTAGGTGATGGCCGCCAAAGCATGCCGCAACAATGTGCCCTATTTTCTTGTGGTTCTAAAGCCTCGTAGACGGGCAACTTGTGTGGGAATATGGCTCCCGAGTTCCTCTATCAACTCATGGCTACTACGCCGGCATCCTCTGAAGCCAGCTCCAGAAGACCCACTTAAGCAACAGCAACTACCCTCCCCCACTACTGTTGTTCTGCGATGCCAAATTAGGCCTTTTTGAATATTCGAAACCAAACTTTCGCTGCATTAAGAAAGACAATTGAAGGACCTATCATAATGCAGAAGCCATTCTCTGAACTTCTTTCAATGCGTTGTTTTATGAGCTTGTGAATGAAAGGCAGTTCAAGGTACCTGCAATCAATATCGATTTTCTATGCAGTACCTGCAGTGCTGAACCAGGACAACTGTGGTATATGTAGCTCATAAATCAACCTACATAACGGTTATAAAGGTGAGATCCCGAAACCCGTTTTAAAATTTTGGTGAGCGGTCAAACTGAGTGGCGGGAAACTTTTCCGACGACCTAATAATTTCGAGCGATCACAGACTTTTCTACGTGACAGCGGTGTTGAGTGAGGGCCAGAATTCCGTCAAAGTTCTAAAATACAGCTGAAATCTGTTGCGACACGATGAATAGACAACATATAAGCTAATAAGTGGACCTCACTCTTTTTCTTAACGAGAGAACATTAGTGTTTTCTGACCGACAACGATATCATACCCGACGCCACGTTGTATCTAAAGAAGAATCACAAACGAAAACAGAGATATTGTGCTAATTGAAGTGTGGAGCGCTGACGGCGCGTCACAGCGAAGCAGAAAAAAGCGCATCGTCGACTAATGCGAGCAATATTTCTGAGTAAAATGAGTACTTTGGGAGCTGGACAACGAATCGTTTACTTGAAAAATATTGAATGAAAAACTTTCGATAGAAAAATATACAAAGGCTCTTCTGTTTCGAAAATTGGGTTTTCGACACACGACAAAAGTTTTCTTGGACTAATGTTTCGAATAATTGTACAACGTTCCAGAAGCATATTTCATCAACAGAAACACGATGGATGATCCATAAGCGTGTTTGTAATGGAATCTGAAAAGCGGATGTTCAATGGATAAGGCAAATGCATGCAGTTCCGATAATCACCTTTAATAAATACATAAATGACTTAACAACACCGAATAGTGATGAACATTTCATTGTCGGTGTAGCGTGAGAATGGTGCTGATAGCAAATCCAACCGGCTGAGGAGCGGATGTCCAATGAATAAGACGAATAAGCGGACGTGAGTCGGCGCTGGAGTTTTGAATTTCACGATTTTTGAAAACTGATCGGTGCAGCGTTCGATTGGCTAAGTACCAAAGTGCGAGCTAACGTCCTTTTATAAAATGTCTCAGAATCAAAGTCTTAATGCAAAATGAATATTAGGTTGTAAACCTTCCGATTGATTCTCGAATGCTGCTGTGCCGTACAAGGTTAGTAAGGTGGATCAATTTTATTCGGCCTTATTTGATCCACCTTACTAACCTCGTACGGCACAGCAGCATTCGAGAATAATACCACCATGCCGAGGTTTCAAGAAGAGAGAACCCGGGAAAATCCTTCCGATTGAATATTTTTACCACATAGTAAAACTTTTCCTGAAGCTTCTGCATTTCTGTTTCGATAAAATTTCAGTGGGGTGGCTGAAGCTCCTCCAAACAATCTATCGCCCATTCGATTTCGTCAAAATTCCTTTAAATTATGAAGCATAAAAAATAGGGCACCAAATGCATCAGCACAATGAGCTTCGAGTGGAGCATTCTGCTACCGGGTCCAATCCCGAAATTTCGCAGTGCAATGGAGTAAGGTGTCTAGTATATAACTCCAGAACGGGTTGGTGTGGTTGGTGTTAGTAAGGGTTGAAAACCGCCACAGTAGTCGTACCATCGAACACTAGTCACTACTTTGTAGAGGAGTTCCAGTGCTCATATAAATACCACAGCTGCAGAGCTTCATACTGTATTGCGAAAGGTACGAAGGTGTGGCCGAATGGTTTCCTATAACATGTCGCCTACACAGCCTAACGCTGAGGTCACATCGCGTGCGAAATTTCGAAGTTTCGCAAGGAACTTCGACAGACAAAATAACTTGGCTATGGCAGCTGAGAACCGAATAAAGCGGGCTACTCGAGCCGGAGACCGCAATGGTTTGGTCTTGGTAACGAAGACAAATCAACATCCAACACCAGGCCTGAATTGCTCTTCGATCAGGAGATTCTTCATATATTATGGAGTTCTTCGAAATTTATCGGGTAGGAGCTACTACCTAAAGATGCAATAGCGACTGTCAATCTACTCTTTTAGCGATAGCGTTAGATTACGTATATGGCTTACAAACCAAAGGGTAGGCAGGGTTGAGTATCCTACACATCCGACAGCGCCAAGGACGTCTTCAAAAACTCGCATGGAAAAAAATTTTTGGAGGAGTATTGGACTTCGTTACCCCATCGTAATCTGCACACAGTGCTCCAACAAAGTACCACTCGCTTCCGTTGCTTTCGATTCTCACGGACGGAAAATTTTCAGCAAGCGAGGCCATCTCAAAACGGGAGTATAAAAGTTTTTCGTGAATAAACCGGCCGGTTTCAACGCGTATGGTGTGGAATAATTACCATCATGAAGGCTACACATAGTAGTCCAACAGCGTTCCAGTTAATCTCAATTTGGTAGTGTTTCAAAGAAATGAATTTGAAGAAATAAGATGTGGCAAATATTCAGTTGGAAGGTCTACAACCTAATAGAAAATAATCGCTTTCCATAAAAAGGTGGCGAAGAGAACCAGACCCACTACCAACCTAGAATGTTCTTTCACTTCTTCATCAGGTTTTCACTGAGTGCAACTTTTTTATTTGAATGGGCGAGCTAACAACACGTCGACAACAGGGCGATCTCTGCGCGAGCGCAAAACCCTATCCTAACACACCAAATTCCTCAAAAGCGCTCAAAGTACGCAAAGTGTTAAATATACTGAACATTAGTGCTCCTCATGTCGAGTAATTTCATGATGACTTCGACAACTCGCTTCTCAATAGTGCACGTCCTTTTCATTGCTGTTGAACAGAACAAGCTATCCACAAGAAGAAAAACGGAGTAATAAATGATTTTGCATTGAAATTTAGTGCGACGCTCGTTCATGCCAATCTAAGACACTTCTGAGCTTATTCTGATCATTTAAACAGAAAACAGGAAAATCGCGCTTATTTTGGCGCAAATTGTGTACCGCCCCGCAGCGTTGCGCCACATCGTCGGGTCAGAATAGCTGACGCGCACAATTGAGCAACATTATCATCGTTGTCATGTTAAGACCGCGAGAAAACAAACAAACCGCGAGAAAACCCGAAAAAAACGCCTCTCTAGTGAGCATTCATTTTGAATTCGGCCACATTATTGAAGATATGGAATGGGAGAACGGGACCATCAGCTCTTAACGCGAAGAATCCAAGCTGCTCCGCACGTAAAGGATGCCACTCTAATATTGGACATAGGCGTGGCATAAGACCGCATAGGTGCAACCATACAAGGCATCGATGAACGCAGTGTGAAAATGAATCACGAAAGCCCAGAAAAACTCTATTATTCAATCTCTCATGGAACCATAGAGATGTGACCACTAGCTCACAATTTTGAGGAACTTGTCAGCAACATTTCTGCTGAGCCCTGATCTGGATTCGCTCGACGCTCTGTTTCAAAACGGCACCAGCGGACCTACTACTTTCTGCCTCCTCAAAGATAGCAGAATTTATTGCTAATACATCTCAGGTCAAATAGGGGAACGCAAATGAAAACATTCAATATTAGAGTAACTAAAGTCACTCGTTAACATTATTTAGTGGTCGATTTTAATAGAATCGTAAATAGTTGTGGAATAAAGTCTGTTAGGTAGCGATTAGCACGACGATATTCGACCAACGAACATAATATGTATGTGAATACGAGCAATAATTGCAACTAATATTACATAAAACATGCAAGACCTTATAATGAGGTTTCAGCTACGTTTCCATGAAGTACATACGGCAGTGTTTGACATAGATAACATGAACGTAGCGGTTTTCACAGTAGAGTGTATATTAGCATAAATCCTTGACAACAGTTATGGAATGTTCGATCAACGTGATTTCTCACTTACGATTAGATGAAGACACCATCTAAATAAGGGGAATCAGGTTGGAGAAAGGGTTCGTTTTTGCCCTGATCTAGAGCTCGATAAGATCAAGCCCCCTCCGGATGGAGAGCTGATAAGGAAGCCTTGAATATCTAGGATTACAACGTCGTTTCTTCAAAGGAAGCAATGGGCCGAAGGCATCTGAAAGGACATCAGCCGCGTCGCAGTGTGAACGACGCTTCCCGAATCTAGGGCTATATGAAGCGATTTTGATTAGCTACCTCCCCCTTGAAAGTTCACTGAGACGATGAAAAGACGAGAGATAGCAATCTTCTCCAATAAAAAGAACAAGGCGTTCATCGACCTAACGGTCGCCGAGCGTCGGCTCGCAAGCTTCGCTTCCAGTCTCTGAGAGCTGAGGTGCTGGTCGTCTCGATCGAGATCACTCTCAAAGAGAATCCTCTTTAAGGAACAACCAACATTAATTCAATGAGTCCACCATCTTGGTACCACTCCCCAGAAAACAAAAATATTCCCTCAAACCAATGTGTCCGTAGATGCTCTTAATGGGCGGAGGTGATCGGTGTGCGAATTCTTTTATCGGGTGGGTTTGTCAGTGTGGAGAGGGGTTCAGCGATCGACTTGCTTGTTGAGTCTGCCTAGCTGTAGGTGATCATCGTGGGACCACCCAAGAAGTTCAATTAGTTCACTTCGGCTTGCGAATCATCACCTTGGCACTTGTTCTCAAGGAAGGGTGGCTCTGTTTGTGGAGAACTGTTGTGAGACATGAAACACATCCTCCTTAACCAGTAATCATACACGTTCCGGACGCGCGAACCTGTGCCACGCCCCTGACATCTGTAGGTTTCGTCTACCTACGACATATAGTCTATATAACGGCACTCCCGAACGCTGAAAATCACAGCTTAGATGCCGCTTTGAACGGCCTTAAGGGCTTGTTCAGACGACGCGCGTCGAAAATGCAAAATCGAAGCGCAATCAATAAATAACGTCATTGATCGAATTTGCTCCTTTGCGTTAGTGGCGCAGTCCGGTTGCGCCTCATATAGGCAAAAAAATTAGGCATATAATCACATAGGAAAGAAATTAAACGAAAAAAGTGAATTTCGTCAAAATTCCCTTTAATAATGAATGGCAGAATTCTAAAAAACCCGAGCGACCAATAAGTTTGCCTATATGAGGCGCAACCGGACTGCGCCACTAATGCAAAAGAGCAAATTCGATCAAGGGCGTTAATTATTGATTGCGCTTCGATTTTGCATTTTCGACGCGCGTCGTCTGAACGAGCCCTTATGGACAGCGAGACTGCGATCTTCCGATAAGAGGAAAATCTGTTCTCCAGCATTTGACATCCTTTTCCTCAACTCCACTATGAGGAGATATGGAACTTAGCGCATAGCCTAACTAAATCTAACCTCATCTGACCACTGAAAATCAGTTTATAAAATATTTCGACAACATTCATAAATGTGATCCATTAGGAGTCATTGTATGAGAAGTCATTAACAACAACTAACAATACACTCAACGTAACAACAGATGTTCAACAACAACTGACAACAAATCCCTATATACACAGCTAGAAGCACAAATCAAAAAGTAACAATAGATCAAAGACAGTATTCTGGCTAACAAAGTACCAAACAAAATCGTCAGAACTATATGGGAGCAATGTGGTGGTTCGATATCATACAATAACCAGTTCCTATAAAATTTCTTCCTAAAAGTATATTCACTCGTTCAAAGAAAGGCGATACTGAACAGGCGAACTACCTACGTCGTTAAGTGTAGGTTTTCCTCACCTTCTAAGACTATCTACCAGCTGACGAAAGCAGCAACTAAGAAAAGTACGGAGGTAGAATGACACGCTAAGAACTTTAAATGGGATCTTGATAGAACGGTCAAAGATTATTCCTCATTTTCTTGGATTTTTCGTCGCTCAGTGTGTTCTCGATTCATAACCCTGTACGGCTTCAAAACGTCAATCTTGCGCTTCCGCGATTCGGTCTTTTTAACATTCTTCTTTCGTTTTAGTACTGACGCCTCTTCCGGATTTGTCACCGCTAACTCCTGGAATGAAATCAATTTCAGGACTGCAACCTCGCATGCAACAACAGCACCGAACATGCCACAACGAGAAAACGACAGGAAGCGACGCTCTGCGCAGAAAAGCGCCGGGGTAACCGAAGAGTTGAGAAAATGGTTAAAAACAGTTCCACGAATTTGAAACTAGTGTATGAAGACATGGAGCTCGAGCTAATTATCTCAAATATCACATTTCCCGGTCGCCCATCGGCGACCACGGCAACTTCCAACTCCACATTTTTAGGTCGTCATCGTTGACCTATTTGTTTGCGCTTTTTCCTTTTAAAACTGCCTAAAGAGGGCCAAAGCACAACACGCATATATCCAGTTATAAAGGTCATAGCCGTAAGTAGAAAAACCATTCGAAAATCAATTTACCTTAGCTTTTCGTTTCCGTTCCTCAGTTTTCAAAACAGCAGCTTTCTGACACTCAGCTAATAGCGTTGTATATTTCTCTTCACCCAACTTTCCCTTGAATACTTCGCCAACTTCGGTTGCCATTGCGCACAGCTCTTCTGTGTCTGAAAGGAGCAAAATGGGTGAATGCTGAAATACGTTCTTTGCGGCGGCTATGGTTTAGAGTAGAAGAAATATGCGGAAACTCTCTTCGTTTGGTTCGAAAAGATGAATACCTCTAGATGACTTCCTGTTCATTTCACGAACTAGCAGTGGGAAGAAGAACGTTGCCGTTATGTCAACCTTTGCAACATTCTCTTGGTGGATGACAAGCGCTGCGGCCATTTTGAAGCAAGTGATGCGCTGAAATCAAATTCGTTTTCACCACGACTGGGAACAGTGAAGCACCCCTGAAAACCAATCCCCCGGAAGATTTGAGACGTACCTTTAGCGAGGCATTCGGTTGGTGAATTATTTCGAAGCGACATATGCTTGCCAACTTCTCCACAAGACATCTAAATTGTTCGTCATTCAGATGATGAGAAACGGCCATGAGAATTTTCGAAGCCTGCAATATGTGCCATATATTAATCCAATAAATAGAAAAACAATCGAAGGATCTGCAAGTTGAAAAGGCAAAATAACCTGAAGTGCAACATTTTCAGAGAGGGCCTTGTCGCGAAGCTGCCAGCAGCACCACTGGATAACTTGGTTCGTACGTTCAGTAGTGAAAAGAGAGTCGTAATTGCAAAGATATTGTCCGATCAGACATGCAGCGGACAGCCGTACACTCTCTGATCCATTGCACTTCATCAACGGTCCTAGAGCATCTGGAACAAAGTACTTCTTATTCTCCGAAAATGAACTTGAATAGAACCTTGTAAAGTTCACATCAGGATAACATGGTTAAGAATGAAAACCATCTAGGAGACTTTCCGATGCGTCCTTTCTCGAACAACGTCAGGCATGTTAGCAACTCAACCCTACCGCGCTGATGGAAGTGACCTACCAGAATCACCTTTGACGCCATTAAAATCCAGTGAGCACGGCCGAGGTGCAGTGCTAAGAGGCGCTATTAACACCAGCACGGTCAAGCGATTAACCCTCGTCAGGGCTTATCAAGCCTTCCACCCTCCGGAATTTGATAAATTAGTACCAGAATTGTCTGGGGAAAGTAAAGATGCTGACCTGGTATGGCAACGGCCACTACTAGTACTTGTATAGGCCGAATTCGAATTCAAAATGGCTCTACGATTCTGAATGAAATACGAACGCGGTGGCGCGTCCTTAGCGGACTGATCAACGCCGACACCGTACATACCTTTAAACATCCCTTGTCCAAACTACATATCTTTTCTTGCCGAAGTCATCCGCCGCCCGGTAGCCCTCGCATACAAACCTCAGAATTTGGGCGGTAGAGTTCTTTGTAGGCCAATTCCTGACAGGCGCTATAGCTCTGTCTCGATTCCCTTGGCAACTTTCATTTATGTTTTTTGTGACGGATGGCACTGACGATGGCGCTGTTGCCATTTTAGTAGGGCACGGGTTTGCTTCGACTTGATTTGGGCCTGTGAAGGCGCGCGCGAGAGAGCACTTTACTAGCCATTCGGCAATAATAGTCTTGGATTCCTCATAGATCTTGTTGTCCTGCGGCTCAAACACAACGATTTTCAGTAAGCGATCAAGTGAGGACTATGAATGGGGTGACATAATTGTTAGGTGTTAATAACAATTTCCTTCACCGACGTACATCAAAAAATCTTCACTTACCGAAGATAGCGCCAAAATCTTCCGTTACCAGTACTTGAACTGCAGCAGCTCCCAAATTCAACAGAACAGAAGAAAGACTTCGACAGAAGTCGCTTATCGTTCTTTCACTAGAACAAAAACAAACCATAAACCATACGATAACAAACTGTTGGTGGAACTGCTCACCTGTTCTCGGTCCACAACGAATTCGAAGTGACAATCTCTCGCAGAGCGGGAAGCACAACAGGGAATCTGGTGACAAACGCTTCACCTTCTACTTTGCTGATTTGACTGAGCAACTCAGCTGCGATTGAACGCGCTCCTTCCTGAGAAGTAATATAACGGTAAAAAGAAAAGAATTCTTCCACTTGAGTAAATGTATGTATGATCGCGCTATAACAGAAATATATATGTACAATATTGCGTGGTGAAATCTGTGTAAAAAGGAACCTGCTCTTCTCCTCGAAGCTCCAGCCAGTCACAGCAGGCAGCAAAAACGTCCGAACGAGCCGGCTCATCAACCGAGGACAGCAGCTTGTTCAATGCCGCGGAAATAAATCGCCGACATTTTGGATTCTCCTCGTTGAATAGTGACGTTCCCATTTTCGATACGTTGAAAAAACATGATCCATTCAGGACAGCCTGGAATTTAGAGGAAGAAATGAGCGGTAACGGCATATTTTTGTAGAGTATATCCCATTTTGGGCATGCGTGTTAGGGGTGGTAAGAGGCGATACTGACACCCGCACGGTCCAGAGATCGACCTCAATCCGGGCTAACCAAATCTGCCATCCCTCCGGGGTCCGGTAAATTGGTACCAGACCTGTCTGGGAAGATAGAGACACTGACTTGGTATAGCCACTGGCCCCCGCACGTCTTTGTATAGGGTGAAAATGCATTCACCACATGAGTGCGACGGTGCATCTTGGAGGGAACTGATCAACGTCGACACCTTTACCGTTTACCTTCACTTACTGAATTTACCTTTTACCTTTACTAGCTTAACACCTACCGGTTGAAGCCTGGAAAACAAGCTGTTCAGCATGTCTACCGCACTCAGGCGACCGTCCTCGAGTTCGTAGTCCAATTGTGCGATGAACCATTCAATGTGCTTTTGTGGATCATCGGAGCTCGGGTGATTTCCGATGAAATCGCATAACACCTTGAAAAGCCACCTTTCAATTAAGACTCTTTAACATCAAGATATGTACCTTCTGTCTGATGTATTATACTTCTTACCTCCTCTGAATGAAACCATCAGAATGTGTGTGTCTACATGAAAGTAAATGGAAACTGAAAATGAAACACTGACTTCCCTACACTGCGTCCGAATGTGTGGAAATGGCGACGTAATTGCGAGCTCCCGAAGTTTTTTCATGACCTCACGCATCTAAAAAAGAGGTAGGTAGGTACCTCGAGCGCTTTTGCCAGAAATAAAAGTCTAAAAATCGTACTTGAGGATGCACGACCTTCCTTCGCACAAACGCCTTAATTAGAGCGAAGGCCGTCGCCTGTCGATTCGACTCGAGGACGTCTATCTCCACATAGCTCAACAGTAGCGAAACATGCTTATCAGTAAGGAAATCGGCAGTGGAGGTGATGATCAGTTGAGTGAACGTCTGAAAATAAAAAGGCGTCAGAAAAAACAGAAAGTACTGCTCTCCTATGAAAACAACGTTTCGACGGCTCAGATCCAAGCCAACATCTTAAGTTTGACTAAGGTATCCTTGCAAAATGAAAAATATGCATGCACTGCATCATATTCCTTAAAAATTCGTGGGAACTTGAAAAACTTCCATCTATCACACTTCGTTTCACTTACCTTACACAAAAGTTGATTGAGATTTAGCACAGATTCCTTGTTAGCAGCGCTACCCAAAATTGAGTATTCCGATAGAAGCAGGAATAACCTTAAAATCGATGACTTTTATTCTTGTTCAGTATTGCACAAAATCCAAGTCAAGAAACTAAATCCATAAAGACAATGAAAAAGACCATTACAGAACGGAAACCTTTCTGATATATTTTTCAGGGACTTCTCAATGGAAGGTAGACCCATGTGCATCATACCAGTCAAACATCGCAGAGCATGAGATATAACCTAAACAACAAACAAGGCAAAATTGTAATTGACGATATATCCCAAGTATTACAGTAAAAAACTATAAAGGATTAGGTAAATAGCGAGGTGTATAAGTGATGTTGGCAAGCACACAGGCATGCAAAAGGATGTGCGTGTCGCAGTGGTAGTAGCTGCTAGTGACACCTTCACAGTGGAGCGACTGATCTTGGCCCAGGCTAACTAAACCTCCAATCCTTCCGAAGTCGGGTAAATTGGTGCAAGATTTGGCTGAGAAGGTGACGGCACAGGCTTAAATATCGGCTAGCCCCATTAGTCTTTGTATTGGACGAATAAGTATTCACCACGCCTCTACGTTTCAGAGTGGAACAGGAATTCACGGCGCATCCTAACGTAAGAGGAAGAAACCGCTTTATCTTTACCTTCAATCACAGGACAAATTACCACGCTTTAAAACGTGTAAATATAAAAGAATGGGAAAATGATAGAAAGGTTTGATGATCTTCATAGGAATTATTACAACGTCCGCGATCGAAGTGCAACCTAACACAAAACCCACCTTCTCATACTTGAACTCCAAACTTTTCGTAACTAACTCCACAAAGGGATCCAACATTCGAACCGCTTCTTCATCATCCTTGTCAAACTGCTTGCCTAGATTTTGGGTAATTAAGATAAAAAATAAGAGTACTTTCCAACCGTAAAGCTGTTGAAAAAAAACCAAACATACCTTTAATCAGTGCTCCCAGGAGTTGCAATGCAAATTCAAGGAAAATGTGCGACCGACATTTGAGCTGCGGTTTCACCATAACACCAATCCTCTTCGGCTCCTGCAAGATTTCACATGGAACAGCCGTCTACACAACGAGCTATGAGAAATAAAATATTAGACGAGAAATTTGAAAATGACATACCGGTGGCAGAAGTAAGCAGCTTTTTTGCTTTTCGGCCAATTCATCAGCTTCTCGTTGGCTCTCCGGAACAACACTCATTTTCGCCATGTTAGAGGTGATCATCTGGTGGATGAGAACAAGTTGTAGTGACGGTGAGAAACCTGAAACGATCTGCAATTACCTACAAGGTCTAGAGGGCGAGTGTGACGCAACGCAAAGATACACGGTCGATCCTCGCCTGGACTAACCTAGCGCCCCATCCCTCCGGGGACGTTTAAATTGTTATCAGTCTTAGGCCTATGGTATACTCCGACAACGGGCCCCGCGGAGCTAAAAATGCATGGCTCCCCTCTATACAGCACTTCAGCCGGGTTTTTTGTATGCTGCTGTGTGCGGGGACTCGGAGCAGTGCTGCCCGACCATCGCAGCCAGCTGCAACTCCTGCCACAGAACTGTCCTAAGAGGATCTGCGCCATTCTGTGTGCCCTTGCGATAAACTATCCGGGTCCCCACACACAGCAGCATACAAGAAACCCAGCTGCAGTGCTGTATAGAGGGGAGCAATGCATTTTCAGCTCCGCTGTGACGGGCCCGTTGCCGGAGTATACCATAGGTCTTACTTGGAAGGATACCCCGCAAGTTATTGTATAGGCCAGAAGCGCATTCACCACCACTCCATGATTCGGAATGGAACACGAATGTTATGGCGTATCCTTAAGAGGACTTACCAAAGCCGATCACTCGACCTTTCACCTTTACCTACAAAATTTAGAAGAAAGCTATTAAAATAGTAGTGATTTCTCAATTGAAATGCACACATATTCCAAAGCAAAGATCTTGTCCACAACTCCGAAGCATCCAAGAACTGCTCCGCCTAGTACTCTGGCATAGAAGATACGATTATCGTAGGAAACATCTGCTCGGAATATTTAGTGCTAAATTAATTTCAAATAAGGAACAGACATACCTTGGTTTTCCTTGAGTCCATTAGCAAACATGGAGAGCAGATTCCTCGCACGTGATATCAACTTCGCTGAGGTTAGAGAATCCACTACCGAACTGAAAACCTTTTTTTGCTGACAACGCTTCCACACAGTCAATACTAATAAAATCCTAATTGTTTTCCCAAAGAAAAAAATAAGCTCGAAAAACTAACACGAATCGGTTCAGCAGAGTACCAACAACTGCTGACGATACATAGCGCCCGAGCAGCAGCATCGTTCCAGGAGTGGGGTTTTTCTTCGCTTCACTCACTTCGGCCTTGATCTCTCCCACCTCTTTCTCTTCGGAAACTGCCTCGAATTGCTCCTGCACAACAATCTGAAAAGAGCAGTGGGTATTAGGATCACGTAAGTTTTATGTGCATTTACAAAAAGATTTATCACAGTTTATTTATGTGTAGAGTTCGAGTTTTAATTGTTTTCGGGACTAAATCAACCTAAACCATATATGGTTCAAATAAAGAAACTTAGGTGTGCCTAGCCGATATCACAGACCGAATTCATGAATGGCATATCCCGAAATGCGCGTCAACCGCGATTCGTCAGTGGAATACATTCAGGGTTTCTCGGGGTTTACACGAGTTTACATGAGGTGTAATGCAAGTAATTAGCACGGCACGGGCTGGAATATCCCATACGGCGCGCAGATCCTGACTCATCAGAGAATTCTTGGGTTTGTTCGGGTTTAACACACCTTGCAGGCACAGCGGCAGTTCAGAGACCTCAAACTATTAACGGCCAAATCCAACAAAAAACCGAACGAACCCCGAAACGCGTTTCCTAACCATGTGAGGTATACAAACATTTGCTGCACTAATGCGTGTCGTTAGATCTTGCACAAATCTTAAGTAAACCTTGAATAAACCCAGATGTACGCATTGATTTATTACGATTTGATGGGGTCTAGCTTGGGTATACCGATCATGAATCCGAGCACACAACTCAATGCAACAAATTTTTGACCAATATTCAAAGGAAATCTGAACAAAAACAGCTACCTATTTCTATTAAATGAAGGCTATAAGCGGTGAGTCCGCAATCGAAGGAAAAGCATGAGAGCTCAGACATCGCAAAAATCGTTAAGCCTCGAAGTTCTTCCGGAAGCGAACACGCTACTGTTATTTTCAATAAAGAAATCATTTGAGAATGACTCAGTCCCATTCAGCTGAGCCCTCCAATCATGGTAATTTGGTACTTATACCGCTTCTGCAGAATTCCCCACCTCATCGTTTTATTTAAAGTTCCACTCCCAGCAGATAACACTGAAAAATAACGAGCACTTACATCTATAACATCATCCAGACAAGGATCGAGATCGCCAGTCCTCAGGGTGTCGCGCATAGCTCCCAGGAACGTATGTACAGTGTATATCATCACATGCACCTGGGAAATGAACTTGGCAACGTCCACATTAATTTTTTCACATTTTTTCGCACGCTGCTGAATAACGCAGTAAAAAATGTGCAAAAACGCGTGATGCAACACACCTGGAAACCTTTCTTCATAATCAGCTTCATCTCTTTAATGATAACCGGCAGGAATTTCGGTCCCAGACATTCACAAACTTGAACGCCGACTTTGCGAGCCGTCTCGCGCACGTTCATCGATCGTGAAATCATTAATGAACACAGCTTCAGGATCACTCTGAAACGAAGATTCATCCAAACGTTGCCGAGATCACATGAGCTATAGCTCACATCTATGAATAAACTCAATCAATTAACTAACCCATGCAAGTACTGCGAGCGAATGCTCTCGGGTGTCTTTTGGAGCAACTTTACAGTAGCAAGAGCCACCGGAGCCCTTTGGATATCATCGTCTTCACTGTAATGCTTCGTGGTTGCGGTTCGAGCTTTTCGATGAACGCTCAACTCAGCGGACTGGAAAAATTAACAAGTATATCAGGATAAACAAGATAAACTGAAGAGATAAACCCCCAATAAACATACCAATGAAAAATAGGAAAGAAATAGATCATTCTCTCCAATAAATCGTGGAATTGCTTCACAAACGTAAATAATACGGACCCAATGCGCCTCTCAAAGGATAGTAATGGGGGGCCAATATATTTAGCTCGGAAGATAAACGGGGAGGAATGTAAAGGCGAAAGGCAGAAAATCACTAAAATTGTGAGATAACAATTTTGAATTGGCCAGAGGAAACCGAAATTGTCACATTCAAGCTAAAATAAAATAAAAAGTCAACACTTCTCTACGTTACGAGCTCGCATTGTAGTGTGCTGTGCTTTGATTATGACCGGTTTCTGAAGCACTAGAAAACATAGGGTAGTCGAGCATTTCTACGGCTTCATTCAATGAAGCCTGCTAGGATCAACTTGACCTTGTTGCATAATGAGGTAATTTTTAGAATAACCGAGTTCTGTTTTCGAAAACACTCATTAGAAGCCGAAAAGCCGAAAAATATCGAAATTCAAATCGAGATTCTCTTAATTCAAATATTAAGTCCTGATTTTACTTTCCTACGAACCAGTATTTGACTTTCGGTACTTCGTAACGTGGCATAAAAATCAATAAATAACAAACCTTTCCATTTATACACCTCGAAAGCTTCGGCAAAGTGTCCTTCACTAATTTGTCGCGGATTAGAATGCTCTTCTCATTCGATTTCGCTTCCTCAACCGTTTCTCCAACGTCAGCAACATCATAATGGAACGCATCGATGACAGCAACAATAACTCTGAAATCGTCAGATGAACTGTTTTTTGCCTAAAGAAAGGTGTTCTACACTAACTGTATTCCGATTGTTCACCTTATGGCGGCCTTCTGATTCTCTTCCTGGCTATCCAAACGCTTCAGCCAGTAGTCCAAACAGGCCACGTATTTGGACCAAACAGCGATGCCCATCGTGTATTTGAGAAGTCGAAGGCACTCATCGGACAGTGCTGAAATCGTGCATACCTAATGGAGAGCAACCAAACAAATTGGCTCGAATAGTTACCCAACCCTTACTTCCCCCTCTCTCACCAATCCGGAATTCAGCCTGCGAAGACAACAATATCCCATTGTCTGTGCCAGATAATCTCGCATTCGGTTAATTAGCCATGTTATTCTATTCACCGTTTATCCTGCTGGGCTCAAATTCCTGAATGGCATACCGGCCGTAAACCCCGAATAAGGCGCCAACCGTAATTCAACAACGCGCGGCGGAGGGTTATCGACACTTTATTCAAGGCTTGAACGGGGTCTAAAACATCTCACTGGCGCACCAAGGGCTAGAAGACCTCGATGTGGTTACGGCGCATAAAGTCCAATAGTGATCGAACCCCGTCACAAGTTGATGAATCAAGCTGAGTGCGTCACACAGGTTCTCCAAACTGGCCACATAAGCGAAGGATTTTAGATACTGCATAAACCTCAAATGATCACGTTGTATCACGGTAAATTCGAGGTTTTACCAATTACGTCACTCATAAATCTGGCAACTTCGTTCAGGTCACTGATTTGAAGTCACAAACGATCTTGATTTTTATACCAAAACTGGAAAGTTATCTTAGATCAAGCGAGAAGCCGGCAACAATAAAGGCGAAAGCATGCTCGACAATAAGAGCGAATCCCCCGGAAAAGAGGAAGGAAAATTGGAGAAGAAGTAGCCACTTTAATTTTCGCTGCATTGATATCGGATCGTTTACTCAAAGACTTAAAAACGACAACAATGTGGTACAATTGTAAGCGGCTGCCCAGGGCTTCTATTCCTACGAGATTAGGTCAATTGGTGCCAGACTTGTCTAGGAGGATAAGGACACCGGCTTGACACAGTGGCTGGCCCCGCTTGCCATTGTTTAGCACTAATTCGCGTTTGCGATGTGTCAACGGAAGACGAATGCATGACGCGTAATAGTGGAGTAATCAATACCGACCACTCTACTTTGTTTCAGTTCATTTTCAGTAACCAGCAAAATGAAGCCACTTTTCAAACGGTAACAACGACACACTTCCGATGAAAATTTAGAGAAGAAAAGAGAAAAACCGAACCAGAGAGTTTGCTCTCAGTCGTTGCAAGGTATGGCAGTGAAAGCGGAATAAGGAACTTGTTGAGAATATCGTATCCTATAACAACCTGAAATAAAGCGATGACACATAGCAACTAAAAGGTGCCTCACTTACATACATTGAAAGTTCAAAAAAGCACTTATGCAAAAAATCACATCGCTCACAATAGAACTGTTCCGCATGACAAGTTAAAAACCAATGTGATCAAGTTTTGAAGAAAACCCGCTCTTTTCGAGAAAACCACTAGGTAGCAAAATAACTATGTAAAGAGGAGAATCCAATCCATTTTTCTCTCTCACTATCATAACTGTATCAAAAACTGAAATACTGCAGTGCTTCTGTCTAACATTTCAGCAAATTCTAGCCCTTACCTTCTCAGTGGACAGCTGTTCCACGAGTCGATGAATGGCACGCTGCCGACGGTGGCTCTGAAATATTGTAAAGTGATAAATAGCTATAATAAATACAGATCGTTCTCTCAATCAACAGCGTTTCGGCACATTAGCCGATAAATCATTTTCTCGGTACATTCAGTACCTCAGATCTTAAGTGTTTCGCGAGTTACCGACAAAGAAACAATGTGTGAAGGGCATCTATTATTTGCCCGAAAGTAATTTTGATAGCACCACCACTTTACCCAAGGTACTCCGGGTGAAAACGGTGGAAGGACTCAGTAGGACGGCTAGCAAAGCTCTACGGATCTATATCGTGTTGTGAACAGTACCACTACAATCCTCTTTTGGTCGGGTGCAAATTGTGCTTTCATAACGCAGGAACTCTTCCTTATCCAACGAAAGAACTCATTACAAAAATCATTGGGGCTTACTCCCTGTATTTCTCTGTTCGGTTAAACGCTATCAAATATATGCCAGGAATCCAAACCACACCAGCGTCCTATCAATCAGAGAAGGTAAAGGTATAGAAGGTTGATCAGTTCTCTGAGCACGAACCGCTGCATCGGGTTGAATTCAGAACCGTAAGAACATGGTGAAAGCGTGTTTGGCCTATACAATGACTTGTGGGTCCAGCCGCTATACCACATCAGTGTTTCTTCCTACACCGACAAGTCTGGTATCAATTAACCAAACCCCGGATGGTGGAAGGCTTGATAACCGCGAGCGAAAGTCGATCACTCGACCGTGCTGGTGTCAATAGCGCCTTTTACCACTGCACCGCGAGTGCATAAAACCAACAACGCTCAACTTATTTGCTAACCTAAACCGACCCATTGCGCGTGGAAATAGTATGTAGGTCGTTACTAGTCTACTGAAGTGAACGCATATCCAACGACGTCTCTCCCGCAGCAACTGCCGCCGTAAAAATCTTGACGAACTACGAGAAAAACTGCATACAAGAGGAAGTAGTTCGGTTCCGAACATACCAAGAGCATTTCTTCATCACCCTAGGGAATGCCCATTAAACACGTAGGAGATCACGAAAACCAGCGGGTACAGCCGTGTTGCAGGCCATTTAGAAAAGATTTCCGAACCAGAAACGTGATATACAGCCTGCTGCGAGCAAAATCTACGCCTAATTCGCCGAAAATATTTTTGACTACTTTGCACAGATTTCAAAACAACCATCATAATTTGACACTTGACACCTGCTTTACGCAAACCTCAACACCTCCAGTAGTTAGCTCACAATAATGTTATGTTTACCTGAATATGGTTGACATTGGAGAAGAAATCCAGATCTTCGTCCACGTTCCTCAACGCTGACAACTGCGCCAATTGGGGATGATCCGGGAACGAATCCACAAGCGTAACAAGACATTTGACGCACTCTTCTCGCACAACCTAGAAATACGCAACTCATGAATCCATCCTTGACAAATTGTGACCATTTGCAAGCTCACCTCGTTCTGAGATTTCATACCAAGCACATAGAGATGAATGAGATCATCACTGATAAGACTCGTTTTTTCCTTATCTTCCAGTTTACTTCGCGCGATATACTGTATTAGAGAACGAAGGTTCGAGGCAGCTGAAGCGCGTAGTGATATATCCTTCGTCTGAAAATGTAGACTTCAGCAGGAATTTGTACTCAACGGGAGATTACAACATTGCTGAATATCTCGAAGTAACATGAGGATCACATAGCCAAGCCAACTCACCCCACTGAAAGTGTGGAAGTGCGTATGGCAGAAAATCCTCAGCACGTCCACATGAAGTTCTGCATTCGAATTCCAAATCTGAAATCAGTTTGCATTTTCGAGTCCTGTCAATGGTAATCTGTCGCAATTCGAATCTGGTGCGGTGCTCAATCACCAGAGTATGTACCGCGGAACCATATGAGCATGATGAAGGCACAACATAACAAATTGAGCTATTAGCGTATCAAGTGAGACCGTTACTTTATTAACTTCAGACATTTAGACGGTCGACTCATCGATCCTCACCCGGGCTGACTAAGCCTGCCATCAATACGGGGTCAGGTAAATTGGTACCAATATAAAAACACTATGGAAGTATAAAAACACTGGCTTTGTATACCGGCTAGCCCCTGCAAGTCACTGTACCGGTCAAACACGTATTTATCACGCCTATACGACTTGACGTCGATTCAATTGATCAGCACCGACACCTTTACTTTTTTCACCTTTATACAAGCCTTCAATAGTTTCAGAAAATACATTCAGTTCATCTTTGTTGGCTCCCTTCGGTGGATACCATCCTTTGCAGGTAAGTCACCTTCACAAACTCTTAAATAACTCGCTTCCTCTTGACTATTTTATTGATTTTCCACATGCAACATCCTGTACTGCTTTTGCTTACGGCCTCAAATTGTACAGAGAACTTGAAATCTTTGTTTATTTGTTCAATGCACCATTAAGTGGGTAGCCATTCACAATCAGACGAAAAAAGCGTGGAGATGGACGACGACATAAAGGAAGAACTCTTTAGGAGGAGAGATGCGTTGTCAGCTTACGGGTCTCTCAAGGAAGCACCGACCAACTTCAGGATGCTACTTCAACCCTCAGGCGATGTCCTTTCAAGTCACACGCAGCGTTGGAGAGGTGTCTCCCGAAGTTTACGCGGCTATCCTAACACCGAGCCGGTCTTAGCTGCTCCGATCTAAGTCAGAAGTCCCGTCTGCGACACCCTGCGGAACACACATCGGAAGCCAAGCGTCGATGGGCCGGTCATATAATTGAAGAGAAGGAGATCGTTTGACAAGAAGAACGGTGGAATGGTTGCCGCTCAATCACCCACATCCTCATGGAAAACCAAGTGCGAGGTCGTCTGTGATTGACGGAGGTGATAATAAAATAATCGTTTTTAAGAACGGCTGGGTGCCGCATTTGCCGCTAACCAGCTCATCCCACGAGTAGAACGACGATAACGAGGCAATAATTGGAATTAAAATGGTGTTTCGGTGGGGGGAAAGTGATACAAGTAGAGGAAAATTCGAGGGGAATGTTATTCGTGCAAAGTGCCCTTGAAAAGGTACATATATCCCTCCTACAGTCACACATAGAACGCAACATTCCACTTTTCCCTCCTGAGCTCTCATCTTTCCGCTGTTCGGTTGCTTCGAAGAGTTGAAGAATAATTCCGTCAACTATTTAACCAGCGTTCCGACCACACTAAAAATTCATATCGATGAAGGAAGAACAATGGTTTTTAATGAACTGCGCCTGATTAATCGAGTACCCAAACTGGAACGAAAACGATGCCACAATGGTAGTAACTACTTGTGCAGGCCACCTCCACTTCTTCTGTTAGTTATAGTATGCATTTGAATCCCGATAACCCATTTCCTGGCTGTTCCACTTATTCCTCCTCTTCAACCTTCTTTTTCTTGTTTCGCGCCTCATGATCTTGACACTTTTTTTGAATCGCGTCTACACTCGAGGAAGCCGGCTCGCCCTTGTTCAGTTCCGCATCGACGCGCAAGTACACGCAAGGTAACTGGTGAAAGAATTCGATGTTTGTTTGTTGTTGAGTAGAAATCTGTAGCGTTGAGGTACAGTGACGAGCCTTTGCTCAGTCTCCTAGAGAGGCGCCACGCATTCTTCTTCCGCTCAGAATCGTAGAGGCATTGTGAAAGCCTTCAAACCTTTTCACCTTTCCACACATGTCTGGTACCCAATCAACAGATTCCGTAGGGATGGAGTAATTGGTTAGCCGGGCAAGAGTCAATCAAGCCTTCCATCCCTAGAGGTATCAGGGTATCACTGCCGATACCCACTACCACCACTACCCTCCGCGCACACTTTCTAAAGTTTTACTTCGCTGCTTTTCAGCAAAATGGGCCTGCGTGCTGTCTCTAAAAAGAGCATCAGCCGGTAGCGCTCACTCGAGCAGACTGCTCATCAACAGTTCTTGTCAGGCAAAGCGGATACGGTAAATCTCCCAAGGGAAGCAGCCTTCAAGAAACAGTTGTCACCACTCAATGAGCAACGACGGCCTACCTAAAACTGTTGGCAGGAAACGATAAAAATTCAAATCACCTGGTTGAGGCGCTTGTATGCAGCATGTCGGCGCTCATGGTCCGGCTCGTCAATTCGTGATCGATCCCAGCTCTCCAACTCAAGCACTTCCTTGAGATGTTTTTTCACATCATTTCCTACTCCATCGTTCCGGATCAGTCCCTCGACTACTCGAACAAGAGATTCGTGACATACACGCCCCTCTATTTTCGAAAACAACGGCGCGATACGCCTGCAAAGGTAATCAGTAGTGATAAAATAAAAGTACTTTCTATCAGTCTATGAAGTTAAAGTTCACCGAAGAAATTGCTGAGGTGCGGCGACATTACTTATCAAGCAGCCAATAACATCGAGAAGTTGCTTCAGAGTACTCTCTTTTGGGAGTTTATTTTCAAGATGTCCCAGTATTGTTGACGTCATGTTCCGAGCCAAATCACCATCTTTAGCGTACGCGGCCAGCCTTGAGAACGGAGATCAGTTCAAGTAATAATATTTAATAACGTGTGAAGAAGTCCTCACTTATTCAGCAACTCTAGATTGATCGCATTAAACTTCTTCACAGAATCCTCAACGGCATCTGCTAGATATTGGATCACCGGATTTATATGCGACACCACAAGGGAAGTGCCATAATTTTGCCCTAAAAGTATTCTCTTAGAAAATTTTACCTATAAAATATACGCTAACGCTCACCTTTCTCACGAGTGATGTTCTCGTACTGCAATTCGGAAACAGCTAGCGGTTCGTCGGCCAATGTGAGCAAGTTAAGAAGGGCTTTTCGTATTATATTCAGCATGTGCTGCGTTCGACCTGGCCACAACAACGGTGAAACGAGCAGCTCCATCAGAGCTCCACGATGATTGCTCCACTCGAATTGTAGCGCCAAAATATGATAGTGTCTGCAAATCAAACAAACTGTTATATTTTCATTGCCATGGCGTCCTGCGTCTTGAAGCTAGTTCGCTACTTAGTGATCTATATACTTTTTCGTGACACCGGACGTGAACGAGCTGCTACGACAGCATAATTCACTCTTTGTTACTCCTGGGCACACAGGTAAGAACGGTTCATCCGAAATAAACCCCGAAGTATAATCCAGATGGCGGATGAACGGTGATTCTTCAACTCGTGTAAAGGCGTTTACTTTGTGGTTTATAAACTGATTGGAACAGCGAGGGTATGGCTACCCCAAAGAAAGGCGCGTGAGCCCTAGTTCACCAATAAGAGGTCTATTAGCGGTTTACTTGGGCTTTATGTGGCCACTGCTAATTCGGGGTATCCGAACCCTCGCTGACAAGTGCGGTGCGTAAAAACTTCAGATTGCAAACTCGTGACAAGGTCAAGCTTATGGATAGCACTAGCGGCATCTGCTCAATATATACTTCTCTATTACACTCTGTATAAGATATGCATCCCATCTCATGATTCGACTTGTACAATTTTCGTTCCATATTAAACGCAGCTTGATGAATTGCGAATGCGAAAGGTGATCGTAGAGTTTAATCAAAGCTTCGTCGCGAAATGATGGCGGATTTACACGACCAGGACGTTCAGATCACATCACCTTTGAAGGCCTAATACTTTTATACTTTTATAAGGATGTCATGTCTCAGAAGTTCGCGTGCATTTCAGATTCCGACTTCCTTTATTCATACCTCAAGAGAAACAGATAAATGGCCAACAAGGTCATCGAGGATAATCACAATTCATTCCAGCGATCCTATAAAGAATTGTGGTTAACCATGACAACCTTATTGGTCATTGATTTGTTTTTCTTGAGCTATGAATAAAGAACATCAAAATCTGAAATGCACACGAACTTTTGGATCATCCTAATACTTTAGCTTGGTTTTGCGCAAAATTTATTTCAGCGTCATCAGACTCTTCCCAAGTATTAGTATATATTATAGTTCTAGTTATTTTGTTCTGCAGGTCTCATTTGAACGTTGTTGCATCACGTCATCTTCTTCTTCTGAATTGAACTGAATTGAACTGGAACAAAAAACTATTGTCTGGGAGATACCGCTGCTGGTTCTCGTACGGAGACCAATAACACTGATAGGCAACGATTTTCACAGTCCGAAACACAAAAATCAAGCTGCGCTGTCTACCTAAAGCAACATCGAATGCAAGCCCTATTATACGCCAATTTTTTTGACGAAAAGTATCTATGAAGTGTAAAATGAACCCACGTAGGATAGGCGCTCACGGCAGCCAACATTTTCACCACTGACAACGGAGCAACAACTGTCTGCTCATCACGAATGTTCCTGACATCGCTCAAATATGGAACAACCATGTACTGTAGTACTCCTTCGAGCTCGCATCCAGAAAAGGCTCGTTGCGGGTAGGCCGATAGAAACTAAAATCACCAACTATAAGCATTCTGCAGTCAACTTTGGCCCGAATGTAACGCCACAAAGGCGAAGGAAGTGTTCCATGACAGTCAATCGATGGCATTAATTAACTAAGCCTTGAAAATGAGCATTGAAACAATACTCCGTCTTTTTCACTGAAATTTTCATAAATTTCAGACGATAAAACAAAATTTTTATAGCACACAAGCCATTTTCTTCCACAGCGAAATTGAATAGCCGAACCATATTATACCATGACAGCGTAATAATCCATCCCATCAAATATTCAAAACTTGTTTCAGTATGTGTCAATCACCTGGAGCCAGATCCTTGGAAAAACACTGGGTCACGGATACCACCAAGATTAATAAAGTCGACTAATTCACGAACATTAGGGTATCCGATACCTCAGTGTTATGCTGCCGACATGTGTTACAGCGGCTCGACAACGCACTTGGTCAAAAATGTAGTAGTTGTACTACAGTTCACCGGGAGGAATTAAGACACCCAAGGGGCAGGATGCTATACCTAGGTATAAACCGCGAATATACCCCTACACGTATTGATGAACCGCAGTTCGCCGAGATATATTTGAAGGTTAATTGAATATGGAAAGTTTGTCAATGCATAATGTGGTCGCTGATGTGACAGCAGATAAACAATTTCGAATGGGAGGGGGGAGGCAAGTGGTTGTTTTTCGTTCTCTTTGCACGTGGAGCGATCAGTGGTCAAGCCAAGAGATGGACACCCCTTTGATTGAGTGGCGTTGTTTTTATGCATTTTTTATAACGGTAGTAACTTTTTCTGATATCGTTCAGAGATACAAAAAACGCCTCTCAAAAACTCTGCCAATCAATTTTGGAAAAATGGTCCATTTGTAGGTCAGGAGGTATCCTATCTGATCAATAAATAACACCTTCCAAATCTTGAGGGTAAACTCCATCCCCACCCTAGTTATGAAAGCGAATTCCAAGCGAGTTCTCACCTCAGCCACGCGATCTGTGAGTGACATTCGTAAGTCGCGCAGCTTACGTGACAGGTAGTTTGGAGTGTCCGGATGCACGATAGCCGCTTTAATGACCACAGCTGTTGCAAGTAGAAGCCGAAATAACATTGTTCGCTGTTCCTCCACTATCGAACGAGCAATTCGTACCAATAAATTCGACACACTCGTTAGACATCTATAAAGAATACTCGTCAGTTGTGAGGAGAAGACTGCTAAGCCACATGATCGACGGTGGCTTGTTTTTTCCTGGGATAGCAAGATGTTGGAGAGCACTGTACAACAAGAATAGGTTATAAATTTTACGGCGCCACATTATCATCCCTGGGCGTTAAACGGATGCTCCTTGAAGCTCACATAACTCACATACTCAGGGGAGCATCCCATCGATCTTGACTACCCAAAACTCGCTCAAAAACTCCGATCGCAGAATTTCTTCGGTGCGGATCTACTACATATCAAGCAGGTCGTAAGTTATTAATTGATGATTGTGATCTCCCTATGAGTTAGCAACTATTGAAATTAAATTCAGAAAACACAAATAAATAGTTCTGATCTACAAAATGTAACGGGAATTGTAAGCTCAAAGGAATCCTCTTGGAACTCCTTCGAATAATCTCCACTGGCTCTATTGACAGGAAACGCGGCGAGAACATGTTCCTTTTCTTGATATGCATCAACTCAACTAGATACGGAAATTTTCGCACACAAAGCGACCAACTGTGTACCAATATTTCTCCAAATCGTTTCCTTATATGTTCTACAAACAAGAGCGAGAACGGAAGTCGGTTGCTCTACACAAAATGGAAACACTCAAGAGTGTTGTTAACGCAATCATCGCTTCCGTGTCTTGAAGCGTCTCGCACGCATTTCATGGTGAAAGATTTCTGGAACTCCAATCCACATGACTGTTTCCCACACAGTCACAGCAGTTTCCCTCGAGAGGACTCAAAAACGAACTCGCCGGAAAGACAGGCAACACTTTTCCCAACTTCCAAACAACGCTTTGGAGGAACTCGGAGAAGAGCATTTTAGTATTTGGTTTGTGCCGCAGTGATCCACTGGCAGACTGATATTTGTTGTCATTTTAATAATACAGCCTTGGTTACTCAGTATCTAGCCCCGCGGCTGGCTCTTGCCCTTAGCGAACACCTAACGAGGTTGACCTTCCATGGTCGTAATGATGTCAAAGGATACACACATATGAAAATCTAGAATTTATAATTTTGGCTATGATTCCTTCTCCACTGGGTAGGTCGTGTTTCTGATTCCTGTTACGTGTTTTCCGTTCAATAGGAACAACATTAAAGCGATTTATGGCAAGAGAGCGATAAAAACGGTCTGTTTATCTTGCTTTTAGTGGATGCTTATCGACCATACTGCGGTTTCTCCAAAACTGGAGAGATATGAATGAGTCTTTCGACCTATTTTCGTAGAGACAATTTTAGGCAGAGCCACTCTTGTTATGCGATATTTTTTCGACAATGACTGAAGATGGTTTTCAGTCACTGAAGCAGCCAGAAAAATGCACCAATCGAAATTTGGGTGGAACATCTGAAAACCAACAATGAAGTGGTAAAAGAACCACGAGCTCCCCTCTGTAGTACTTTCTGCGAGAGCGGCTGCTAAGAATATCTCGTCTAAACTTTTCAAAATAATATTTGCTCCGTATTTAACAAGGACACCGTGTGGTACAGTGGTAAGAGTCGCTGCTGCCACCCGCACGATAGAGCGATCGATCCCGGCCCGAGCCATGCAAGCCTTCCATTACTCCGGGTTCCGGTAAATTGGTACCAGACTTGCTGGGAAGGTAGAGACACTAACCTGCTATAGCGGCTGGCCAGCGCAGGTCATTGTATAGGCCAAATGCGCATTCATCATGCCTCTACGGCTCTGAATGAGACACGAATGCGGCGGCGCGCCCTCAGGGGGCTGATCTACGCCGGCACCTTTACCTTTACCTTTATTTAATAATGAAGGCCAACAAAGTAGGGTAGAAGTGGTGAGAAAACCTTGGATCCACGAATCGTAATATTTTCAAAAATGGGACTGTTAAGCAAGTCTCATTCATAAGTTTTCAGTATGATATTTGTCCCGCATTCTTGCACTTCCGCAGTGCATCATCGAAACTTCTGCCAATCAGGTTCACCACACGGCTGCCACTGGCGACTCCGACACACAATCCGGGCAGCAGCTACTCCCAGCTCGGTGATCATATTTCATCTCAACTCTCCTCCGTTCGTTAGCCACGTCCGTCAGATACGCAACGCTCGAAATCGTAAACGCTGTTATACTTTGTCCATATCTTTGCACCTTTCCAAAAACTCTTTGCGGAAAAAATCCAAAGTCATAGTGGGGGTGAACGGGGAGGAACACGATGTTGGGTTCTGAGGAGTTCGTCGGGCAAAGACCCTCATGCTACTCATTATCGCACTATTACAATCCTGACAATGGATGGGCGGCACCTTGCGACAGCCTCATCTCACCGAGGTCTCCCACTTACGCCCATCACACGCCGTCATAGTGGCCCTCGCCCAATTAGCATCACCTTTTTCTCGTGTACAACGATGCAATACTCAATTGTAGCAAGTTTTTCTAAAATCATGCATTTCGAACGAAGAATCATCAATCGAAAGGGAACGCGCATCCTGCAGTTTAATTGTTTTCTCATTCGTATATTATTTTAACTAAACCGTCGGCAAGCACCCGCCAAAACGCCAGATAAATGAAGCAAACTTTTCACCTTTTCCACGACGTAACTCTTCTCAGGATGATTTTTATCCACTAAAAAGGTATGGATGAAACAATAAAACGTGATCTACCGAATGGCAACGAAATTGTAGTGAATGTAGACGCAGTACACTTATTAACCAAGTCAATATGTCGCCCATGAGCTAATTTAAAACGGCAAACTAATTGATTCGGAACGGTAAAAGTTGCCATATTTCGTTGAAAAGGTATGAATGGGACTTTCGCGGCGGCCTTTTGGAAATGCTACACGATGTGTTGACCACAACCTTCTCCCAATGGTTCACTAATTTATTGGCTTTTAGATTATCAATGGCGCATTTCACTTCGTTGCACTTGAATTCGTCCGCTTCTTTTGAAAACAACAGAATTCCGTATTTCTTGCGGAGATGTTCTCCAATTTCAACCCAGGCAAGATATTTCGTGAAGTCATTTACTAAAATGATCTGAGAGTGTGAGATAGAACTCATGGAGATGACGTCCACAAAAAAGGCACTTAAGATGAGAGATGAGGTTCAAAACAAACGTGATCAAAGCTGTCCCGACGCTCACTTCAGAAACATTTGCAGCACAGTTCCCACACTCCCGTACTACAAACAGCTTAAGCTACCTGAACGTGATCGGCAGAAGAACCTACGTGGAAGTTGGATTCTTAACCACTCGATCTGGCTGAGAAGAGGCTTAAAACCTCGAAGAAGCTCAAATATGGGCGTCTCCCTTTTCCACTCTCGAATTTGATTCCGATGTCTATCATCTGTGCGTTTCATACTGAATGACTTAGTAATTGCGGATAAATCACAATAGGTCAAGTGTTTTTTCAAACTATTAGGTTGGTAAGAAAGTTCCCGCCGTTTTTTTTTCAAACGACTGCTGTAAGTTTAGTTCGAAAGCTTTTGCAGAGTTTGACACAGCATTCGAAAGAGAATTATTTGCTCTTTCGAGCTGTGAACTTGTAATTTGTTGAAATTCTGAATGTCATCGTTTTTTTGGCTAGTAAAGTGAAAAGCGAAAAAGGGAAAAAATAACCTCATCGACAGCGATTTTTTTCTGCTCAATTCCAAAGGCATAAATAAAACTTGAAAGACCGTTCGAAATACGACAATTTTCTCTATTGGGCGGTATATCACTTGTTTTTATTTGTCTCGAAAATTACAAAGTTTTGAACCACTGAAGTCTGACCTTCGGAAGGCAAGAACAATTTTCCGATGGCGCTCCTGGTTTTCTTGTGAGCGCTCAAGTTGACTTCTGTAGAGTTTTCTATATGGAATTTTTCGCTCTATCAGATGATATGTTTATTTTCGAACAATGATCGATTTTAAAAGATTTTCACGAGAAGGGCGTCTTGATGTTTCTCGGCAGACCAAACCTCCAGTTTCAATCTTTTCACCAAATCTCATGCATCATTCGAAAGAGGACGATACTCTCTACAGGAAGGTTTATATGGCGTTTCAAACCTTCCTGGTTTTCATTGTTTTTTAGGCCGTCGAAGTGGACCTGAATCGCAGGGGGGCTCGTGCGGCGCGGCGTCAAATCGTCCAGGAGTGCGGATTTAGGTCCACTTTGACGGCCTAAAAAACAATGAAAACCAGGAAGGTTTGAAACGTCACATAAACCGTCTTGTAGAGAGTATCGTCCTCTTTCGAATGGTGTATGAGATTTGGTGAAAAGATCGAAACTGGAGGTTTGCTCTGCCAAGAAACTTCAAGACGCCCATCTCGTGAAAATCTTTTAAAATCGATCATTGTTTGAAAATAAACATATCACCTGATAGAGCGAAAAATTCCATATAGAAAACTCTACAGAAGTCAACTTGAGCGCTCACAATAAAACCGGGAGCGCCATCGGAAAATTATTCTTGCCTTCTGAAGGTCGGACTTCAGTGGTTCAAAACTTTGTAATTTTCGAGACAAATAAAAACAAGTGATATACCGCTTAATAGAGAAAATTATCGTCTTTCGAAGGGTCCATCAAGTTTTATTTATGCATTTGAAATTGAGCAGAAAAAAATCGCTGTCGATGAGGTTATTTTTTCACTTTTTCGCTTTTCACTTTACTAGCCAAAAAACGATGACATTCAGAATTATCTCAAATTACAAATGTACATCTCGAAAGAGCAAATACTTCTCTTTCGAATGCTGTGTCACACTCTGCAAAAGCTTTCGTACTAAACTTACAGCACTTGTTTGAAAAAAAAACGGCGGGAACTTTCTTACCAACATAATATATGAAAATGGGTCAAAGATCACATTCATATTTCCCCAACATCGTCCCGTAGCAAGCCGACCATAAATAACATTAATACGCTACGAAATTTTCACAGAGACGGACAAATACTTGATCAATGTGAGCATCCGTTTTCAGTGCACCTGTTCTGGACAGAAAATTTTGGATTTATCGTATTTCCAGAGCAAGGCGCTTCGCAAAATTCAGTTACGGCAATGTTGAACTTCTCCTCTGTGTGCTTTCACACCTAACGAGTCCACGATTTTTCCAATACTTGCTCCTTTTTGTCGCAGAAAAGTAATGAAGATTCAGTCTGTAGCATGGTATCGATCTACATATTTATAAGAGACTTATAACACACTGACCATGGCCACAAATGCTACGCATTCAATCCACTGATAGAAAGGATACAAATTCAACTATTTTATGATGCAGAAATATCTTTTTCATTTGAAAAGTATTGTCCTAATCGGAGCTGGCTCCCGTTAAGAAATCACTAACGTTGAGCTCATCGGAAAATTCAACAAAGCTCAAATCTAGAGACAACATCGCTGACCCCAAAATAGGACGCACTTGTCTGGACGAAGCAAAACATCAGCATTGAAATTTCCAAAGAAAGAACCTAAAAATCTTTGCCTGCACAAATTCCGTTCGATGCGTTCTCCAAAAAAGCTCGGAAAACATCGTAACAGCCCACTGTGAGTTAATGTCCACAATGCGCTATGAAGCACACCTAAGCTAGGGAGAATCATCGAACCTCTTTTTTGGTGCCACCACTTTTTAATCTTCTCTGTAGATACCCACATTTTCTTTCGAATTTTGCGAGAATTCCGTGAAGGAAAATATCGGTTGCATAATTTGCCGCAAACGAAAATGGAAACACTAATAAGCCACGAATACTTCGCCATTCGCTTTTCGGAGCGTCACAAAACGTATAGATAACGGTCTAAAAATACGCAAAGACTACAGTACGAACAGACCATTCTATTGCTGACGTACCCTACGTGTTTCATTCCGAATTTTCAAGTGCGAAATTGGGTTGCGTCTGGAGGGTCGACGTGCTCCGTACAAAAAATGTACTTTTCTCTGCATCGCAACTTCTAGCAAAATGAATTCAGAAACAGCGGCAAACATAGAAGCCTTTCCTGAGAACTAGCTAAGTTCACTGAAGGAGTGAAGGATTTCCAACTTCTCAGTGATTCTCCAAAACCCTTCCCACATTTCTTGCAAGGCGGATATCGTGGTACAGAGCAGCCTTGAACAGCGGTTTACCTCACGAAAAAGGATTAGATGGAAAAAAGTTGGAAGCTGAAAAAACGACCGACCGAGGATTAGCCCTCGGTGAGTGCCCTACGGAACTCCATATGTAGTTGGTTTGACTTACACTAGTAAGGGGGCTAGCGTCATTCGCACGGCAGATCGATCGATCCCGGCGCGGGCAAACCAAGCCTTCCACCCCTCAAAGGTCGGATAAATTGGTTCAAGGTTTGTCTGAGAAGGGAAAGACACTGACTTGGTATAGCGGCCGGCTCTCGTAAGAAATTGTACAGGTCAAATACGCATTCACTAAGCCACCACGACTCTGAACAGAACACGAATGCGGCATCGCTTTATTAGAGGAGTAATAACCTCTGACACCTTTACCTTTACCTTCACCGCAGTTTGGTTACAACCATCGTTGACTCTTCTACATGAAATTAGGCATCTTCACTGAATCATACTTTCGCCGATGGCAGCGACTTTTTGAACCTTTTTGACGCCCCGACGAAAAGTTCATCATGGGCATTCAAAATCACCACCTATTTGACTATTCAAATGTGCACAAATGGGCGCACGCTAGTGAACTCACAGCTTCGAACACGTGCACCTGCAACCACGCAAAGACGACTTGATCGATTTCGCCCCTGTCCAACGAATTTTTGAGAATTTTGAGGCAAGTACATCGGTAGAAGTCGAGAATCTGTGCTGCCACTATTCCGTGCGATCTCGAATGACTTTAATTCCAAGCAGCCATCCCTTTGACTATTAAATCCACACTCTTTGAATGTAATTTCCAGCACCCTTTCATACTGCGCACACATGTTTCTCATTATGCTTTTTTTTATCTTCTTTATTCTTCTTCATTTATTGCGGCGTCGTTATCTACCTACTCCGTTGAATATTTCTCCATGGAACTTCCTTTACAAGAAAATTTCCCGACATCTACACATTCTGTAACATCGGTGTAGAGTCCCTTGCTATTTTTGAAATTTCAAATTACCACCAATGATACTTTGGGTGCTCTAAATGTCCATGTTTTTCCCTCTCGAAACGTCACTGCTCGTCAATGACGTTCGAAGTAGAAAAACATTATGTCCTAACATGGAATAAATGGAAAGGAAATGTTTCACGAAAATAACCTGCCAATTTTGCGCCCATTTCGGGCAACTGAGAGACGGAAATGGACCAACTACATGTTCTCTCGCGGGCCACTAGAATGGAAAAAAAATTCGCAATTAAATCAGGAAAACGCTCTAACACAGTAATGCGCCGTATAAAATTTTGGACAGAAAAATGTGCTGGAATTTAAGGAGGAAGGCTGTCCTATCGTTTCATTTACAAACTACTAGAATCTTATGAATTGGTACCCTTGAAGACTATAGAAAAATCCTACAAAATGCTCGAAACTATAATAGGAACCAGGACACATCCGTTCATAGTAGGGGCTGGATCTATGTAGGTACACTTAGAAGTTACATAGGCCGTTCTGGAATTCCCGACCTCTTCCAGAAGGCACTCTCCTCAAACCATTAGTGTCCATTGTGAATTTTTTTCTTCAGAAATTTGACTTTCACTGTTGTTGCCTAATAAGTGTGTTCCACGGTCGTCACAAACTGAAGTTGTTATTAAAATTGTAGGAAGAGAAGAAGAAGAAACATTTAGATGGTTCAATTGATTTGTAATCCGCCTCATCAAGGAAGAGAAGAAGAAGAAACATTTGGATGGTTCAATCGATTTGTAATCCGCCTCATCACCACTTTTTGACTATCCTTGGCTGCGGTTTATTTTTTTAGAATATATTATTCGTCATGAATGATATACAACTATATGAGAATGTTATCTAAAGATTCATACTACAACTTTAAAGGCTAAGGAGTCCCTGCATTGTTCAACGACAAGGACGAAATGAGCACATAGTTGCACTCCTCTAACTGACTCATATCTTTACCTCACATAAAATTTTATTAGCTACGATCTCAAACATCTCAGGTTCCATGGGGTAATTCCCTAACAATAACCACGGAAATCGATTCGTTTTTAATCTGCTCGCCTGGCTAAGTGGTGTGTAACGGCTCAAACGGCTGACTACTCAGCGTGTCAACTCGAGATCAGCAGCATGACCCTTACCACCCGGACAGCTCTTGTCGGTGGTCGGCCGCTGGGCAGGCGCCGCCGGAGGCGCGACGGCTCTATCGGCTCCCGTTCTTCACTTTGCCGAGTGTCTAATGTGAAAGCCACGCAACTGTTCGTTTTTCAGCCCCAGATGTCGCACGCAAAGTCATACTGCAACGCAAATTTCAGCCACCTTCCATTCTGCGAGAACGCCTGCACCACAGAGCCATGTGAACACTGAACACAATGCGCACAACATTTTCGTTTTGTGCCCTCTCCATATTCTGCTACTATCTATCCGGAGTAGACACTTCGCCACAGAACGGAAACAATACGCTGAAATGCAGGTTTGTTCCAAATCTTTAGCCCATCTGTGACTTATCTTTTAATTTCGCCTTTGATCACTTCCGCCCAAATGCATAAAGATGCCGGCTTTGATCAATCCCCTAAGCATGCGCCGCCGCATTCGTGTTCCATTCAGAATGGTAGAGACATGATAAATGCTATTCTGCCTAAAGAACGATTTACAGTGGCCAGCCGATATACCAAGTCAGTGTCTTTACCTTCATAGACAAGTCTTATGCCAATTCACCAGACTCCGAAGATTCAACAGCTCTGGTCAACCTGGACAGGAATCGATCTCTCAACTGTGCGAGTGTCACTAGCACCTCTTAGGCCCTTATTATACGTTCGCTCAACCCCCAGCGTAACTCGTCCATTCAGTATCAGACACCGCGGGGCCAGCCACGTTTGTACGAGTTCACCACGCCAGCGTCACCATGATAACTCGTACAAACGTGTCTGGCCCCACGGTGTCTGATACTGAATGGACGAGTTACGCTGGGGGGGGGGTGAGCGAACGTATAACAACGGCCTTACAGTACCGCGCGCGCCCGTTTTATGCATGCTAAGGGAATTCCAATGAAATTTGAAAGGCATCAAAATACAATTTCTGCCCTTTAACGCAATTCTTCAGAAACGGTAAGTTCTTTAATGCTGTGGTTCTACACACTTGTAACGTTTCAAGCCATTCTTGGCCGCAAAAACCTCACAAGTCTTGCTATTGACCTTCCTTTTCCATTGCCGATCGGCCTTCTTCCTTTTGGTCCACGCAAGCTAAGTAAAATCCAGTAAAATTTCCCGACATCAAAATACATTCGCTGCCTTAAAAAGCAACTCCTTGCACACGGTGAACACTATAGTAAAGCGGTTGTACACTTGCATAATTCTACAGCCATATTCAAAAGTATGCAACTTTCTAATCTTGCAACTTTCTTCGAATGAGAACGAGTAAACTCAGCGTGCAGATGCGTGCACTTCAGCTATTTCATTGTGCTCAACTCTCCTCTACTTTTTCTCTTTGGAACTCGCAGGAACCAATCAAGTGGCTCGGCTCCGAAACTAGTGTTGAGGGAGAGCATATTTTTTCCGAGATAACTGCATTTTAAAGGATCAAATTCGCAATGATCGTCGTATATTTCAGTTTGGTTGTTATAGACCTCGCCAACGTTGTCACGTTAACTTATTATGAGATGCTAAAGCTGTCAGGTGTTTTTACCAAAGTTTCACTTCAAACCTCCATCGAGTAATTGCGATTTCACGATTTCCCTTCAAGTAGAGTTGGTTTTGCAATTCTTGGGAAGCAAAAGTAAAAAGAGTGACTACTGCAAGCCACATTTTAGAGCATGGAAAGAGGTAAAATGCTCATAGGGTCCAACCTAGTTAACACATGCGGAGCTCTGCTCTCAACTTGGAGAAGCTTTAGAAAATGAGATGCGGCGCCGAGATTGAATTAGGCTTATGGCTCAAATCAACATATAGCACACTAACGGGCGTATTTCGTGGCTGGATGGATCCAATAGAATTCCCTTTTCTGGGGGAAACTATTAAGTAAAGAAGGATATCATTAGGCTGCTAATGACAAGATGACAAGAACGAATATGAAAGGAATGAGCGGAATATGACGGAAATCAGGGGCCATATCGTCGTTGAAAAACGCTAAGTACGGCAGACATTAGGCATCGTAATGTACTCCATATTCTCACATACACCAAATACCTTCCAAAACAGCAAGCCTCAGTTCTTTTACTACTGTAGGAATTCTTTATTCAATTTTTTCACTTAGTATGAAATAGATCTCATCGTCAGTCATGCTAGCCTTTGGACGGAAAAAAGGTTCCAAAGCAGTCTACAGATGATGTCTCTTTGGATATGCTTGAAAATAATACCCATTATTGATTGATTTACACGATCTTCAAACTATTGAACTCTTTTAATTTTGCTCTTTACTTGGAACTACTATATTACGCTTGCTTTTTTTTCGAAGGCGCACTCAAAAAATTCGAAAGAAGACCGGACAGGGATTCATAAACGATATACACTGAAAGATCCTTCAGAGTGCGCTTACCCGGCTTCATCGACGCGCTCTTGAGTTTACTCCAGATTTATCCTGGCATTTACTAGGTCTCATTGGCGCATTGTGCACTGGTAGGAAGCGCTACTGACACCCGCACGGTCCAAAGATCAATCCGACCTGCGCTAACCAGGCCCTTCAACCCTTCGTGGTCGAATAAACTAGAACCATAATTGTCTGGGATGGTAAAGACAATGACTTGGTATGGTAGCTGGTCCCCCTCACTGTATAGGCCGCATACGCATTCACCATGCTTCTGCGATTTTCGTAATTATGAAATGTTATGTCCCATTTTTATATTAAAACAGACGAGACTAGCAAACTTTTTATGGCAAACGTATTTATTCGCCACACTGTACTTGGATTATAAGTTCATATCCTCCTCCCTTTTAAAAGCGTATCATGCAAATTCCCACCAGATTTCACCACAACATGCTTACACTATGCCACGCTAGCCAGTAACACTATTCTACGTCAGGTTCGAGAAGGCACCCGACGATACATGGCACCAGTGCGACTGCGTTCCAGTGGGAAGTGACGGCTCCGTTCACGTCATATGTCGTCAGATGCTGGCCTCTACGGTGCCGTCTTTACCTGTGGTCGGTTTTCAACCACAACCGCCAGCAAACATCGTGGCTCTGTCGATGACCGAAGGCGGATTGGCGTTCGTACAGCAGGACGCTTTTCGCACGCACGACATACAAGCACTCGACTTTGCGAACAATCAGATACAGACGGTGAACGTGAACGCCTTTAGAGGGCTTGAGGTGAGGCGCGACTTGAACTGCTTCGGTTTTAACTCTACCGCCTTCTTATGATTCGAAATTCAGTAACAAATTGGACTCTGGACACACTAACCTGGCTCTGCAAAATGGCCTCATTTTAGTCGTAACCAATCAGATACCGAGGGTGAACGTGAATGCCTTCAAAGGTCTTGAGGCTAGTCACAAGCTGAACCGGTTTGGGAAAACGAACCACAAGTTGAAAGATGTGAAAGGTAAATGTTAAGAGGTCAGTACCCTACAGATGATCCAGGGCGTGTGCTTGCACATAGAATCATAGAAGTATGTTGGAACCAACTGCTATACAAGGCAGTGTCTTCAACTATCCGGACATTCAACAATCAACTTACCCGACTCTGGAGGGGGTGGTTAAGCTGAGCGGGGATTGATAGGGCAATCGTGTGAATAGACGTGACGCTTCTTAGTACTATACCAACAACCTACTAGAAGAGGTATTTGCGGGAATATGAGCCAGTGCTATACATTAACTGGAACCAAGGCGACCTAGAGAAGGATGACCGATACGTCATGAACCAACCAGCACTTTCGCTGATTAAAATACTCGTACATTTGAAAAAGCTGAGAAATAATAAAAGAGAATGAGAACAACAATAAAGAACAACATCCTCGCCTCTCATGAGATAATACACCGTGTGAATTTAACCATTTCAAAACTGAAATAACAACGACGCTCTTACGCTTACAACGTTTGTACACTAGAATCCGGTAAATTGTCTGGACACGTCAAAGAACTAATTGAAGCGTTCGTTGAGATATGAATCGGGAGAAAACCGCCGAAAAAAAAGCCTTGGCAGTAATTCTTATATCTGCTCGAGTATTTCAGATGAAACTCACGCATCTCAGTCTCAAACAAAACAACTTGTCTGCGATACCATCATGGGCTCTCACATATCTACATCACTTGCAAGTTCTACGTCTAGATGGTAACCGGATCAGCCATATAAGACCGAACACTTTCGACGAAACCCAGCTGAACAACCTTCACTTTCTTCACCTAGATAACAACCAGGTACCAATAACTTATGGCTGTGACATGGAATATGATTCCAATTCATAGCCAAAAATGAGAATGCCGTAGCAACAACCGTATATCAAATAAATTGCTTCCCCAAAATCAATTAAAGCCGTTTCAGATATCGATTATTCCAAACATGGCTTTCGCTAGGCTGCGACTAATCGTTCTCACCTTATCGAACAACCGAATAACTCAATTGGAAAAACTTTCGCTGCCGCCTTCATTAAGTATCCTCGAACTCAAGAACAACCTATTGACGGAGGTAACATTACATTTCAAATAGTTTATTATTTTATCCCCAGCCAACATAAAATAGCAGAATCAATGAAGTAGATTTTGCATTTCACGTTTTTCTCCGAACCGACCGGCGTGTTTCACTTTACATTTCCACTCTAAATTGTGAAGTGGTGAAAGCAAAAGTACCATCGAAAATCGTCATGTTTTCAGATTCCGTACCTGGCGCTAAAAGACAAGTCAGCGTTGCAAGTCCTGGATCTCGATTCGAACAATATCACTTCGCTACAGTACAATGCCGAAGTCAGCTTCAAAAACGATATCAAACTCGTTCTACGCAACAACAAAATTCAAACTCTCACTAGCTCGTCTCTGAAAAGTTTTCGCAAATTCAAGGAGCTCGACCTTAGCTACAACCAGGTAATTTACTCATTCAATCCACGTTTCTACGTAACGGTAACGTAACACGTTTTAGATATCGAGTGTGTTCCCAACGGCTTTTGAGACTGTCAGCTACGTCAAAGCTCTTGACCTCAGCTACAACAGTCTAGCCTACATTGCCCGAGGAACGTTTAAGAACCTCGCAAAAAATCTCGAGAGGATTAATCTCGAAGAGAACATATTTCACGCCTTACCAATGGCTTTGAGCGATTTGAGAAATCTGACACACCTGAACATGAATGGGAACAAATTAACCAGGTAAATCGTATGCTCTAGACTCAAGTCCATTCAACCATTTCCACTTTTCAGACTCGATGAGGAAGCCCTGCGAGGAATGAAGGAGGTTCTGGTCGATCTATCGCTCGCTTATAATCGCTTAAAAGCTGTACCAACGAATGCGCTGAATGGAATGGTGCGTCTACAGCACCTAGACCTATCGAAGAACAATATAAAACAGCTGGATCGACTAGCTTTCGGCACTCTTGATGGCACAGGTAAAAGCCTGATGCAGCTAAATCTCGCCGGTAATCAGCTGAAAAGCATCGAGGAACCTGGAGTGTTTCTCTATATGACTTCGCTCGCCTATCTGGACCTCTCTTATAATCAGTTGGAACACATTGAATCCTCGACGTTCGAAAAGTTACCCGGATTGGAAAGACTGTATCTACAGGTAATCCCAACGTCAGTGTTTTGCGTTCACAAAACGAAGTAACTATTCAGAACAACAAACTACGACAATTCCCAATAAAATCAGAGCAGAAGATGGATAATCTGAGGCAACTGAATCTGGACAACAACCTCATCGAAGAACTACCAGACAACCTGCTCAACTCCTGTCAACACCTTGAACACTTGTCCTTGGCAGGAAATCGAATTCACATCATTACCGACAAGATTTTCCACTCAAGCACTTCTAAAGGCCTGAAGTCGCTCAACTTGGCCGGCAATCAAATTTCGACCCTTTCTAAAAGGGCTTTTCAGTTGATGGGGAATCTCCAGATTATCCGACTGAACAACAACATACTTCGAACGATTGATATTTCGGTAAGGTTTTCAGTTATTTCTATATTGAATAATATTGGTAGTGAATTATTTCTTTGTCAGTTGACTTTGGAACGTGGATGAAGTTATTTCATAAAAAACGTTTGCACAGTACAAATTGATTCTCCCATTATTGTGAGAAAATTTCAAGCAAAAAGTTAAATAGGCCAAAATAAGTTACAGGCAACTTTCAAAAATGTATATATTTCATGATAAACTGTGCAGAGACAGCGACATACGTTCTTTTTCAAAATAACAGTAACCATTTCCCCTTCTCACATAAAAAAACTTGTGAGGAACGCGATCAAAAAATTCAACAATTTGGGCAAAAAATGATGAAGAGAAGCATGAAACTGCCTGTTAGTGCACTTATTATTTGGCACAATGATGCACACTACGTATTTTAGTAATTTTGCTTGTTTTTTCATTCCTGCACATACTTCTATACATTTTTTCTTTGACAAATATTAATAACATGGAATGTATTTATCGTTTTACTTTTATCACTCCATTTCAGGTATTCGCTGAATTACGAAATTTACGACATGTAGATCTATCGGACAACAAAATCATTCAAATTCTGCCTCAAGCATTTACGAATCTTCCACTAATCGACACACTGTTACTCCATCATAACGAAATCGAACGAATCGATCGATCTGCCTTTCATCGAATAGCACGGATAGAAACACTGGACCTAAGCCATAACGTTCTAAAGAACTTCACTTGTGAACAGCTCGGCTCAGTTCAAACCATATTCAACCTCATACTCGCACACAATAGGATTTCACAGTAAGTTAGAGTCGTTCAAATGACGAGCCTATTTTTAAAAAAATCATTCAGCTTGGATCTCACTTGTATTCTGCGAAGTCTCGTTCGCCTCGATCTTGGAGGCAACAACCTCGAAAGTATGAAGAAGAATATGTTGGATGGCGCTGATAAGCTAACGGAGATTGTTCTACGAGACAATGGGATTCTCGAGCTACAAGGCCGCACATTTTCCTGCTGTCCAAAGCTTTCCAGGATTGATCTGTCGCACAATCATTTGCGAACTATTCGAAAGGAAACTTTCTCAGACCCGGTACGCAAGCTCAAGCAAAGCTGTTTGAACTTTCATCGGACATAACAGGTCCTTCAAAAGCGAATATAACACGGGAACAATGTGCAAAAGGAAACAAAAAGGAGGTTAAGCGAAATGCGACCGAGACATTGCGCTACCGAAGAGCCTAACCTAGACGGCTGAGGAAAGTAGAAACGTCACCACACTTTCCTTACTTTCCATTTCATCTCTCCGAAATTCTTCCGTAGGACTTTTGGGTTCCCTACATTTCATATCAGAGGCACTAGTTTCAATTATCCTAGAAACCATTTTGCACTTTATGAAACATATTATGGCAAGAAGAGATAATAAGCTTACATGTCGACAAAGTTCCGTTCACATTTAGGAAATTCTGCATCACTTGGACCTCAGTCACAACGTACTACACAACCTGCAGCCCGGATGTTTTGGCAAAAACAACATTCTTTCGCTGAACGCCGCTGCAAATGAGCTTTCACGGATACCAACTGACGCTCTTCAGTCCACTTCCGACAGCATGGCCATTCTCAACTTGGATCAAAACCAAATCAAAACACTGGAATCATCGCAATTCCTTGAACTGAGGAACTTGACACAACTTATAGTATCCAGAAATCGGATCGAAACCATTGAAGAGGCTGCGTTCGAACACCTTCTAGTGTTGAAGCACCTGGACATCAGCAACAACCCCGTTAGCACATGGAGTCCCACTGCTTTCAGGGTACGAGTAGGCAACAGCACTTTCTCCAATCCTAGCATTTATAATTTGAGATTATTCTAGGACATGAGCAATACAATGGACACCCTCAACCTAGCCAATACAGGACTTTTCTCCATACCTCGAATGGGCCACCACGCTATACGTCATTTCAACCTGAGCATGTAGGTGTTTTTTGCAATTCACACTAACTTTCCAAAAACAAAAGTATGATCATTACTATTTTAGGAACAAAATCTACGAAATTAACCGAGCCGATCTGGCCAAAACTGCTCAGCTCTATTCACTAGACGTCTCGTACAATAACATAATGCGACTTCAGTACGACATTTTCACTGATCTCGTCAATCTCAAAGTTCTCAATATAAGTGGGAATCCGCTCAATGAAATATTAGCGGAGCAACTTGAATCACTTTATCAGGTGAGTTCCCAAAACTCTCATCATAGTTGCTGAAAATCTGGAGTTTTTCTAATACTTCTCGATATAAGAGCTACCGTTTCTCCCAACTTCCCTCACAACTGCATCGCGGTGAAACTGGTTGAAGTGGAACACATGATTAAAAACAGAAAAGTAGCAAAAACCGAAAAACGAAGTTAGGCACTGTTAAGAACGCTTAGACGGTCCTATGATCTAGGCACAGCTTTAAAGACCGTGAAAATGACGCAAAGTCGCCTTTAAAATTCAATTCAACAAACTATTTCTTTTCTGTCAACAAGTGTGAAAAGAACGCATCCAGAAAAAGGCCTATCCGTGAGTATTTTCATAAAATAATAACAATTTCATCTCGAAACGCTCTCCATGCATCATCTACCCGATCTGACGGCAATGCCCAACCCTGTGGAATTCTCTCACCTAGCCAACCTTCGTAATCTGGAGGTAAAGCACTATCATGTTTGCCGAAAATCGCATAACCTCCCGTTTCCGTCACACTTACAGATGCACAACATCGCTCACTCGGCTCTTCACTATAACGTTACCCGGCTTGTCCGACATTTACCGCCACTGCGGTCGCTTCACATTCAGCTTCAAGAATCGATTATCGACGAGCAACTGCGAGATATTGACATGACCCACGTCAGACATCTGACCATAACCGGGCCTAATATCACGAACGTGAGTAAGCGTGTTCGTCACATTTCATTAAAACTATTGAGAGTGATCAGCCTTTGATTATTTCGATAGATCTACAGCTAGGTCTTTGATGTAAGACGGATACTTTCGTCGCTCAGCTGACTCGAATGAGAGGATTACCACATATTAAAGGAGTGAAAAAAGGAGAAAGTAAAGAAAAAGAAAGAAAATGGAAAATGCGATCACAATTAGCCGTCTGGAATCTGTAGAACTCCATGACTCAGGGTAACAATCACGTAGCGTGACAAAAGAAAACAACGCCACTTACAAATTTTATATTCTCGGTAGAGGAGGTCAACACACTACACAAGAAATGGTATTTCCAAAAATCTCACGCTCTCACAAAGACCGTTCATTCTAGTAAAAGCCAATAAGCGATAAAATTCTTCATAATAACAAACGTAGGTTTGGTAGATATCTTGCCAACTCTCGATATTTCTGCAATATCTCTACAGGCCATTAGAAAACATCCCTGCATATCCTATGATTTCCCCAGAGGTAAGTTTCAATAACGAACAGAAAAACTGTCTAGCAACTAATGTTCTGATTGAAAATTTGGATCGCTCTAGTGATTTCAACCTCAAAATTTATGTTTCAGATAAGTTCGACAGCATTCCATATGCTTAGAGGATACCGCGTGCACCTTTCCATTCAAAATACCTCCATTCGGGAATTCCCCAGCACATTATTCACAACACTAGGAAACGTATATTTTCTCTCGCTATCCCTCCCGAACAACGACATTCGGACGATAACGCCTTTCGTTGGCACCGTGCAACCATGGCTCAATCAGCACGGCACCATTTTAGAGTCTATACAGCTCTCGGTAAGTGTTAGCCTTCACTTGACAGTATGATCACACGCGTTAAACCCAAGCCATTCAGGGTAACCCTCTGCAATGCGATTGTTCCATGTCATGGGTGACCGAATGGATTCAATCGTCTCCTAATAACGCACAAGATCTCAATAGTGCTCACTGCGAGCATTACCCTCCATCGGAGAACTCACTAACCTACGTGTACAGCACTAAATACTCCAATTCTTCGCAGTGTTCTCTTCTAAACGGGCAATCATCTAACTCAGTTTTTCATTTGGCATTTCTATTATGGTTGGTGTTGTTTATCATGCATTGATTCGAAGAATAAATATTTTGACGTACCTGTCAATTTTCCCGAAATCCATCCGAAACAACGTGTCCCTGTCGCTACAGAGTTCGTCCATTTTGCGATAGTTCAACTCCTCACTACCTATAACTTACCACAGTTAGACAAACACAATTTTAGGTGCCTGTTTTCATCTATAGCAATAATTACCAATGACATCGAGAATAGGAGCAAATAAAATCTTCAAGAAATCGAGCAGCTCTTCTGGTCGGCAGCCGCCGAGATATCGGAAGATAGCTGCGCGTCTCGAATTCACCACATTACGTTTAGCGTGCGTCCACAGTCTCCCGTAAAGAAACCTGAGGAAAGTTCAACATTTGCCAACGCTTCCGGGCTTGGAAAATGGTTTACCTGAGCAGTATGTGCATCACAGCTGGTCTGTGATCCAGATGAATAACTGAATTTCCCTCCTCCTCACTAATTGTAAATAGCACAAGTTGTTCACGAAAACTCTTCTCATCAAGAAGTTTGTCGAAATTTTCTCTACAAAAAAATGGTATCAAAAAATCACAGATACTACATACATTGTTCAGACTCACCGATACGGCAGAAGGGCTTTTTCTCGATATGAAAAGATACACGCCATGACGGACTTCTGCACACTGTCATTACCAACCATCAGAAGCTGGAATGGTTGCAACTTATAGCTACGTTACTCACCACACATGAATTTTTTGCCACTAACTCCCTCGAACGGAACATATGCTCTCATACGTTACAGTTGAGACAAGAAAGGATTAAAAGAACTAAAGAATTACAAGAATATGCCGCAGTTTCCTACAATAACTTCGAAACGCTAAGTGGCCACATCACTTGCTCTGCAGGAAAGGAATAATGTTGCTCCTCCCAAGTTAACTAAAGAATAACCGAAGCTAGAACTGAAAGACAAAAATGAATAGTGGCACTACGGGCTCCGCTCGTAGGTACTAACTGCCTCGATCTTTGATCATTGAATCAGTGTGGCTTCTGGTGCACGAGAAAGCAAAGTTGAAACTCAATACAGGCTATAACACCTCTAGTGCAATCCTTTCGTGATTATCGTATCTTCAATAAAAATTAGTCGCTACAAGCTTGCCTACCCTCGCCAACAAGTAATAGACCACTCAGGTGTGGTTATTAGAAATAAGGCTGTATTCAATAACATAGCCAGAACGGTAGCCCATCAGTGAAAAACGTGTGCACGTGAAAGCACATGCAAAAAAGAATGAAAGTTGAAAAAAATAAAATGGTATAAGAACGAATGAAAATCCGACATAGTTTTGAGGAAAAGTACCGAAAACCCCACACCAAGCTCTGTAGTACACGTAGGCTCTTCCAAACCAACTAAAAAAACCGACATTCACAAGGTCAAACAGAATAAGGCATGGGGTGCGGAACAACTTACGTGCTCGTACATTTTCCTAATCTTGGATTCCATATACACCGACTTTGCGTCGTTGAATTTGGCATAAACGTCGAGAAATGCGCATAGTGTCTAAAGGCATCTTATTACAACAAGGTCATGATTCAAATATCTTAAAAAAATACATGGACACTTAGAAAATTACCTTTGCAACATTAAATCGTTGTTGATTATTGGTGTCAGTAGCTTCCTCAGCACCAGAATCCTCAGTAGAGGAGACAGATCTTCCGACGGATTCAAGTCCGCCCTTCTTTGAACTCACACTCTCCACTATTAATGGAAGGTACTCATCCCTAAAAGGGTACGGAGGTGCTACATTTTGAATAATGCTATTAAATATTCGCATACTCGTAGATCTTCAAAAGAATTGGGGACAGCACTCTGGTCCGCCTCTGAGCCAAGTCTGATATAGTGCTCATGAACTTCAATATCTGAAACAGAACGCATAGAACAAACGAAACGAGTACAAAGGGAGGGTTTGAACCCACCTGGATTCGAGCTGAAGTGAAATCAAATCGATCGTTATTGTCACACCAAGGTAAAAGACCGACAGTCTCTACCTTTCCATCATCCACTCGACAGCCGAAAACATAAGTGGTTTTGTGAGATTTCTTTTTCAAATTTTTCTTTAACTAAGGCGACCTGATGACCTACCTTCATTGACTTGCTCAAAAATCTCCGACATTATGGCCCAGAACTCGTCTATATTCATGCCACGAGCATACGATTCTAATATCTCATACATGGATGGCCACAGCTTCGTAAATTGAACGAAGAACTGAGCCAAACTTATTCGCAGAATTACCTGAATCAAATCAAATGTACCGAATTATTATATACCGAAGTAGATGAGAATCCAATCCATCTAATGCATTAGTACTTACTTGATCATAAGATCCAGCGCTGCCTTTTGGGGTGAACTTCGTATGAGAACCGAATGTCAGCTTGCTCAAGTGCAGCAGGCGACCTCTTGAGTCGATAATTTCAGTGCACTCTGCATTCAACATAATACCGAAGATGCTTATATCTTCCTTCTGGAAAGATGGTTCATACTTTGCTAATACCAAAACTGGATGTGACTCACTTGTTGGGCTGATTCATCGCCTTCCACTCCCTCCAAGGTGACGGTGAACGAGTTCAATATTTCAAGAGCTGTCCGTCTCACATATGAATTTGGATGGAAGTAACAAGGACGAAGTAGGTCTGCCACTCTATAAATAGAGATGGTTCATCGCATCAAAGCGCTCATTGTTTCGAAACCTTCATTCTCTCTTCTGCCAAAGGTCTTGTACTGTATTTACGAAGCTTTCTTTGATGTGAATACCCTTTTTGGAGTGCTCTTTTCTCGTGCATTCATAATAGAAACTGTGCATTACTTCGTGCCGCTTCCTGTCATATTTGTTGACAACTTTACAACTAAAAACGAATGGTTGTTTCAAACGATAGTCGGAACTCGCCTTTTCAGATCGCTCTCGTTTTTGCAGATTTCATTGGCATCCAAATAAAACCGATAAAGTAACAGAGCAGATTCACTGAATCGAGATCTCCTGAAGCGAAACAACACGCATTAAAATATAACAATAATAAAACCTAAAGCAAATTATCAAACGAAGGAAGTGATGACTACAGAAGTATGGAAAGTGGAAAGGAAATGAGTAATTCTTCGTGCCGACCAGTGATATCCGGATATGCAGAAAGGCAATAACGTCACTATGCCGATTGAGTCTATTCGTGAATAAACGGTCAAATCGAAGAAAGCAAAACGAAAAGATGGGGACCGTTGGAAAGTTCATCTGCGGTGACAAGGCGAAACAATCAACACCCAGGAAAAGACTGCAGATCAATTAACTATGGTACTTTCGAATCTCCAGCCAGGTGGACCTTTCGAATTGAGATGTTATCAGCATCACCACTCTGCATGTTGCGAAGGAGAAAGAATGATAGCGCCAAAATGAAGAAAAATAGAAAACGAAGAAAAATTAATACCTAAGAAACCGTTCCACGTTTGCCACTTCAATATTCCTCAGTCGCTTTTTGTCAATTAAGAATATTGATGCTCCCGCTATTAAAGCTAGCTGCATTTGTTCGATTGTAACATCGCCTTCATCCAGCAGGTCCTTCAAATACTTGGAAACGAAGTCCACTCCTGAAGAGTAATTGTTTCACGTGAGGAGTCGAAAGAGCCCTATGCGTATAATGAGATCTATAAGTCACCTGCCGGTTTTTCGGTAGTATCGTACATCCACGGCCAAACCTCTAACGTTGACGCAGCGAGAGAGTTTTCAATTTTACCAAGTTCAGGTAACAAACTCTCCACAAAACGCTTGAGAGCATTGTGGTTTGCAACCTCCAAAACTGGAGAACGACCTTGAAGGGAAACGAAAACAATCAGTCGCATAATAAAGGAACAGAATGTAAGTTGGAACAACAGATTACTTTTTCCAACACGTATTTTAACAGAGGATAATTCGAATGAACGCTATGCATTTATGAAGACGCACACAAACAACACCTCACTACAATATTCTTATTTTATAGAACTGTTGAACAAGCGATTATAGATTTCTAAAACACTCACCCTCTGAGCGTAAAAATCGCAATGGTCGTTTTGTCGAACATATAAGCGAATATATCTTCATCAAAGATGACGATACAGAAAGATCTTTCATCTAAACGTTTACGATCACAACCTATCGAGGAAATATGTTGGAAAATAGCGAGAATCAATAATATAATGGAATTGGGCGGCAAAATTTTCATAGGTGATGTTTGTACGATACATATTTACATCACGTGCTCATATGGCAGACTTCAATTTTTAAATTGCTGGTAGAGTTTGGAGCATGTACGGAAAAAAAAGCTTCAAGTAAAACACACCTCATTGAAGACGCGGTCGGCTAGCGTCCCAATGACTGGTGCAACAAAGGCGTCAAAATACGTTCTCTCGTGTAGACTCTCGAGAAAGTTTAGAACCTATAATCGTTTTCTTCCCCATAGTCGATAACGTACTGATAACGAAAAGAAAATGCATACCAATGGAAGATCATCATTTCTTAACGAAATGAGTTTGGAACATAGTGATCCAACGTTTTTCCCCCAGTCCTCGATTGTGAAGGCGTAGTTAATGCTCTGTAATAGGAGGATACAAGTGTGGCAACAACTTTTGAAAGTTGGAGCACACTTCTGAAAATCCGTAAGCATGCAATACCGAGATCAAGACAGTGAAATTAACTTAACGGCTTTCAGAAAAGATACAAACGAAATGCAGTATTACCCCAATCTAATGAAAAAATACATATTACTCTAAATAAATGGAACGAAGAGTGTTACCAACCTTCGAGAGGAATGACGAGAACTCCGTATTTAATGTAAAGAACGGTTTAGAAAGTACGGTCTCAACGGCTGCCATCAGTTGTTTGTGGGACGAAAACAGATTCACCCATTTTCTTTGAACGAAACAAAGTGGTATCAGTCGAACCAAATATGTGCAATTGTCCATTGAATTTGATTGGACCAACATTTCCTGCAACCGAAGGTGAAGAACCAGTACTTTATGAAATGCCAGCAATAGAAATCAACAAATAACATACAATAAGAGTGGTCTCAAGGAACGAAAGATCTCCTTTTGAAGCCCTCTGCACGTACTGTACTATACACTGCATCGTCTTTTCCAGTATGCTCATGCCACACTCTCGAACGTCAATGTCTTCTATTGCAAGTACACCATTAATGATGCTGCTAACTTGCTGAAAAAAGTTCATTTCACAGAAGAACACGCTGTTGGAGCGAGCTGGCGAGTTTGCCTATACACCGACATCCAGCAAGAGTGTACAGCATCTCTACAAGACTTCTTAATAAAAATAAATGAATGAACTCGCTTCCAGCAATCATTCGCATCCAGTATTGGAAAGATTTAGAGAAACATTTATGCTCTTCAGACTTGGCCCCTTCATCGCTTCCTCTTTGTGAGGTAAGCTCTCTCATCTCGAACCACTTTCAAGATGAAAGTTTAAAGATCTAGAGACCACGAAATGGACCCATTTGTCAGCTCAAATGGATATTGATCAACCTTCTAAACTCGCTCAGCACAGATGTATAACACAGCTTTTTTTGCTCCAAGTATCTGCTTCACTACGAGGGAAACAATGCGCCAACTGAATTGAATGACGAGGAGGAATATTGAGGTTTAAAGCATAATGTCATGATCGCAGTGAATCAGTGGCTACCATCTTCTGCTGCATGACTGAACTTAAACATCCATCTTTACACCTTATTATCAGGAGAACAAACGGACAGTTTTGATCGGCTCGATTTAATTCTCATACACTTGTAAGCACCCTTCGTAGTTGAGTGGAAGCCTCGCTCTAGCGAATTACTAACTAGTCACTTCTAACATAACCAAGAGAGTCAGTCTGAAGTAGCACTCCTCTCTTGGACAGGTTTAAAATTTAAAAAAAAAGATTTTGGCCCGAATGGTTGACTCACAGAAAGATAAACAAGCAAGAAATGAAACATAAAAAAGATGTAGAAAACTTCTATATACTATGGTTGGAAGAGTCAATTTAGTGCGAACCAATAAATACAATAAATACGTTATCGAGACAATAAATACAACACAAAAAGGACGACGAGGAAGAATAAACCTGGGTTTGATGCTCACCTCTTTAGCAGCACTGTGAAAACCACCGGAGACTCCACGACACACATTAAAGAATAACTCTGCGCAACCCTCACATAAACGCTCATCCTGTACTTTGTGTGCTTGTTCCACTACATGTCTTGATATCTGTAACACATATCGATAACGAAACTAAGCAGAAGCTATACTATTTTTCTGCGTAGATTTCTTACCACGTCTAGCTTCGAGGATTTCCTCATAATGAAAGAAAACGATTCCGCAGCAAAGCGGCGAACATACGGTCTACTGCTTCCAAAGAGCGGAATGAACCGCCTAAAAAATGTTCTATTATTTTAAGTGGGACATAAAAACGAAATTCGGGTTGGAACGCGAATGGTATGGGAGAATACATAGTAACCAATACTTACACGAATGACGCGGTGAAATCCTTAATCAGAGATCTCCACATAATTCTCACCACAAGTGACAATGTGAAAAACGCAGTTTCCACAGATTCCACATCCCGTTCACCAAAGTCTACAGAAAGAAGATACGAAATTAGTTCACAGTAGTCATAAAAAAACACTTACCTAGAACGTTAGTCAAAGCACCAAAGAAGTCCCACATGTTTTCGCGGAAATCTTCTTTCAAGTCTCGCACAAGACCTGATAAAAGTTCGCAGAAAGCTTGTACAGATTTGCACTCCTGCAATTGGTCAGCTTTTGTTTACGAAATTGCTGCAGCGAATAACTGAGAAGCGGCGTACCGGATCCTGTAGATTTTTCAGTAGCAACTCGCATATGGTCGCTTTATGATGAAGTAATTGAGCATGAGTGTTGAGTTCATCAGAGGGTAAACTGTCCACGAACGCCGCTGAAATTAAATTTAATTAAATTAGTTGAGCTATGACGATCAGACAGGCCTTCTGATGCGCATTAATCTCAGAACAATCAATGACAGATTGAACTCGGAAAATATCAAAAACAAGAAAATGACATCCTAATGTAACCACTGAGAACTAACTGTACTGTGCTCCGAAATCTTGATCGTTCCATTTTGTCAATGCCTCCGTGAAAAACAACTCGCAATCGACAGGGCGATGAGAAAGACGTCTGCTGAACTTCGCATTGTCGCCTCCAATCGCAGCAACGGATTGGTTAAATGTCAGGTACTGAAGAAGTTTCGTCATTATCTCGAAAATCGAGTTCACTTATTTATCCGTAAATCTTGCCCTGTGTCTCAATAAGATGGTGAATAAATCAAAGCAACATATCCAATAAAGTACTACAGAAGTTTAAACTGAACAAAAACTGTACGAACATCAAATAAATCGAAGAACGAATCAAAGTACTGAGCAAACACAGTAAACTGTTGCAACCGCAACGCAACGAAAATAAAACGCACCTTGAAACGTTCCTTCACCGGAGGAGGAGCTTCTTCCGTTTCCTCCATTCCTGCAATTTATTCGAATATAAATCAATTATTACAAAGTTCGTGATCTATTTCAAAAATGCCGCCAAAACGGTCACTTATAGGAACCACGACGAACCAACCAATCGCAAAATCAACCATAAAAACACGATGCTGCAAGAACTGAGCCTAATCCATCATATCTATGAAGTTTCAGAGGGTCCACCTCAAACTTTGTCTGGACCAAACAGCTAAAATGGTTCTGAAAACCAGATATTAAATGGGTAGGACCGGGCGGTTTTATTTCATTCATTTCATCTTTATGTCAGCCCTTAACAAAAACACAGCAGCAGGGTTAGTAAGAGGTTCAGCATACTTTTACCTAGAAGCCAGAACAATACACCATCAACACTCTCCAACGTTTTCATCAGCGAACTTTCGAAACACTGAGCCAGCAATGAAAAAAATACTCTGTGTACTTTTTTGGGTCATAGAGGAATTTGAGTTTATTTAAGGAAGCTGCTGGCTAGAAAATTAAGATCAAATAATATTAAGAAGTATTTGAGCGTAGTTCTTGTTCACAAAATGTTCAATCCATGTAATGCGGTTAACTCGATTGGAGTATATTGAAATGAGCCGCTCTTCGATTGCAGAACTGAATTACAGGGAAAATAACAGCTTGAAAAACTAAATTTGTAGTGCCGGTGTAACAACCTCATCCAAGCACTGATTCTGGACAACTCGTCCACATGGCACAAAGCGGGCGAATGTTTCGCCGCGTCGTCTCGTCTCTCTTCGCCCTTCACCGCGATTGCACTGGCTCCCTGCCCCACTCCTGCAGTCTGACTCTGCCATTTGCCGCACAGCGACGTTTTTAGCGGATCAGATGTCGCAGTGTTACAACTTCAAATGCTACTTTTTCTTTAACTTGAATAAATAGTAAAAACATCGAGTACATATTCGTCAGTGTACCGTTTAGCTCAGCTGATATAAAGTGTGGAAATTAAGTTGATATAGTGGATGAAAAGCGCCACTAGATGTATCCATCAGAATGCAACTTTTTCAGTGTCGCCGGACTTGAAAAGATGTAGATCACTCGATGCGATGTTGATCAGTGGACTGCTTAAAGGAAAGAGAGAACGAGAGATTGGTTGAACCTTGGGATGCCTGTTGACACCGTCACGCTATGATACTCAGGTAGCAAGTGATGTCGCCCTCCCATAAGCAGGCCAGGTTGACCGGCCGCGTGCATTTACATCTGGGAGTTGGGGATCATTGTCGCCGATTATAAGAGAAGTCGTTGCGAAGACGTTCTCCTGCAGCACTGCGGAAGCAGCATAACAGGTTTTTTGAACAGAATAGTGATGTTGTTTCGTGTGCTGTATTTGAGCTCGACACAAGGTTGGTATATGATATTTATTGGCTGACGTTTCGGTGAAATCACCTTCTTCGGAGCCTCAGCCTGATCCACAGATCGGCAGAAAACGAGGAAGCGACGGGCAGGGGTACCTGATGATGTAAGGATGACCCCAAGTCAGAATGCCAGTCTTCAGAATAGTGATGTTTGAGGTGACTCAAAGAAACGACCAGATATGTGCTGGAGTGCGGTACCAATGAAGCTCATCTGATTATTGCGGTACTAAAGGACATCAGCGTCTACATTTCCGTCATCAGAAAGGTACTAAAGTGCTGCGGTTTGGCAAATGTTGGCAGTGACAATTACTGCGACGGTGCTCTGCGGAATAAAATTGTTTGAGGTATCAGATCTTCGTGAAGAATCAGCTTGGAACCAGAACAGGACGTTGAACGTAAAGTAAAACTAAAGCTGTCTCTGCTAAGAACGCGGTGCCGCATTCATGTTCCATTCAAAATCTTAGAATTGCATGGTGAATGCGTATTTAGCCTCAACAATTAGTTGCCGGGGCCGGACGCTATACCAAGTCAGGGTCTATACCGTCCCAGACAAGTCTGGTAGCAATTTACCTGACCCCGGAAGGATGGAAGGCTTTGTTACGCCGACCCGGGATCGATCGCGCCACCGAGCGGAATGATCTTACCGAGTGTTGAGCATACGTATGCGCTCTAAATGTACGATTGCCACAATGGTGAGGAAAAACAACGCGACCTCGAAGATGACCTTAACTCCGTAATTAAGCGAGCTCCTTGGTTGCTGGAACAAGATAACATGATGTCGGGATGATCCTTCTATCCAGCATATTGGACTAAAGCATTTTTAGTCGTTATATGCGACTTTTACTGTTACCACTACATACTGTTTAATGGATTTTCTGTCATTTCCTGTTTTTTATTGGCTTCATGTGTAATCTATAATGGACAGGTGCTCCGATACCGGGTGGAGGAGGTTATGCGGTAGATCGCGCAACCCCCTATGGACCGAAATCCTTATCCGGACTTGCGACCAGTACTGACGATCTAGTGGGTGCTGGTGTGGTCGCGAGCGTATAAATAAACTGCGCTGGCATACCTTATCGACTATTCTTCGTTGCCGTGGTCTTCTTCTCGCCGTCTACGCCTATGGTGGTCGTCGTTGTCGCCTTCTCAAGTCGGACTGAACAAACAACCTTATGATTGGACACTTTTCACATTCTAATTTTTTAAATTCACGTCACTCAAATAGAATGTAGAGTTCAGATCTATATGGAACATCGTTATACCACTGTGTATCGCCTCCCTGTTGGTAACGACATTGTACGCACCGTGTGCGTAGGAGCCTGCCCGGTTATAAATGAAGAAGCTTTTCCTTCGTTTTGAGGTGGCACATTCGTTGATATTTTTCCGTTTCATGTGGTGCTGGGGCAACGGAAACGGATGGCATTCTGCTGGAGACGTGTCCAGAGAATAGGTTGAAAGACGAGGTCCAATGATTCTCCAAATTTTGTTTACCTGTGCTTCAGAGTCGGGCTTGGAGATGTCGGGTAGGTAGCGCATTTCGCCTTACAAGTTTCTCTTGGTTTCGCAGACCACACAATCCTCGTGCTAACTGGATAACTTAACAGTCATTGTTGTATCCTTAGGTGAGAGATCCTTCCGGATATTCTAACGATAAGAAGAGATCCACATATACTATTTTATGCGGGGCACCTTTTAGCTGCGGTGTAACTCAGAGCTTGGTTATGGTTTCCCTTTTTCACCAGGACGAAGCAATTGTCGTCTTCGGCTAGAAGTAGAGTACTTCATCCACTCCTCATGTGCACCATCCGAGTTATTCAGACAGTTAAAGCTGCTTTTGCAACTCACCAAAATCGTATTCAGAGTGACCTTAGGTTTAAGCTGTTTAGGTGACGTACCGTGGATATTCTATTGGTTATAGCTTCGTATTTTCCCGATATTACTAACAATAGGATGCTTTGCAGCTGTGATACGTGAGCACTGAAACTCAATTACGAGAATGCTATGAGTGCCAGAACATTCAGCTTTTGTTGTGGCTTTTTTTAAAATTCATTCGAATTGGTGTTAGGTCTCCGTGACGGTGCAGTCCACGTTCAAGATCGTAGTAAGTGCAAGATCGATTGAATGGAATAATTGTGAAACGAAGTGATATACATATAAGATGAACATATCGGCTTGAGACACCCTTCTGGTCGTTTAGGTATCCTCAGTCAAGTGAAGTCATCTGTTTCTCTCTCCTTCTTTGTGCTCCTATACCCTAATCATTGAGTATGAGACTAGTGTCCGTAAAATGAAGTTGAAACGTCTATGTTTCTTTTTTTGTTATAAGTTCCTACACCACAGACCGGGTCTGAGTCAAATAATCAATTTCCGCTGAACCTTCGCTTGTGAGGGTTATTTAGGGCGCTGATCGTGAATCTGATCTACGTTTTCCGGCCGTGCCAACCGTATTGTCGACTCGGGTGGTCAGGACAAAACTTCAGATTTGACAGATCAATTTGACGATAAATTTGAGTGGTCCTAGGCCGGTGTCCGACAGACAAATGTCGCAATCGTTTTCAGCAGGCAAAATAACAACCGCAACCAAGTTTCATCCAAATCGGTTACCTTTGCTAGACCACCCTGATAGCTCTGTAAGCCATATAGGGGGCCCTAGGATGAAATTCGGGAGACGGACATCTGATTCGTGATCAGCGCCTCAAATAACCTCCATAGGCGAGAAACAAAATTCTTGTGACCCAAGTCAGGTCCGTGGAGTCGGAACTTCTAACAAGTGCCTTTTTTTCGATGCAGAATTAAGCGATTGTTCATGTAAAGCGAAGCGGTGCAATTTGTTGCGAGGATGACGAATGTTTCAGTAGAGATCTTGCCCTTGACAACGGACAGGCTCAAACAGTTTAAAGTTAGCAAGCTGCTCGAGTCTCCCAAGCAGTGCATTGTACATGACATGCTCCCAGAAAAGTACCGACATTTCATTCATATTTTGACGTTAGTTTGCAGTCATTTATTTCGACAGTTGGCCATTATTATTGTTGCGTTCCGTCAGTATTTATTCATGTGGTAAAATAGTTCACGCCGTGACATGCTGATGCATGGTAAGTGTAGAGCACTTATTAGAAGGACGTCGAGAGAGCAGCTCACATTTACCTGCGGAAGGTATCTATCATGTTCTCTGAGCGGCGACCATGACCTAGTCGGATGTGCTGTCAACTGTTGCCTCAGGATTGAAGAGGAGACGCGAGAGGGGTGTGGGAGGCCGACGGAGGAGAGAAACACTCGTCATTCTGCTGCCGACTGCTCAGACATGCTGCGTGCCACACTGCTAGTATTGCTCGTCGCTACCGGGTAAGTAACATCAGCAGTAGGTTGTGGTATCCCCAAATTCGAAACGTCAAGGAACAGTTTTGTCGCCCTTTCTTCCCCAATTTCTCAATACCATTTGAAAGTCCGCTTAGCACCGCCCTTCATAGAGGTTAAGCCAAACAGTTGTCTTCGCTAACCCAAATGAGATTGGTAGCAATGTACCCAACCGCGAAGGAATGAAAGGCTTGGTTAACTCGGGCGAGGATTGATCACTCGACCGTCACTAGCGTCCCTTATCACTGCGCCGCGAGCACTATCGCGACGTCTTAAAATATTTTCATATTAACTCCCGTTGAAGAAACGAGATTCCATTTTTTATCAGCTCAACTATCTTCATCACTAGAGCGTTGCCATAAATCAGATTCAGTTAAACTCCCACCGTAGAAGCACAAATTCCCCGAGGCGACATGAGAGACGTCCGTGTTGGTCTAACAGACATGTCTGCTCCACTGTCATGTTTTTTGTAATCTATACGTTTACTGGTGCGTTGGTGTAGATGAAGAAGGACACCGACTCCCAAATTTATGTTTTTACTGAGAACCTTGAATTTTTCACTATTCTACAACTGACTAGGAGCCGAGGATCTCGTGACTGTTCGGGCACTTCTTAACAACGTTTCTAACCACAAGCTCTCTTTATAATGTTTCGCTTGGAATAATAGTTAGGGGAAATATGTCTCTTTTCTTTCGCATTCTTTACGCTTTCAATTGCTCGCTCGCTCTATAGTCAAACGGTTCGGAAAAGCGAAAATCTCTTTTGACCTCGTTTTTACTGCTTTCCTTGATACTGACGTAGGTATCCTATAACGTCATCCGAAACAGCTCTGGATCACTACGGCGACGTTTTCTCTTGCTATGCTCCCAAGTCATCTATATGTCGTCTCTTTTCAAGCAGACAGACTTCAGTTCACGTTGGACAGCGTATAAGTGTGGAAAACGGTTTTTTTTTTCATCTAATGGCTCAGTGTTTCTCTCCAACTTCAATTTCATTTATGTGTTCAGCCGCTTCCTGAATAAAACACTGGCGAGTTGGATATATGTATGTATGTAGTTGCCGCTTGCCGTTTGTAACTTAAATCTTGTCCGTTCCTGCTCGAGCTGTTTAAAAAAATTGGGGAACAGAAAAGGTTTTTATGCACGATGCATTAAACTGCAGTCCGTTTCCCTACTGAAATGTGGGTATAATCTTATATGCATTAGCAAATACGTTGTGTTTCATAATGATAGAGAAAACTGATATGGTGCCTCATTCGAGTGGAGTAGGTTGGAGAAGGTAATCGGTCAGTGTTCATATCTAACATTTAATGCCTCGAATTTTGAATCAGAAGTTTTCGGACCAGTAGTAGCTGCTCTCCATTGCATGTGCACTTTATTAACAATAACGTTCAACTGGTTCAACTACGCTTCCATACCGAATTTTCACGGCCGTTCTCATTGCGTTGTTGTGTAGGCAAAATTTCTTGCAGTTTCCCCTTCATTCGTGTTTTTTTCGAAGAAATTTACTTTCACATGTTGATGTTTCCGCCTCATCAGCACTGTTTTCGTTTCTTCACAAAAGCCTCCTGCCTTAGTCATTATCGCCATCGTCGTCTGTGACATTGAGACGATATGGACGAGTGTGAAAGCATGCAATAGACGCTACTGAAGGTTTGTGCAAGACACTAGCAGACTTGGAAAATCTGCCCTCTAGCAGCAATCCAAAATCGCATCGGACGATCAAAAGACTGATGAACTAAAAACACGCCTTGGCTAAATGAGCGCTCCATCCTAGTGAAATTTGTAATGGATTAGTGTGGAGAAGTGAAGACACTGAGTTGCACAGTTGCTGTCTCCCGTCATCGTCGTATCTAAGGCGCTTTCATCATGCCTTTACTATACGGAATAAAGGATAATGCGTGGCGTATCCTCAGGAGACACTTTAGAATCACTTTAGGCCTTCCTTGATATATTATATTATATACGGAACGGATATGGTTTCTGTGGTTTGGTGGCCACAGCTGCGTACTGTACTCGTCCTTACTGAAAGAAACTGGAGTTCAAGGATTTTTGACATACCATCTAACAAAGTAAAAATGTCCTGGCAGTGGTTATAAGTTGCAATTATTCCTAATAAGCGAAGAACTGTATGTTGAACTTGCGCGCAATGAATTTTATTGTGAATGTTAAGCGAAATCTTACCAACACCGCTCACTAGCGATCGTTAGAAATAATCTCAATCTTCACTGCCTATGGTTTGAAATGCCTGCGCACTGTACTCACATACGTCACTTGGCTTCCTTCCTCATATCTACCCCTGCCTGCGAAGATTCTTTTTGTCCCTCTCTTCGAAAAACACAACATTTCAGATGTTTCTGTCAGAAGGCGTTTCGTTCGCGACGAATAGGCACCGAGGGACAGGTGATCTCACGTGTGCTCACTGACTACGACCCGTCTACACGTCCACCAGTTCGAGGTTCTCACGTTACTCTTGCCGAGTTAATTTTCTGATTTAGGTGATGGATGGATCCTCAAGGTTTTTGAAGTGTACTTTGCTGGTGTCTTCACAGCTCTGATCCCTTATCACCCTGCGCTCTTAATTACTTGCTAAAAGGCTGTGGAATTGGGAACATGAATATGTACAGCATCTAAGTTCCTTCTTTTTCAGTTTCTGGGCACGTTCCCCTTCTTTTGACTCTTCTCATTTCCTCACTGACCACTGCTTCCTTCTATTCCTCCCACCTCTTTCTTACATCTTTCCGGTTTCTTTCCCGCATCATCTTTGGAATTCATAATAGTGCACAGTATCCTGAATCATCGACCATTTTTAAGCCGCCGGTTTTCGCCACGTAAATTTTTATATTGATCGCTGCTACCGTACCGTACTTTGCTCTCATAGTCAGTCCTTTCCTCCTACAGAAGGATCTGGGAGCCTAATCCTCTACGTGACATTCCACAGCTTTTAGCCCGATCATTAACTTTGCTCAGACATGACTTCCCTCCTGCAATCTTTGCTTGTTAATCATTTGCAATTATTTCTTTCTCAGCACCATTTTCATTGGTAACAAGAATGCTTTCACCGTGCCAATCATCTCAATCTCGTGTTAAAGGGGATCTTCAGTGCGCACACATGGAACTTTATGAAATTTTCCGTTTCTTTCTATAATGCAAGCACATTCAGATAATGCTGACCACTCATCAATTGTGGTAATTACGAATGTCTTCATCAACCGAGTCACCTGGCATGAACAACGAGCGGTAGGGACCGGTCTTCGTTATTTTCTCTATTTAGCGTTCGCTCAACGAATCTCAGCATGTGGTGTGTTTAATCAGCATTAATGTGCTCGTTCAGGAAGTCGATCTCTATCTTCGACAACAATGGGAAGACGGACGGCTACAGTACGAAGTCGATCCTCGAGAGGAAATTGAACAGGTTTGATTACTTGGATCGGGATGTTTATTCTTTTCCTGCATTTTTGAAGCTATGATGGTAGTTCAGCTACTAAATATTTAGAATTCTCATTTCTAACAGGTTTCTATTGATGAAGTTAGTCAACGTAATAGCCGACTCATTAGCATGGGTAATTTTTCTCAGTTATCACATAATCTAAAGTCTTATAAAGGACTCAACAGACGTTTGGAACGTTCTAACGTTACTGCTTCATATGGTAGAAGTAGACGTTGTAATGATGGTGCTAGGAAGGCACCATCAGAACTGAGGTAACTGAGCGGGAATCGAACCTGCGTCTCGAGCCTTTCAAGACACCGGTATGCTAAACCGCTAAACCATCCAGCCGCACCATTTTTTAATCATTCCTTTAGAAGTCATCCGATTAGAAAATCAAAATCCGAATCTATCTATTTTGCAGAGCATTTTTCACAACTTTTTCACAACACAGAATTCAGGTCGCACTTCCAAGCAATCGCAAAATATGGGTGCCCGACACCTATTTCTCTACTGGTAACGAGGTCAAGGAAAACGCCGCCCGACAGAGCGTGGTCATTGAGCCCTCTGGATACGTTCGATCGTCTCAGCAGTGAGTTCACACTTTGTAGCTTTCCTTACTCATGCAGCTCAGTAGCGACGGTATGTCGCACCATCGTGCCGTTGGATGGCATCGCGAGCCCTCGAAGTTGTTTTTAGAGATAAAACCCCATAGAGGGCGATTCTAGTCAGCTAACATCACGAAAAGCAATACTTTACAATAATTATTTCTTTCCGTTGTTTTTGAAGTTGATTGACCACCGCAATCGCGGTCGCTGAAGTTGGCAAATACACTGTAAAGCTCCCATATTTCTCTTATTAAAGCATATACGTGCCATATTGCTGTAGCTAATATGCCGAACGGGATGGCATATTATAGATAGCCAAAGTTGATAGCGAAGTCGCGCAGCATTAAGGGTGAATTTCGGGGTCTCTGAAGATGACAGAGTTATCGAAACGTCAGGCCAATATAAAACTGATCTACCTGTCGAACTCGCCCTTCGCAGCACCATAACAGTCATTGTAAAAGCTTCACCATGGCTGTGACGTTAGTGCTTTATTTGAAAAAAGTTAAGCATCATTAGTTGGGCACGAATTCCCGTCCATTTTATGAACGCAGAATTCTTTCGTAAAGACCGAAAAGCTGCAGCCTACCATGGCTACTGCGAAAGTAACGGTGAACAAGAATCTGAGTACGACTGACAGAAAGAATTGAGTTGATTCCGAAATCATTCATTTTCTTTCGTCTTTGCTTTATCTTGAGAATATCATTTATCTTTATCATATCTTTTATCTCTAATTTCTTTCCTTTATTTTCATGGATCGTTGTATCGCAGCAATATACGGGAATTAGAAAGAGCAAAGCTTGTGCGCCAATATTACCAAGTCCATATGATTTCGTCTTCATTGTACAGCTTCTTTGGGTAAAGGATACCCCTCAGCTAATGCTTACATGGCGAGGTTGTCCACACCAGCAACTTGCACATGTCACCTGAGTGTTTCGAACTGCTTATTCGTACACAGCGGGAAATATAGGAAGTGTCAGGTGGCACTCGTTTTTGCCTGATGACGAGCATTTGTAATGCCGGCCAAGCGGCGGCGGCAACGACAACGCCGACGTTCAACCTGCATGAGAGCGGGCAACATACAGCTGCTTCTTATTGCAGCGAATTTTTCGAAAGCTCAGGACTTTTCGAAAATATTTCAAGCCCGGCAATCATTGAACCTCAGCATGACATTACAGTGTAATATTTTCTTATGCTGCTGTGCCGAACGAGGTTAGTAGGGTGGATCAGAGTCATTAAATCCTAACGTTTTGACGTGATTGCCGTCCTCAGAAGCCGTGGGATCCATCGCAAAAGGGCTGCGAGGTTTTCAACGGACTCTTGTTGTTGGTAGGATTCGCATACTTGCGCCTCTTACCATTACATCAGGCGTAAGTGGGTATGTGTTCAAAAAGGCATTCCCTCTAAGAAACAACCGGAACCGCCCCCTCCAGAACTGTTATTATAGCGATCATTTGACGAGGCAGTGGAACGATTCGCAACACGAATGATTACGATATACATAAAACCCTAAGTAAAGAGCAAGAACTGCCATTGTCCCGGAATTTCCGTTAGGAGTAAGTTGTGCCTTGGATGCAGACCTTGGCCAAGATAGAAATCTTTCGAAGACAGACACCACTATAGAAATGGTCTCTGTCGACGACTGAACGGAGACAATAGCGATTTCCGTGAAAGGAATAAGTAACCATGTTGATGGGTCGACCAAAAGGGTCGCTTGAATGCGAGATTCATTTTTTATTCGGAGGTTAAATTTTGTATTAGTTTGAAGCGCATATCCGACCGAATCAGAACAACCTTGATACAAATATGTCACCGTCCGAGCGACACATCGCAGCTGTGTTGACGTAGTGATGAACTGGGCTAGCAACAGATCACACAATTACCTCATTATTGTTACAACACCGCTTGATTTATCACTTCCTCCCGTGGTGTTCCCAACGATTGAAGCCGGGTAGCTGTAGCCGATTTCTGGTATACTAAGTCATACATCAACCGCAGGAGTTCATCTTTGGGCAATTCCAGTCCCGACCTCACAGAGCGCGCGGAATCAATTTGGTTGTTTCAGAAAAAAGAGGTTTCTTCTATCTGCGAAAGACTCACATTTCTCTTCGATCGCGTCACACCATAGAGTTAAATAAACAACAACTTCCCACAAACCTTTGATGCATTTCCGTGAGCCGGGTTTACTTACGGTAGAAACGCTAGCCAAATTGAACAATGTTGAGATATATTTGTTCAGCAATTCCGTTAACGTTTAGAACAAAATTGAGAATTTCTTTTCGAAAATTCTGTCAATTTCGGTACTCTACTCCTTCAGAAAATGAGAGCTGGGTCAAGCGAACATTAATGCATTACCGGACATATCTTTTGATCACTTCTCGAAAAAGACGCTTTGGAGCGTTCCAAAGCGGCTGTTTTCAATACCTTTGTTGAAACTCAATTATTCACTAGAATATACATATATTTCAGCTCAGCAGCTCGAGCTCTATCGACCGCTATTAAAAGATCGGCAAAACTGTAAATCCATAAGAAACCTTAAACCTTCTATCAATCCGGGGTCGGGTAAATTGGTACCAGAATCCGGGGTCGGATAGATTGATACCCGACCAGGCGAGATTTGAGGGGACAGTGTTTCAAAAAAAATAGGTGTGGATAATTTATATACCAAACGGTAGAGCTCGGACAGCTGCACTTCGCAAGTCTCTTTTCACGAATAGTTGATATTGAGGAAGTAAATCTTTTATTCAGTAATTGGGGAGTAATTCAAAAAAGCTGCTTTTGAACGCTCCTAAGCAGCTCTTCCGGGAAAAGATCAAAAGACGTGGCCGGTGCTGTATGTGCAACTCGGAGAATGAAAATATTATTATTTACCTTATTTACCTAAAGCGAGAAAATGCCCTCGAAGGATTTCTGATACATCCGCACTCATTGAATAGTCACCACGAATTCAGTGTGAAATGGAGTTTCACAGCTTGATTTCGCACAGTCGCTCTGAGCATTATATCTGTTCGTTTACCAATTTCATACGATTCATCCTTTTAATTTTGTTGTCGTACCTGAACGCAGTGCAAATTCATACATCAAGGTCTGTTATCATTACATGCAGGGTTACAGCGGCTGGAGTTCGATCTTCGCATGCTCAGGCAGGTGTTCGGTTGACTTCTCCGCCTCTTCTTTGCTCTCCTTAATGGCCATTATTACATCGAGAATCGCTGAAAAACTTTTGAATGTGTGCATCGGCGATCCCATCGGGGCACATGCATGTGGAAGAAGCCCGCTGTTATGACAAATATTTTGAAGAGGAGGGATCTAGTCAATGTTGAGCGATTTTCAAAGCTAATCAAGAAAATTGCATGACATCGCTTGGAAGCTGAGGAACTAGGTTGATGTAGTTGGTAAATATTGATACTTATGTTTTATTAAATTTAACTGTTTAATTGTTTAATTGTTTTATCCTGATTCACCTTTTATCCCTGTAATGGATAAGAACAACTTAGTTTATTGTTATAATCTCGGGATAAATATCCATTAAAAGGCTAACATCGAAGACTGGTAACACTCCCCCAGGCTCAATAGTAGAGATAGGAGAGAACTAAGGGTGTTGGGGCTGGTATTGAGATCAAATGTTAGTGTGGAACGGGTGAGAATGGTTAGAGATGGGGCATGACCGCTAAAGGTTATTCAATTCTAGCAGTTTTTTGACTAGGCCTTGATAGTGCTGAGAAAGCCTTCGTTTTTGAGATTTTATTTTTCACAACTTCGGAGAAATTGATTTCTGGATGATATTTTTATCATACGATCACATATTAAGTGTAGCGGGTAATTTTTTGCAATATGAAATTCAATGTGCTGATGAAAATTTTTCAGGAGGACCATCGATGTACCAGTGACATACGGTAGTTCGTTTCCATTCTTAAATCGCCGCTCGTTTACACTTCGGCTCGCCAGCTGTAAGCCATATTGGTGTAAAGTTATCCCATACTATTATCAAAACGTCAAGAATCTGTTTCAGACGTTTACCCGCTCGAAGATGTCGTCTACCTGTGGGCGAATTCGCCGCCGTTCGTCAATCCTGTTGAGGTACTTGGCCTAAAGCGCCCCATTCGCTGTCTGAAAAAAATAGAAAAAGGTCGGGGTGGGAGCGTACGTGTGGTCGAAGAAATATTTGCAATGAACCGCGGTTTGAAATGTTACACGAAAAGTATTCTCCTATTTTGTGCCTATTTTGTAAAACGCGTTCATACATTAGTATCATTTCTTTTTTTCGCAACATAACTTATTGTTGGGTTTTAATTGTCGTTTTTCAAGTTATAATTGTGTACGATTTCCTTCATAAAAGCCCGCATATGTATTGAGTAGACTTCAGGTTTTGAATTCTAGGTTTCGAATGATCTGCTCGCAGGCCCAGTCACATTCGAAGAAGCCAGTGCAGGAGATTGCTTGGGAAACTTTACTGTTGGTAAGTTCTATGTTAATTTACCTTACTGTAGAAATACTGCTAACCTGGAAATGTGATCGTTTTGGTGAAGTGTAAAGACTCCGCGGGTCGTCCGAGGAGGACGCGCCATGAGTTCGTCCTTCAATCAGAATCCCACAGGGTTGATGAACGAGAGGTTCCGGACACCGCGAGTTTAATAAAGCTTTTTTTCTGCCGGCGACTTGTCGTGACATTTGATTCACGTAAGTATAAAGGGGTATCCAGAGTGTAAACTGAAGACCTGTCGTGCGATGGCAGAGCCAAAAGCTAGCCAGAAGTGATTAACTCCTCATTATCACTGCTTGACTTTGGCTACCCTGTGGTTTGCGAGCGAGCTAACCGTGGTACGGTGATATTGATGCTCCTGAAGAATTTAGGTCCTTAATTCTTTTACTTTGTCAATGTTAGTACCACATTTTGGGATGTGCGTGGTGTAGTGATGAGAGGCGCTACTGACACAAGCGTGGTTGAGCAGTCAATTCTGTTAACCTGGGCTAACCAAGTCTTTCAATCCCTCTGGGTCGGGGAAATTAGTAATACGTTTGTCTGGAAGTGTAAAGGCACTGACTTGGTATAATGGCTGGTTCAAGTCATTTTATAAGCCAAATACGCATTCGCTATGCTTCTACGATTTGAATGGAACACGAATGCGACGATGGTGATTGATCAACGGTGGTAGTCTTATACATGTAGAATGTGGAACTAAAGGTAAAAAAAAGGTAAACATGTAACTCTTCTCGAAGAATCACCTCTTTTATTTGAGAAGGCTTTGAATTTGCACGAATTTTCGTGTTTTCTAATCTACGCGTTCATGAACCGATTTCAGGAACATACTCCTGCATCGATGTCGTCGTCACTTTCAGTACGTCAACGTTCGGCGCGCTCTCAACGTGGTTTCTTCCAACCATACTACTGGTAAGTGAATGCTCAGCAATCCCTAGATCTACTGACGATTGATGCTGCTATTCTGCTATTTGCCGCTTTTCGTTTAGCGGTTTATAGACGAGAATGAGTTGATTGACATACAAGGGAGGTCAGTGGACTTCCCCCAAAGATTCCAATTGAGACCTATATAGTTTTGTAAAGCATCGAACGGAGATTACAACGGTGTAGTTTGTTTTTGCTAAATGGCAATGAGCGGTCCAAAAAGGCGAAAAGGTAGCTTAGTCGGTAGCATGTAGTGCTCACAATGTGGTGGTCAGGGGATCGGTCCCTCTGCAAGACTTTTCTTTTGCCTTAATGCGCTAGATTCCAAATTACGCTCCTTCTGCAATTGTGTCGCAGTTTTGGGATAGAATCGCGTTTGGAACGAGTATGGCCAACAGAACACTCACAGAGGGCAATGTATTCTAGTCCCTACGTATGTGACCCACACCTACCGTAACCAACCCAAATCGATTCCAAATTCATAAACTAATGTCAGATTCGTGATCAGCGCCTCGAATAACCCCCGTAGACAAAGTTTGGGGTAAATCGGGGATTTCGACCCAATCGCCCTACTTTGACTACGGACCCTAGCAAGCGCACGTCAGGCACAATGGGAAAAGCTGATGCTAGATTTGTGAATTGTGGATTTGTCAGCAGCCAAAAAGATTTTTTTGATGAATAGGGAAAGAAACACATCCAAAAATGGAGTCTCTGCATCCTTTAGCGTTTAAAAAGTGGAACAATAGATTAATGATATTCTCAGCAACTGGACGTTCATACAGCTATTCGCCCGACACCAGTAAAGCTGGTTGGGTCGAAATCGCCGATTTAGCCCAAATTTTGTCTGCGGGGGTTATTCGGGGCGCTGATCACGAACTTGATAGTTGTTTTTGAATTGCGGATCGATTTGGGTTGGTTGCGGTAAGTATGGGTCACGTAAATAAGTGCTAGTAGATTTAGTCCCTTGTGCGTACTCTGTTGGCCATACTCGTCCCAAACGTGATTCTAACCCGCAACTGCTAAAAAATTGCAAAAAAAACGTAATTTGGTATGTAGCGCATGAAGGCAAAAGAAAACCATAGCAAAGGGACCGATACCTCGACCGTCAGATTGCAAGTCCTACGCGCTAGCCACTGAGCCACCATGGTACTGCCGCTGTCGGTTAACACCTAGAACCGCTCTCGCCACTACTTTCCCGCCATTAGTTAATGGTCAAGATTTTTCGCCTTTTTTGCACCGTCCATTGCCATTTAGCAGAAACGAACTATACCGCTGTAATCGCCATTCGAAGCTCTACAAAACCTTATAGGTCTCGATCGGAATCTTTGGGGGAAGTTCACTGACCTCCCTCGTTAGATATTTCGGCAGTTACCAGTTAAGCAGTTGAGTGCTGATAGCAACAGCCCGACCGGGCTTAAGAAAGAGATGCTAGGAGATTCGCAACGTAGTACATCGGTAGCACAGTGGTTAGTGCAGTCTGCCGGAAACAGAAAGACGCGGGTTCAATTCCCGTCCGATGTCAGTGTTTTGCGAATAACCTAGCATCTCCAAATATCTAAGTCGATTGATGCTGCTGTTTCAGGTGATCGCCTCTTGGCTTCACTTTTGGATTCATGGCAGTTGGTCTGTGCCGCGAACCATCTCCGCCGCCGCTCCGTTCCTCATCTTTGCTGTGATTTTCGTAGGTTTTCTACAGTTCTAGAATTCTTCTTTTATTGGCTGATCAACTTGAACGTAAGGACGGTTTCGTAGGGAAAAAAGCCTTGCTCTTGATGAAACACTGATATCTCCTTGATTTAGGTAAATAAACTAAACGATCCAGTTGGCATAATTTTGCCACTATTTTAGCGAGCGCCTATAACTGGTGTATGGATTGTTTTGCTTTCATTTCACTTACTTCAAATCTTCTAGTTCTTATTTGCACAATTTATGGCCTCATCAGTTCTTGCAATGCTCCTATTGACGGGTGGACGGGAAGTGTCAAGTGCACTGATAAGCTCCGAAGAGCACCTTTAGGAACGGTTTTTTTGCATGCGATTTTTCGTGGAAAGCAAGAAAGCTGTCCAGGACGTCTGTCGTGCGATCGTCGCCAGAAAGTCTCCATTCGTCAGGTCGCGCGAGTGTTCTTTGGCGACGACTTCCCCTTTGACAATTCGTAGAAAACTTATTCACTTATTCAAATCTGCAGTCGCTGATGTGTGATAAATGGGAAAGCGTTGTAGTTGCCCAGGCTGGATTTGAACTAAAAAAACTTCTAAAAACTCAAAAAAATGCAATATCACATAAATAATGATTGATTACGAATTCATACAGTAGAAGAACGTTGAAAAACGGTTGTAATAGGCAGATGTTGCGAGTACTTCGTTTGAAGAGAACACGTATGGTCTTCTACATATTTTTTTCTTACTAATGGGAAATCTGGTAGAAGCTTATTCAAAAATGGAAAGCTGGTAGCTGAGTAAAAAGTTAAGAAAAATCAAGATGTTGAGAATTTTTCAAAAGGTCAGTATTCCTTTATTTTACGCCTGCAATGATTAAATAGCTGGAAACTCCTGCTCCTTGTTTTACCGAATCGCCTGTTGACGAATAGGATCGATTCTTGAAACCAGAACTTGAACCCTTTGATATCGAGCTGATATCGAGCTTTCGTAGCTTGATCTGGTGGAACTTCCTGGTAAAGGTTAAGGTAAAGGTAAAGGTGCCGGCGTTGATCAGTCCGCTGAGGGCGCGCCGCCGCATTCGTGTTCCACTCAAATCGTAGAGGCATAGTGGATCCGTATTTGGCCTATACAATGACGTGCGGGGACCAGCCGCTATACCAGGTCAGTGTCTTTACCTTCCCGGACAAGTCTGGTACCAATTTACCCGACCACGGAGGGATGGAAGGCTTGGTTAGCCCGGCCCGGGATCGATCGCTCGACCGTGCGGGTGACAGCAGCGCCTCTTACCACTGCACCACGCGGGTCCTAACTTCCTGGTACTAGAGCAAAAGTCTACTTCAGCCCTAGTCTCGAAATTCTCAACCCTTTTGCATTCCGGTGTTGTTAGGAGGAATTTTTATAACACTCCATGGCTTTTGGTCCTGCTCGTCGTCATCAAAGCGTTCGGGGCGTTTTGTCTCCTAGTTGTTGTGTAACTGCGGGGGAGTTGCTTTCTTAACACTGCTACGAAGATCGCGTTTTTCAACTTTCTGAACTGTTCTGTCGCTCCAGTTGTGTAATAAGTGAGAAATGCCCGTCGCATACCGCCCTTTGTCTCATCAAAACTTCTTGAGCGGCACTAGGCATCTTATTGTTTCCTTTGGAGCACTAGAAGGGACGATGTAACAGAATACACTTCAACTTTAAGCTGAATGCAATGGAAGTTGGTTTTTTCAGATGACGAAGATGGCTTCCTCCCAAATGTGCGGACAGGAGCTTTAGTAGCCCGGAACATTCATAGCTGAACTTCAAAATATTCGCTAAGTGAACTAATGGCTAATGGATCTGTTATACTTATTGGAGTCCTGACTTGTCGATCTTTCTTCATTGGATTGTACTTTTTTATTGAGATGAAAATTTAACGTTTCAGTGGGTGTCGTTAGAGGACACAAGAAAAGGAGAAGTCCTGAGCTGTTGTATAGTCTTATAAAAAAACATCGACTACTGTAGGGCTATAAGGATTAGATCCGTTGATCATTACTTTGCTAAGCGAACATTTTGAAGTTTAGCTTTGAATGATACCGGCTGTCTAGCTTTTGTTGGAGCCCCATTACGCATATATGGTAAATGTCAAACGTTATTAGTGAAAAACAAATGTGCGAAATCCTCAATTCGTCTTATTTTCAAAGATTGCTACTGATGTGACTGCCTGGTAATTTTTATGTTCATTGCTTGGTGAATTTCTGTGGAAAGACAGAACGAGAGGGTGGAGAAGTCATGCCTTTCAATAAAAATGGAAACAAACCACGAAAGAAACAATCAGAAACGTTTTTTTTGCATTTTCAGTACCATCCACGTTTTAAAATGTGTATTCTGTGCTGCGCGAAGAACCATGGTCAATTTCAGTTGTTCCGTCGTGACATTGCCACATCAACCTCTGGTGTTTGCTGCTGGTTCGCGTTCTGCTTGCTCCTGACATTCCTTTCGTTGGTAAGTGGAAAAATTATTTATTTATTTATTTATTTATTTATTTATTTATTTATTTATTTATTTATTTATTTATTTATTGTTTATTTCGCCGCACAAGGACGGTTTAAGAGCTAAACACATAATACGCAGATATAAACAAATTAGGAATCTAGATTCAAAAGGTCAGTACAACAAACACTTAAGTCGGACGATTTAAACGAATCAAATTTTGATCTGAAATCACGTATAAAATTTCGCCTTTTCATACCATGTTCATATAATATTCCGAAGTTGTATTCGAACGCTCTCACAAGGCAGTATTCATATTACATTGTCCGACAGCATTTTTCGCACATAATGGGCAACGTCATTGCTCTTCTGCATGATAGAAAACTGTAGATGTGGTGATTTTCTCAAAACGTTCCCTTTACCCTCGAGGAAGGGTTTCATCTTTTCAGTTCGCTGCTACTGAGAAATTGGTGCTATAATACGTAGACCTCTGCTAGACTCGTGTTTTTAGTTAAATTGCTATACCTTATAAAAAACTTTGCAAGAGCATCAGGCTTTTATACGTTTTCTTAGGTGGAGTACTTCATTGTCATATGCTGTGGCATTCGCCGATCCATACGATACACAGCAAACGGCCACCCCGAGGAGAATCCCATCGGAGTAGCGAAGGAGGTTGGTTTGCAGCCGATTTTGGTCTTTATTTGTTTCCTATCGTTTCTACTCATTGTTTTTGCAATACACTCTGCACAAATTAAACGAAACTAAACGGGAGTATACTGTAGCAAGAGGCGCTACTGCCACCCGCACTTTCCAGCGGTAGGGGCAACCATGCTTTCATCCTTCTGGGATTGGGTGAATTGGTATCAGACTTGTCACTTGGTCAGGCGAGTGGACCGTCAAGTCCTCCTATAGACCAATGAGACTAAATGTGCATTCACCATGCCTCTACTATTCTGAATGGAACACGAACGCTGCATCACGTCCATAGTAGACTGTTCTTCGTCGACCTCTTTACCTTTACCTATTACCTGTACTCTGCAAGAATCAATCAATCAATCAATCAATCAATTCATAACAACTATGAAAGACAGTAGTTAGACAAGATGCAAAAACTACATCGTAATTTAATGCTGGAGGAGAGCAATTTGTGTCCTATCAGAGCCTTACCAATGTTTTCCCATTTCGATGCTGGAAGTGATATGGGTATATGTACACTTACTGTATTGTATTCCACTGAAAGAAAATTTTGTCTCTCATTTCTCCCAGAAAAAAATTACAGTCTGGTCTTTCTGATATTCAGGAAAGGAATGCCAGATAACCCTTTTAGACGATTTTCAAACGGAATTGATCAAAAATTCCTCGGATCAGTGAAGCATAGTAGGAGAAACAGGGGCATAAGCAAATCTGATAGCAAGTTGTTATAATTATATTAATAGTTGCGCTGGTTTTATCTTAAATCTATCTCTATAGTCACCTCTATATCTTGGTAAATTGTTTTGTTTTTAATTTTTTTCCATTCGTAATTCTCTGCTTCAGTGAATTAGCAACAACGTTCCATTGTAGACACTCGAAATGGCTTACAACACCAAATGCGCTAACTTCAGACACAACAATGGAGTGGACGTGATCGCTCGTCTTCTATTTCCTCTCGCTTTTCTCATCTTTTTGATCATCTACCTAGTCTTCCTCGCTTAGACTTCATAGCAGTACCAGTGCACACTATATTCCTCTCATGGTCGAAGTTTTCGTTGCCTTGCCATTTTCACTGTTTTCATTTCTTCTCGGTGACCAAATGGATTGAAACGAACTAAAAATTAATTTGTAACACTATTCTTAAGTAATTCAAGAGAGTTTTGTTCTGTTTTTTGTCCGACTGAGGTTCTTTCGCCTATACAATTTGATAAATAATTGATGTTTTTTCGCAATAAAAATGTAATACACTGCCATATGCAATGCTTCAGTGAAAGCATGGAAACCGCCCGAGAAAATCGCTATTTTGCTTCTGAGTCACCGCTGCTCCGCTGCCGAGTATAAGTTGCCTTGAGATGTCGGAAATGAATCGGCACATTGTGGAGAATAGTGCCGCAATCGCTTCGAATTTTGGCCAACGCTTAATTATGGAACCCGGGCACATGATAAGGCTCCAGCCGTCCACCGATCGCAGAAGGGAAAACCGACGTCACGTTCACTTGAATTATTGCATCGTGTGATGACACTCAGATAATTTTCTAATATTTGTATTTGTACATCGTATACATATGTTCACATTATGCAGCAGTTTGGTGTTCGCTTTTTTGAGCCGGTCACTGGTCGCTCGATCCAGCCCTGTCGGGAGGGCAGCCGACAATTTTCGAAGGCCTGTTCGTGCACGTTCGCATTCTCATCGCAACCTCGCAGCAGCTTCTCCAGCACGTACGCAAATGGATGCATCACGTTGAACTCCTGCTTGGCTGATACTCTGCAATTCCATGTCTATAAATACAATTATGTAGTGCGCGCATGGTGCAGTGGTAAAAGTCGCTACTGACACCAGCACGATCGAGAAAAGTTTCCATCCCTCAGCGGTCGGGTAAATTGGTACTACCGTTGTCTGGGAGGGTTCCATCCCTCCAGAGTCGGGTAAATTGGTACCACACTTGTCTGCGAGGGTGAAGACACCTACACCTACTTGGTAAAGCGGCTGGCCCCGCAAGCCACTGTATAGGCCAAATATGCATTCTCCATGCCTCTATGATTTGAATGGAACACGAATGCGGCGGCGCGTCCTTAGTGACTGATCAACGTCGGCGCCTTTGCTCTTTTCTACTTTATGAACACAAGCATCCGTTACCAATAACGCTTGCTCAGGATGACAACGCGGCGTGTCTTACGTATAATACAGGGTGTCCCAAAAAATGTACCCACTGTTTGAAATGCCATAACTTTGGCGAAAATGAACCAATCGAAACGAGTCATAGTTTGAATGAAAGCTAAGAAAAAAGAAAATTTTTGGTATGTGTTTGGTGAGGATTGCGCCATGTACTTGACCCAGGCCTCAGATTTTTGGATCTGATTGATAGTGCACGAGTTATATGCTTGCCCTATTTTGGTCGTAAACAGGTGGTATCGCTGCTATGAGTTACTTCTGAGGCAGTGAACATACCAACTTGCAGCAGCTTTTGATTAAGCATGGAACAACATCAGTATCGATCAATAATCGTAACGTCTGTTTGACAAGCTAAAACTCTTCCAACAGTGATGCAGTCTTGAGAAAAGGATCGATAGGAATGTAAAGTGTGTAAGCCATAAAGACTGCGCCATGCATCTGTCCGAATCGTCGGATTCTAGACCTGATTGAAAGTTCACGGATAACATGCTTGTTCTATTTTGGTTGCCAACAGCTGATATCGCTGTTACACGTTTATCTTGATGCAGTAAACATAAAAAATCAAAAAGTAGCAAGCTTAACATGCACTTTGAGTTGATACTGCTTGCTCTGTTTAAAAACCCAGGACTCTTGTAATAAGCATGTAATAGCAATCTCCAGGTTCTCTCGTCTTTAAACCTCGGCATTGCGGTGATCTCTCAATATGATTTACTTCTGCCGCTCGAGGTTGTTAGGTGGTAACACTTTATTAACGGCCTAACGTTTCGACCTTCCCGTCGTCTTCGGAGGCCTGAACACACATCGAAGTTAGTGACTTACCAGACTGGCCCACCAAAAGTCGTTAAATCCTAGCATTTCTGACGAGATGTAGAAAGAATGCAGAGAAAAGCCACTTGAAAGAAAGAAACGCACCTCAGCCGTCCACCTTTGAGCTTTAGCTCAAAGGTGGACGGTTGAGGTGTGTTCTACATCTCGGTTGAGGTGTGTTCTACATCTCGTCAGAAATGCTAGGATTTAACGACTTTTGGTGGGCCAGTCTGGTAAGTCACTAACTTCGATGTGTGTTCAGGCCTCCGAAGACGACGGGAAGGTCGAAACGTTAGGCCGTTAATAAAGTGTTACCACCTAACAACCTCGAGCGGCAGAAGTAAATCATATTGAGAGATCATGTAATAGCAACTGTTATGTCGTCCAATTTGTTATGTTTTTATGTTTTCATGTTTACTGCATCAGGAAAAACGCGTATCAGTGATATCACCTATTGGTGACCAAAGTAGAACAAGCATGTTATCCGTGAGCTTTCAATAGGGTCTAGAATCCGACCATTCGGACAGGTGCATGGCGCAATCTTCATGGTTTATACATTTTTCATTCCTCTAAATTCTTTTCTTATGATTGCATCATTGTTGGAGGGTTTTAGCTTCACAAACAATGGTTACAATTATTGATTGATATTGATGTCGTTCCATGCTTGACTAGAAGCTGCGGTAAGTCGATATGTTCATTGCCTCAGAAGTAACTCATAGCAGCGATATCACCTGTTTACGACTAAAATAGAGCAAGCATATAACCCATGCACTATTAATCAGGTACAAAATCCGAGGCCTCGGTAGAGTGCATGGCGCAATCCTCACCAAACACACACCAGAAAATTTTCATTGTCCTTGGCTTCCATTCAAGCCAAAATTCGTTTCGATTCGTTCGCTTTCGCCATAGTTATGGCATTTCAAACAGTGGGTACATTTTTTTGGGACACCCTGTATACTGGGGATCACGAAAACGAACTCCACATGAATGACGAAACATGAAATATTTTTCGAAGTTTCTTTCGTATGTTTTTTCGTTACCTGTAGAGTCGTATCCTGGCCTTCTTCAAACAATCTTCAATGGCGTCCTTATTGGTGTAGTTGTAGTCGTCGATGAGATCGATCTTGTTTTCGATCATCACCACAGGGAGGAAATCGCAGGTCTGCACCCGCCGCACCACTTCTACTGCGTACTCGAAGCTCTAAAAAGCTCTGCAGAACGGTTGCAATTCGGGAAACTCATTTGCTATGAATATTTCTGGACATCTGAGAGGGCGGCAGAACGGAGAGTTCAAGAGCTTATGATATCGATGATCAAGGTTCAATCCTGCGAAAACCTTTGAGCAGGTTAGAAATAGCAATGACGCGCCGCCTATGTGCCAGCGATCGGCAAATGGCCGCCCGACGATGAACTCAAGACCGAAGCAGGATAGCAGTGTGGTAGCTCGTCTAGGTAGGAGTAGCACCAAAGTGAAAGAACAGAAGAAATTAAGAAAGACGTACCCCGTAACTAATCGGTATAAAAATATCTGGGGTATAAAAATGTTTTGTTTTTGAAATTTGACCACTATAAAGGCTCCCGTCGCTCCTGCCTATTTTCAACTACCCATTTCATAATTTGGCTACCTTTTTGATGAATATTCGAATAAGTATATCCAGAAATGATGTCGAGTAGAAAGAAGGGAACTCCACCAATAGAACGTTATCGAACTCCTTCGAAGTCGGACCGGAGTTGTGAAGCACGCGCCCATCACGCACTCCTTAACTAACAACACCCAGCTTCCGCCTGTTCCGATTTCATTGAAATTAGTTCAGGTGGAACTGCATCACAACCTTGATTGAGAAGTTTTTTACAAGGACCATTTTCTCCCACTTTGCGTCCCACTTAGACCCGGAAAACCAACAATATTGAAGATATTGATTACGCATTCTGGCAGAACGAAAACCTCCAATTGCATTATACTTAGTACATATGTGAATATTTAGGTACATATGCATTCGGTGCTTACCTTGAAGTCGTCAGCTGCGAACACAACAACAACACCATCGAATTCGGAAACGTATTCTGGTTGCCACTGAAATCAACTGTTGCACACCAAGTCTTGGGTGTCTTCAGGCAAACTTTTTCTGTTGCTTGCGAAAGGTGGCCCACCTCGTCTTTTTTGCGCACGTCAATTCGGATATTGACATCGTCCAACCGCAGTACAGTTGTGCCTTCTGACTGGTTCGCTTCGGACGAGAAACACGACAATAGGCTCGACTTGCCTGTCTGAATATCGGAAGCCAGTCATCGCTTATGACACATGGAGCTCTTTGCAGATCTCAAGACTAACCAAAGCTACTCACATTGCTTCCTCCACATATTAGCAGTCGGAAATGTCTGTCGTACTCGTCCATCTGACCTGAGCACAGCTCTTTATGGATAGCTCCTAGTTTCAGCAAGAATTGTCGCACCTAGACACACTCGATCACGCACTTCATTTCGGAAGAAATGCTAGTGAGAACAATGTAAAGGAGAAAAAACTAGAAAACTGTTGGCATTATAACAAATTTGAGATAATAGATGTGGAGCATTGTCTACAAAATTTACTAAATCGCACAGGTAGAAGGTGGAAACAGATGGGTTTTACAATTTCCAAGTAATACTTCGGTACGTGGAAAGTTTATTTACAGTCTGGCGTTTCGACCTGCTTATCGCCTACAGAGGCCCTTTCCACCTCTCGAGCTATTGCTCGTTGTTTGTGTAGTTAATAGGTTACTGTAGCGATAGGGTAAAGCAGCATAGAGCTCAAATACAGCTCCACTTTGCTTGAAGTACTGTTTTTGGCTAGGAGACGCGTGGCGCAGCGGTAAGAGGCGCTGCTGATACCCGCACGGTCGAGCGATCGATCCCGGACCGGGCTAACCAACGCTTCCATTCCTTCGGTGTCGGATTAATTGGTACCACACTAGTTTGGGAGGGGAAAGATGAATCGGTATGCTGACCCACCCCCAAGTTAAAACATACACATTTACCATGCCAGTCTACCAATTGAACACGAATGCGACACTACGTACTTAAGGGACTGATCAACAACGCTGACACCATCACATTTTACCTTTTACCTTTACCTTGTCGTTTCTGTCGACTACACATGACTGGAGGGCATTCGCACTCGGGGGCAAATCAGCGTGATAAGTCAGGTATAATTTGTAATCAGGGTGCAGTTAGCCTGCAGCAGCCAAATGTGCCATTTTCCGGACATTTTGCAGATGTTGCACCACAGCTGAATATTCCAAGGATGAGGGTGGATTTGAGAAAACCAGGAATTCTGAAACTTTTCCGTCACGTTACACTTCCATTTCTTTGAGTATTTTATTGTGTCTCGGTATTAAACCATATTTCTTTTGCTACATCCCTGATAATACGGCGAGTTTCAGCTTCACGTTTTGTCCAATCCCCTGTACATAACCATTCGCGACCTCCAAAGGATTTCAATAAGAGTTTTGTAAAGCAAATGCGTCAATAGAAATAATCAAAAAGTAGAGTAAAAATCGAACATGGAAGAGACGGAGTAATTGACGTAAAACAAAGATCGGTTGACGATTAACGTCAGACACAGTATCTGAGGTGTCTGTTCACAGATATGGGAAAAACGCTTCTGTTCGAGATAAGGCGCGGTCAGCTACTTTTAATGGCTTTTTTACTGCCGTTTGAGCTGCTTCTTATCGCAGCACCTATTTGGCGGGGTTGAAATGTCGTTGTTCTGAGAATTAGTAAAACGGAGCAGTCACCGGTCAGTTGACCTCGAGATGAGAAAGTACTAGTGGTGATGTCACAAAAACGCTGTATTGAGGGACGAACAACCCATTCTTGTATGAGCATTCATTCGGTTTCCTACGTATCTACATTGCATCATTGCCGAAAATAAAAGAAGGAAGGAAAGAAAGATAGAAAAACAATGGCTCTATAAAAATAGAGGATTAGAGAATTATTTGAAGTGAGTTAGTTGAAAACGAAGGGTGTAGTAGAGAGTAGAGTCAGTCCGGGAGTAGAGTCTGAAGTTTCAAATCTCTGCAAGATTACAGTACATTACAGTAGCATTTTCTTCTCTAGCCCCGAAATCAGTGTTTTCATTCCGATGCCCATGCGGGTTCTATTGTGATTCAAGACCCCAAAAAAGAACGTTAGCGTCATCCTTGCCAAGAGAACCAGCTGATCGTGTTTTCAATGACGAAAAAAGCTATTTTTAATTTTTTTGAAATTTTTACCTATACATCGAAGAGCCACAAAATATCGATGTTTTGAATATCAGCAGACTGGAATTCTACAGGGATCAGAGTCAGCCAGTCAACGGCGGAGAAGTGGAAAGCACCACAAAACCAGCTGCAAGATCAGCTTATGTACGCCAGCGTTTGCCCTGTCTGACTGCCGACCAGTACGTGACGATAAGAAAACAAAAAATTTGAGCAGGGGAGCGGAGCTCACATTATAAAGTGAACGCTTCGATCGCACTCAGAAAGACACTAATTGTTCTCCAAGGAAATTTCTGAAACTAATTGGATTAATCACGAAGCAGTCTCCGTTCAGAAAAAAACTGTAGGAACTTTGCTATGGCGGCTATTTCGTATCAAATCTGATTTTTATTTTCAAATTTGACCATCAGCACACTGTCCACGCCCTGTTAGTGAAGGTAGACGTGAAAGTGCTAGCGTTAATTAGTCCCCTGATTGCAAGGATGCGCCGTCGCATTCGTGTTTATTTATTTATTTATCGTGCACTTGACGTGCACCTTCGAATAACAAGAACGATGAGCAACGAACACCCGAGAATGCAAACTAAAACGAAACTAAAAGCGAGAATATGAACTTGGTACACTACAGTGTTAGCAAACGTGATGTTATTGATACTCGTCCTCTATCACTGATCACGACCTAGCTAACTGATGTAGCCTAACTGTATTAACTGTGTTCCATTCAGAATCGTAATCATGGCGGAAGCGTATTAGCCAATACAACTCGATACTTGCCGGGGTCATCCGTTATACCAAGTCAACGTCTTTACCATCCCAGACGATTCTGGCATAATTTACACGAACCCCAGAGGGATGGAAGACACGGTTAGCCTGGTCGCGGCTTGACCGCTCTACCGTGCGAGTGTCAGTAGCGCCTTTTACCACAGTACCAGGCGCGTCCTACGTTGGCGGTGCAGTCAACAAAACTGATGGTCTGAAGATGCAATTTTAAAAGCAACTGCCACAATCGTGATTAGCAATTATTAATTCAATTAATTTCCACAGTAAGTTCGTATACTACAAATATCCGTAGTATATGAAGTTACTGTGGAAATTAATTGAATTTTTACCACGGTCGCATAAGGTTATTCGAAATATGTACTGTGTTACGTGCACTACGTAATTGAGCCCAACATCACCGCCTGTTTTGCAAGTTTCACAATGTCAGAATGCAATTTGGTATTTGGGTCTAGTTATAGAAGCATTTTCGCAATGTGTACACCTAATTGGTACCTTTAATTTATCATTTATTCATTTAAGACGTGGGCACCCATGAGAATGCATAAGCAGAGCAAACTTCAAGTCAAGTTCAAATAATACGAGCACAAGAAAGTTTTTATCCAGCGCACAAACGCGAATAGAAACTGTCCTGGTGGATCACCATTAGATGGAAGTCCGGAGTGAGTTACTACCAACGTTCAGGAAAAATCCTATCTTTTTTACGTAAAATAAAAACTAGGAAGCTAAAGCTGACAATTGTGAGACTCACTATGACATTGAAATATTAACAGTATAGAAATTTTTATAGGCGCCCAAGTAGTTGTTTAAAGGGAGTTCCAGTGATCCAACACCTCCACTCGGTGGTGGTGCCTGGCAGCCGAGGCCCACGGATTTCCGCCAATTTTTTCAGCGAGTGACAATGTGGTCTCAATAGCAGGAAATCATAGGCGAAAACTATGAGCATGAGTTCTATATTCATCCAGTCAGGGAATAAAAAATGGAGAAAATTGTTGCGAAGAAGTTATGCGTTCTTGCAGCAACACGTGCGACCACTGTGCTCAACGCGCTCGATAAATTTGGGGTCACTGCATAAACTTGCGTAAACGATGGTGCTCCAGTAAATAAATAAATGAATAGATAAACAGTGATCGAGGAGATAGAAAATGTGGCCAATTTTCGTATTTTTGAATGCGTTTGGAGTGAAATTCTTAGCGAAATGTCGCTTTCAGCCAGCGAAATACGAGAAAACTGCGCTGCGAACTGCTGTTGATAGCGAAGGTGTGAAAGAACAAGTGCTGATTCGAACACCAGTTTTAGGCGTGATTCGGTACGAGAGGATAGCGAAAACTTTCGCGGCGAGACATCAGGGCAAGACATTCTCCGTCATCTGCGATAATCCCGGATTATCCGCCAATAAAGTCCCATAATGCGATCACAGATCGTCGAGTTAGGACGTCCGGTCTACTAATGGACACTTGTTATATATTTTTGTAGGTGAAGGCGATCGAAGTGAAGGACAGAGGTTCCGTAACCCTTAAGAACATGCGTCCTTTACGTCTTATCTTTCGGTTTTCGTAGACACGTTGTTTATTTGTTCAGAAATCTGACACAGGCACATTTCATCATTGCAGAATAATGGAAGAGGGAAATTTTCCAGACAACCATTTAAAAATGGGGTAAATTTCATACATTATTTCCGGTTTGGGTTCAATGTTTGAGATAAAGAAACAAAACCATCTAGCGCAGCACTACTCAAAGTGTCCTTTCCATTATTCATGAGAAAAAAGTACTTATATTATTCACTGCAATCTGCATGGATGGGAGTCGTTTTCAAAAAAACAGCTAACTAATCTAACCTATATTTCTTCTCCATCTTTAATCACTTTGATTGAAGAGAATGATCTGCAGTGAAGACATGAGTAAAGGAGTTTTTAATAGCTGAAAATTTTTCAGGCGTTGTTCAATTGTTGTGATCAAAATTGAGAAACGAGCGATTGACGAGAGCAAACTCACACTACTGGGTTCAGTAATGCGCGCGTGATGCAGTGGTAGGAGGCACTACTGACACGGTCGAGCGATCTAACCTCACCCGGGCTAACCATGGCCTTCCCCATGGGTCAGGTAAATTGGTACTAGACCTGTCTGGGAAGGTAAAGACACTGCCTTTTTAGACCACTAAAGCATTCCTTATGCCTGCACGATTCTCAATGGAACACGAATGCGGTGGCGCGTTCTTACAAGGGAGGTCAGTGAACTTCCCCCGACGATTCTTAACAAGACCTATATGGCCTTATAGAGCTTGAAGCGTAGATCACAGATATGTAACTTATTTTTGCTGAATGGCAGTGGGTGGTCCGAAAATTGCAAAAAAAATAAGCACTGCTCTGACAACACTGCTGAGGGGCGCTGAATAGTCCCTGAGGTGAGAGGTCCAAGCAAACGTGCTTCGGTAGCGCAGCGGTGCCGCAGCGGACTGTCGTTCAGACGGTCAAGGGTTTGGATCCCGTGGTTGTGTTTTCGTTTTGCTTCAATCGCATTGATACCAAATGGTGCTCATTTTGCGATTCTGTCATCGGGATTGAAGAAGATCATGTTTGGAGCACTCTAAACCGCACAAATTTTAGTAAATGGCAACATTAATATGGGTAGCCAATATCTACCGTAACTTACCTTTAACAGACGCAAATTCAGAAACTAATGTTGGATTCGTGATCAGCGACCCAAATAACCCCCACATACGAAGTTTGGTCAGAATCGGTTATTTTGACCTTGGCACCTCTCTTATTCATAGCAAGCGCTCATCAGTCACAAATCTAGGAGCAAAAGTAAAATTCGTGATCAGCAATCCAGGTGAGACTCCTAGGCAATTTCTGGAACGATGGTAGTGGATGCTGACGATTTTCTGACAGCTAGAGTCGGAATGGTGCCATAATATTACCAGTAATTCATCAGAGACTCAACCTTGGGCAACTCTACCGCCACCTGACATGAGGCTCGAGACATCATGGTCACCCATTTCGCCCACACTTTGCTAATGAGACTATTTGAGACGCTGGTCACGAATATAGCACTAGTTTTGTGATTTGAAACAAGTGAGGGTATCTAATGACGCGTTTCGTTGTGTGTGGTCTGGTGAGCCCTTGCAATGGTAAGGGTAGATAAGTGAGGTGCCAAGGTCAAAATAACCGATTCTGTCCAAACTTCGTATGTGGGGGTTATTTGAGTCGCTGATCACGAATCCAACATTAGTTTCTGAATTTGCGTCTGTTCAAGGTAAGTTACGGTAGATATTGGCTACCCATATTAATGTTGCCATTTACTAAAATTTGTGCGGTTTAGAGTGCTCCAAACATGATCTTCTTCAATCCCGATGACAGAATCGCAAAATGAGCACCATTTGGTATCAATGCGATTGAAGCAAAGCGAAAACACAGCCACGGGATTCAAACCCTTGACCATCTGAACCACAGTCCGCTGCGGTACCGCTGCGCTACCGAAGCACCCTTGCTTGGACCTCTCACCTCAGGGACTATTCAGCGCCCCTCAGCAGTGTTGTCAGAGCAGTGCTTATTTTTTTGCAATTTTCGGACCACCCACTGCCATTCAGCAAAAATAAGTTACATATCTGTGATCTACGCTTCAAGCTCTATAAGGCCATATAGGTCTTGTTAAGAATCGTCGGGGGAAGTTCACTGACCTCCCTTGTTAGGGGACTGACCAACGCCAACACCTCTTCCGCTTTACTGATTTCAGTATGGTTTTATCTCTGCAGTTTGCAAATTAGCGATTATAAAGGATTGTTCAATAGAAATCGGAGAAGAGCTCACTACATATCTTTCAGCATCGATCATGTGATTTGCGATCTCGAACGATGGGGAAGAAAATGTAATCATCAACCAACCTATATGTAGTTTCTGCTCCTTTAGTGAGAATTCGTTACCCCATAGCACAAAATCCTAGAACCAATCTGAACCGAACATTGCCTCACACTAACCCTGCTAGCGATCGCTAGTGACAATTTCGCTTTGAACAAAACCAAGTTTTTGGATCCAAATTCGTGATCCTTTGACACCGTAGGTGGAGTTCCAGTCTAAGTTTTTTCTGCTCCAGGTCAAGCAACGTTTTCCTCTACCTTGAGATTTTAAACATATTTGAGTGAACATTGGTAGGTACACTTTTGAGCAAGAATGGTGAGCTACGCTCACATTTATTCTCCTGTGCTTATGCCACATGTTATGTGAGTGAATAAATAAACAAAAAATATATCGACAGAACATGAAAGCATCAGCATCAATACGCTTATTTTTCGTTCGACCGTAAATTATTACCCAAGAAGCACTAAATGAAATGGGCTCTGCTGTACAATGATTATTCATCAATAAACTTTCCACTTTAGGCAACAACTTGCAAGTCAGAATAAAAAAAACTTGGAGAGAAGGACGACATCACTGAAAGGCGTTGATGACGTCTTCGTCGGAAGCATTTTCAAAACCACTTGGAAAATGTATGCTGTAGAAATCCATGTGCTGCGGAATAGCCATCATTTGACGATCCACCTGAAGGAACATTTTCAAGACATAATCAGTTGTTTGATCTGGAGTGGTCGACAATAGAAAAAAACCCTTTTTCACTTTTGTAGTTCTTTGTGGTCTAGAGATTCTCTAGTATTAGGGTGAATCAAAACTTCGTGTGCATTCCAGATTCTGACTCTATCTATTGATAACTCAAGAAAAAAAATAAATGATCATAAGGTTATCACGGTTGAGAACAATTTTTTTACCAGATTGCCTACAAAGAATTACCTTAACCATGATAAACTTATTGATCATTTTTTGATTTTCTTGAGTGGTGAATAAAGGAAGGCAGAATCTGAAATGCAGATGAACTTTTGGGTCTCCCTAACACTCAACGTTGACCCAATGGTCTCCTACCTCATCCAATATTGCCAAATGAGAATGAGTATCCTTAAGTGAAGCCCTCGCCATCTCACAGCCTGGCATCAGACGCAATATCCACACTTCCCGCAGACTGAAATATGAAAACAGCAGAAATTGGGAGCACCTGAAATTAACTGTCACACTTGTACTCACTTACCTAGCCATTTCCGAGGCCGCTAATAGACTGCGACCAGTGATTCGGGGGCATCCACGGATATCCAACAGAACGAGTTTCGACTTGGTTTTGACCAAATTACATATTCCTTCGTCGGAAACAGCCGTGAACGCCAGAAACAACTGCACTAAGCTGAAGAGTCTCTTGGAACAACCGCATCGTAGACCATAGCAAACAAATAAACTATCTCACCATTTTAATAGCGCTATTGAATTCAAAACCGTATCGTTGAGGGACTTGATTTCTGAGACGTTTAAAATCCGCAAGTTGACGAGATGGTCTGAGATCCTAACAAGGTCGACATTCGATAACCCGTTGCAATGGCGAATCTCTAGTTGGAGCAACTCCTAAACTAATATATTTGAAAAACTGTAAGGTTTTTTTTTCGAGGCGAGAGTGAGCGTGAGAGAGTGGATACCAACAGAAAGCTACATGGATCGGTGCTCACACACCTTTCTCTGTAAAATATACTGAAACCCCTTCGAGTTACTCGAAAGGTTGTGCACATAGTCGAGATTGAGATGGCGTAGTTGAGGCAGAGTGGCCGGATGAGCAAGGTCATCCATAGCGCAATATCCAATAATTGACCCCTTCAAGCATAACCGCTCCACACTGCAATGTTCGGAGCATTTTTGAGATAATTTGCTGTTCTACGCCATCTACACTGTAGCAGCTGCTCATGAAAATGGGTTTTTCTTAACTTTGGCTAGTTTAGATAAAATAAAAGTAACGGTAAAAAGGCGCCAATGCCGTCAGTCTTTGAGGACGTGCAGCCGCACTCGTTCTTCCATTCAAATCGCAGAGACATTGTGAATGCATATTTGGCCTATACAATCACTTGCGGCGGCTAGCCGCTTTACCTTTCCAGACATATCTGGGACCGACTCACCCAACCCCGGAAAGATGGAAGGTTTAGTTGGCCCGGGCTGGGATTAATCGCTCGACCGCGCTGTTATAGCACCTCTTAGGGCTTGTTCAGACGACGCGTGTCGAAAATGCAGAATTGAAGCTCAATCAATAATTAACGTCATTGATCGAATTTGCTCCTTTGCGTTAGTGGCGCAGTCCGGTTGCGCCTCATATAGGCAAAAAAAAAATCAGGCATATAATCACATAGGAAAGAAATTGAACGAAAAAAGTGAATTTTGTCAAAATTTCCATTAATAAGGAATATCAGCCTTCAAAAAAACCCGAGCGACCAGTAAGTTTGCCTATATGAGGCACAACCGGACTGCGCCACTAATGCAAAAGAGCAAATTCGATCAAGGGCGTTAATTATTAATTGCGCTTCGATTTTGCATTTTCGACGCGCGTCGTCTGAACAAGCCCTTACCGCTGTACCGCGCGCGTCCTAAGTTAAGAAGTTTCAAAAAACAGGACGGACGCGATCAGCACCATGTACGGTACTTCTAGACAGTGTTCGTTGGGCTGCGAATCTCACTAGACGCCAGAAAAGATTGAGTCTGGTTAGCCTTTGGTCATTTTTTTCCTTGGCCTGCACTATCTGACCTCACTGCTTTTCGACTCCATCTTCTGATCAGTGAAATTTGGCTCATGGTGCGATACACGACCTTTCCCATTCCGTCCACATCCAATTTCATTAAGCACCAAAGTAACCGCACCTTCCAAAAAAACCGTTGTTCGGCTCATCAATCTCATTAGGCGGGAGAAATGCAAAACGTTTAAAGAAACTCACGTCTTTGGCATGCATTTGAAAGCAACATTGCTTATATTGGCGTTTTCGATGGTGAGAGATTGAAGTTTCACCATTCGTTTAGCCATCAATGAAAGAACATGATTAGTTATTGTCGAATGTCCGTGTGTTCTTGCAGCACGAACGACATACCCTTCTATACTGAAAGCAGATGTAGTTACAAAAAAGGAACAACGAGCCGTCAGATAATGCTTTTCAAGCTCGCTCAAAGTTGTAACACCGCAGACCTGCCAGTGAAGAGCGGGACTATTTTTAAGTGCAAAGACCGTAGCCGTAAAGAACAGCATTGCAATCACTGATTGCTGCGATGCCGCAGTTATTGCACTTACAGCAACAAGTATAAACCCCGCTTCTTCCACTGATTTACTGCTCGCTAAGCGTCCCTGCTTTATCGTCCACCTCTGCTGCGCCGCCTTACTGCCAAGTGTCTGGCAATGGGCCTCAACTCTAATTTCTGCTCAGTTCTAGCATGGAAATCTTAAGTACTCTTATAGTGACTGCAATGGTATAAGGATATGAAATGGCATCAATACCAAGAGCAAATGAACAGCGGGAGCGTAGGTCGCACTGCTTTTTTGTTTAAATTCTACGCCCAAACGATCCATATCGAGGCGTCGGCTAGTCGAAAAAACAATTTCCACGGATCTTTCCCACATTTCGCCTAGAGAGGTTTTCTGGGGTGCTGAATATGAATCCATGATTTTATAAGAGTCAAATCGGAAGAAATCAAATAGCGATGTCAGGTGGCGCATGTTCTCTTTCTAAAAAAACGGATGAAAACATTAGAGTAGTTATCTAAAGCACTCACATGATCTCAAAGCTGCAAACCCCTTGAATAAGATAGTGTTCCACGCCGCTGTGAGATGCACGGTTTCTCACTGCAGCGGTAATTGATCGCTGAGAACGGGGTTCTTACTATTAGGGCCACTTCCAAATTGGATTTACGGGTTGATCTTTACCCTCGCCGCTCATGACGAAAGCGCACACGCAGGCTTTCGTTGCTAACGCTTCGTGGGGACACTGTCTTCTCTTCTAGTGGCACTCATGGGATAAGGTACAACCATTCAATAGTCGGTACTCCGAATCGTTCAACAATTCATTCTGAGAAGGTTTGCATTATGGCTTGGCTGCGTGAGCTGCAGGCTGCCGATCAGGATTACCCTTCTACAATTAGGAGTGATCCTTTCTCCCACAGTGGATGAGGATAGGACCTCTATTAATTCGCAATTCCATAGTTTCATATACTTCATACCACGATTACCCAGAAAAGTTATCGCACTAGAATTTCCATGTGTTTTGTTAAGCAGTGCAGCGACCATGAAAGCCAAAATAATCCTTACTCGTTTACCTGAGGCTGACAACTTTCGCAGCTAGAGGGGACTTTATAAAAGCAGTCAGTTGTCGAAGATTTGGACGAGATTCGCCCGTGAAGTTGACATTCCGCCATAAAAAAATCCTGCCGACTCACATTGTACCATCGTCGAGAGACCCTAAATTGTGCCATAAAAGAGAACTAACGCCAATTCTTTTTGAACCCAATTTTTCTCCGTACCAAACACCACACGATGACTATGTAGACAATCTCACGAGCCTCTGTAAGCTCAGGGAGATTTTAGATGAATATTGGGTAATGTGTTTCTATACAGCACATTCAAATATGATGTGTGGCACACATGCAACCTCAACGTCTTCTGTGGATTGAAGGAAGTCCGCGGGGGCCGATAGTCAAAACTCCATATAACTCCCCATTTGATCCCCAATCTACTGCGGCAGCGGGGAAGCAATACTGAGGGATAGCAGGGAGGGGCGGAAGTCACGGCGGTGAGTACAAAAAATTATGCAAATTCCTCAGTAGCACTGGGGAGCCACGCTTCAAGATAGGGTTTTTGTTCGCAACAGCATCTCCAGCTTTGAGGAATCGTTCACACCTCGAAAATCTGTCAAAACATGGGGGAGCTGCCATGATTGGCTATTTCCCTGAACGACAATCGATCTTTTTTGTCGCCACTATGGAGAGTGGTCTTGAGAACTTCAGATGACGTTAATATTCTGGTTGCTCTATCAAAGGACCAAGAGTGGAAATGTGGAATCCTCTGTGGACGCTCATCCTCAGAGACCATTCCACGCTGCCAATGGCGAGCGATAGTGGTCTCGCAGCGAATGTTGGTACCTCCTCATTTTCATCCATTCACTGCCAGTGCCGACTTCGGCCCTTGGTATACTCCCGTTGGCCATCGCCGTCGATCGCCGTCGGTCGCATGCGCTGCAACAGCGATCGACGGCGATGGCCGACGGGAGTATACCAAGGGCCGCGACGGCCCGCGCCGGCGATGGCCAACGACGACTGGGGCCGTATGCTCGTCTTACCCGAGATGGCTGGGGACGGGGAGGGGCTCCCCGCGCTGCCTCCTCCTCCTACGTTTGCGTACTATCTCGGGTGGAGGGCACCGGCGGGGACTCCCCCACTCGTCTCACCCGAGATAGCTGGGGATGGGGAGGGGCTCCCCGCACGTCGCCTCCTCCTCCTACGTTTGCGTACTATCTCGGGTGGAGGGCACCGGCGGGGACTCCCCCACTCGTTGCGGGGAGAGACGAGCATACGGCCCCTGGCGATCCTTCACATTGGGGCGCACTTTCGCGCATCGAACGGTTGCCAGGACCCGACCACCCAATTTGACAATATGGGTGATCCTTGGCCGAAATTCGAAAAATGACATTCAGAATCGTTATCATCATGTACAATTACCGCCCTAGACGAAATTTTAACCAAATCGGTGATACAACCTGCATCACCCAGATTGCTTCTGCGACTAGTATGGGTGATCTCCAGTCAGAATTCAGAAAACGGATGAAAATTCGTGATCAGCACCTCAGAAAGCCCGCAAGGTTGTGCTTATTTCTGATTTTATTTGTATGTCTGATCTTTCTGTTGTGATTTTTCGGACTTTCCCCTGTTTTATGTCGATGTCGCTAGCGCAGTGTTACTTTGAAGCCTTCTTTCGTTGTTTCGAGTTCTGTTCCTTTTTTTCTCTCTAGTTAAATTGAAGAAAAAAAACAAATGAGTAATGTAGAGGATGGCGATCCACTGTAGTGGCGAGGTGCCGGCCCGGTCACGTGATCGTGGCCGATCGATATTGCGGCACCCGCGCTGCGCGGCGCAAGATGGGCGGAGCTCCCCTGCGCAAGGGCGCATATAAGCGGGACCCCTAAGCACTACTAACTCATTCGACCCTTACCCCATCTGGCGGACGGTACGAGGACAAGCGACCAGCGGACTACTCGAGCAAGCCGAAGACCGGATTAAGGAGCATCCCCAAGGAGACGACTGGGACGATTGGAATCGTTGGAAGGGCGAGCCTCGGCATAGCGACTCCGGCGGCTGGGTTGTGGCGACAACCTCCGGCCAAATCGTCTCGGCGCCCCCGTTGGGCTCAGGTAAGTCCGGTTCAACGGGCCGTCTTTTAAGGCCTTCTTGTTTGGTGTGTCCCCAGGCCCAGTTGGCTGTGGCTGCGTGCAGTCCGCTGTACTGGGGTTATTCCCATCGAGGCCCGGGTTTCCCCGTAATCGGTAGGGACACCTAGAAGGTTCTGACAGGAGAGTTCCTGATAGTTCTCGGTATGTATTCTTGTAGTTCCCCTGGTGGGATCCTCGCTCAGGTTAGTTCCGTCCGTGCAGAGCGCAAGCTCGGGTGCTGCACTTCATCTTGTTGAAGTCGCTGTTGTGTATAGGGTTTTCCTGTTATTTTAGTTGTTGAATAAAAGCATTTTATTTGTGCGTGTTCTGTTGAACGGTTCGCAACTGTGATTATCTGCTTTGTTGTTGTTGTTGTGTGTCTCGGTAGAGCAGAAGTAATCGGCAGAGCGTAGTCGCTCTCATTCACTAGATAACTTGTTGGCATTGGGTTAGTGTCGCATCTACGGGACGATGTCGGAAAGTGGTAGACCGGGTCTCCCGAGTGCCCGCAAGGGACTCCTAGTAGATGGTTCGACACTCCTGGGCTTCTTGAGCTTCTCGGTATAAGTCCCACACAACTCAATAGAAATCCAACAGTAATGAATTCACTTCAGTCGAAATTCCTCCTCCAATTCAATTTTGAACTTACAAACTTAAATACAATTTTTCTGAATTTAAATTTAGAGAAAATTTGAAATTGAACAAAAAAAACAAAAAAAAACTTATAAAATCAATCAATGGTCCATGCCCGTCGCTGGCCGGCGATGGGACCTCATCGCTGGCCGTCGGCGATCGATGACGGGACTATAACATAGCACCGTCGCCGGCCGTCGTTGCCGATCGCAGACGGGAGGCGTGGCAGCGGACAACTACCCCGCCGAACGCCATTCACTGCGTCGAGTAACAGTTGCGTAGCGCTCCCCGCGACGGACAACGGGAGTATACCAAGGGCCTTTGTATGACTTACTAGGGCTCATGCAGTCTCGGCGCAGGTCTTTTGTGCGTATCTTTCCTGCATGTTGCCGCGATGATACACACTAAACACGGCGCGAGGTGAATTATTTATTCTGCATCTTTTGCATCGAGTCGTACGTCGTGCACACACCTAAAGGCTCCTTCACTCTTTACTGCGGCAGCAGCGGAGCAATGACGAGTGGTAGGGATCTGCAGCACACGCGGAGGCGCAATCGCAGCGCTGCAGCAGCGAAATTCGCCTCAACGGATCTGACCTTGATCAAATAACTCTGATGTGGCTATAAACCAGAGTAGTAAAAATGGGACGAGCGTATTTCTGCAATAGCTGCTTTTCCGGTCGTCCAATGGACTGCCATTGGTCAAAAAACAATTCAGTACTTATTTGGCGATATGACTGGTTTTCGCAAGGAAATTGTAAGCCGGATACTGCGCTTCTGAGCAGCTGCCGCGCGAACCGTCGGTCCCTCTGTCTCATCATTACTGCGGCAGCAACCCAGTAAAGTGTGAAGGGGCCTTAAAGGTCCCTTTCGAACTCTTTTTTGGCAGTAAACCAATATAGAAAGTGAAAAGTGGTGCATGCATTTCCGCAATAACTGCGCCCTTTTGCGGCCGTCCACAGGACTGACGTTTGTCAAAATTTTCTCAAAATGTTTGGGAACCGGTGTCAGACTCACGATCAGATCCGTTAACCACCTTCCTAACCGGAATTTCAGCAGAAGATAGGTTGATCAAGGTCAGATCGGTTGAGAGCATTTCAGCACCGAAGCATAACCATGAAAGGAACATAAGCCGGGCGGCGCCTGTGTCAGCGCTGCTGCCCTGAATGCCGATGGTCCCTATGTCTCATCATTGCCCGGTAGCAACGCAGTAAAGTGTGAAGGGGCCTTTCACCCTCAGCGAATAAGCTGCGGCTGATGACGAATAAAGGCGCCTAACACCATGAAACACTCAAACAGAACTTGCCATTTTCAGCTACTCTTATATTCATTCAAATTTATTCTGTAGCTGTATCGTCTGAATGGAATGAAAATTGATTTTCTACGCTTCTTATGAAAAACTCAAACTGTGAACCTACAATCCGGCCTTGGCAATGTCGATAGATCCACCCAGATACTCCAGAACTTTCAAAATCACATGCTCTGGTAGGGTGTCGAGACTTCCCATCTACAAAATGTGACTACTGCAAATCACAGCCCCATCACCACCACAAAACAAGACTACAGAGAAGGTAGACTGATCGGTATGCACCCAGTACTCAACATATCCGAGAAAACATTTTGTTTTTATAGGAATTGCGATATCAACACTGACAGTATCAACACACAGAAAAATTAATACTTCTTTGACATGTGAAAGGGAAAGGCTGTATATTAGTTGCAACAACATTTTGAAACTGAACATCTACGCGGTAAGTGTACATGGGGACAACGAAAGACTCCTTAAGGCTCACCAAAGCGAAGATGAGAGAAGAAACACTATATTTCAACAAGGCAAGCTAACGGCATAGAACGACTAGCGAATAACAAAGCCATTTTGAAAATTATGCCTTGTGTGACTAAGTCATCAATTGCGCCAAGGCATTCACATCAAGTTAGAAAAAAACAAAACCCAGTCGAGGCAGTAAGCCGTTCGGCAATTTTGTAAATCACATTCGAAGCTAACAATGGCAAACTAATAGTAGAGGAACAGAGGAGCCTAGAGAACTAAGACAAGCATATTTCCTGATCTACGTGGTAATTATCACAATTCAAACCCATCTCACAGTACTTCGAGGAACATCGATACTTATTTCCGTGCTCAATGTTCAAAGACGAGAGCACAGGCAATCGACTAGCAAATTAGGATTTTTTCTCACGCCACTCATCCGGAACTTTTCCAACGTCCACGTACAAATGATAGTAGAGCGGTCGTTTCGTGATCTGAAAAATTCACGACGCAGTTCCAGTCAAATGAATGTCCATAATTTCTCTAACGCGAGACGATGTAACGTTGTATTTCAAGAGAACTCGCACTAACAGTTCTCCGTTCTATTACCACAACTGGACAGATAATTGAATAGTAGTACACATCCATGGCCCCAGCACAAGGTAAGTAAGCCGTTTTCAACATGGAATACAGTAAAATCGCCAACGACGCTGCTTTCACTGCGCGAAAGTAACGATGCAAGATTGACAGAGCAGAACTTGACCCATTCAGGGACAATCTTTAATTCAGCTCTTTTCCATTCTAGAAGACAAAGTAGCGTCAGCTAACACGTTGGCATTGAAGCTTTTCGGTGCTGTCCTCATGCCAATCATGGATGACCTCAGAACGGGAACGTGGCCGAGAGAAATAACTCCTGGTGCCGTATGCTCGTCTCTCCTGGCCGGGCGGTGGGCGGCCATCGCCCGTTCGGGAGAGACGAGCACACGGCCCTTGATCTCTTTTTTCTATTGTAGACTTTGAAATGGGAAAATCGATAAAAGTAATACAGCAGGCGTACGGACCAAAGCAAACCAACAGAGAAAACACCACTGTTGCGAAATTATCACGATGCAAGACCGCGTTTGTGTTACTTCTATGAGGACAGATGTTTTTATTAAAATATGCTGAACAACTAACGAACAATATTTTTCGGATTCTCGCTCTTATTAAATTCTAGAGCAATAGCGATTTCGTTCTGCGGCAAAACAACCATGGATCGTAATTTACCAAACATTTTCATATCAGGAAAACTCAACGACCGTTAGAAGAGAAAAACGCTCCAACACACCAATGTTCGGTCACCAATCTTTTTTGCATCTACATGCGGTTTATGAAAAATGATCACCAGGGTCCCAATCCAACATCTAAGCGAAGAATTTTTTACGTAACAATAACTGCACTTACGTTAGCGGTGGATACTTATTTCCATTGCTAGCGAAATCTTCTTTCCACAAACAAATCTACGTAGGAATAGTGTACTATGAGAGTATCTTTGCTGACTTCCATTTTTTGGTAGCACTGTTTTTTCGCGGTCTTCAAAGTTTCGCAAAAGCAGTCCGAAAAGTAGCTAAGATTCTCGAACGAGTGGTGGAAGAAAGTGTTGTTTTGTAAGCGACATCTCAAAAATAACAGATATAACTGGAGATTTACCAATAAGAAAACCCTAAAACAAACATAAGGCTTCACTAGAACTGAGTAATTCACGGGAAAGTCTACGCGTTAGTTAAAGTTAAAAATGAAGTTCTCAACCCACCTTTCTCACTGTCCACTTATCCGTTTCATTCAACCCGTCGAATGAAACTCGCTGCTCAGCTATTTCGAGTAACTTGTATCTAAACTAATCAATCCAGCACGATTTATTAACCTTACCGAAAATGGAGAATGCAAACGTATTCATTGAGATGAAACATATTCCGCATCCTTACATAAGTTTCGGTGCCGTTCGTTTCCTTTTCACATGTTTCAGCATCGAATATCGTCCCGTTTCAGGTTCTGGTCGTTCTATTGTGTAATTGAGTGACAATATCCGCTTGCCTGAAAACAACTAGATACATTCTACAAACAAAGGTAGACGGTACGCTTAAAACAAATATGGTTACTTAATAAAACGAATATAACGAACCCATATCGTCATCTTCTCCACCCCAAGCCCAATACATGTTTGAGTAACCATTTATCAAGCGATAGTCCTCCATTGAAACGGCCAAAACACCTCCGACAATCTCCTTGTACCAAAGCCTTAAAATGCATTAGAATCATGAAAAGGAATCTGGCGTAGGATGGCGAAAAACTAAAAATGAATTTTCACAGGTGAAAATCTGGTTTAAAAACACGGTTGATGAGGATCCGAATCTCTCATCTTTAACCTATGTAACCTTTTCACTCATTATCCTACTTTTGCCGCTGCCGTGACCGCTAAAAGTGAGATGGTTTGGGTTCCATCACTTCCAGCACAACGATTACACTAGTACTTAGAATAGGGTAGCAAATTTCGCTACAAAAATATTTCAAAAAATTTTCAATACAATTATACATTAAGATAGGAGTAGGAAGTATTTGGTAGCATTATAGAGTGTAGAAACAACGTACTGATATCCCAAATTGCTGACGAATGCTCCCATGTGCCTCGGAGAAGGAGGACATGAGTACGGATTGCGATCATCTTGCGGAAACATATCAACATCGTGAAAAATCACGCAGTCTACGCCAAGTGTTTCGGCAAATCGAAACGCCGCATTCATTATCCTTCCCTTATTGAAAAGGTCGTTGCCATACTGAAATCATAAATGACTCAAATTACGCAGCTATTGAACTTCTCCAAACCAGAAGCTAGCACAGAATAAAACAAGCATTGGAGTCGCACAACAAGAAGAATAACTAGTTTTCCTAGCGCTTCGGTGGCTGCAAAAACATGCTGTGCTGTCATGGCGAATTCACGCAAACACCACGACGGTTTTTCGATAGTACAACTTATTCTTACGGCATTCACCGAAGCGCGACCGAAAAAATTTAAGACATGAGTCGAAACCTGTTCGGTGACGATGAATCGAAAATCCAAGCGTTGCCTTTGCAGAATTGGAATAAGGAAATCAATAAGCCGAGTGAGGTGACTCTGACGATCACGAAAAGGAATGATTATAGCAACCTTGTGGCGAGCCTAAATAGGGAAGGCGTATGAATGCTGTAAACACCGATAAATTTGTATACCCTTCATGAAGAATAGCTAAAGTGAATTAAAACTCTTTAAAAGTTCTGAGTCAATCACAAACACGGATACCTTGCAATCTGTTGGCTTCCACTCTCCCCCAGGTTTGAGTTCCGGATGAACAGCAGCCACTTCAGCCTCTTGAAGATTTTCAATTAGCAGTACTGCCTGCGGTAGGGAGTATATTAAATCAGGCGCGTTTTCCGGCTGTGGACACAAATCACCAGGATTTCTGTAATTAAGTGGAAAATCGACAATATCACACGTGAAAACGAAACAAAGAACAAGCAAATAAAAGCTGCATCCGTGAAAACGTAAGGAGCAACAAGGTGTGGCTAAACAAGAGCAATTTTGGTGGAGGTTCAGAACAATTTAGGCCTCCATAAGAAGATCGTTCATGTGATTTCAATGATTCATGCCCTTTTCTGCTTGGACGGTAGGTCACAACCTTCTAGACTGCGGTTTGCTCATCACCTACCCACAAAGCGGGCTTACAAATCACATACAAAAATATAGTACTTAGGGATCAACGAAACGCGCTGCAGTCTTCAAATTATCAAAATCTACTAGGAAATATTGAGGCTCAGACCGCTTGAAGATTTACTGGAAAACCTCTCTTAGTTGTTTTTGCCTCTTACAATAGCGAAAATATTCTCAGATTATAATCACATGTTCTCATAGACTGCATCTCCGAACTGAAGAAAATGAATAGGAAAGATATGGGTAAAGACTTCAAAAAACGTGTAAACAGCACGAAATGGATAAAGCATTAAAGGACGGTGAAGGTAGAACAAAGGCACTAGTACCACCAAACTTTAACCCACAGAGGAAGAGCAGTGTTCGAATCCTGCTTGTTATCAACAACTTCGCCAATATTTAGAACAGTTAGGGTTTGCCTAGCGTTCTCTATTTCCAAAGGATCAGACTCGTCCATTATATGCGCAGATCTGTAATTGTAGTAACATACAGAGCCATAAAAATGAAATCACAAATAAGAACGCCATCTAGTTCTTACCGAACAACTGCACATTACCTTGTATTTGCATTTCCAATGTTCTTGTGTACTGGCTGATCATGATGTATTGAAGGCGACACATTAAGGGTATATGGTGCAGAGCTGAAATTTGTTAAAATGGGATAGATTGTTTAAAATCACAAATGAACGAAATTATATGGTAGAAATAAATAAATAATAAAAAAGATGAAACGAATTTCGCGTTGTATACTTGCCTGTTTCCCGTATAAAGCAGCAAAATGAAGTACACAGCTGAACAGGAAAACACTAGGACAGCGAGATGCTTCGGAGCAATACCTCTGCAGACACAATAGCATTTTCGCAGCATAGCTAAAGGCTGCTCGTCCGAAATTCAGTTATAAACTGCTCCACCACGCAGAAGTCACGGACGAAACAAATGCATGAGAGGCCTGAAACTCGTAGAACACGATACAGTTCCGAAACGACACTACTGTCAAATTCAAAAGCGACACTACTATCTAATTCGGAGAAACGCGGAAAACAATTTTACCTTTAATGCATGATCAAAAAAAAAAGAATGGGCAGGGTAAGAGCGAAAAGAAATAGCTCCCCCAATATACCTTTCTCACGGCATCGAAACAAGCTAAGCAATGCATTCCGGTATAAAGTACTACGAATAGAAGAAGTCGAACGTTTAGCAGGCTGGAAGGTCAAGAGTGCGCATGGAAATAGCCGTCTCCTCATAGCACAATACATGTTTAGACATTCACTAATGCAAATTCTGGTCAACCAGGTATGGAGGAAAGCGAATAACACAACGAGTTTCAAAGTCTAGTTCCTGACGCACCCCAATGTCATTCTAATATAGAGAACAAGTTCTGACGGGTGAACCTGACTAAATTTTTTGAAAGTATGTGGGAACCGGATCGTGAATTTCAGGAAGAGGAAAGTAAATCAAGGAGCTCTCCTTTGGTTGCAAATGGTAAAACGGTATACAGGGTGCGCCATCTAGATCCGGACCAGGGGTGGGCGTTAAACTGTGAGCGGTAAATTTTTTACCGAATTTTTTCAACGCAAAAATCTGCCGTTAAATACCGTTGAATTCGTTAAGTTCGTTAAATTGTGCTTTAAATGCGACAGCCTTAAGAATAACTATTTTGCACGAACGTCTTGCGAAAAAATAACATTAAAGTCGAGCATTTATTTTATTACACCGAGAAAATACGCTTCACGGTACTTCCATTGAATGGATTCTATTCTACAATAACTCAACACATAAACTTCAATGAGTGGCAGCAACATGTGAGAATAGATAAAGAGATGTTTGTAAAAACAATAAGTTTCCAACGGTACCCATCAATTAGCGATCGAAATCCATCAGTGGAATGTTAACTTTGAGAAATAAAAGTGCCGCGAAATTTTCAGGAGTCAGAGTCTTCCGAAACTCAGTCAGAATTTGACCGGCTGCGGAGAAAACCCTTTCAATTTCCACTGTTCCTAGAGGAGCACAGAAATACTGTGGGATTAGCTGACCCAAAAGTGTTGCAAACTACAGCAGCGTCCAAAAATCTGTTAACACGCGGTCGCGCAGAAATTTCCACGCTTCTTTGACCGGCAGCCCACGGAAAGGTTCGGAACTTTCGGGGAAGCTGTGCACAATTTCTGCTAGAGCGAATCTTCCTTTTTCGAACAGTGTGCACGAAGTTTTCAGATGTGCTGAATCTGAAGAAATATAAGGGGATTTTTGAGACATACAATTTTTTGCACTCAAAAATTCACTTTGGTGACGTGTACTTTTTCCGCAAACAGCTTTGCGAAAAAACTAAACAAATTTTTTGGCAGTGCAAACAATTCTCTTTTGAACGGTATATTTTGTTTTCAATATAGAGATCCAGAATTACAGGCAATTTCAAAGGGAAAACTTACGAACCAAATACAACACTACAGGGTGTCTCAATGAATGTGCTCACTGTTTGAGGAGTCATAAATTTACTGATAGTAAAAATCCAACGATGGGTTATAAGCCGTACAGAAGCACATGAGAAGCATATCTTATTCCATGCTATTGGTACGGATGGTGCCATGCACGTCTACGACAGAAGAATTTTCACACCTGATTGACTGTGCTTACGATAAATGTTATCGGTAATTCAACAGCAGTGTATTTAATAGTTGTGGAAGATGTTCGCACACAAGCGATATGCAAAACAGAAAGTGATTAAGGAGTTTCTTCTCTAATAGACTGCGATTCGCGGAAGCTACCATAAGCTATCATTCTTGCCACTTCCTGTTTTTTTTTTTTGAAAATTCATGGCGTCCTGCGCGAATAAGATATCTTGCTCGAGATTTTTTCGTGAAGGTTATCTGACGTAGAATGCTACAGTATTCCTATTCACCCTCGATATCGCACTGTTGGTGTACTATCAACTAAATTTTGAGCGGACCTACAGTCTTACAGTACTCCACTAGTTGAATTTTTTTCAAAAAATTCATGGCTTCCAGCGTAGACGGCATATATTGTTCAAATTTGTTTCATGATGGTAATAAATCATGGGGAATACGAAGGTTGTATTTCCTGCCTTCTGGAAGATTTTTGGCCGCTACTGTACATGCAGAGGAAGGAAGGAAAGATTCAAAGTCATTTTCAAGCGCCAAGGGACATAAACTAAAGAGTGAAAGATGGCAATAAAAGAGAAGAGCGACGCACTAAAATGTTCCATAAACTAGAAAAGATTTGTCCAGTGAAATTGTTCATTGCTGTGTTCAACACAGCGATGAACAATTTCACTGGACAACTCTTCAACTAAACTATGCATGCGATCTCCTCCCCCATATTCACAAACACAAATTTCGTTTCTGCCTAGAACAACAGGTCCACTAACAAAATTCCATCGTCAAGGACGTCGTTCTCTTAAAATGGGATCTAAAACAACAAGATGTCAAAGCATTAAATTAAATTTGAACGCAACGAATCTCAACCCACAACGTTTCGACTAGGCAGTTCACGGCACGCGTACCGAACTAAGTGATACGTCAGGGAAAAAGGAAAGTGTATTGAACTAGGAAGTAGACTTATCGCTAGCTGCACAGCAAATCACAGACAACGTCCGCAAGAATGCTTGCTGTCTCAAGAGAAAAGTCGTTTAAAATCTCCTAAAATTTGGGAAAGTTGCCATTGAATTATCCTCACGACTTTCCACGGAAAGTGCCGTTAATTCCGCTAACCGTTGAACGCCCAGCCCTGATCCGGACAAGCGCGACTCTATTTTTCAAACAACCTTACGAACACAAAATTCAATTCAAATCCAGAATCCTTTTAGATATTAGTAGAGGGGTATATTTGAATCACAATTACTCAATGTAGCCTCCATCCTCGACTTGAAACGCTCACAAGCCCTCTTTTGAAAAGCTCGGTCCAAATTTGCGAATGTTGCTTCAGTGGCGGTTCGAAGAGATGTGACGTTAGGTTGCTTCGTCTCGTTAGCAATCCTCTCAACAACGCTCCAAATGTAGTAGTCCATGGGGTTCAAATCCGGGCTATTGGGTGCCTGAACTCCTTGGGCCAAATGATGTCCAAGTTATCAGACAGCCAGTTTTGAACCAAACGGTTCATGTGAGCTGGTGCGCCGTCTTGTTGGAAGTCATATGACCTTCATGAAGATACGACCACTATCAAGGGTTCTACCACACTCATTGAACTTTGGCTAACTCCCAGCACTGTGGTCAATTTCCTCAGCGATGGTCCGGGTCCTCCAAGATCAGCTCCTGACCCCGTTCCACGACTTTTGCGGGCCTTGAACCACGTTCTCGTGGATGGGATCTCCTCGCCGCAGTTGCAGAATCCTCTTGGGAAGCCTTGAACCTCGCCACAACATCGTAAACCAACGACTGTCTCGAGAATCCGAGGCATCGAATGGTTTCTGCCGCTGTGCGTCCAGCGCAAACGCTTTCAACGACTGCGGCTCTTCTTTTGTATTCCGCACATGTGGGAAGTATTTAGACAGTTATGAGGGTATCACTTCAAACTAGAGGATTTTAACATACACTATACCAAACGGGACCTGTGACGAAGTTACGGTACGGCGGGAGAGTTGAATTGAAATTTGTCCGGATTTAGCTGGCACAGCCTGTATTTCTCGTGCACACAAGTTCCTACTCGTAGCCACAAAACTGCAATTACGAAAATTCCCGGAAAGGTTTCATCCCCCATAAAATTATCTAACGAGGGAAGCTTGTGAGCGCTCGGTGACGATTCATAACGAAACCCATATGAGCGTGCAGGGTTTTGCACCAGGAATGCAACGATGTGTTCACCAGGTGCTTTCGCCATCTGGTTGATCTGAAAATGGCCGGCAAAGTTTTGCACTGCCGCATTTATAGCCTTATCACCAGCGGGAGTAGCGGGGGTGAGCTTATCCTCCAGAGCGACGAGGTGGCCTAGTCGGTAGTATTGTGGACTCATAATCTAGTGGTCGAGGATCGGTCCTTCCGGTAGACTTTTGGCACTCCCTGTATTTCACGTGCACACAAGCCCCTACATGTAACCACAATACTGCAATTACGAAAATTCCTAAAAAAGGTTTCATCCCCCATAAAATTACCAAAACAATGTTAACCGTATTTAACGTATTTAAAGCGGTCCGCGATGATCACTCCCTTCATAAGAAATAAGCAACAAATGGAAAGAGTGAATTGAAAGAATGGAAATGAAATATCGACGCGACGGCGATGCGCCTGCGCATTCGTTTTTCATTCACGATCGAAGTGAAACTTCAAACACGTATCCGAATCGCATCAAATCGTTCGCAAAACCATAGAACTGGTTCACTAAATACATCGAGCCCCTAAGAATTATAGTACGACAGGTGTTTGTGAACCACATCAACCACGTTTTCCAGTACGAAATAGCCGTGATAAACACTCCAACAGGAAGTAATGCGCTAACTCTAGAAAGAACAGCAATCTTATCGAGCAACAAAGCTTGTTCGGAGTAATTCAAACTTCTCAGGGCACAGCCCTTCACTAGAACTAGCAAGGACTGCGAAAATTTAATAAATGTTTGCTTCTACGAGGAGTCCATTTCAGCTGCTTCTTTTTGTCTCAATCATTCTTCAGCTCGCTATCGATCAGCAAATAATTGTATTATTTGTGCAGCCCTGCTACGAAGATGAGAAAATTGGTTACCCTTCGGCGAGAAGCGATCACTCAAACGTGCGTGTGGGAAGTGGCGCCTCTAACCACTGCAACACATTAGCTTGAGCTGCTTCTACAGCCTACGTGGTGTTTTCAGGAGAAACAATGGACAATGTTATTTTCCACTTCTCCTATCAACGACGATTTTCTTGTGGATAAAGTTTAAGAATTCCACATGTACCGAAGTGAAGAAAAGGGGCCCTTGATAAGGTCGGCGAATGTTTAGTAGTGAAAAGCCGCAAGATATTAATAACACGCTGTCCACCTGATCGAATCTGCATCGCAAATAGCACACAAATAAGCCAACAACGAGCGGTCGAGCGAAAACAAAACGTGCTTCGACAAACTGAATTCTGCAACAGAACGAATCTAAAGCTGTTCAACAATTTTGCTACAGCAGCTTCAGAGCAGGATGTGATAAAATCCGAGGTAGAGAAACATTGGTTTTTAACAAACGGTCGCAGGATTAGAATGCCTCCCACTTCTGTGGTTAATTATTGTGCGTAACACCGACAATTTAGAGATTTCATAACAATTCTGCGGCATCAGTCCTTTCAAGAGTAATGAAAAAGCTCCAAGAATGCTTTGGTATCACAAAAACAATATCCGTAAGTAGAAAAACGTGTGAACGAAAAAAAAAACTTTTTAACATGAATAGGTCCCTGTACTGAAGAAAAATGGTTAGGAGGACAGGAATTCACAACGGGAAGTAAAGAAACAGTACAGAAAACACCTCAGCTCTGACTTAATCTACACCACTTAAAGAACGATAAGGAAGCTGCAGCTGACGGAAGTGCCACACCCCGCCGTTCAATTCCGGTATTCGCTACTATTTAAAGGGTCCCTGTAGCAAAGTATCATACGGTCTTGACAAGAAAACGGCCTCTCGGAAAACTCGTCCGCGGACGAGATCACATCCATCTATTCCTATTTGTACATGCATATGGAGACGTTAAAATGCCTGTGCTTTCGACTGTTTAGGCACTCTGTTTCTTAACAACTTGTATTTTCATAGTTAATGGTCATGTATGATGATATCATAAAACAGTTAAACGGAGATTACACTGGGTTTCCATTCTAAACTTCGTATTTTTGAAGTAGGTGCTACCTCGTCTTGTTTCGCCTTTACTTCCGTACTTATTATTTATTTATTCAATTATTTACTTATTCATTTATTGCTTGAGCTAGGAATTCGCAACAGTGATGAGTAAAACAAAGCAACCATAAAAGGATGCTATCTATTTGGACAGACAATTCCGTTGGCGTATATTATGGTGTGTGTTGTGTATCCACATACACACATCCATGTCATGGTACCGTAATCCATAAATGATCGAAGTGCTCGTGATGACGCTTCATACCACACAAAAAGGGTGCTCAGATTGGTTCTATCGGCTGCTGCAGCGCAAATTCTAGATTTGAACCCACAAGGAATGTGGGATGGCGAAAAATAGGGAGAGAATTGAGTGTAGGGTTCACTATGGTGGAATTACATAGGCAAATAGGAATGGCACTTGTACTGCTGTACTATTGGTATTGTGTAGAGAGTTCGTGGTAGACGTGTTTATTTGGCACGTGTATGTGGTTAAGTGACAATATGTGGGAGGTGATCGGCCTCGTCGACTTCTTCTGGAGGGCGGGGCGTGGAGTGGTGAGGAGGCATCGACGTAGACGGCGAGAGCATCGACGTAGACGGCGATACTGCGGCCGGCGACGAGGTTGATCTGGTGCGAAAATGGTGGTCCAGTGGAGATTCTGTGACAAATATGTTAATAATTATGACAACACAATACGATACTAAGCGATAATTTTTGAAAAAGTAAACCAACCAGTATTTCCTCTTTTTTATGTGGTTAGCAGCAGCTGATGCCCTGCTGGGGCACAGGACCGCATTGTGAGGTAACCTGCAATTTTGGCAGGTTACCCCGCACTCGCCCTGATGCTCGGTCTTCAAGCAGCGGGTGCAGAGTCCGAGCTTTGACGCCTGAACGGCTCTGGAAATGGCGTCCCTGTAGTGGGGACACCGTCCAGAGCCATGCCCATCAGTCTGGGCTTCAGGCGTGCAAAACACGCAAGTGTTTCTTGGAGCAGAACGCTCCAAGAGCACTGTCAGTGCCGACTCCAGTCGGTCCATTCGTCCTACAAGCGTCGCAATGACGTTGTACATGGACTCCAACTTGTCGTCGTAGGCTCGGAGGGCTTGGGCGAGTGGCGTCATGGAGGCGTCGGTCAGCTCGAGCTCGTCCAGGGCTTTGTAGAAGTCCGACATGGTAGCTATCGATACGATGCTTGATTGAGCTTGTTGCGCGACTTTTATACAGGTGAGCTGAGGACGTCTCCGCCTCTTTTTTACTCTTTTGCCCCGATGGCGCGCTTAAGCGCACTCTTTAGTTCTTTTAAGAGCCGGTAGGGGACGAGAATTGCCCCCACTGGGAGCGAGCATGAGTGTACTCCTGTTTGGAGCACTTTTCGGCTCCCTCTCAAGTGTGCGTGAGGCGACGGCCATTGGGTCCATGCGAAAGTATATGGCCCGCGCTTGCTCGTGGGCCCTGTATATTACGCGTTGTAAAACCCGCACCGTATGCGCCGCGCCCGGGTGCCGCGTTTGGTCCTTTGAATTTTGTGCCGCTTTCGTCGTGTGTTGACTCCGTCGGAGCAAGGATGGAACTCGTCGGCACTCGATAGCGACCGGATCGGGCTCCCACTTCGACGGGACGAAGATGACCAGGTTGGTTGGATTGTTTCCGTTGAATTTTGGGGTGCTGCCACCGCGCTTATATATTGGCCCTTTACATAGCGGTGAAGCATCGGCTAGTGCGTGGTATCATGCCGTCGTTAGTAATTGACGGACGAGGCGATCGATCAATCGCGACACCAGCTTGAAAATCAATACTCTATATGTTGTGCATGTGCATGCGTGTATGTTGTTTTGTGCATATTGATTATTTACATATACCCGTTGGTCCCTTAGGTTGGGGTTAGGGTTCCACTTTACTGGCGCTCTGGGCCTTGTCTGTTATTCACAAGGCTGGTGATTAACCTCCAGAGTGAACTAGTTATTGTCGTGGCCATTGAGCCTATCGCCCTTATAAATAATAGGATAACTACCGGCCCGGCTAGGTATGTTGCGATGGCTAGAAAGGCGACTGACCCTATCGCTCCCGCTGCAAGTTCCCAATGGGACTTGATAGTATTGATGAGCGGATCGATGTTGGGTAGGCTGAAGTTCATTACCCATTGATGACGCAGTGGTACATGATGTGTCTCTGCGTCGAATATTGATCCGTTTGGTCTCGGTATGTGATACCGAAGTGTTCCGTTGACCAGAAACGGAGTTGGTTTCTCAGCGCAATGTAGGTTGCACTGCTCGAAGACTGTTGGGTGTTCGAAGTAAAGAGTGATGTTATTGGTCTCGTTCGTTGGCCCGCAATTTATGACGAATTGGTGGGATTCACAGGTGACCGTCGCCACAGCGTGGATCGGGGACTTGCAACTAGCTGTCAAATGAGCTCCGACATCACAGTTATAACACCCTGTTAGTTCCACGACTTGAATGGCGCAGTCTTGGTCAGCAACCATTTCTGCAGTGTCGCGCAGGATAATGGATTCAACCCTCAGTACGAGTTCTTCGTTGTTGGAATTTGCCACGATATCGCCTTTAACGGAGTTAATGTGAATATGTGGCGTTTCCATTGGTAGAGCATGTTCCGTTTCCTGGAGTTGGTGGATTGAATCTTCCGGGCACCATTGGCAATTGTGGACGGAGTTTTCGCATCTGCATCTGATGCGGTTGTGGCACGTCGAAAATTCGTTTTTGGCCTGACTGTGGCTGCTGCAGGCGACTGGTAGTTGGTAATTAGGCGGCAGTAGGTACGATTGATTGCCAGATACTGCGAAACGCTTCCCATCCAGCGATTCGCTTGGTTTTTGGATGGAAGCGACCGTGACGTTAAGGTTGCCGAGAGTTTCAGTCACGTATGGTGCGAATGAGTGGTTGAGAAATTTCGTGTCATTAGCTATCGTTATTTCGACATCGAGCTTCACAGTTGGTGTCCACTGGTTACAATGGATGATCTCGTACACGCTTGCGCTTTCTGGTTTGTGTATGACTCTGTAGAACCAGCAGCTTGGTACAGGCATGAGGCAGCCACAGAGGATTCCTCCGCAACTGCTCAAGCATCCCGAGTAACCTGGGTATTTGGCTGTGAATTGGAGTTCCGGTATGATCTCGTTAGGAGATATTGTTTCGCATTTCTCCGTTGTACATGATCCTGCTTCGGCGCACCTTTTCACATGGAAGACGTGGGTTTTCGTCGGCCTGGTGAAAAATTCCGTCACTTTCGAACACTTGTATTCGACGCTTCGTTTTCTGAACTTGATTAGGCCTACCGTTCTGTTTGCGTGTAGTACTTCCAAACAGATTTCCGACTGTAGTCGATTGAAGAGCAGTTCCCGACTGTACTCTAACCATAAGTGGCAACTGTGATGCTCATTACATACCATCTCAGCTGAGTGGCGGATATAGCCGTGCTGGCAGGCGGTGGCTGAAGCGATTATGCATAACAGCGTACACATAGTTAGTGTTGTGCCACTTAGTGGCGTCAGTTCGAAGCTCGGCGCACCGGTCCCCCTAGTGCGTTGGTTTCCGGTGCTTCTTCTAGTATTTGTTCTAGCCTTTGTTCTGTAGTGTTTGACTAGTTTTGCTGTCGCCCAACTTATTACTAGGATGACTGCGACAATCAGGTAGATTGTAATGGCGGCTGTGATTATTGCGCCAGCTGGCCAGCAGTGTGGGTTGCCCAGTAAGGATTTGGAGAGCAGATATTGATGGTCGCAGAATTTGGGGCTATCGCAATTTCTGCTTAGTTCTCTAATCCCGTTTTCGGTGAGAGTTTTCAAGACAACTTTGGCACCGTGTTCTGTTGGTGAGACTGGCAGTAGGTAGGTAAGTGTGCGAGTGGTACTCATCATAGACCGGCATTCACTATCAATGCATAGTTCGAACCAGCTATTAATTGGTGGAACGCTTATTACTCCGTTAGTGCATGATATCGACGACAGTTTAGGCGGGTTAGCACCTCTTGTCGGCACCATTACGGACAGTATCGCGATAAGTGCGAAGAGTTTGGCACCTGCAGGTGATGGGCGCGAGTGGCTCACGTGGGTGTCACTTTCCATATTTCGAAAAAGGTCGAGCGCGCGCTCTTTTGAGCTGCGGGGAAGTTGTTCTCGTCTCGTGTTGTTCGACATCGTTACGTCTCTGTCTGTCAGTATTTCTTCCGCAGGTTTTTCGTCTACGCTGCGAATTTCGAGAGGATAGATTTTGTTGAGAGGCCGTTGGATGACCCTGTGGTTGGGCATCAATATTTTGGCTGACCTGACGAGGCCGTCTTGTGAGGGAATTATCTCCACTACTTTGCCATAGGGCCAGCATCCTCTCGGGATTAGGTCTTGTTCTATCAGCACGACCTCCCCTAACTCAGGGCAAGACCTTTTCGTGTGCCTCGGCTGCTTTAGAGTTTGTTTTTGCATTTCTCTGATGGTGAGAAGCAGCAGATATTCAGATTTCCAGCACTCCCAAAATTTGTTCGCACAATTCTCGGAATAGCGAATGGCTTCCCTTGCTTGTTCGCGAGTTTGAATAAATTCGGGATCGTACGTGGGGTCTTCATTCGCGCCGTCATCTGATATGTCAGCAAGAGAGAATCTGACATTCCCTTGAAGGAAGTCGATAGGCCGAAGAGGGATTTCTTCGATATCGCCCATATTCAGCTTAGTTAGTGGCCTTGTATTCAGTATAGCTTCGATTCGTGCCGTTATTGTGCACATTTCGGTGAAGCTCAGTCGTTTACGCCCTATAGATTTGTTAAGAGCTTTTTTGACTGAGGCCACAAGTCGTTCCCATACCCCACCCATCCACGGTGCGGCTGGTGGGTTGAACAACCATTTGATTTTTTCGGCGGCGGAATACGACATCAGGGAGTGTCCTGTGGTTTCGTCGTGCTCAAACATGGTAGCTATAATTTGTTCGCCATGCTTGAAATTGGTTCCGCAGTCAGTGCGTATTAGCTTTGGAACTCCTCTCCTCGATATAAAGCGTATAAAACTGCTCAGAAAGGCGCCAGTTGACATGTTTTCGACGACTTCGAGATGTACCGCTCGAGTTGTCAGGCAGGTGTACAGTGCAATGTACATTTTCTCCTGGGTTTTCGAAGTAAACGGACCCATGAAATCGCACCCCGTGTTCTGGAATGGTTTGCATTCCACCACTCTGTCTGCGGGCAGAGGAGGCATATCGGGTGCACCCAGTGGGAGTCCTTGGTGCCTTTTGCAAACTGGGCAATGCCTTATGTATTTTTTGAAGGCGTGTGATGCACGGGGGATCCAGAATCTTTGGCGTGCGATAGCGAGCGTGTGCTCTTTCCCACAGTGTGCATTCTGACGATGAATCTGCTCGACGATTAGGCGTACGAGTTCTGATTTCATCGGGACATAAATCGGTGATTTGGTGTCAGCAGGAATTGCCGCATTTTGCAGACGGGATTTGTGTCTGATTATTCCCTCGCTGTCCATGATAATGTGCTTGTCAGCAAAGCGCTTTTGGACGTCCACGAGGCTCTCCGAACTTTGTTCTTGACGAAGGATAATTTGTTCGGCGACCTCTAGGTTATTGGACGTGATATAGGTGTCCGTGCTGAACTTAGACAATATTGCATCCGGTTTGGATTTTATTGTCCGCGATTTATTGGTTAAGTCGACCCATTTGTTCAAGCCCTTTCCGATTAGGGAAATGACTCTGGTTGCTTTGCCAAGACTTGAGAATCGCGTCAAGTCTATTAAACTTGATTTTTCGCGGTTTTCAATAATTATGTTGTTGGCCAACAAAGCCGGTGTAGGATCGTCTTCTTCACCATCTGGTGGACTTTGAGCGATAGCCTCAATCGATTTTATAGGCCAGGTGTCGCTGTTGGACTGTAGCCATCGAGGGCCCTCAACCCAATCATGATCCTTGATGGATTCGGTGGTTAAACCTCTTGTACCTGCATCTGCAGGATTATGAGTGGTTTCCACGTGATGGAAGGAAACGCTGATACCATTGCCTTCGATCGTTTTCACGATTTTTTGTATTCGATCGCGAGTGTTTGCTACGAAGACTGGCAGTTTTTTGGAGGATTTTAACCACCAAAGAGCGATCTCGCTATCTGTGACGATGGAAATACTCTGTATTTTTTCCTTCATGATTGAGGTAATTGACTGAGTTAGCCTGGAGGCCATGAGTAGACCGAGAAGTTCCAGGCGTGGAATTGTCTGGCGGCACTTTTTTGGCGTCAGACGGGTTTTACCACTAATTAGGCTGGTAATCGAGCCTGTAGCGGTGCTCTGCCCATAGGCGCACGCTGCGATCGCGATATTACTAGCGTCGGCGAATGTCCACAATCGGAATTTGTCATCTGGCAGACTGGTGACGGCTCGCGATACCGTAATTGTGGCATCGTTCACCTCGGAACATAGCTGGTTCCATTTGCTTTTGACTGACTCTCCAAGGGCAGTTTTCCAGTCTGCTCCGGAGTCAAATACTTGTCTCATCATTGATTTCAAATTGACAAGTAGTGGAGCCGCAAGCCCTAATGGATCATAAACCGAGTTGATTTGGCTCACAATGACCTTTTTTGTGAGTTTATCGGCTTGGCTGAATTTTGTGCTGACAGTGAAGGAGTCTGTTTTCGTGTGATACGGTACTCCTAGTAGTTTCACGTGTTCGGCGTCTAGTCTGTCTTTTTCGGGGATTCCGACGTTGACTTGACTTGAATTTGATGTATACTCTCTCAAATTCATCCCAATCTTAGCGAAGAGCTGTTTCGATTGAACGTATTTCTCTAAGGCTTCAGTTTCATTTCGGGCCCGGAGAAGAATGTTGTCCACATACAGGCTGTCCGAAATTTCCTTTGCTAGCGGTGTCTGGCAACTGTTGAGATACGCGGACAGAGCCATATTCAAGATGCTTGGGGAAGCTGTTACTCCAAATGGAAGTCTCTTGAATCTGTAGTGTATTAGGTTTTCCTTCGTTGGAGGCAGATTGGTGTCTTTTAACCAAAGAAATCTGCATAGATCCTTGTGTGAGTCCACCAGCCGTATTTGGGTGAATGCGGCTTCGATATCACACATTAGGATGATTTTGCTATCACGCGATGTGAGCAAAATATCGTGGATTTTGTTCACGAATGCTTCACCTTTGTGCATCACGTCGTTCAAGGAGAGTTTTCCTCGTCTCTTAGATGATGCATCAAAGACTATACGTAAAGGCACGTTTTTAGTGGGTCTCCATACACCAGCGTGTGGCATATAATATTCTCCCACTGCGCCTTCATCAGAATGTGCGAAGGTTTCAATCATGCCTTCGTTCTGGTACTTGTCAATGATTTTGCCGTACCAATGACGCTGCTCGCTGTTGTGTTTCAACGTCATTTGAAGCGATTCTAGTCGGCGGATCGCTACGATGTAGTTATCCTCCAGCTCTGTGATGTTATCTTTGAGTGGAAATGGGGCCGTTATGTGGCCGCCTTCAAAGGAAATTTTCTTCGAGTATTGCTCCAGATATCTGTAGACTTTTTCGTCTGACTGGTACTCATCTTGAGAAATTCCAAGTCCTTCTAATTCGAACATTTTTTGAAGGATTTCTTTCTCGTCAGACTCACATACGGCAGTCATTCCGTAGGAGATCGTTGACGTATTTTCTCCACTGACTGTCCCTTTGCCATATATTGTTGGTCCGAAGACCGTTTTGGCAATGTGTAGGCCAGTTGGAGTTCTTATGGCGTTTATAGGACCAGTGACCAGGTCATGGTAATGGTCTAATCCCACAAGAATGTGTGGTTTTTGTTGTTCACCGCGAATTTTCGAGTTCGCCAGGCAAATGCTGTTTGCCTTCAAAAAGGCCACATCAGCCGAACTCAGGTTGACGCCTGGAAACCCGTTTGTAATGACAGGTTTCGTTTGTACCTCCATTTCGAGCTCTTCGCCGTAAGCGGTGCACACTTGGAGGTTAATTATGTGGCTTTCGAAGGTTTCAGTATGTCCCCCTATGCCTGACATAGTGCAGAGTTCTGTTGTCTGCTTTGGCGCCCCTAATTGGGCCGCCAATGATTCTTCGATGACGGTTTTTTGTGCACCCGTATCGAAGAAAAAGAGAATTTTTTCGTATTCTCCTTTGTTGTAATTCCAAACATTGCCTTCGGCTGTCATTAAGACGAGCTGTGAGGAATTTGGAATGTTTCTGGGTTTTGGTTCACCATTTTTGGAACACATTTGCAGATTATTTGAGTTGAATCTGCTTTGCCCATTCTGATTGGGGAAATTTCTTTGTTCCCTTTGGAATCGAACTGGTCTTTGAGTGTTTGGACCTGTTCTTTGTGACTGATTCCTGACGGGTGGTGCCTGGGTAGTTGGCTGTCCACCTTCTCTTTTAAAACAGAGACTTATGTGGTGCTTTTGCCCACATCTCGAGCAGTCTGGTTTACTGCACTCGAAGCTGCTGTGTGCTGATGAGCAGCATTTCCAGCATCTGTTCTCGTCTGCTAACACTTTTCTGCGCACCCCTTGATCGGTAACAGATCTGCATGTCATCGAGCCGTGATTGCCCTTCTGGCAAAACAGACATAGGTCGTTATTATACGACCGACGAGTGGCGTGCCGCTGTTCGCCAGGATGAGGTCGAGTCTGGTCGCCAGAGTGGTCGCCAGAGCGCCCGCCGACGCCAGCAGGGTGCCAGACTTGAATGGCGCCAGAGCGATAAGGTCGGTACTCTGCTGTTGAGTTGTTTGCTGAGTGACCTAATCTCCTCTCGACGTAGGTTTTGGCGGCTATTTCTTTCTTTAGGTGGCATAATAGGTCTCCCACCGTTTGGTTGTGCTCTGCTTGTGTTGAGATGAGCACAGGTTTCACGATATCGTGAGGAAATTTGGCGAGAATAGTTTCGCACCAAATAGGATCATGAGTGGTTCTTACGTCGTATCCTGCAGATACCATCTGATTGACGAGAACTTGTATCTGCTCTAGTACGAGAGAGCAACTATCGGCAAATTTTGCGGCCGACCTCATGTTCACTAGCTTTTGGACGATTTGCGATCTATTTGCAGTGTAGTCGCCGTAGGAGTCCTTTAGAGTCCTAACCATCCACTCATAGTTTTGTGGCAACGGTTGTATGCCTTGTATTATGGTTTTTGCTCGACCACTGAGGCTTTCTTTGAGCAAAAGTACCTTTTCGATGACGTCCAATTCATGACTTTCATGAACAAGCGTCTCAAAAATTGCCCAGAATTCTGGGAATTCCTCTGCATTACCGCTAAATTTGGGTAGTGTCGCTTGCGGAGGTTTTATAGATCGACATAAGTTTCTGGACCGTCGATTTATGGGCTCAGATTGGTTTGTGCCCGTTGTTTCTTCTGTTTCTCCAATTTCGTCTATGTTATTTGGAGTGCTAGAGGATTGTTCTCCTTCTAGCTCAACCCGTTCCGATCTCTGAGACCGTGGGGTCGCGTAGCCCAGCCTGATTTCCATTTTGTCACGAATGGATTTTGCTTCATCAAGGCGAGCTGTCAGCATGAAGCTGAGGTCGCGGGATTCCGCCAAAACTGTCTGTAGTTTTGACTCTTCCTCGATTTGCTCTATCTCGAGCAGTATGTCTTTTTTATCAGACTTTGTTTTACAATTCCTGTACTCGTCCCTTATTTCGGTGTACAGGGTTTGCAGATCGTTTCTGCATTCTGCGAGCTGTTTTATACTGCTCTGAAGCAGGGCTATTGTCGACCTGCATTTATCGTAGGACTCGTCGTCGATGACTGAAAAGTCCACCCTAACAGTGTATTCATTATACCTGGCAGTTAGGGTTTTGAGCGAAGTTGCGCTCAGTAGAATAGGCGTCTTGTGGAAGTGTAGCGCCATTTTGATTTGATTTCCTCCTTCCTTTTATTCCTTGTGAGAGATATTCACGTACGTTTCCGTGAGTGAACTATTTTCTCTGATGAAAGAGTGCTCCTGGTACTGGTTTGTACGGGAGACTTGGCTTCTAGGTACGACTGGCGCACGAGAGAAGATTGCTCTAGGTACGACTGGCGTACGAGAGACTTATAGATGCGGTTGGGTTAGAACCGGCTTTAGCTCTACAGAGCTTTGATCTTCAGGTGTTAAAGATGGCGGTCTTTTAACACGGAAGGATGTGGCTTATTTTAGCCGATGCACCAAATGTACTGCTGTACTATTGGTATTGTGTAGAGAGTTCGTGGTAGACGTGTTTATTTGGCACGTGTATGTGGTTAAGTGACAATATGTGGGAGGTGATCGGCCTCGTCGACTTCTTCTGGAGGGCGGGGCGTGGAGTGGTGAGGAGGCATCGACGTAGACGGCGAGAGCATCGACGTAGACGGCGATAGCACTATTCAACTTAACGGACTCCTTTCGTCGATTTTTTTCAGTCGTCGAAATTCGCTGAAACTTTGCGCAGGGGGGTAATTGAGGACGCTGATTACGAATCTGCTGTCCGTTTTTCACGTGGGTGATCTCAGACCACCCAACTCGCTACATGGGTGGTCCAGTCGGGATCACCGATTTCGCTGAAACTTTGTCTAGGGGGGTTCTCCAGTGTCCTGAACACGACGGTGAAGTCCGTTTTCCAAATGGCGGGCGAATAAGGTAGTTATAGGTGAGTCTCACCAGGTAGGCTCGGTAGGTACTCACCTATAACTACCGTATTCGGCCGCCATTTCGAAAACGGACTTCACCATCGTGTTCAGGACACCAGAGAACCCCCATAGACAAAGTTTCAGCGAAATCGATGATCCTGACTAGACCACCCAAGTAGTCGATATGGGTGGTCCGAGACGACCAGGTAAAGAACGGTCTTCACCATCGTGTTCAGGAACCCAAATAACCTCCATAGGGAAAGTTCCGCGAAATCGATGATCCTGATTGGACCACCCAAGTAGCGATTTGGGGTGGTCCGGGACCACCCACGTGAAAAACGGACAGCAGATCCGTGATTAGCGCCCTCAACTACCCCCCCCCCCGCACGAAGTTTCAGCGAATTTCGACGACTGAAAAAAAATCGAGGACTGGAGCCCCTTAAGTTGAATAGTGCCAGAGGAATAAGCAGAATCATGAGTCTCTATTCAGTATTTCTATGAGTTCTTCTATACTAAGGAAAGAACAGCGCACCGGATGGAGCAGTAAGAAGTTTCACTAGCTTCACTGGGGTCCACCATTTTACTTTTATCCTTCTACCATAATACCAGCCAAAGAATTTAATTTTGGAGAACAGATTCAGTGGAAATAAGAGTTAATTATAATGACCCTACGACTATTTTCACAGCTAAAACGACCCTGAAGGACACTTTCGAAGTGTACAGGCCAGTTTTCTACGCGACACCTCCGCAACATAGATCAAGGTGTTAACGACCACAGATAGTATCCTGGTGGCTCAGTCAGTAGTATGTAGGGCTCACAACCTGGGGGTCAGGGAATCGATCCGTTTGTTGGGTTTTCCTTTTGCCTTCATGCGCTTGATCCCGTATTAGACTCCTTTTGCAATTTCGTCGCAGTTGCGGAATAGAATCGCGTTTGGGAGGAGCATGGCCAACAAAGTATCAACAAGGGATAAGGATGCGCTGATGTATTCATCTTTCACCCAGTACAGAATAGGAGTGGTTCCGCCTATGCCATTTTACCTGCAAATATTGAATAGAAGACGATGAATTCCAATTACAATCCAATGTATTGAACGAAATCGCAAATAAATACCGTGTCCCTCAACAACATACGTGGGCGTCGTCACGAGCACTTCTATCATTTATGGGTTACGGTACCATGACGTGGATGTGTGTGGGTACACAACACACACCATAATACGCCAACGGAAATGTCTGTCCAAATAGATAGCATCCCATAAAAGTGGCGTCTAGGCAGTCAAGTGTACCTGCTTAATTTCCATTGTCAGAAATACAGTTCTTGAAACTGCCAACTTAGTCAGTGTGAAATCGGATGATATTCGGTAGAGGTGGTCTTTTCTAAAATTGTTTCATTGCTTTCGTTCAACATTAATGTGAAACTTATTGTTAGTTTGGTCGCCGTCATTCAAGAAACTTCGCTGCTGTAAGGCGCTTGCCTTTTTTGGGTCGATTTAATTCAAGTTAATTGCGTTTTTGGAAATGTCCGCATCAGAAGTCGACATTTCAATCAATTCCCAATACGAAGTGAGAGTGTATGGAGAATTTGGTAGCATAGCTGACATATGTTCACTGAAGTCGGACGGGTAAAGGTATCCGATATCATTTGGTTGTACATCCGGTTAATTATTCCAGTTGGTCAGGAATTGTGCTTTCCTGTCCTATTTTCCAATTTTTAGTTTTCTGTTCCGCTCTATTAAGGATTTTCGGCGATTGACACCATCCAATAGCTGGCACACTAGTGGTCCAAGTTTTCCTTCTAAATTGACCAACTTGAGCATAGAGGGTGATTGGGGTGCCGATCCGATTCTCGCATATTTTTTTTGAGTAGTATTCATCGGAATCCTCGATCTGGTTAATTTGTGGACTACCTCGCTGGATTCGGATAATTGTCAAATTCAAATATCATTACCAATTCATTGTCGCATACTGGTTTTGACGCAGCCTTTGTCTCAAACGTTCCAACCGATTGCCTTTGTTCTTTGCTTAACGTTTCTGAATTCCTTGATTCTTTTTAGGAGGTGCAATGAAGCATGGTGTTCGAAGTCTTGCAATAAAGCACTGTATCGAAGCCGTATACACTGGCGGAATTGTAGAATGGAGTGCAAATGGATCAACGCTGTTCTCCACCTGCTCAAATGTTGTCAAGGTGATCAATTTGGATGGCACAATGTCCAGGCGAGTTTTCCTCGTGATTTAGTTCGGTCATTACAGTCTGTCGCTTTTTTCGCGTCACATTTTATTAGAGGAACTTGAATTTTGCTCAAAATTTCTATATGAAGATTTCCATAAATTGGTGTTGTCTCCTGTAGTGTTGCACATGTGAATGAACCTTGTGCGTGTCTTTTAGCGTTGTCATTGGAGATCCAGATGAAGGCCTGAGAATTACTTGCATTTGCCTGGACAAGAATCGCTCGAAATTGGCCGTCGCGTACAATAACCAAATTGTGAGTCTGTTCACTCCTTTAATTTGTTGATACAATAACTATTGGAAAAGAATTCTAGCGTCTTTTACAGGAAATATAGCCGTATTTTTTGTTTAGAAGAAGTGACTGACTATTTCGTTGCTAAACCTTTGATCAATTATTGTTACGTTTAATGTTTGATCTGTTATATTATATACTATTAGTATCTTGAATCAGATTCGAGAGTACGTACTGCAAGGCGAGACTGCTACTATCGCTCGTTCTTGGAAAACCATGCATGATGCTCCAGTCCTTTGTATGCAATTTAATGTTGATTGTTCGTTGTTGGCCACTGGATCAGCAGATCACAATGTCAAGGTATGATATTTTTGTCATATTTATTTATTGACAATGATTGTCCGACGCCAGAAAGTAGGTTAAGAGCTCATCAGACAAGGTGGAACGGTTTTGTAATAATTTCTTTTGTATTTTGTTTTAACTTGAAAGTAAAGAAGCCCGATGACGGTTCAAGGAAAACGGGCATAATTGTATCATTTGACGTCCCCATTTTATTAGGACATCAATGTCATATGACCTGGATTACATTTACGTTGATTTTGCGGTGGCTTAACGATAACTTATACCGTCTTCATTTTTCAGATATGGGACATGATCCAGCAGCACTGTACACATACACTCAAGGGGCCTGGAGTGGTCTCATCTCTATCATTTATTCAAAATAGTCGCATAATGGTGGGATATCTAGAGGGTCAAGTGCGGATGTTTGATTTAGTAAAGGGTGCCACCCAGAAACTCCTTCAAGAATGGAAGACGCACAGCAGGTGAGTACATTACGAAGTATACCAAATTTAGTTTGGTCAGAATACGAATCCTTGATCGTTCCAAAATGTTTTCAGCCGCATCTCTGGCTTTGTAGAAGTCCCTGGCACGCGCCGAGTTGTTGTCCTTTCAAGAGATCAGACAGCGTCTATTGTAGAGTCCGAGACGAGAGAAGTCCTCAAGGTCGGAGTTATTCTCATGAAATTTTTCACTAAACTTTCTTGGTATTTTTATCTATGATCCCATCAGTAGTTTCCTGTTCAAGTTCTGCGAGATGTGATGGCTGTGGTAAGCTACGGAAATGCCCACTCGTGTTGCGTTCAAAATTCTACCCCCTTTAGTATGCCTCTTCGTCTTCGTTTACTGTCTGAAATTCAGATTGTTTTTTTGGATTTATTGTTGGTGGATCTCATGGGGGAGAGTGTCAGCTAAAGACTGATTTCATAAATGTGATGTTCATACGGGACGTGACAAAGAAAGTCGACGACTGACAGGCTTCGATGCACCGCGAAGAATGGAGAGGAAGTGCTTCATTTGTTAAACAATCATTAAACAAAAATAGAGAAGATATGGATATTTCCCTTCATTTAGAGTTGTTCGTTGTTTCATATTGCGGTGGAATAGCAAGTTTCGTGAATCAATAGGGTGGGACAGTAGCAGGAATCAAACGTCCAGAAATAGAGAAAATGTATACCTAAAAAAGGACTGATTTTGTAACGGAACGCAATCCTTGCAGACAGTAATCATTAGAATACGCCGCCTTTGAATTTTCAGTTTCGATTCGTATTTATTTATTTTTCCTAATTTCCAGGTGCTTCCTTTGTTCGAAGCTGTAGAGGCAGGTGTTCTTGGACACAACGGAAACCTGATAACTGTTGGTGAGGAGGGAACCATCAAGGAATGGGTGATCGATTCTGCTCGACTAGTCCGTTCGTTGAAAATCTCGAGGTACCTTTATTTGAATGACGTCTCTTCTGGAAAAGAACTACCCGTTATTATATAAGTTCTATTCCTCTCTTAAATAGAACGGCAGTGATGCTTATTGTAACGAGTATTATTTTATGTTGAATTTATCTCGGAATAACATGGATTCACTAAAGGAAAGTCCACTGAAACTCATATGTTGGAATGCCTTAATGAGTGGACTATGTCCCTAGAAAGTAGAGTTGGAGTGGATATTGTTTATCTTGATTATGCCAAAGCTTTTGATAGAGTCTCGCATAGTGAGTTAATTGCAAAACTACATACTGTTGGTATCCATAAGAGAATCATCTCTTGGCTTCAAGCGTATCTCAGCAATAGGTCGTTTCAGGTTATTGTTAATGGAGCATTCTCTAGGGTTTGTCTAGCCCCCAGTGGAGTACCTCAAGGAAGCGTTTTAGCCCCAGTTCTATTCAGTATTTACACATATGATATCCCTAGTGTGATCAAACCGTTTGGAGTGTCCTGCAAGATTTTTGCAGATGATGTTAAGATATTTACTGGTGTACCGACTCATACTGAGCGTAAACAGATGCAGAGAGCCTTGGATGCTCTTTCGGACTGGTCGAAGGTTTGGGAGCTTCCTATTTCCCAGTTTAAGACAAAAGTGTTACACTTGAGAAAATCTCCCTCTCCAGGAGCGTACTTCCTTGATGGTTATCAGCTTACTACTGTCACAGAGGTTACTGACTTGGGCTTCACATACAGCGATAAGCTTGAGTTTGACAAACACTGCCAAGTTATTGTTAACAAGGCTAATGTACAGCTGTATAAAATCTTTCGATGCTTGTACACCAAGAACCCTAACATACTGTCCAAAGTCTATACAACCTACATCAGGCCTATTCTTGAATCAGGTACGACCATATTCAATCTTACGAAAAGGAAACTACTCAATTTGTCAGAGGGAGTTCAATCCTCCTTCACCAGGAGAGCTCTTTTAAGGACTGGAAACTATGATTTCAGAAGCATACCTGGTAGAAATGAATGTAATGTAATCCAGGGTTTGCAAACTCTAGAATCTAGGAGAAAGGCACTGGATATTGCGATGGTACGCAAGATATTGACTGGCCGAATTCGTTTAAGTGGTTGTTTTTTCCTTATTCGTAATTCCTCTACTAGAGGAGCTAGTAGAAAAATCTTCCTTCCCTTAGCCAAGACAGCAGTGAGAAGGACCTTTATTCACCGATACCAAAAGCTGTGTGAACGCGTCTCTTCTTTGCGTATACCTCAAAGCTAATTCTGCATAACTACCTCATCTCTTCACTGAGTATATTATTTTTCTTCCTCTCATCTGTTTTACTATGGCGTATATTGTCGCCATAGGGTTGTCAGTTTTATGGTTTTTATTGTAACTTTTTGTCACATGTGAACGCAGCATGTGATAAACAATACAATACAATACAATCTCGAGGAAATGCGATGGTTGCTTTCAGTGCTCGCTTGGACTCTCTTGCGTACAATCCAATTCGAAATGAGCTTCTAATCACCTCAGAAGAGGAAAATATATTCATTTTCTCATTCGATGATATGGTGCTGAAGAGGCAGATAGTCGGCTTCCACGACGAGGTATGTTATTGTCTCCTGAACCCTGTTTTTTTCTAATTTCCATATTCAAAGGTTTACTCCTGCGCTCTAGCTGGTAAAGAAGAATCCTGTTTGGCTGTTGCCTCAAATAGTAAAGAGATACGATTGTACGACACACAGACGCTCAACTGCCAGCTTGTCGAAGGTATCCTTCATTTTATTCATTCCTTTTCCGTGTTAAACTGACCGGTAAATTTTCTTTCATATCATGCTTTGACATATATTTACTGTTATGTGACTTAATTGCGAGTTCTATTAGTGTTATTTACTGTTGTATAAGTGCATGGTGTTTTTGTGATTCACCGGCTCAATACCATTAAATTGTGGTATCTGTTTTGAACTTGAGCCGTTGGAATCTTGTCCCGTGTTGGAAAGTGCTGAAAATAAAGAGAATAAGTGGTTGCATGATGTAGAAGAAAAATGTTTTCCTTGCCTAGATGCCGTTAAAATTTTGAAATTTAGGCCATACTGAAAGTGTCTTGTGCGTCGCTACGGCGCCCTTCAATCGGCTTCTGTTAGCGTCATGCAGCAAAGACAATTCAATCATTGTATGGAAACTCACAAGTAAGTGAAAAAGGTTACACTCTTTCTGTTCAACCTGATATTACTTGTTCCGTTTTTCCTGAAGCTGTATATCGCTCACAAAACGGTGCATAGAGGCACATTGGAACGGATGTTCAATTTCCATGCGGACTTTCACTCAAATTTGATTTAATTTTCTTGAAGCTTCCACAAGAGCTCCAGTTTAGTGTTGAAAAGTTTCTCCTCAAGCCAGGGCATGGGCTCGTTCCAACAACTGCATTTGCAGAGCTGGGGTGAATATGTGAAATTTAGCAAACGTTTCCCATTCCCGCTAATTTAGGGGCTTTCAAACGGATTTTTGGCAAATATCAATGAATTAACAGATCTCTTTTAGTGTTTCGCTATTTTCATTTTACCTTGCTTTCCAGTGCGGCGGAGCTAGTATGACCCTATGTCGCCGCTTACTGCATTTTCTAGTTTGAACTGTTTTATCATCAACTAGTGATTCCGTGTTGTTTATTTTTTATCTCTGTCTGAACTCTTAGGATGTGTTATTTTTCGGCGGTGGTGACACTGTCACATCGATCGCCTTACATGTGATTATATCGCATGTCTCAATTAATAAATAAGATAAATACATCGCTTACTATTCAGAGAAAGGGTTGGTCGCTCCGGGGTACGAGATCGAGGCTGTTCTCTGAGACCTTTGGATTTTTCCCACCCACAGCTGATAACCCATCCTCTGTACAATTCGTATCGTCCTCCGCGCTGAACGAAATTCTTTTGAACTCATGAAATTGTTCTTCGTCTCTCACAATCAGAGCAATATTCAGGCTAGGAACCCCAAAAGCGTCCCTTATAGATATGTTCGTACAAAAATATACAAAAATATCGTGTTCAACCTGAACTTATATTTGCTATATATGAGAAAGAAAATTTTGCTGGAAAAGTTGTAGGAATGACCCTGTTCTCGTCATCCATTTTTGACCGTATTTGTGTCGTTGTGTGAAAAAATGTCGCTAGTAGTTGTCAGAACTGCAATCAAGGTAATATTCATTGTGTCCATCTCCTAAAAGTAGGTAACTAAATATAATTACTCGGTTGTTGGAATACCCTGACTGAACAGTTTCAGCTGGCGAGAAAACGAGTCGTCTTGTGCCAATCGCTCGTGCTACTGGGCACACCAATTCTGTAAATGCAGTTTGTTTCTCCTCCTCTAATAAACGGCCGTTTCTGTTGTCAGTTTCAACTGATAACACGATAAAACTGTGGTCGCTTGCTGATTTAGATCACGACGCTGTCGAAGACGGTAACATCGATGAAGTGTGAGTTTTTTCTTTTCAACGTGAATATGAAATATTCCGGCATCATTTGAATATTTCAGTGAAAAACTCTCGTGTTCGTCAACTCTTGTTGCTCATAGCAAAGACGTGAACTGTGTCAGTGTTTCACTGACAGATTCTGTTTGCATCACAGGAGGGTTGGCATTTTTAATTCTTCACATTGTTCTTCAACTCGATAAACCTATATTAAAACATTTGTAGAATGGACAAGATGGCAAAGTTGTGGCACATTGATTCCGTCAAGATGAGACTTGGTATTGCTGGAACGTTGTCAGGTCATAGGCGAGGCGTCACTGACGCAAGGTTTTCTCCCACCTCGCTGGTTCGTCTACCTGTTTTGAATCTTCTCCAAGCTAATTGCTGAACGATTAGTCCTAATTTCGACTTCTTTTCAGAAGGCAGCTACATCGAGTGGTGACATGACAATCAAGATTTGGGCTCTGGAAGATAAAACATGCTTGCAGACGTTGAGCGGTCATAGTTCTGCTGTGTTCAGGGTTGGTTTGGTGAATTACTTCTCAGGTGCCTCGAACCCGATGACTATTTGTTACAGATCTTATTCATAAACCACGGCACTCAGTTGATTTCTGCTGATAGCGCTGGAATAGTAAAAATCTGGACCTTAGCAACTTCTGAAACGGATGCTTCTGTTGAAGCGCATACTGACAAGGTGGGTTTAACAACAATTTGTTTTGATGGATTTGGGTGTAGAAGTCTTGCAATGACCTGTAGTAAAATGATTTGATTGATTGCATAAGCTCTATGTAACCTCTCTTCATCTTTTCTTCACTCATTGATTGGAAGATGACTAGGAGTTGTATAACATCTCAAATATATCTGTGGAGCTCCTTGTTGCATTCAGCGATTAATGGTCATATGCTTCCAGCTAAATTGAAACATTCCAGATCTGGACATTAACGGCGAACCACGACGAAAGCGAGTACATCACGGCTGGAACTGATGGACGTATCGTAATCTGGAAAGATGTCTCCGAAGCGCTCAGAACGGAAGAGGAAGCGAAGGCAAGAAAACATTTGGAGGAGGAACAGGTCTGTCCCTTACCCATCGTTTCGTGAGACTTTACAGGTAAATAAGATAATTTTGGGCTGAAGTAGTCTGCACATGTTACGGATATCCTGAAAGATTAACAATTTCCCGAATCTCGTGACATTTGTTCGTTTTGTTGCGATTTGATTGCGCCATCAGGGAACTTTGTTTCAACAGTGGATGTCGCTTAGACGTCGAATTACCGTCAACTCTTTTGCGATTACGATGCAAAATACGCGATGGTCCAACTCTTATTTTAATTGTATGCTTGACATGGTCGATCACCACCTGGATCGCATCTTTTGCAGACTCTCAGCAACCTTATTGAGCAAGGTCGACTCCAGGAAGCGCTGGAATTCGCTCTTGGATTAGCTCGACCGTTTTGTGCACTCAAGGTGGGTGTTTAAACGTGTCGATTTCAGGGGGCAATTTTAATTCCTCATTAAGTTTAATAGTGATTAGTTCGCTTGACATTTGCCACCTCTCTTTCTATCCCCTTTTGACGCTAATAGAATTGCGTTAAATATTTTCGCTCTGTGAGAAAAGATGAGTCAAGAGTAATTCTGATGTTGTGCAGATGAAAATTCTTTGAAGGTAATCGATCAGCTATGTGATCGAGACGAGCTGATGCCGGCCTTGGAGAAACTTGATACTCAGAAAATACAAACGTTGTTGGATTTTGTTACGCAGTGGAATACGAACAGTAGAACGGCAACGGTGTGAACGAGTTTTTTTGCTGGAGCATGCAACTATCAGTGAAACAATTTTTTGTGTTATAGGCAAGTCAAAGCGTATTGAACTGCTTGCTGAGGCTCAAATCACCGGATGAACTGCTTGAACTACCCAATATTCGTTCCGTGGTTGAATCGTTGATACCATACAGTAGGAGGTAATCATTACTGCCATAAATATTTAGATAGTTGTAGCGGTACCGTCTCGTTCTTGTCAGGCAAATATTAGGCCGACTATTGAATGAAAATCTGTTTTCAAGGCACATGGAACGACTGAACAAGGCAAGGCAAGAGGTTTCGCTGCTAAACTTCACATGGAATCAAATGCGGTTAAACTGACCTATCACGTGTGTGGCTTGTTAGTGTTGTTATTTGTTGATTTTGTCATTATTGTTAATTGTTGACAGCTGTAGATTACTGTTATAAAGGTTATATTCTGAGTGAAGACTTCTTGTTACTTTCTCGTTTAACGAGCTCGTGTATCTTATTTGTGTACAACAGCTGAGGAAATATCGTACTTTCATCGAATCAAAGTATAATCGTTTTATTGGTTTGTGATATTTCAGCAGCATGGCGGACGATTTACCGATGGAGGGTATGGATGACATGCCCCAGCTGATTGACGTTGATCTTCCAGCTCAGCTGCCTTCCTTGATAGAACAGAACACGATCACTCCGGCTAAAGACAGTGAAGATTTCCGAGTGGTGCGTTTTATGTCATCCTTATTTAATTTTTATTTTATCGGTGAGTGGAAGTTCGTCAGCCCAGGTTGCATCGTTCTTATGAGCTGATATATTCGAAGCGATCCGTATTTACGATCTCTGAATCGGCCTCCGAATATTTATTTTAGTGAATTGCGTCTCTTTTTTCATTTCATTTCGTCGACCACCTACATGGCTTCGCCAAGAAATTTGAAAATCAGCCGTTTCGTCCATCGGGAGTAAGGCTGGCCGTTGGGTTAAAAAGTAGTACGACACGTGATGCACTTTCTGGTTTGTTTTCATTTTCCTTCCTCTGCTGCAGGAATGAGCCCAATGAGTATATCGAAGCTTTCTTCGCAAAATGTGCAGAAGTGCTAGTGAAAGGTAACGAGCAAATTATCGCGGTTTATACTTCATAGAGACAGTTCGAACTAAAACGTAAACTCTCCTCAACGTTAGTTTTGGCCGCAGAGGATTGACTTGTTTTTCTTTTCCATCTTTTTTGTTAGGTGGAAGGTCATCAGATTGTTGTTAGTCAGCATATTGTTCATGTAAATAATCGTGGCCTCGTTGATTTTTCGTCATTTGAATTGTCGTCATGCGTTTTGATCGATTTCTCATGCAATCGCAGCAACTGAGGAAGTACTGGGCTGATTTTTACTTGTTAATCGTCCAGTGCCTGGAAAACCAAACGTAGTGTGTCCGTCCGATCCGGCCGATCCCTCGCGTAGCATCGGTCGTTTCCGGGCCGATCCCTGCGTTCGAACGAGCAGACGAATGAAATGTGTTCGGGGCCATAAAACGGGTGCGCAGTGTCTGCGTCCTCTTTTAGCGCCGTTCATTCTTCGAAAGGCTGTGCAGTTTTTCACACAGCTATCAAACGAACGGGTGGTCCGTTTTTGTTCTCCTAATGGGCCGACGTTGCGTTTTATGGCAATTTTTTTCACCACGACGCTGCTCATTTCGCAAAAGGTGAACTACTGCGATTAGTTGGTAAATGTCGGGCCATTCTTAAGAAGTTATTTCTGCTGTTATCCGGAAGAATTGCATGGTCGTATAAGCGGGACGAGATGCTACCCTGTGTGATTAATGATTCTCGTCAAGAAAATAGCCATGCGATGAAGGACTAGAAATGCAGAAGGAAGCAGGTCGACATCGGCGCTAGGCGTGCCGCCTCAAGAGAAACATACTTCGAGAGTTTATGTTTGCGTCGCTCGTGCGGAGTGTTGAAGTGAGAGGTCGAGTATACTTCAAATGGAAGCTCGTATTCGGATAAAACCGACATTGTGTTACTTACCTGGTTTAGAGGAGCTTTAGTGCCCAAATATCCTAAATTTCCGAGCCATAAATCTAGCTGCTCATGCGCACCTTCTTGCAGCAATTTAATTCCCTTTGTATGGCCTTTGTGTACTTCTTATTCTTTGGGGTTACCGATTACCACATACGTACCTCACACTTTCGACTTTTGGTATTCTGCGTTGGAGATTTATTTATTTTTTTTATTATTTATTTGTATGGTTCACAGGAGGGTGAGCGGGTAATACACCGGAGTGGAACCAACACGAGATGATCCATTGTCCCTTAGATTTGGCCAGGGAGTGTAGTTGGACTACTTGTTAACTCCCGTTTTTGCGTCCTTAAATGTGTATCAGTGTCTTACAGAAACCTACCCGAATCCAGTGAGGCGATGAATTGTTTTTTTTTTTTTAGAAATTATTGCTTTTACGTTATGCATAGTGCCTAATACTGTGGTTATTTAGCCCAAATTCGCTCTTACAAATTCGAATTCGAATCTTACAAATTACATATTACAAATTCGAATTTGGGGTCTTACGAATAGCCCAAATTCGCTCTCCCTTGTTAGTTTTAAGATTATGATCATGATTTATTTCGGAGGAACACAATACAACACAGTAGATGACAAGAACATTGCAGAAAAAACCTTCCATTCTATCGATGGGCATAACAGAGAACTGATTTACAGCCAGTTGCAAGTTCGACTTTGATGATTACTATCTATCATTCAAATCCTTCTTGAAGTAGAGAAATATTATTTGAAACGGTTGTCATGGACGTTATTATTTTTGCACCTCTGGATAGTTTTAAATGTGTATCTAAACTAAAATGCGTAATATCCCGACCTCAAATATTCATTGAATCCGTACCGTTAAATTTTTGTCTAAATTTGTAGTAGGTTGGCGAAGCAGCGGATATTTAGATTGGTACTTAGTTCTACTCAAACTGTTGATTTTAAGCGGAATTATGCTCCCCAAAAGGGATATGCAAAGTGTGGCAGAACGTTTTTTTTTCAAGCAAGCAGTTCAACCTTCGAGATGAATGGAGCTATGAGGGATGCAAGAGGCAAACCATAAACTAAATTGTCGAGTGATATGCTGCTCAGTTCTATTTCCACTGAGGTGTTTCTACCAACTGTGTGATTTGCTGAGCGTTAACATATGTTTTGAACGTTTTCTTGGATTCACAGTTATCTCTGAGTATTCGTTGGAGTTCTACTTTTTGTGAGGTAGAAAGAGAAGTGCACACGACTATCTTGTCTTAGGTGCTAGACCACACCGTTCGGTGATTTATGAGTTCTGGGTTCGTTATCGCAGTGAGCGGTCTCGAGAGATTCCGTCACGGGAGGTTTTTTCTTCACTGGTGAGAGGCAAAGAGGCAGCGTTGCGCTCGACGCTGTGCATCGTGTGTTGCATTAATCGCGTTCTTTTTTACAGCTTCGGAACCTTTTGATGTTCCCGATTTTGATGTGCATCGCAAAAACGATGAAGGTCTGTGTGAGAACCGCCGACTGACGAGACCAGATAGATTTATTTCTACATCGCTCCTCTGGTCGGGTACTTTACAAAACCAGTGGTTGGAAAGACCGTCTCAACATCAGCGCACGTACATACCCACACAGACGCTCACATGCCCACATACATACTTGCACACATACCCACAAACATGCATACGTATACGCACCTCATATTGATTGTCTGTAAGGTTAAAATAATTGCATAGTTAAAGCTGCGATATGGGACTTTTTACTCAAAATCAATGAAGAAACAAGCGGCATCAAGCAGCATGAAGTATAACACGGTAACGAACCTACGCCGGCAGCGGAGTGGGATCCGATGTACTCCGAATGGGAGCGAAGGTCTAGCGCTCCAAGTCCTGGAATTTAGAAACAGCTTCGTTCATTTTTGTATTTTGATTCAAAAATGTCGACTCCATGCCTCGGCTTGTGTGAAAAATTTTGCTTGTCAAAATGTTGTCCTTTGGATCACTGATCACATATCTGAAGCCCGTTTCCCGGATTTCGGCTGAGTACCGTGTACATCGTTCTGTCTTTCCATTTTAGCTAATTCATTGGTGGATCGTGGGATCAGTTTTGAAAACGGTTGTCAGATTGATGACCAGCGCTTCTAACCCTTCTAAACGACGTTTAAGCGAAATCGGTGACTTCGTCCAAATCCCTCTATGTAACAGTAAGGATGAATCTTTTTGAAACGAGTGTCCGATTCGTGATCAGCGTTTCAAATATCCTCAGTGGGCGAAGTTTCAGAATGATCGACTCTCGTTAAATCTTGGCATGTTGAATATTGCAGTTGGTGTGGCTCTAACAAACAGAAAAGAGCCTCAAACTTGGCAAACCACAGAAATACCTTCTGATCAAAGTTGAGTTCCTGGTGTCGAAACTTTTAACTATCGACATGTTGTGTAAAATCCACTGTTGATCTCGGTCATCTCCAAAGATAGGTAAGTCCTTTTTGGTACAACGAAGAGCTTGCAATTAAACGTGCTCAGATAGTATAGATTTGTGGGAAATTTAGTGTGGGAATGTGGGAATGACCGACTTTTCGTCTATGGAAATCCAAATTCAGTTCGTTTCCTGTTTCGATGTGTGTGCTCATTATATTCGGTTGTAGACCTTCCAGTTGAACATTTGCCACATCATAATTTTTCAGATTTATTTCTTTGAAAGAGAAACCAATTGAGATACATAGGATACTGTTGGACTACTATGTGTGGCCTTCATTATTCTTGGTGGTGTCGGGCGTGTAGCATGCTCAGCTCTGCCTATCCTTTGGTTTGCAGGCCATACAATCCTATTGCCGAAAGAGTAGCTTGACAGTCACTTTGCATCTTTAGGTAGGAGCTCCTACTCGATAAATTTAGAAGAACTCCACAATATACGAAGAATTTCCTCCTTGAGGTGCAATTCAGACTTGGTGTTGATTTTCCTTGTTAACGAAGACCAAATCATTTGGGTCTCCGGGTATGAGTAGCCTACTCTATTCACTTCTCAGCTGCTATAGCCAAGTTATGCTACCGGTTGAAGTTCCATTCGAAACTTCGAAATTTTCGTTTGCAAACTGAACTCGGCATTGAGCTGTGTAGGCGATATATTGCGGGTAACCTTTCAGCCATACATTCGCACCTCTTCTAATAAATTGGTACGAGTTGCAGCTGTGGCATATGAGGTCTGAAACTCCTTTACGAAGTATTGCGTGGTGGTCAATGTTCCAACTTCTGTGGCTGCTTTCAACCCATCCTAGTCGGTGTTTGGTGTTTTTGGCGGAGCGGTTAATTCTCGAACCCATCATAGCCTTGCTTGACTTCCTGGGACCAACCTTTTCACTGGAAACTTTACTCCATTAAACTGCAAAGTTTCGGGATTGGACACTGCAGCAGAACGCCCTAATCGAAGCTCATTGAACTGATGTTGTTGGAGCCCTATGGTTCAGGCTTTATAATTTAAAGGAATTCTAACGGAATCGAATAGGTGATAAATAGTTCAGAAGCTTTAGCTACCCTACTGAAATGTTGTCGAAAGAGAAATGCAGAAGCTTCAGCAATAGTTTTACTATGCGACGAAAAAATATTCAATCGGGAGGTTTATAACATAATAATTTTAGGTAAATGTGCTGCCTCGTTTTCAAATGGACATTGAGTGGTTTGAATTTCCCTCCTTGACTTTTTTCTCGACAATATACGGAACTTTCAATCGTTTAGGGAAGTGAGGGGATCTGTTTCTGTTGGCTGAAATTACGAGAAATTCCATTGGATGGTCGACCAATTTTCGTTGGTTCCAGCTGTAGTAGTGCGCTACCGGTAGTGGTCATCCAGTAGATAGCCCTTTAAGCGCCCCCACAGACGAATGATTTGGAGCATAGAAAAATGCATGCGCCTGTTAGAACGATAAGTCCAGTATATTGTCTTCAGCAGTCTTTAGCTTTTTTTTAGCAGGTTTGCTTTTCAATCTTATTGACTGAATTCGGTTCGATAACTACTGTGAGTTAGCTGAGAAAAGAGCGCAAATTTAAAGTGAAAAAGATGAAGGTCCCGTCATTCGTTCGTGTACTTTGCGTGGGGTCAGACGTTTGAGCAAGCTGTCCAAGGGCGAACGCAGCGCTGCGGTAGGTCCGCGCGACATGCCTGAATGGCTAGCCGTTTAGAGTGCGATTTATGAGCACGCGATTCAACGGACAACAATGAACGAATGGCTGCACTGTTAGGGTTTTTTCAGCCCGTATCAGATTGCGTCAGCTGATGCTGACTGTGCACGGATCTGACGGAGACGCAGCGCTCGAGCGCCTGAAATGGTGCGCTGCCAGTTGAAGCATTGGTTTTGTGGTGTATCCATTTTGTAGAAGAAACCTACGCTGAATATCTCCAACAAAGGTTGTCGTCGATCAAAGCAAACTACGGAGCTTGTAATGGTCATGTCTACAGATGTATGATAGAATAGTTCACTGTTATGAAACATAGTAGTAAGAACTGCAATTATGCAATTATGGAGTAACGAGAGAGGTTGCTCAGCGAGCCTCAAAGATTCACAACGAGACCCATAGAGCATCGAGTTGCGATTACAACGGTATGGTTTGTTTTTGCTATGTGGTAGTGGGCGATACAAAAAAGGCAAAAAAGTCATCGCCCTAAAGTTGCTGTGAAGGGACTTCTAGATAGCACAAATCATCCAGCTGAGAATATTTTTATTCCTATTGTTCCACCTTTTGAACTATAAGGAACACAGAGACCCCATTTTAGATGAGTTCCTTTTGATATTCATCAAGAAAGATCACTTAGGCTGCTGACAAATCCACAATTCACAAATCTATCATCGGCTTTTCGCATTGTGCCTAACTTGCGCCTGCTACGAATCGAGCTAACAAATGATGGAGCCTTGGTCAAAATCACCGATTCTGTCCAAACTTTGTCCTCGAGAATTATTCGAAGCGCTGATCATCTGATATTTGTTTCTGAATTTTGGGTCGATTTGGGTTGGTTACGGTAGGTATGGATCACACACCTGAACACTAGAAGACATTGTCCTTTGTGCGTACTTTGTTGGCCATTCTCGTTCTAAACACGGTTCTATCCAGCAACTGCGACAAAATTGCAAAACGAGCGTAATTTGGTATCTGGCATATGAAAGCAAAGGAAAAGCCTAGCAAAGAATCCCTTGGCCGCCAGATTGTGAGTCTTACGTGGTAACCGCTGAGCCACCATGGTGTTACCTCCGGCAATGGTGATCTAGAGGCCACCTCACAACCGGTTGGTGGTAGAGGTTTTTCGCCTTTTTGGGCCACCCATTTGTAAGTAGCAGGTACAAACTATGCAGCTATAATCGCAATTCGATGGCCTACAGAATAATATGGGTCTTATTGTGAATCTTTGGATCACGCTGAGCAAACTCCCTTATGAGTTCTATATTATCTTTGATGACGCGCGTGGTGCAGTGGTAAGAAACGCATCTTACATCCGCACAGTAGAGCGGTCGATCCCTCCGGTATTGGATAAGTTGGTATCAGACTTCTCGAGAAGGTAAGGACGCTAATTTGGTAGAGCAGCTGGCCCCGTCAACGTCACGCCTATATGGTTCTTAGTGGAACACAGATGCAGGGCTTAGGGGAATGATCACGGCCGACCACTTCACCTTTAGTTTTTAGCATCCTTAAGCTTTGTATCGAATAGACTATCATGCTATTGGAGGGAAAAGAAAAGTTAATGGTCGGCGTGATGGTACTAGAAATGCGCTCTCAAAGGATCATAGGATGTTGTTTGGGTTCATCTTTTATACAGAGGATCCTGCTGGAAATTGGACGGGGCTTGCATGTTGTAGTGTGCTATTGTGGAGCCCTTCTAGCTGTTGTTGGGTACTGCAGGAATAGAAAACTGTTAACAGTTTTCATTAGTAGTACTTCGTCACAAATAATCGTTGTACTTTAAGGAACGATAATTTAAAGAAGTCCAGCATATGATGTCGGTATGAATAGTCGTAGTAAACGAGCAACCTTGAGTGGTCATCTATTCATTTGTCGAGACATATAATTTTTTTCTTTTGTACACGTGAGTTGAAGATCCACGTAGGAAGAAAACGAACTAGACGAAAATATAACAACGATTACCAACAAGACAGACAAAACTTTCTCGTAAATAAGTAGTATGTAAATGCTGCGTCTCGGTTCAATGCCACTACAGCTCCTCGCATTATTCCTTGGTTTGTTGATTGTCGTCTGTCAGATAAAATTGGGCTTGCAACCTGTGGCTTTGATTTCTTGTTACCAATTGTGGAAGATTTCTCCAAATATATGGGTAAAAGGAAAATACTTCCTGATTTCGTTCAGGTTTCTAAGAGAAAGCGGAAGAACACCGCTAAGGATGTCCACATGGAGGAATGTGCCAGTACAACGCCAACAGAAGAAATTGCTGGTGACGAGGTGGATACCCGAAGACGAGCGAAGCGATCAAAAGGGGAGAAGGGTGAAATGCGCAGAGTAGGTCACCTTTGTCATATTCAATAGAACTTTCTAAATTCTCATTTAAATTATTCAAGATTCCCGTGCCGAAGCACCGCTACACTCCGTTAAAGGATAACTGGGTTAACATATTCACCCCTATTGTGAAAAACTTGGGACTCCAAGTCAGGTTAGCAGAAGAACGACTTTTACGATGCCTTGTCGACTTTATTAAATGTAGAGTTCCAGATTCAATATGAAATCAAGAAATGTGGAAATCAGAAACCCTGAGAATAAAGAGGATACTACGGATTTACAAAAAGTGAGTCAGTTTGTGAATATTACGAAAACGTAATCTAAAAGGCGTTGTTCAAGGCTGCTGACTTCGTCCGTGCCTTTGTCTTGGGATTTGATGTCGCCGATGCCTTAGCGCTTATTCGTCTCGACCATTTGTTTTTGGAGACATTTGAGGTGAGAGTGTTGAAAAATGATATCTATACTGTACTTCATTGGTCTACGAGTTCGGATCTGAATGAAGGACACTAGTTCCCCTGGAGATATGGCAGCATTTAGGTGGCTGATGTAAAATCTTCGTTGAAAGGAGACAATTTGAGCAGGGCTGTTGGACGGATAGCTGGCAAAGATGGAAGGACAAAGCTGGTCATAGAAAATGTCACCAAAACCAGAATAGGTATTTTATAATTATTTCATGTTCTTTCATCTGAAGTGCCAATTTCTTTTCTCTTATCGCTTAATTCCCCATTTGTTGAAATATTTCCACCAACTACCTGGCAATTGTGGTGGAACAGCAGGGCATCGGACGATTTGTGTGTGTGTGTATCGTTTTTATCCTTATGCGACGCTTTATTTATTTATTTATTTATTCATTCATTCGGGACCTGGATCGAAGGCATGGGAATATGCAATGGTAGAAAAATACCTCACATCAAAAACAACTTCGAGAACAATGACTAGCAGCTGGATATGTTAGGCGACAACTTTAACATTATCGTGTTGTAGCTGTTATAAAGCAAAATTATTCTTTTTCTCGACTCAATATGCAACCGCTGTAGATCCAATTCAATTTATTCCTTCTTCTTTGAGCAGCCCCTAAATATCATTATTCCCTTTCTACGCATGCAGCTTTCGATAATGCAGTTTTTCCTTTTTAGTACTAGCCGATACGAAGATCCATTTGTTAGGAGCGTTCCAGAATCTAAAACTCGCCCGAAATGCAATTTCAAGTCTCATCTTGGGTAAGTAACGATGTTTTATGTAGTTTCGCCTCTTAAGAAAGAATACCCATTGCCGGATGATTTGTTATTGTGACGTTTCGCCGAGTCGATATTTTACAGGAGCGCCGCCATCGAAGGTCTATGGAAATCTGCGCAATTTGGCTTCGCGTTCCAGTGAGCGGCTATAAATCTCGGCCAAATCACCACCAAAAAACCGACTGTTCTTGTTTGTTGTTGATTTTTGAGATGTTTAAGCTTGTGAAGAAATTTCATCGTTAATTGTTACAGTTTGCTGGGAAGCTGTCGGATCTGAATGTTTGTAGTCGATAAACAGTCTGATGACAATGCAGATTTATTACCTCAAAAGCGTGGTGAACAATAGTCTAACAGTTACGAGAAAGTTAAGAAAACAAAAAAATAGTAGAAGAATAGAACAACAAACAAATTTTAGCGACGATCGTGATCGTCGTATGCCGTAATTTATGGGATTGCATCCCACCCGGAGGTGCACTTCGCTGAACTATTCAGTTAGAAGAGGAGGAAGTTCACAAACATTTAATACAGGTTAGCTAAAAAGGTCCGTTAGACCCGAGGAGTACTGTACACTATATGAAACGATGTGAGTACCGGAAAGGTTACCGAAGAAGAGACCTAGCATTAGAACACTTATCACTTCACTTCTATATTAATGTTAACAATAAAAAGTATTGGTTTAGGGATGAGCGAAATGATATGTTCAGGCTTGGTTTAGTTAAATTCGGAAAAAGAAATGAGTGGGTGTGTGAGGGTAGGAATTACCTGGTGGAATTTCTTGGCCAAGGTTTGTTTGGACAGGTTTTGAAGTACGGCTCTTGTCCTCAGCCTGGTGTCGTTCGGACCGGCTACTGGACGCTCCCACACATCACTTTGTTATTAGCTGGGTATAGTCAACGTCTAATCCGCCATCAGGAACAAGGTCCGCCGGTTTTGACCTTATTTTTTGCCCATTTGTGGGGTAGGGGCTTTAAATGGAACTAACTTCGTATTCGAATTCGTTAACGACATGCCCATCGTAAGTCCCAAAATATACACAGAACGCTGTAATTCAGCTGTAATCGAGAAGGTGGTGGTTAAAAGTAAAGTGAGAGGGCAACAAGATGCTACCGAGGTAAATGTGGTACTTTGCCTGCCATCAAAATCAATCCACCATAGAATAATTCTGGTATCTAGACGTATTCGCTCATCCCTGTTCCTAAAAAAAACATAATTGAAAAGAAGCCCGAACTTTGTCAACAATGAACTACCTGAAAACGTATGACACAAACGAAGAGCACTATTGCTAGCAATGAAATGAGTACTGGTTCAGTTTTCTTCCTAGGAGCCCAGTCATTTTTTCAGCCACAAAACCACTTATGACCTACGCTTTCGGGATTGAAACGAATTGCACAACTGGTAAACATAGCGTTTAGATTACCATATAGCGAAGAAAACTGTTCAAGATGACTAGTGATGTTGCCGAGAAAGTTGTTGGAAGATTTGGAAAAATGAGTACGGATGAATGAAGATATTCGGTGAGAATGAGATGTAGTGAGTCGGCGGTGGTGGCGGCGGTGGCGGAAGGATGATGGGAATTGGAGCGGCCATCGGTGGAGGTAAAGCTGGATAGACAGCAACCGGATGAGGAAGCTCGGCGATTCGTGGACACGGCGAGACTTCGGCCGATGACGGCTCTGAAACGACGAGCTTTAGCCATTGCCGAATTCACGCACTTCCACTTCAACACAAAGAACCAAATTCGTTGGAAGTTTTCACGGACGTATCTCATCATCATAGCCTCAAAGCGGTCCAAATGCAAGAAGTTCACTAGTCACAACCATTGCAAGCATTTCTTTCCTTGTCATCTTATTATGGTGTCATGGCTGATGTCAAGTTGAATTCAGTGATCATGGTGTCCTAGTTGCTCGAGGCAGCGCCGCGTAGTCGTCTACTGTTTGGAATTATTGAGTCATGGTGAATGTGTATTTGGCCTTTGCGATGAACTGCTGAGCATATTCTTTTCAAGTCGGAGTCTTTTTGTCCGAATGGAGAGTTTGGCTAGCCTTGGCAATGATCGATCGCTCAACCTGGGGAGTGAGAATGGGGCCTCTTATCACTGCGCCGAGGGTACCCTTCCAGCTTGTGAGGGTGCGTCAAAAGTCTTTGGACTCAGATAACTGGCCGCCTTAACGGCTACTTTGAAGCAAATGAAATGACATTTATAATGTTTATTACTTCAGAAATTGTACACGTAAAAACACAGTTGGGTTTCGAAACAGCCGCCTTTGGCCTTAAGTCTCTTAGGGAACGCATCAACAGCGGCGCGCCTCTGAGGGATGCTGTTCACCGACGAGTCCGTTTTTACGATTGAACAATTTCTCAATCACCAAAACTACAGGATTCTCGCCAAAAATAAGGGAGAAACTAATCAACACGAAAATGTGGCGGAAAGATCAGAGCATCCGAAGTTAGTGATGGTTTTCACAGGGATAACAGCAGATAGGAAAACGCCACTGATTTTTGTGGATAAAGGCCTCAAAATCAAAAGTCAGAACTACCTCGAAGACATTCTGAAAAAGGAAATCCTTCCATGGGCATCTGGACACTTGGAAAATACCAGCTGGACATATTAGCAGGACTCTGCACCTGCCCACAGGGCCAAAGTCGTACAGAAGTAGTGCGCTGACAACATTCCCAATTTCATCTCAGCAAAAGAATGGCCACTACACAGCCCGGAGCTCAATCCGATGGACTCCTCAATCTGGTCTATATTGAAGAGGAAGACCTGCTCAACACCACACAGGGGCACTGGGTCGCTCAAACGAGCATTGAAGAAAGCCTGCTAAGAAATTGGTGAAGAAGTCCTGCCGTTGCTGGAGATGCGTTTTCTAAGAGACTTACGGCCTGTGTTAGTGCCAAAGGGGGCCGTTTTGAATCCTAACTATGTTTTTGTGTGTACAATGTCTAGAGTAATAAATTTTACAACTTTCATTTTATTTTCTTCGGAATAGTCGTTAAGGCGGCCAATTATCCGAGTCCAAAGACTTTTGACGCAACCTGTAATAATACGGATAATATAAGAGAAAGGATTGAATGCGAAAGATGCGAATGAAGAAAGGAGGATGGATGAAATCCAGCGGTGGAAATTTGCGCGATTATCTTGATCCTCACTGTGTTTTACATAGAGCTTGAGGTTTATTACGCGGGTGGTAAGCTGAAGAATTAGTTTCATTTTTACTTCATCCAAGTTGTAAATTCTCTTAGAAATTTATTTGCCGCTTGTCTTTTCCTGAAAACCTCGAATTGACTTGACAAGCTCTGAAACGGGAAATAAGACCCCTGCTCTGTGGGGTTTTTCTTTCCGCACCACAAAACAATAAAATAAGCTGAATATACGTGAGAAATATGATGGCTAGCGGTTGGCGTGAAAATCGTTTCGAAGCTGGTTCAACCAGCTCATCATGCATGTGTGTGGTGAATTATTGCGTGGTACGGTCGGCTGCAAGCTCATCGACTTCTCAGGATATCGCAATTCAGGAAAATTACGACCGATAAAGTGCCACCGAAACACCAACGCGTTCCAGCGATCATACAACGGCGCATTCGTTGTCGTTAATGTCAGATCTTCGCAAAGCTAAGGGCAGCTCACGAGCTCAAAATATAATATCCCCCTTCGACTGGGGTTAACATAGAATGTGTAGCGGTGCCCAGGCGTAGGCGGTTATTAGTAATTTGTTTAATATACAATTTTATGTATGTAATGGTAACAAGAAAAACACAAGGTTCGCACATTATTTATCTTTACTACGCGATGGGACTATCTACAAAAAAGGTTAAAAAAGGAGTTAAGAGGAGTTAAGGGGACGAAGGGGGATCTCCCGTAGATGGCAAGGTCCTCTGTCCAACTGCCCAATAAAGTGGGCGTCAGATCCCGCTTACTGGTTTACGGACCACCATAACTGTTGGTCCGATAGCTAGGGGGTAACGCTTACAATCCTTACACAACGCTTACAAAATATCGCTTTCATAGCCTCAAGATCGCCTTGTGCTACATTTAGTCTAAGTGCCACAGAAACGCTTCCGCCAGCGGTTCGCTAAATCCGTTCTCAGGATGAGTGAGATGAAGTGGCGCGAGGACTAACTCTCTCCCTAGCTATCCAACTCCTTGATCGCTTAAGCGCAGGATGAATGGGTATCAGACTTGTGACATTGTGAAGTCACTGATTTGTACTGCGGCTCTCCCCGCAGGACATTGTATAAAATGTTCACTGACTTTCTTAAAGTTGAACAGAATCCGATCCATGCTGACGGCACTATGAAGAATTTGATTTCGGGATGACAATCAACATGTCGATGACCAAACAGAGGGGCGAGTTAAGCCGTCGTCGAAGAAGCCGTTTAACTGGGTGTGTCTACTGAGACCGAAATCTGAACAGAAGTGTTATATCAGGTGTTAAGGACAACGCTTTTCAATATACTTCTCCATTTTCACTGCACCACCAGCGTTGTGCTACACATTCGAAACATGGACACTGGCCGAGGCAAAGTAAGATAAACTGCAACAGGTTCAAGCTGCGTTACATAGGAAAATGATTGGTATTTCTCAGTACCAGCAGCGGATGTCCGGACTGCATAACGACAAGATAAACGCAATGCTAAAGCCCGTGATATCTTCCTCCACGCAGATAAAACAAAGCGCCAATTGGGGGATAACCTATGAGATATCCGGAGTTCGACCACAGTGTCCTAGAAACTGCTGAAAATAGAACGCCGGATTGGTCGGCCGCCGCTTCAATGGCAAGCCTCGCTCGCTCACAGCAACAACAGTGGAGCTGCTGATTCTCCACCGATCAAAGTACTCGTCCACTGGGCAACATTGGCTCAAACTCGAACCAAGTGGAGAAGAAGTTGGGACCAACGCAAGACGAACCGTTGCTGAGGAATGGGTAGCAAGAATCGCAAATAAGGGTTGTATGCTACATTGTGCGCATTCAGTTTTCCTCTAGGGCACTGATTAGATTTACCTTTGTCCTAAATATTTCCTATCTCTGAAGTTTTATGAAAGAGTTGGCGCTCAGAAATGGCTAAACATATCATGACCTTTGTGGCCCATTCGTGAGATATCAGCCTCATCACTATTCTGCGCTCATCCCATTCGTACCTTTCACAACGCCCACGCTTTCACACCATCGCCCTTGTGAACGGCGGATCGGTGCGAATACGAGGTCGAGCCGCCATTATCAGATGTCTGAAGGCTAATGCTTCCATACAGAGGCTTTTGAATGCAAAATTCCATTTATGCGACACGCTACCGTATCCACCGTCCCGATTGTGAATCGATCTCTAAAAGCCTCACGGGAACCGTCGTAATTCGTTGTGAACGAAAACAGTCGCATCGGAATTTCAACAAGGCGTTCATACAGAATAATGCTCAGTGTACAACTTGTAGAATGCTGATTGAAGGGCGCTGGAGAAACACTCATACGGTAGACGAGAACAGTTCAGAGTTGCAACTACTCGTCCACTGTTCATTTCAACTTGCGGAAGAGAATTCTAGAACAGGAGTACCACTATCAAAATGCTAACCTAAATTTAACTCGGCTTCACCTATAAAACAACATATCGTAACGTTGTCGTAGTGGTATCTGACACCTCTTCTCTCCTAGATTTCGCTTCTGTGAAGTGAAATGGCCTTTGGGCGAGTAACCTCCTATAAGTGTTTGGACTTTTCAAGCTCCGACCAAGGCGAAACGGGCAAAACGTTGGCCCAGCAAAAGTATTCGTCGACCCAATTCGGTCAATCAACATCTATACTACTGTATCAGATTTACGGATGATCGAACGTAGACAAGAGCTCCAGAGCTTAATACGGTGTCGTCCTGGTATCTGATCGAATACTTTGATGGAAGAATTTAGCGAAAGGATACTAGATCTATGTTCACCCTAATTCAATAAGGACATGCAAAAGAGTGGCCGAAGAACGGATAGTTGCAACTCTGAACTGTTCTCGTCTACCGTATGAGTGTTTCTCCAGCGCCCCTCAAGCAGTATTCTGCGAGTAGTGTCACTCCTTTGCGGTAAGGCGGTCGACTAGGAACCTTCTATGTCAAACTTAGTGAAACACCGCAGGATTAATATGTTTGGCGCGATTAATTTCGAACATTTTATAATACATTTTGAATATTTCGTCTTATGATTTGAACTTTACGAACTGGTAGATTGTGTTTCAGTGAAACTATGGCGACGACGGAAGGTCGAAGGACAAATAAAACTAATCCAATTGGACTTTTACGTGTTTTATGCTTTCTGTTTAGCTTTAGGTGCGTTCCTTCAACAACACGCTCGCAGTTACTTTCTCCTTTCTTTCACAACTTTCGAGATAAAAAGGGTCTCGAGCGACAGAAGTCAGATGGCTGAGACTTTACAGATGCTCTTTTCTTCTTTTCTGCATCAATTTCTCTATCAAAAACCGTTGTCCAAAAGTTGTAACTGACCGTAAAAAGAATGGACAAAAAAAAAAGTACGACACGTCTGGATCATCGTGCTCTAAATTTCCTCAGGTTTTACCCACGGCGAGTCATACATATATTTGCGAAAAATTACAATATTTCATGCGGTATGAATAGATAACTCAGAAGGATCTTATAACCATAGCAGTAGGGACACCAACATCTGGTTTTTCAGTTTTTCATGGTAGCGGTGCGCAACGTATTGGATCGATGTCGCCGATCTGACAGAGGAAAAACCAATACGTGATAACGGTGGGTACCGTGGAACAGTTAGAGAGTTACGTGCAAGTACAACAAGCGCTTGGCGGAAGTTTTTTTTATCAATTTTTACTTATTCGTATTTTTCGAATCCTTTCGATTTGACAGTATTCCACCGTCGCTTGCGTGCATGTTGACAACTGATAGCGGAACGGAAAGAATGTGTCAGGATTTAGAACGAGATTGTAGTCGTTATTTTCTCACTATATATGACGGAAGGACACTTCGAGCTGAAGGATGTTGTTGAAAAAGAGCGGATATTATTAGTTGCGTCTCAACAAGTTAGGAAGCAGGAAGAAATAGGTAATCATTTATGAATGATATGCATCCACTACAGACTACAGAATGCCGAAGATGAAAAAGGACAGAATTGTGATACAGCAGGAGCAGGGACAGGAAACTCATGCTTACAAAAGACGAGACCCCTGCTGACAGTTTCAAGAAACTGTCGGCAGGAAAAGGATCCCACCCCACCAAAGATCTGATTCAGCGGCGTCGTTACGGAGTCACGGGAATGGGAAAGTGTTGCACTTTCCTCTTTCCACTTTGCCGCTGTACGATAACGATGCCAAGTCGCTTTTGTCCTCTTCGATTGTTCCTAGGAAGTTCCAGACTCGAATTCGATGCAAGTGTGAAGATAGCAGCGTTTTTGCGAGATTTTTTTTACTCCTTTCAAGATCGAGCACCTTTTCACCTTCTGATTTTTGTGACTCCATTTGGCTCTTCAAAAAATCTCCTAGATTTACAGCAAGAGATAGCATTTGTTAGAAGCAGTTATTTTAGGGCGCTTCCCATCTTCTTCTTCATGCAGAGGGATGCTGTAAAAGTTACGACTTTGATATATTAAACTAAAACACACATAAAGTTTCGATCATATTGTAATGGGTGGTCACCAATATCAATTATATCGTGGGTTCAGAGATGTCGAACCTAATAGGGCCCGATTTCTCTGAGAATAAGAAGACGCTGGCTTGACTGGTTCCGGCTAACATTTCTTTCCTTTCCAAACCCGATAAGGCAAACGAAGGCGTTTTCAAAAGTGTTTTTCAGTTTCTAGAAGAAAATTGAAATTCCAGTGTCTAATCGCAATCTAGGAAGAGATTCTATCTAAGAGATACATTTAGAGCTGCGGACGCCATTGCCAAAGCGTCTCAAATCGGTGCGACCACAACAGTTCTTGGTGGTTTCGTTAAAAATATTCTCTTAAAATTGTAAAAAAAGGTAGAAAAACATCCCTTTGTATGAATATTTCAACCGCTGTTTGGCAAAGCGAAAAATTCCCATAACTGCTCAGTTGGCCTTTGCAATCGCTGAGCTCTTCGTGGTTTTGGTCGCAACAGCTTCAATTGGTTCCGACTGATGAACGGTTTCCTCTTCATTCTGATTAAGAATGCCGTCTTCGAAGAATAGGGCCGAATTCAGCATTGGTGAGAGGTGGCCTCGAAAACACCAGTGCCGATTCCGGATTTTCTTGGAAGGTAAATGGAAGTGGTGGATAACTACCGCCTACTTCGTGGTTTGAGAATTCAGAGGATCACAACTGCTGTAAGAGATGGATGGCGAATGATAATAAAGGAAACGAGAGTGCGGAAATTGGACCTTCAGTGTCCAATGGCTTCTGAGATGGTGAAACTACACACCTGTGAGATCGTGCTCGCCGGTGCTGTCTGTACTACGTCGATCGTCGCCGTTGTTCCGTTGTCGTTGCTGATCACGTCGCAGTTTTATCTGTTTTGCCATCAACGAACGCCGGTCCTCGACCAGTTCACACTGAAACCAATGCCGTCAAACTTGTAGCTCACCTGGTTCTACCCTCCGAGCCAACATTCTCAACGTTCCACATAACTCGACACATCTCGTCAAGCAGAGCAAGCCCTTATTTTTGCAGAATAAGGTGTGACGGCTGTTTAGGAAGAGACTTTCCAGTGACCCATGAGTTCGAGTGAAACTTACGCCGCAGTTCACAGAAGGTAGTTAGGCTACGGAAGAGATATTCCCACAACTATTTCTGGTGTGTTTTGGTCGCTTTTCTGAGCGCAGGTGGTGTAGTGGTAAGGGTGACGGTCGAGTGATCGATCTTTGCGCGGCTAATCAATCCTTCTGTCAAAATGGTATCTGGCTTATCTAGGAAGGAGGAGACACTGACTTGGCCATCGAAATTCGTTACTCAGTTAAAATACACATTCATCGGTCCCTAAATGAAACACAATAATGATGGAGCAATGGCTAACTGACCGCCATCACATTACCTCTACCTTTACCATTCGTATATCAGAAATAGGGCTTCAATTTCTTGATCTTAATAGTACACAATGACTTTGAAATCGTGAAGCTGTTCAGGGAAGGTAAAGGAAAAGTCCTGGTTTTGGTCATTCTCCTGAATACACATCGTTGCATTCGTGTTCCATTCAGAATCATAGAGGTATGGAGAATGCGTATTTGAACTATTACACAATGACATGCGAGACCAGCCGCTATATCAAATCAATGTCTTTAACCCTTCTGAAAGGTTTGGTACCAATACACCCGACCCTGAAAAGATGCTTGGTTAGCCCGAGCGACGATCGATCGCTCAACTGTGCAGGTGTCAGTAGCGTCTAGAAACGTATTTAGTGAATGAGCAATCAAATCAGAGCAAGGTGACGAATAAGATGAGGGACCTTTCCCCTGCACGAGTGATTTATGCACAGCGAGCAGTTGCTGTGAACATTTAGTGGTACGGATCGAAGTACAGATTTAGTTTCTATTGTGAAAGCAGATTGCATGCGCTCCGTGTAAAAACGCACCAGAAGCCAAAAATTGATTCGATTCTATTCACATGGTTCTATTCCAGCTGGGGCTTTGAAGTTATTCAATGATACCTACGTAAACTCCGTCAACGTAGCATAAAGTGTTACGCATTCAGGATTAAGGCAGTGGTCCACTTTTACAGTGCGTTGTCCTCCTAACGACATTTGTTACTAAGGATTAGGCGTAACCCGCAAAAAATGGGAAATGATATCGCGTTCAGATTTTTGGAACTTCCCCGACAGGTTCGAGGGGAATTTGAAAAGAGTTTCCCCGTGGAAATAGTGCAGTGAATACGGGGCGACCTTCTGCCCCGTCATCGTCGTCTCCGCAATGCCGACGAACGAGCTCATTTGTTGAGGATTTATGAGCTCTCAGTCGTGCACGTGTCACACGAAAATCACCTCTACACCGCCTAGCACTTAGGCCACCACTACCGCCACCAAGAGCAACTGCTGAGAGTTTTCAGAGACCTCCGGAGCACCTAAGATCACACAAAATAGCATTTTCAGATAAAATGCCTCAGGTGATGATGGGGAGAAATACTAGCGAGCCAGTAGTGAGATCGGTTCTAGTACGGTACCAGAAACGGAATTTCAGAGAATGTTGAAACTTCATTATTTGCCGGCGGAACGAAAGGTGTTTCACTAAATCTCAAACTTTGCTGATCTCAGAACCCACGTTTTTCTTGTATCGATCGCTGTTTGAACTCACGTTAGAACAAAATAAAAATACCTGGTGAAACAAAACTTCACCAAGCACGCACACAAATATCCTCCCGTGTCTCCTTTTGAATGGAAACGTGATAGGAAAACAATTGATCTGTTGAAGGGATGTCAAAAGAATTATCCATTCATTCAGTTGATCGTTTATTTACATTTTTCTTTTCGTTTCTCTCCAACTATTTCATTTACTTCCTTTCGTACTTCCCTCTCTCCCACCTTTCTCTACATTCCTTTCTCCTCACGCTCTCTTACTTCCGCAACAATTGAAGTTCAAATTAGGTTACTGTCATTACGACCATCACTCAACATCAGAACCCTGCCTAGTAATAGTGAAGGAACAGCTCAAGGTTCTTGAAGCCTTTGGGGCATATCTGATTAGACAAATAAATTATGTTAAATTCATTATTTAGGTGTCGATGGACTTCATCCTCCTCCAACTTCCTACAGTCATGATTAGGGAGCGAAAAACAAATCGAACTATCAATTAGAGTGTCGCATAACAGGTTTATCCGGGAAAACGGCCCTGTAAAGACATCGCTGTTCAAGACTGCAAGGACAAACCAGAATCTGACTCGAGCAAATTTTTCTCAAATTCCTCGGGGCACTTTTTACTGAAACTTGCCAGAGAAGCCAACTACTAAAACTTGCTACTGAAACTGTCACCGCTATCGTGGAAAAAGATCCCCTCAGAGGCAAAAAATTAAGTTGGAAACAGTTCTACCGTACTTAGAATTGCCTAAAGGGTCAAATCTCGACATGATGCATCTTTAAAATCCAAAATAATCAAAGAACCTAGAAACCTCACATGTGGCTGATCGTTCAACAATATAATCTTCGCCAAAGCGTGGAAGTCAAAAAGATAGTTGACGCTTACCCACGGAGAGATAATTCAATTAAACAAGGGTGAGCTTGTAAACCAGTGGTGCGGGAGAAAGGTAATGTCTAGGTAAACACAAATCACCCTACTTCAGCTGTAGAAATCGCCATGTGAATGAACCCCATTAGGTGTGTTGTTGGGCAGACGATTACTATTAGAATAGCTGACTGACTTCTAAAACGACGATTTACGCCTTTTCCCAATTTTGTCCTTGCAAATATTCTCGAGTTGATGAGAGAAATATAAAGATCTCTAGTTGAAAGTGGACATGATGCGCATGAAATTAGTGGATCTGCTTAATAAGCGCTTACAAAAACGTACTCGTGGGACCTTTTCGCTGTTTTTCTTCAGTATTTTCAGTGAAGATCGGGTTTCCATTCATTGTCCAGTAACTAACCTATTTGAATGGCCAAAAAAGGTTGTCCGTTGGCTACCAGCACTTAGTGGTGTGCCTCTGCGATCGCCAGCGATAATTCAACAGGGTAGCGTCGACCTACCGTACACCGGACGACATTGGCGCAATGTTTTATTGGCGCAGAAAGCGCTACCGTAGTCGCTGGGTAGGGGCGATCCACCGCTTCCCTGGTGTCGGCAACGAAGCGACAAGGAAGCAGCGTGGAAAAACCACCGGCGAAAGAGGAAACCGAATCGATCGCGGTGTCGACAGGGTATAGGGGAAGTTGGGAGAGAGAACATTGATCGTTCGCGGTATTCTGCACCGTGCGATGCAGCTCGTTAAATCATGTATAGAAATTCAATCAATCGAACAGCTTTCAGTATTCAACAATTCGTTGCAATTCAAAACGGATAGGGGATCGACCAATCCCAAAAATTCTGTTTTTCGGAACTGCTGTGAGAGAGATCAAACAGCACTGGTACAGTGCACTCAAAAATAGTAGGCAGAGAGACGGTGAAAAACGAGGCCGTATTGATCTTATACAAGACCTATTAATCTTCAGTGCCTGCGATTGAGAGGAATTGCTTTCGCTAGAAATCGGATATTAGCATTGATTAGCCAGAAAAGGGATGGAGAGATTATTTCCTTCTCAAGGTAAAGCTGTCGGTCTTGATAAGCCCGTTTGGGATGAGCCCGGACATTCGTGTCCCATAGAAATGGTGACAAATGTGGGCGGGGATCAATCGCTAGGACGTGCAAATGTCAGTAGCGCCTCTTACCACTGCACTACGCGGGACCACTTTCCCCTTTTGTAGGTCACAAAATTCAAAAAAGGAGATCAAAGAGTAAGTCGGGCACTCACCATTTCGCACTTACAGTTGGCAAACTGACACAGAATTCGTTTGTGTCCTCGAAGTGGCACGCGAATTCCATGCTGACGACACCGAGCGCACTGAGGATCTCGAACCCGACGACCGTTTACCGTCTCCCTCGGTATCTCAATCTGTGATGAATTCATTTGTGAGAAGGAAAACGATAATTGAATAGTCAATCATTTCGTTTCGAGGTTCCGGGAAGGGGAAGACTCGCGTCGTTCCAAGAGATTAAACACGGTATTTCCATGGAAATATTGAGCATTTCCCTTCTAGGTGAAATTGTAGGCTTTTTCAAACCTAAAATTTTGGACTGGATCATACTTCTGAAAAAGATGAACGGTCTGAACTTTGCTCTTTTTTATGGCGCCTAACGCAGGATCAGAGATGCGATTGAAGTGGGAAAGATTTGTAAATGTCAAGTTTTTAAAAGCATGATCCAATCTTGGTTCAATCGAGATGTCTTGAAGATTTCTGACACGTTCGAAACTGTCATGCCGTTCAAAAACTACTCTCATTCTCAGTTGATGCATCTATAAGGAAACTAGAGAGTTAGATATCGAGAGTTCATAGCGGTTTCGGTTACAGGGACTCTGAGGTTAACGTAAGCGTCTACAATGTGGCAAATGAGTTTCGGCGCAACCTGTCAAGACTTCAAATTAATGAACCGAGTCGATTCCACGCAACTCGTTACCCCAAAAACGCTGTCTATTTTGATTCGAGAGGAATGAACATTGCTTCAAAAATGAAGACATCTAGCCCCAACTTCTGCAGAGGAATAGGAAATATATCATACCTTTATGATAAAGGTAAAGGTAAAGGTAAAGGTGCCGGCATTGATCGGTCCCCTGAGGACGCGCCACCGCATTCCTGTTCCATTCAAGTCGTAGAGGCTTGTTGAATGCGTAATTGGCCTACACAATGACCTGCGGGGGCCAGCCGCTATACCAGGTCAGTGTCTTTACCTTTCCAGACAAGTCTGGTACCAATTTACCCGACCCCGAAGGGATGGAAGGCTTGGTTAGCCCGTGTCGGGATCGATCGCTCGACCGTGCAGGTGTCAGCAGCGCCTCCTACCACTGTACTTCGCGGGAACATATCATAATGGGGAAAACGTTTTATCATAACTTGAGCAAAAATCAGACATTTGATTTATATATCATGCGGTTACTTTAACCCCCAAAAAGGTTGCGGATAAAGCATATATGCTGGTTGAGGGAGAGTAAGTCCGATCAAGTTTTCCCACAAATTTCGTACCCCGGAGCCCCTTCATACATCAAAAACGAGTTGTTGTCGTTCTTCTGCTAGTCAAATTCTACTCCAATTTCCTCTTGAAGCACAGCCCTTCGTAATTTCTGAGTGACTACGCAGCAGCAACAGCTAATTCTGCTAGGCACACTCCTCGTAAAAGTCATCACTTGATGATTGATGGTCTTTCAGAATCGATCCTGCAGCGCGGTTGTCAGTTAGATTGACAGGGTTGTTTCTTGTTCATAACTCTATAATAACTCATAAACGTTCAGCGGTTTCTTATGTATTAATTACAAAAAAAAACAACGAAAAAAAACAGTTAGGCGTCAAAAACCGGGAATATTTTGAGAAATTCTATTATAGTTCCTCTGCACTTTTGAAACAGAATGAATTGACTATTTGTACTATCAGAGTCTGCTCACTTTCGACTTGCTAAGCAAGTTGTTTAGCTGCCGTCGCTGCTCCACCATAATGCAGTCACTACAGGTGCAGTTAGCATATCTGAAAGTGCATTTTGAAAGATGTATGTTGTAAAATGTTTAAACTGTACAAAGGAGACAAATCAGAGCCGAATGTTACCATTAGCGATGGTTTTCCAGCTATCGCTATTGGCTGAAACCTATTCTGTTGTTGTTACCTCGTGATGGGCCCTAGGGGTGAGGGCTGCGGTGCACTCACTTGCACACAGGTTTATGGCCTTTCCTCGGAAATCGAAGGTCATGGTTGAGACAGCGCTGACAGAAGTACTTCTTCTCGTTCTGTGGGCTACTGTACGTGCTCTGAGAGGGTGCTGGAGACACCGCCACAACATCGATCTCGATGGAATCTGAACAGCAGATATATTGATGAGTGCAGTGTTAGCTCATCGATCCATTGTAATTATAATAATAACAGGTGAGGGTTCTATCGTCAGAGTTTTGTATGGTGGAAAAAGCTTGTCTTCTGGATGGAGCAATTTGACTTTCGAAAATTTGTAGCGGTGATACGCGATTAAAGTATCCAGACATATTATTGGGAGCACATAACTGTTTAGCGAATTATTCTGAGGCCTTGAAAGAGCGTAATGACGTGATTTAGAGGAGTAGTGATGGGTACAGCTGTGGTTCGCAATCGCAATCGCACCGGTTCAGCTTAACAAGTTTGGTAAGTGAAGGTGTGGTTTCGACGGTTTGTCGTTCTTCCAGCTACTACGATAATTGACAGTAGGCTAGAAGGTGAAACTTGAATGGCTCTGAAGATGATGGAAAGGTTGAAATGTTAGGTGTTTAAGAATTTTAATAAATTGTAAAACTTCCGCCAAACAACCTTAAGAAGCAGACGTGAATGCTGATTACATTTAGTGTTTGTGAATCCTACAAAATACTGACGTCAGGCTAGGTTGAATAACAACTGGTTCAGCATTGAATTCCAATTAGACACAGCAGCAAAGTTTCACAGTGAGGGTTAGGATTAGAACAGAAACCACAGACGCCTTGAGTTATTTCCTGGGAAGTTTTCTTAATAATGAGCCTCTGGTCTCGGATGAAACAGTCTGCATAACCGGAAAGCTTAGGGAATGTATTAATTATGTTGGATCTTCATACAACATCGGAGAAGCTATCGAGGGAACTGAACATTTAGTACAACCAAGAGAAGGAAATGGAATAGCGCTTCAATAAAAACTCTCGTGAAGAAAAAGAAAAGACTCGCCCAACTTTTCGAAAATATTTGCGTAAACTATACTATTTATACTACTTATACTATGATTGCAAAAAAGCAACTATACAGGGTGCGCCAGCTAAATCCGGACAAATTTCAATTCAAATCTCCCGCCATACCGTAGCTTCGTCAGAGGTCCCCATTGGTATAGAGTAAGTAAAAAACCTCTAGTTTGTAGTAATACCCTCATAATTGCATAAATGTTTCCCATAAGTGAGTAGTACAACAGAAGAGCCGCAATCATCGAAAGCGTTCGCGCTGAACGCACAGGGGCGGAAATCATTCGATTCTTCGGATACTCGAGATCGACGGCTTACGATGTTCTGGCGAAATAGAAGGCTTCCGGAGAGAGTCCTGCAAGTCAGGCGAGGAGAACCCATTCGCGAGAACGTGAGAACCGCGGAAGCCGTAGGACGTGTTCAGGAGCTGATCTTGAAGGACCAGATACAACCGCTGAGGAGGTTGGCGACAGTGGTGGAGTTAGCGAAAAATTAGTGACTGTAGTAGTCCCCTGGATAGCGGCTGTGTCTTCAGGAAGGCCATATGTCTTTCAACAATACGGTGCGCGAGCCATTTGGTTCAAAACTGGCTGTCCGATAACTTGGACATGCTTTGGTCCACGGTGTTCTGGTCCCAAAAAAAACCCGGATTTGAACCCATGAGCTACTACGTTTGGAGCGTTGTTGAGAGGGTTGCTAACGAGACGAGGCACATTAACGTCACATTTCTGCGAACCGCCAGTAAAGCAGTATTTGTAAATTCGGACCGAGCTTTTTTGAAGAGGGCTTGCGAACGTTTCAGGTCGAGTATGGAGGCGATTATTAATGCTGACAGAGTCTACATTGAGACATTGTAATAACAATACACCCCTCTTCTAATGTGCAGAAGATTGCTGGATTTGAATTGTATTTGGCTTTCGTAAGTTGTTTGAAAAATCCGAGTCGCGGTTGTCCGCTGGCGCTCCCTGTACATATGGAATTACAACTCAGCAAGTGCGCTGGGCAAAGAAGTATTCTCATATTATTCGCGGAACATATTTCAAATCTATCCAAATTCATTCTGTTGCTCATCTTTGGACTTTGGCATTGCTGAACCTCCTTTCCGCTTTTTCTCATGCGGAAGTACTTTTTGTTGCTTTGTCCCAACGCCCGCCTACTCGTTTTTTCGAAGTCGAAGCTGCTTAGTGCTTTGTTCGGGTGCCAAGGCCAGTTCCATGTTCTTTTTGCTGACCGCACGCAACGTGACACAGAAAAAACGTGAGCTCTTGGAGCAAACACACGTTTCTGGAGTGGTTACCATGAATTTGTAATCATCCCCGTAATTCCTATTTTGGACGTGGTCCGGGAAACCTCTTCCTGACCAGTGCTCACCAAGATGCAATCTCGCTCGAGAAATCCTCATCTTTCGTAAGCAAAGTCTGCAAATTCTGCTCCAGAATTGGACAAAAAACTAGAACAAATCGACCAGTTTCTTTTTAATTCCTTCAAGACCATTTAATGATTGCAGTGCATACGGTAAGAGTACATCGAGAGTGTCTTAACGTTAATGGAACACTACGTATGAAAAGTTTACGCACTTCTACTAAAATGGCAATTCTAGAATAGTTGCTGGGCACTTGTTCTTCAAGGTTGGAGCGAAGCTACTGAAGCCGAGGAAAAAGATGCTTATCAGTAAAAATCTGAGCCTAGCACGTTACGTACAAGTGTATAAGCAAATATCAAATCCTATTTTACGCTGGTTTTTAGATGAGGCCACTATTGAGCTTCTTTGAAAACGAATCTTTGAAGCATCTTTGCTTCTTCAATAGGTGTCTTTCTCTTTCTACTACCATATTTGCGCACTTAACAGCCCATCAAATGAATAAATAAAAAAGATAAAGTAGTTGTTGATCGGTCACCTATGTAGGGACACGCAGCGCATCCGTGTTCCATTCAAAGTCGTAGAAACAAGGTGATTGTGCGATGACTGGCTGCTGTGCAGGTCAGTAGCTTAAGCTTCTTGGACAAACCCGTTTATGTCGGAGGGTTGGGTCCTGGATCCCGGGGACCGATCGCTCGACAGTTCGACATTCAGTAGAGCGCCGCTGTGCCCCACGTGCTTCGACTTCTTCGTGCTTTGATTTCAAAAGTTTCAACTCTTTTCTGCACCAATGACATAGTAAGATCTCGAAATTTTCTACCAAGTAACCGTTTACCACATCTAAGATAGCGATTCTGAAAAATAATATTTCGTGCACATTTTCATTTCCTTTCGAGTTCACCTTCTAAGATGCTTCGTGGAAGGTGGTCATGGGAAAAGAATTACCGCCAATCCGACAGAACTGCCCAATTTTTTTCCTTAGCACGACCGTAATATCAATTTGGGAGTGGTTGAACAGAAGGACTGCGTGGCATGCGAAATGTAAAAAACAGTGGGGCCACTGCAGACAAACCCTCAGAGAACACCATAGCAGGTGTCCCTGGGGGCATTAAGAGGAGTCGACATAGAGCACTCAAAGATTGCTCCTTATTTATGCCACTCAAAGATTGCTCCTTATTTATATTGTCAAAAATGCAACAGGAAGGTTCGAAAGTTGAGAGTATTCCGGATACTGTTTTATACTGCTTTGCCGATCAAGGTTAATAATCTGATCAATTTTGTACTTTGCGCTGACATCTCGACCTTTCTATCACCTTCAGATGCCAAAAGGTTCACAGGAATCAACAGCTGACCACCTATTAACTCCGATAGGCAGTCAGTATAGAGCGGGTAATAAAATTAGTATGCTCTGAGTACGATTCCGTATAAACCTTGGCAGCGTACAGTTGTTTCTTGTCCTACACTTCAGCTCGACACAAGGTTATTAAATTGTGTATATCCATTGTCTAACGTTTCGGCGGGTTCGCTTTCTTCCGAGCCCGAAAGGGTCAAGACGATTCGAAAAGCTAGTCGACCAGGCGTTGCATCCAATAAAATCGAAATTCACGAAACTAACATCATCTGGTACTTGCATCTGGAAGGCGATTCCGCCAAAGAAGTATAATTGAATAAACTTAAGTAGAGCTGAAGTACAGGACAAGAGAAAACTGTAATGTTAAGTCCAAATGCTACTTTCAGTCGAACCAGTGCAGCCCAACTTACCGGTTCTACCACATGAGAGGGCTCAAGCCACAAGCTTTCTGGCTCAAGGAAGATGTTAAGGTAGCGCAAATGACCGGCCCACTTGTGGACTACAGTCGAGTCGGTGGCCCTGGATAGGTTTGAGACGCTGGTTCGAATCCTTATCTGCGACTACGGCGTTGATCCTAGCACTTTCAATTGCTGGTGTCGGTCGTCTCACAATAATTCGAGGCTCAAAGAGGGGTGCACTTCGAAAATTAGGCATTCCATAACACTAAATAGCATAACATTAGTGGTCCAGTTTTTTTGGGGAAAAAGACGAAGATATAATTTCTGCGATCGGCTAGGTTCTAGTAAAGGTCTGCGAAGAAGAAGGAGAAGCGCAAAGAAGGGGAGAAGAGAGAGTATTTCCTTGCCCCTTAGTTCTTCTTCTTTCGGCGAACTTTTTGAGTTATTACGTCAACATGTTCACCATAGCAAAAGGCGTAATCGGTAGACTGCGTCCTATTCCGATCGATCGTAGCCCAATCCTCCTTGAATCTCCACCATTTCTCGGATCGTTTCTCCCGGAAGATTCCAGTGCTTCTCACAAAAATGGAGGTGTAGAAATTTCAAGCCATTGGTGCACATTCTGTGCAGAGTTTAGAGATGGAACATGATATATTTAGTACCTGTTCATCCTTCTTCAAGCCATTGAACTTGCTCAACCGATATCCATGGATAGTTAACCCAGTCCCAGTCGAACTTTATCAGAAGCAAAATCGCAGTAGAGCATTTTGGAGAGATGCTTTGAATTTGTTCGACGACCTTGTCGATGAAAAGGGGTGACTATGAGTTGGTGCGGCAGGGCAGCTCATATTGTTCGGATATAGAGATAGTCCTTGTTCGACGAAAAGAACCGCCATTCAGTTCATCCATGTCAAAAACTTCATTGTATTCGATTTGTACTCATATGAGCTCTGTGCGGGTGAACCACTTTGCAATCCATTGTTGTTCTTCATCCGATGTCGGCAGAAGATCGATTGGTCGATCTTGGTGAGGAATTTATAGCACATTTTTCAAATTCCAGTGATTGAAACTATGATCTGTACGCTTTACAGCAACACCACATTTCACAAAAATCGGGATGCTGATTTGTAAACAAGCTGGTACGATATTCAGAGAATAAGTTTTCTCCATTGCGGCAGAAGTGGAATACTCCCGACTAAATGTGGTCGTGGTAGCCAATCTCTGATGGACAACTACCTATTTCAAATGCTCGCTCTACGAAATGTGAGCATATTCTCGATTGAATTCAAATGCTGGTTGAAATGGGCATAGCGATTGCGTTGTTACATCTGTTGCATTACGTAGAATGTTTCGGAATGGATGGAGCAGAATCACTTGAATATTGAAACGATAGCTATTGAAATTCAGAACGCGCAAAGAATTCTGTTGTGTTCACAGATTACTGTAACTACCTGTAGCTAAAGGTGGAAGCCACACCTACAGTGAAGAGCACATGGTGAATTCGGATTGAGTCTTCGAAATCTCATTCGCTTCAGAAGAGAGAACTACTGTACTGTATAGCATTTTCTTTTAGAATGAACTATTTGCATGTTTGAATATATCAGTCCATTCGTCGCGCTGAGGTCAAAAATATTGTTATGCAGTGATTTTCAGATTAAAGCAATCAAGTTACGGACCAGTTGCTATCTTAGCTTTTTTCATTTTTCAACTTAAGCACCTCTTGACCATTTTTATTGAACCGTAATGTGCGTTTTACAGGTAACTTCGGAACTTTTTGGGTAGTCTAGCGAAAAAATAAGTCTTCAACTTTTTTAGTTTTTTTGAAGATAGTAGTTCAAAGAGTACTGAATCGCATATTTCTTCCTGTCCACTACTGCCTCACCACAAAATATTATACCTCTTAGCAAGTTCGCTAAATAGCTTGATCTAGAAACCATGAACAATTGTATTCCTACTGAGTGAACAAGTTGTTCCTTGGTCTGACTAACAAGCAGTTCTATTGACACTTCCGTTTAACCTCCTCTTTCGAATTTCAACGATAAAATGCGTTTCCGAGAAATTTCTAAAGCGGATGGAATGCGAGAATTGCGCAATTTATTACTGAACCGTAACGCAATTTATTACTCGACCGTAACGAGAACTTATGTGCCGTAGAACCATACTTTATGTTCCTCCACAATCCTCATTACAGCTGCTGCCCCCGCAAAACTCTAACAAGGAGAGCCTTTCTGGATGTGCCAACGTTTCGTGATGCGACTTTTACAGGATGTAGGGTCCCTTGTAGGTACTCGAAAACCATACTTCATTTTTCCTCTAGGCAGCTCTGTGATGGGAAAAACGGCTGTCAAAAAAATGAAAGGCGAGCACATTACACAGACCGCGCGAGCTCATCAGGGACCGCCACATCGCTGCAGCCGTGGCCACGTAGCGCAGTGGTAACGATGCGGCCTCTCATGCGGAGATTGTGAGTTCGGTCCCGCAGTTTGCCAAGTTTTTTGCACTCATCCGGTTGTTGTTATTATATGCATGCGTAATCGCTGGATACAATTTCAACCTGATTAATGCTTTTGTAAGTACATCGGACGTATTCCTGTGTTTGTATGAGTTACTTTCCTATGGATTGGAGCTGCACGTCATTAAAACGCCGTAGATACCGCAAGGGCACAAGAATACTCTAAAACTAATGTCAGATTCGTGATCAGCGACCCAAATGACCCCCACATGCGAAGTTTGGGCGAAATGGGTGACCACGATTTCTCGAGCCTCGTGTCAGGTGTCGGTAGAATTGCCCAAGGTTCAGTCTCAAATGAATTACTGGTGATATTTTGCCACCATTCAGACCCTAGCTGTCAGAAAATCTTCAGCATCCACTACCTTCGTTCCAGAAACTGCCTGAAAGTCCCGCCTAATCTGCTGATCACGAGTTTTATTTTCGTTTAATGCGCTCTGACTGGCGAGCGCTAGCTATGGTAAGGGTGGGTGAGTGAGGTGCGTGGGTCAAAATAACCGATTTGGACCAAACTTCGCATATGGGGGTTATTTGCGTCGCTGATTACGAATCTAACATTAGTTTCTAATTTGCGTCCGTTTAGGGTAAATTACGGTGGATATTGCCTACCAATACTAACGTTGCCATTTGCTAAAATTTGTGCGTTTTAAGCTGCTCCAAACATGATTTTCTTCAACGTCCATGACAAAATCGCAAAATGAGCACGATTTGGGGTCAAAGCGATCGAAACAAAACAAAGATGCACCAACAGGATCCAAACCCTTGAACTTCTGAGTAAGAGTTCATTGTGGAACCATTTTCGTGTAAACGACTCGTATAAACGCAGGAATATGTACTATTTACTTACAAAAAGCATTAATCACGTAGAAATGGCATCCAGTGATTACGTAAGCACATAATAACAACAGCCGGATGAGTGCAAAAAACTTGGCAAACTGCGGGACCGACCTCACAATCTCCGCATGAGAGGCCGCATCGTTACCACTGCGCTACATGGCCACGGCTGTAGCGATGTGGCGGTCCCTGATGAGCTCGCGCGGTCTGTGTAATGTGCTCGCCTTTCATTTTTTTGACAGCCGTTTTTCCCATCACAGAGCTGCCTAGAGGAAAAATGAAGTATGGTTTTCGAGTACCTACAAGGGACCCTACATCCTGTAAAAGTCGCATCACGAAACGTTGGCACATCCAGAAAGGCTCTCCTTGTAAGTGACCTGTTCCCCAGCGTCATCAAAAGAACGCTGCACTTCTTCGTTTTCCGTTCCATTCACAGCTTTCAGTAGTTTTCAATACGTTTCGATCTGCTCAAGTTTTTAGAGGCAAAAACGGGCCAAGTTATGAAAGACATAAAATGTGTCGAATGTTATTTCTTTTTACTGTTATTATATGTTATTGCATAATAGCAGAAATATTACCGTTGTTTGCTGGCTTATTATTAGTGTCCTTCTCTAAGCTTTCCTAAAGACTCTGAGGACCAAGGGTTTGGGAAACACTTTCTTATGTGACCCAAAGATTTCCATCCCATTACGAGATTTCATCTCCATCGGAGAAACTCTAATTCAGTAGGTAGGAGCTGTTGAGATGTAAGATATTTTGTCTAAACTATTTAGTAAATGCTTCTCATCCCTACACTTTAAGCTGAAAGTCATGTGCCGTTCCGTAGCCGCAATGTGAACGGCGGCAATTTATTAAACATATTGCAGGAGGTAAACGTCTGGTTTAGAAGAAGAAAACAAAAACCACTTGCATGAGCATCACAGCGAAGGTTTTTATGAGGTCTTCTGCAAACGAGTTGCTTGTCTTCCCAGATATTAGTGGCAATTTATTACAACACTTGCAGGGAAAGGTGAAGAGACGAATTTTTCTGTATGGAAAACAAATGGCTTGGCTTGTCTTGAGGAGATTGATCAACGCCCTGGCCACTTTACCCGTTACCTTTCACTACTCTAACCACTGTCTTTTTCTGTTTCAAGCGGAAGATGTGAGCTGGCCAGGATCTGTCCATATTTGCGATGAAAACGTTTCTGACGTTTCGCAAAGTCCGAGATCAGTGTTCGCAAGTGTAATTCCGCCTTCTATGTACTGTGTTGGGTTTTTTCGCAAATGATCTTTATGATCGTAATAAATTGGGTTGAGTTGAAATAAGTCATGCAATTTCAATCCTCCAGGTAAACCAGCACAAATTGTTTCATTCAATCTGCCTAGATGTTCAAAAAGTCTGCTTAGCATTAATCTTTTATTACGTACCAAAGTTCATGCCTACAAATTGACTAGGACTGAACTTTCCAGGTGAAATTCACTCCTAATCACAGGAAGGACCGTAGTCTGCTCCTTGTATTACTAGGCACACCGTAAGAACCGTTATTCCATCCTATCCAAGATGGGAAGCACTAAGTCACACGCTTTCATGTTCGAGGCTTTTGAGAATATTTCCATGGTACGGGCGCGCGTGGTGCAGTGTTGAGGGGCGCTATTGTCATCCACACGGCCGAGCGATCGACCCTCGCTCAGGTTTACCATCCATAAGGGTCTCAAACATTCCTGGAAAAGTGAAGACACTGACGCCTACAGCTGCTCGCCTCCAAAATTTATTATATTAGCCGAATGCGCATCCACCATTTTCCTACAAATCTGGGAGGAAGACGAATGCGTGGCGCATACTTAGAAGAATGGCCATCGCCAACCACTCGACCTTCCCCTCTGCACGACATGATAGACGATATAGGATGAGAAGGCGACTTATACCTTCCTTGGTGGGATCAACAGCTAAATTCAGTGCAGAGGCTACCACGGAAAATTCTATTAAACCGGAAACCTCCATAAAGTTGTAGAAACTGCTCTGAGGCTGCCGTGCATCACGAGTGCATGACGAGATCTTAGAGGATAGGTCAGCGCCGACTACATTATATTTTTTACTTTCTGCGTATATTGAGGTGTAGCAGAAGTGTTTGATGACTCTACATTTTAACCGAAATCTCGCCGTGATCCCTACCTTTTGAAGAACCGAAATTTTGCGGGGAATCTCCTTCGGAGCTGGCGTGTGTGCAAAGTAATGCGAAATTGGAACGCGGAGCAAAAAGTGCATCTTTGCTTTATCGCACTTAGCCGGCTCACGTGGCCGCGAAGCTCTCGCTGCTCTATGGTCTGCCGGCCGGCGGCTGCAGCGAGGAGTTTTCTTCGTGGGAGGTCAACTCAGCTGCAGCCGCAGAGCTCCAGCCGGCGGCCGGCCCCCCAGCCTGCTTGCAACACCATGGCTCTCATGGACCGCAGTTTGCCTGCTCTACAATCAGCTGTCGCTCGTAGCCCCATGATTTCTCGCGTTTTTCGCTTTTGCAGTTCATTTCGAGACATCCGGAGAATCGGATTTGAGAGTATCTCTTGAGAGAGTCGACGATGAGAAGAGAAAGGAAGAACAAGAAGGGTAAAGAGGAAGAAGAAGAGGAAGAAGAATAGGGAGAAGGAGAAGAAGGAGAAGAATAAAAGGAAGTTGAAAACGAAGATGGAACTCTCGTAAGTCAAAAAAAAACTCGAAAATTAGGAAAATGGGAAAGTACGGATGCAAAATGGTTCTCGAAACCCTCTGCTTCCGCAGGACGGTGAAAAGTTGCACACTGAGATTACCATTTTGCCACTAGATCTGAATCCCATTTTGAGGAGTCAGTCCTTAGCGGATATCTCTTATGTTAAGAAAGAGAGTAAAGTCCCACAAACGTCGCGAAAAAGAAAAGCCGCTTCTCTAAAGTGAAGCAATCGAAAAAAATCAAATTAACTATTTTTAGATATCAACCCTGTTTAAGTACATTGTAGAGTAGTTCAAAAACTAACCCAGTGGGTGCAAATGGATAAGCAGAATTTGGTTGCAATTAGATTCTCGCGATTCATCCAAGCTCACTCTATTGTCGACGAGTCGTTCCCAAACATCAGCACAGGATTTGTGTCATATTACCAGAATACGTGACTAGTAACACCCGCAAGTATTGCAGAAGCAGAGCAACACCTGCCCATAAGAAACACAATATACATAAAATAGACCGGTGTCGTGGCAGAATAAACCAGGAAAAATTTCGGAAAAAATGTGACAACGGCGATCCAACTTAGATAGCGAACTTTAAAAACGATATTTTTCATTTTTCACCGCTTTAGTAGATTAGAGATCGCACACTCTTTGTTTACTCATAATTGAATAAAGAGCGTAAATAACATAAAATGAAGATTGGAATAGAGTGAAATTTCGGGTCGACTACAGCATTTGCGAAAAATTCCATGATGAAACCTAAAGCTATGAAACGGAAGGTGTCAGCTCACTGAAGAATTAAAATAGTTGGAACAAATTAAATTTGCTAGCTTACGCCAGCAACAGTATGAATTATCTCATACACGCCTGAATACTGCACATTTCGAAGAGAATAAAGGGAAGACTCCGGGAACGAAATGGAAATCAAAGCGGTCGCGATGCCAGAAGTGAACGAACAACATGGTTGTAGACAATGAGAAAATAGAGCGGAACTAGTGTTTTTGGAAACAACGATGGAGCCTAAAGAGCCGGAACTACTAAAAGCGGAACAACACCAGCACAACGAAGTGCAATCTGACTAAGGGAACTCATCCGAGTAAATGGCCATTCAGATGAGTAGGAGACGAGGAATGTTGCCAGCAGGAATTGGAAACATACGAGACAGAAGAAAAGGCACATAAGACGCTTAGTGGATGCACTAAGACGTCTAAGACGCGTTTGATACAGATGCCGCCCTCTACTTAAAACGCTAAACACATCAAAAAAGATGTTCGATGACAGAAAGAACTTGTTCTCAAGAGGTATTCTGGCATTAGGTAGCGGATATTCAGAGAGTTTCTCTAATGGAAGAGTAATAATAAAAGAGAACAGCAACAAAAAATATAACATGATTTCTCCACGTTCATTATCGCCTCACTCACTGACTATCACGACATCTCGATAGAAAAAATAAGTAAATGTAGACTAAGAAGCGGGAAGTTGGCATATAAAGATAATAACACTTATTTGGCGTGGCTTATTACAATCATAGAAATGATGCGAATGGGCTGGATTCCAGGACAACTACACAAACCATCTTCTCACTAGCAGTTCGTCGATATCATTATTTCCTAGTAATAGCTTGACGGTTGATATTAGCCCTAGCATTGCTCACTGTTTTGTTATTAACGAAGCCAAAAAGATCACATTTGTAGAGGAAGGTCGGAAGGGGCGGGAACACGGGATGTTTCTCCACTAGTTGACGACTACTTTTAGCTCACGCAATTACTTTATAAATAGAACTGCAAAAAAAACAACATTGAGAGGATGACGGAATTAGTGAAGAGAAGATTGTTCCTTCATCAAATGCCGAGAACTGCCGAGCACACTAGCATACGAATCAAAAAAGGCACTAACCTGAAATCAGCATTACGACTTTTTTCTACTAAAGAGTCGAGGAGCTCACGAAAAAGTTATTCAAAAGAAGCAAAGTACAAGTGCAAAGAGGGTATCTGACAAATGGTTGTTTAGACATGGATCAGACATATCGAAACTGTTGATAGTTAAATTGAATTCCCGCAATACCTGTACTTTCGATGCCTAAGATAGAGTAGGGTTTTCTATTGTTCTCAGCGAATGTAAAAACAGATTTTTCGCAGACATCTGAATAAAGCGGACCAGAGAGAGGACGATTGAGAAGCAGGTGATAACCAATACTCAAATTATCGTTGTAGAACACTGCAGCTAATGTCTCTAATTCTACATGTGTCTCCCTTTCGTTTTCAGAGTTATGCTCATTTTGCTGCATTTCTGAATAATTAAATGTTCTCAACAAAACTAAAGACGCCTTTCTTGGGTATGGCGGGGTCAAATTGACCAGAGAGAGGTTCGGCTTACCTTCATGGTCGTGCATGGTGAGGAGCTCGCAACATGGAACACACTGCTAGCGTGCGTTTTCGCCCCGACGAAGCTCCGCCTCTGTTCCGACCACACACGACGAAAAAAGGAGCGAGCGATGGTCGCACGAACGACACCGCCATCGCAACAAAGTGCACGGCCGTCTCGCAACACTGTCATCTTCAGGAAACCATCATCCATCAGCAGCCATCTGCTGCTCTCCCGAACACTTGTAGGTTGTCGTTGTTGAACCCGAAGCTGGAGAAGATCAATCGAATGAACACTCTCATCTACCACCGAAATCACAGATCAAAGTCATTGATTTATAGTAATAATTTAAAGTTCTCGTTGATAACAAGCTCAAAGCAAGTATTTATAGTCAGTCAGAGCACGTTAGGTGACAGTTATTTGAAACACCCCAGTGATTTTCTGAGACCATGGTGGGAAAAGCCCAGATCGTTTTCCTCGAACTCAAAATACAGACAAACTCCCTAAAGCTTCTATTAGGGTGACTCAAAAGCTCGTGCGCATTTCAAATTCTGAGTTCTTTTATTTATAACCCGAGAAAAACAAATAAATGGCCAATAATGTTACCACGGGTGAGCGCTATTCCTTACTGGATCGCTGGCAAGAAACTGTACTTAACCGTGATAACCATTCTGATCATTTATTTGTTTTCCTTGAGTTATGAATGAAGTGTCTTATTCGGTAGTTACTGAATAAATATTGAATGATTACTGAATAATTGAATAAGGCGATAAGCGTGAACGCCAACGGCAACCATCAATTCCAAAAGGCGAACATCTTCACCCGAACCCAACTGCTCCACCACCGATCACATCAGAACCACCGCCTTCGCCGCCTGAGCATTCAAACTGATCACGTGCAATCGCAATACCGTATCGGTGATTCGGGGAATTTAATTGTTGCCTCTCAACGGAAGGCAACGACGTCGATGAAAATGGTTTTGTAGGAAACATCCCCACTTCTGGGGGTTTGTTTCATCAAGCGGGGAAGGGCTAAAGCTCGTTCCTACTTACTACCCAGAAATACTCCCTCTGAACGTAGGTGGTGTCGGCAGTGATGAAACTGAAAGGAAATCTCACGCATGCAAAGTAAATTGTGGGAAAACGTTAGTTTATTAGCGATCGTTTCCATGTTATTTCGCACGGTATATTTTCCACTCTTGAAATTCAGGACTCAGAACAAATCAAGGCGGATCAAGCCTGCATTCATAAATAATTTAAACAATTATTAATACAATATCAAATTTATCAAATCAAATCAAGTTTAGGCATGTAGAATGATAAGTAATGATTGATTCGTTGAGCAGTGGACAGTTGATGCTTACCGAAAACGTCGCAACACTCTCAATTCCGAATTCTCAGCCGCCCCTGGATATCTTCAGAATCAGCATGAATACAACGACAGTCATCAGCCACGGTTCATTTGCAGTTCAAATAACAATTCGATCGAAAAACTCGATTTTTTCGGGAATTTTGTGTATGGACCTCCTGGCACTCCTGCAAAAGGACATACGTGTATATGTTTGTATGTGAAATAGTTCCGGTTTAGATGGAAAGTCAGGTTTCACCTGGAAATTAGATTTAGTTTCTTAATTCTTAACGTCCATCATTTTTTCCGAGAACTTGATAGATGATCCTCTTCATTTTCCTGAAAACTTAGTTTCACGGTTTGAGTAATACTTCGATGTTTGAACTTTGAAGATGTGGGTTGTCAGTGTCCGAGGAAGAAGATGATCGAACTTCTCTCATAGTTTTGTTATGGTCTCTGGTGTTCATACCATCTCCAATAATATTTTCAATTAGTAAGTCAATTGTCCAGAAAGGTTGCCCCCAATTAGATGTTTAGACGGAATGTGAATGTTTTTATCTGCTCATCCCTGCAGTTATGTAGGTAAACAATTTGCAGTTTGCGTTGGCGAAATTTCTGAATATTTGAATATCCGCTGCAGAATGCTTATTCCCTTACTGCTCGAGACATTCGGAAGGCTAACAGCAGGTAAATGAGTTTGTTAAAAATAGAACTTCTGAGTTCTAACAGTGTTTCTCTTCAGAAAGAAAAAGGGATAATACAAACGGCATTTGGGTTGTAGATGGGTTTTGTTCGGTTTCTGGTTATCTGTTTACTGATAGTGACTCCGTACATTCGAGCATTTGGTATTAAGTAGGCAAAGCTTGTTTCTGTGATTCCTGAACAATACAGTACTAACCTCATCGTTCGATAGTTACTAACTTTTAGCACACCATTCCCCGTCCATCTCAAAACAACGAAAGCGGTGCGTCGGGTCCAAACCGGATGTGCTGATTCATTGTGTGAAGTACAGTCGTCACCGGCAAATTAGACAGTTGACCCTGTGGTGTGAATTTTAACACAGTTACACAGGTGTTGTGCTGGTCATCTGATGGTGATAGAACAGCGGCGACGGCCACCCAGGGAGCAAATGCTACCCACCCAGTTCCTCGTCGCACTTCTCCTCCGTTCGTCGTTTTTTATAGGTCCCTTTGTTTGTCAAGGGCAGCTGTAGGAGTGCAAGTGAGGGTGGAAGTGCAACGTGGTCGAGCCAACCAGCAAACGAGCCGAACGGATCCTTCTGCTTCTTCGACTTTGTTTCCCTTCGTTCTAGCGACATTCCGATCGGTGTGTTCAGTCCTTAGATTGAACAACGCTCGAAAAAAATTGGTAAAATCAGCTCCAAAAAAGAGCCCAGAAAGTCAACAGCAATTCATGGAAGAACTAAAATCATCGCGAAGAGGTGTTTGAAGAAATTCATGTTTTATTCGATCGCAAGTGTGTTCTTTCTTCTCCATTTAGATTTCCCCGCGTTTTTATAGGGTTCAAAAGGTTAATATATCAAAGGGTTCGGGGAGCACATAACTAGCTACACATGTCGTAACTACCACTGAGATCCACAGAGTTCTCTCAAGCGCGCAGAGGGTAATTCAAAGATATATGTTCAAAATAAATAACTTTGACCCAATGCATCGCATATTTCGCTGAGCGGATTTCAGCAGAAGATGTTTCCCATCCACTCAGTTTCTTCTTCTGAAATTTTTCTACCTTTTCTACTTTTATAATTTCTTTTCTACTCCAAGGAATCATCAAAGAACCGCTTCATGGGGAACCTATCTTTGTCATATTTTTTGCTCGGCTTTTCCGCTCAAATACTAAACAGTAGAATTTTTAGCCCAGTTTTTTCTCCCTCCGCTCATTCCCGCAAAACTGATTAAATAAAACCAATCATCGAAACTCAACAAAAAACTGTTGCGGAATAGTGCATTGAACAAAAAGCACTAATCACGCGTACCAATTTCAGCGGGCCCTCTTGCGGGCTGGCAGGATTCTCGGATTCCATTCACGATAATTTTTTTCAGGACTCAGTTGCCATTGCTTCTGAAGAAGATTTGGGATGAAGGTGAGGAGTCAAAGTGGGAGAAAGGTTTTCTGGATTGTAAGAATTCGTACCAAAAGTTACGACACAAAAAAGTGAAGATTTGCATCAATGATTGGCCGTTCACTTCAAGTCATGCTCGTCTGTTCGTATGTTCTGTGCCATAGAATTAGGACTACATATTTTCTGCTCATTATCGAAAGATGCAACTCGTTTTTCTTCTTTTACAGTCCTGAATCTACCGTTCAGGAGAGTACGCCCAGATCATTTCTGTCACTTGTGGTTATCTTCCAACTGACGTTTCGACGTCACTAATAGACAGAATCGATAGTTTTTGCCTTCTGATTTATATTGCTGCCATACCTCTCAACGAACAGAGGCCGTCGAAGGATTCGTACAGCTCGCTGGCAGACTATGTGCGTATAAATCCAGTATAAACAACACTCATTCTCTCGGTGCTATGAGGCGCGTTCGGTACCAAAAACCAATTCCGCCGCCGCAGTTTTGACATTCTCTCACACGCACACATACACACACACACACACTGAACAGGTCGCTTTCGTTCTGGTTTATGTATTAGAGTGCTCAGCTACGGGACATATCGTTAAAGGAGACGTAGTGTCAACGAAAGCAGCACGGCTATGAGGGAGCGACAGAGATGCGGATGGCTAGGCAGCTGAATTGGCTGAGAAACGCAGTCGAGCAGAGCGAGGAAAAACTCCAGCCCGCCGCTGCCTGCAAAGACCACCAACGAAGAAAACGCCGGCGGTCCGAGCGTTCAGATTGCGCCAGACACGTTGAAAAACGCAAGAAGAGAGAACGACGAGGCAGCGAGAGGAGGAAGGTGTTCGGGAAAGGCACCAATGCGTTCGCGTGGTCCTAGGGCACACACGTGAGCCGAATGATCGAATGATTTCGCCACGAGCACACGAACAATGCAGAAAGTGCATAAATGGCAGGAATGACATGGGAGAGCACAGCGAAAGGCTTTACTGCCTGCCCTTGCCGCCCTTCCCTCAGATAGAGATATCGATCATTGCCGGAGGCCAATCATTACCGACAAAAACCTTCTGCAAATTAACATATCATTACTAGATGCATGCCAACTTCATTCACATGCTCTGTCAACGTTGAATTAGCGATTACTTTTGATTCAGGGTTGTATTATACTCTTTTCGTGTATTTGGATATGGGAATTCCCTATGGAACTCCTGTTCTTAGGGGTCTGCGTTTGCTTTCAGAATATGCGACCAAATGAAGTCATTTTCAGCGGTAAATGTTCAGCACACGAAAACTCACGAAAAAGGCCCGTGAAGGTTTCCACATTCTTTGACATTAGTTCTAGAAACGATCCTGTTGCACCTAAGAAATGTGATTAATTTCCTGAGAAAACCAACCAGATAATCTGAACGTTCGAGGTCTAATCTTCGAACTTTTAGGTAGAGACCAGATATGCAGAAAGCGACATTTATTGAGCCAAATTCAAGTTGGTAGACGAGTACATTTTCTAAACAGAAGTTTCATGTAACTTACGGTATAGGGCAAAAGGCTAATAAATGAGATTTTAATGAGGTTTTCTAATTATCCCTCTTATCTCTCTCTCTCTCTCTCTCTCTCTCTCTCTCTCTCTCTCTCTCTCTCTCTCTCTCTGAAATGCAATCAAAAACGCGTAGCGCAAACTGTGTACTGCGCTATGGAGTTTTCGAATGAACATTTTCACATTTCTTCTTTAGGTCTATATCAACAATCAGAAAGCGTCAGAGATATAAACAGACCGTTGTCACTCGCCATCTAACGTCATCCTACTGATAACGATTTCATACGATATACCTGGAAACCTGCTGGTATATACATATTAAGGGTTTACCCACCTGTTCTGAAATGGTCTCAGTTGTCGATTGGCGTTCTGTGTTCGCAATGCGCGATGAGTCAGTTGGATGGGATATCAAAGGGCAAGTCGGTTAGATGGGATCTGGTCCCTTACCTTTGTTGATAAAGTGGGGCTTGATGGTGTTGTGTAGCTGACAGACCCTGTCTTTTTTGCCTTTGAGTTTGCATCCTCTGGCACAGTGGTTCGTCAGTGGCTGCAGCATCTTGAAAAAGTAGCAGTTAAATTACAATTTTGTACAATTTTGTAATACACTAATACAGGGTGTCCCAAAAAATGTACCCACTGTTTGAAATGCCATAATTTTGGCGAAACTGAACCAATCGAAACGAGTCATAGCTTGTGTGAAAGATAAGAAAAAAGAAAATTTTCTGTCATGTGTTTGGTAAGGATTGCGCCACGCACTCGACCGAGGCCTCAGATTTTTGAACCTGATTGATAGTGCATGCGTTATATGCTTGCTCTATTTTGGTTGTAAACAGCTTGTATCGCTGCTATGAGTTACTCCTGGAGTGGTAAACATATCAACTTGCTGCAGCTTTTGGTTAAGCACGGAACACATCAATATCAATCATTAATTGTAACCACTGTTTGAGAAGCCAAAACTCGTCCAAGAGTGATGCAATCATAAGAAAAGAATTCAGAGAAATGGAAAATGTATAAACCATAAAGATTTCGCCATGCACCTGTTAGAATCGCTGGATTCTAGACCTGATTGAAAGTTCACTGATGACATGCTTGCTCTATTTGGTCGCCAACAGGTGATATCACTGTTACGCGTTTCTCTTGAAGCAGTAAACATGAAAACATTAAATATAGCAAGTTTAACAACATAACAGTTGCGATTACACGCTCATTACAAGAGTCCTGGGTTTTTTAACAGAGTAAGCAGTATCGTACAAAAGCATCTTAAAATGCATGTTAATCTTGTCACGTTTTGATGTTTTTCTGTTTACTGCATCAAGAGAAACGCGTATCAGCGGTAACCCCTGTTGGCGACCAGAGGAGAACAAGCATGTTATCCGGGAACTTTCAATCAGATCTAGAATCTGACAATTCAGGCAGTTGCATGGCGCAATCTTTACGGTTCACACATTTTACATTCCTCTGAATTCTTTTCCTATGATTGCATCATGGCTGGAAGAGTTTTTGTTTCTCAAATAGTGGTTACAATTATTGATCGATATTGATGTGTTCCGGGCTTAACCAAAAGCTGCAGCAAGTTGATATGTTCACTACCTCAGAAGTAACTCATAGCAGCGATATAAGCTGTTTACAACCAAAATAGAACAAGCATATAACGCATGCACTATCAATCAGGTTCATAAATCTGAGGCCTCGGTCGAGTGCGTGGCGCAATCCTTACCAAACACATGCCGGGAAAATTTCCTTTTTTCTTAGCTTTCATACAAGTTATGACTCGTTTCGATTGGCTCAGTTTCGCCAAAATTATGGCATTTCAAACAGTGGGTACATTTTTTTGGGACACCCTGTATATGCTAAAGACCTTATTCTTGAGGTTAATTAGACTTGGTGTCGGTTGTCCTTGTTCACCACGAAGGAAGAGGTTGAGTCGCGCACTTCACCCGCACCTTTTTTGAGGAATCTTTGTTATTTGGCCAGTTGGAATTGCTTTTGTGATTCGTATGCGCACCCATCCTTGTAATGATACACATCTATGTATAGGTCAGTGGCGGTTATTTATGGGAATTTCAATAAAATCGAATGAGCCGTGTACTTCGAAGGAACTTTAGCTATTCTACTTGAACGTGATATTAGGTTGTGAACCTTCCGATTGAATATTTGCCACGTCTTAATTTTTCAAATTTATTTCCTCGAAAAGTTACCCAGCTGAGATATATGTGGAACACTGTTGGACTACTATGTGTCGCCTTACTGCTGGTAATCATTTTATCCCATACGCATGGAAGTGTGACGGTTTATTCACGGAAAACTTTTACACTCCCGTTTTGAGATGGCCTTACTTGTCGAAATTTTTCTTCTTGAGATTTGGAAATAAAGCGAACAAATGGTGTTCTGTAGGAACCCTCTCTAGAGATTATGTTGTATGGAATACCGATCTTAAATAATCCTCCAAAAATTTTTCCATGTGACTTTTTTGAAGACGTCTTAGGCGGTTTGGGAGGGTAGCGTACTTACCCCTGCTTATGCTTTGTTTTGCATGCCATACAATCCATTTGCTCAAAGAATAGTTTGACAGTCACTAGTGCATCTTTAGGTAGGAGATTCTGATCGATAAATCTAGAAGAAGTCAACAATATGTGAAGAATCTCCTGATCGAAATGCAATTCAGACTTGGTGTCGATTTTCGTTGTTTGCCACGACTAAGCCGTTAGGGTCTCGGGCTTTGAGTAGCGTACTTCATTCACTTCTGATCTGCTACAGCCAAGTTATTTTGCCGGTTGAATTTCCTTTCAAAACTCCGAAAATTCGTACGCGAAGTGGCTCCAGCGTTGAGCTATGTAGGCGACATATTGTGGGTAGCCTTTCGTCCATACTTTCGTACCTTACCCAATTCAAGAAACTTTGCAGGTATGGTATATGAGAAATGGACCTCTTCTACAAAGTAGTGAGTGGTGCTTGATGGTTCAACTTCTGTAACGGCTTTCAACCAATCCTAATCAATACTAGGTGAACTTGGCGGAGCGGTTCAATTTCTAGCTCTCTAGCTCGTCGTAGGAGTTGCTCCTAGGAGGGGTAAAGGAGGAGAAAATATGTAAAAAAGTTCCAAAGAGCAATTGATATCTGATGGAGCCCGTACAGGAGATTATGTGCATATTTTTCGTACAAGTGCTGTCCATCGAACACCTCCAAACAACAGTTATAGAAAGATTCTGTTCCCGAAATCTTACGGAGAACACTACGCATACAAACGAATCTACTTGCTTTCGTCTTGCGAACTGACTAAATCATCACCAAGAGCGCTCAGATAAAATGAGCAATAAGGTTAATGGAACACGACAATTCCAAGATCGCCAGATTATTCTTTAGCAATGGTTGTAAAGGGGTAAGATACTAAAGCAACGAATGCGATCGTGAAGCCTTCTGGCAGCATCTTTTCTGAGTTCTTAGATGTTGGTTTGTAAACCTCCCGATCGAATTTTTGTGGAGACTCTTGTACATCGCTTTCTATTAGATCGCATACCTTCCGATTAAATATTTTTCATAGCATAGAAAATTTTTGCTGAGGCTCCTTTCAATAATATTTCAGTAGGATATCTCAAGGTTTTTTAAAGCATTTAGCGCCATTCGATTTCGTTGGAATTCCTTCAAATTATGAAGTCTAAACTATGGGGCGTCAACTGCATCTGTTCAGTGAGCCTCGACTAGGGCCTTTCGTCAGTGTCCAAGCCCGAAACTTAGTAGCGTAATGAAGGAATGCGGCCTATCTTCCTCGGTGGATATCAGTCATACCCAGCTGCTACTCACTCCCAAAAAGAAACAAAATATTAGGAATGTTTTGAACATTAGGAATGTCTCTTCCTCTCTACTTGAGTTACTAACCCGCTGAGCTTTGTTTTTGTTTAAATTTAATTTCATTTTCTCTTTCAATTGAGGTTTACCTGCTCTTTGTACCACTAACCATTTTTAGCATGTCTGTGAATAAGCGTAAGATAGATTTAAAAAAAAAATTAAATAAAATACTCGCTTCGTTCATGAATCCAGTCTCTGACTTTTCTTCGATGGTTCAGGCTGGATTAGAACCTGCGTCTCGAGCCTATACGTGGAGTAGTTTCGAAAGTGTATTCGAGTTCTCACGGTTCCACGCGAAATGGCCGAAACGTTATCAGAAAGCAACCTAATACAGCAGAGTAAACTGAGAAAGATGAAGATTGGGAAGGAGAGAAGGAAAAACAAATGGAAAATAACGCCAGATTTTCTGAGTGTGACGTATTTTGAAACCTCGGACAGGGTATTTCTGTCTGTAATTCTTTTTAAAATCCATTACAATGAAGGTATCATGCTGAGCGAAATACAAGAAAGGATCACTAAAAAAGTCCTACTGATGGAGCAGGATTTTTTGTGGATTCAATACATGGGTAGACAGAACACCAAGTTTTTCTCAGCTGTTGCACCTGCACCACTATCAAAATTGAAGTTCATTTGTTAGACGCACAGTGAAATACACTTCTGCACACCCTTTCTGTTCCCAACCCAACGCAAGCATCTGACTGGTCCTGCTATTTGGAGAGCATAGCTACAGGGTAACTGAGAATATCTCATCTACTTATTAGGTTTAGTCATAAGTAATCGGGCATTTGCATGCGTTCGGGTTTAGGATGTAATTTCTAGTCTGTGAGGACACCTTTCAAAATGAGTAAGGTACCATTCGATAGAGGGCGAAAAGCTCTACGAAAGGTTATGTCACATGCCACGTAATCGGACATTTCCGCATGTGCCAAAATTCATGATCAAATTTTCCGAAAATGAGTGAGGCATCGTTCGATGGAGTTAAAAACGCGCTACACAACGATCCAACACATCCACTTTGGTAATGTTGCTTTTTGCTAGAGATGGTCCAGAATTGCACATTACCACTAATTTGGGTGCTTGTCAGATTTTAGAACGTCTTCTGCCTTTCTACATTTGTCAACCAACTGGATACGGTTGGGATGGTTAGTGTAAGATGGTTAGTGTCGACCGCGCGCTCGAATAGAGCAATGCGGCCGCCGCAAACGTCGCGTTGGACGAGAATGCTCGCCCGGCTAATTCGTCGCGCATATTGCATGTCTTCAACTGAATATAGCCTGTATATGGTTTAGAGGTCAATCACTAATTCTATTTATCACCTGTGCTGTTTGTTGAATTTGTATTCCTTATTATGTGGTTATCACTAATGTGACAATAGTCTTTGCGCGATCTTCACAGAAACCAATTTCTGCCGAGTAATCCGCAAATGTTTTTAACCTTGTGCGATATTGGTCAACGCTGTAACACTCTCGATTATTAGGATGATACAAAAAGAGTGCGGTAGATGGTCAAGAACTTCATAGCCCAACTGATACTACTTCTAACGGGACATCATTGAAACCCGCACATGAACGATGTAGTTGAGAAGGGTTGGCACATTCAAATCGACTAATCTCGTGCTCACAGGTTGGAATTCCTGGGCTGATAAGTCGAGCTGCAGAAGGTACTTCCTCGCCGTCACCGTTTCTTCAGCATTCAAGACTATATGCCGTGATTAGATTTACTGTTTTTCAGACAAGTACATGATTACAGGAAACGTGAAAAGTGACAATAATCTTCCCTTAGAAACATGTTCCCGGTTCGTTATTTGAAACTCACTATATGTATTGTATCTGTAAAAAAAAACACGTAACAACAACCCATCCAATGGAAACATTGCAAAGCTCAGTAAGTTAACATTTCAGTGAAGCTCATTTCCCAAGTTAGGCATAGTGGTCCTCTCAGGTCGTGCTGGATGAATTTACGATTAGTTTTGAATACGATCACCAGAATGTCGAATGCGAAAAACTAAGATTTCACAGTTTTTTTTTTTGCTGCCCGATGACAATATCACCCGAGATTCCAATGACAGGAATTGGAGGGATGGGGGCCGCGTGGTGCAGTGGTAAGAGGCGCGACTGTCACCCGCACGGGCGAGCTGTCGATCCCGGCCAAGGTTACCCAAGCCCTCAATCCCTCTGGGATCACACAATTTCATACCGGACTTGTCTGTGAAGGTATAGACACTAACTCAGTATAACGGCCAGGATCAAGCTTGCGGTTCGAGAATCGAAGGGGGCCGCAACGTAGAGTCATCTAACGGGAGGTGGTCGTTATAGGAGTTGACCTCATAGTAGAGCTGGAAGCAGGTCCGAGGAATGACAATAAAGTAGAAGGCAAAAAATAAGTAGTGATAATAATTTGTATATAAATTAAATTCAAACAAACGAAGCGAAAGGAAATAAATAAGAAGAAAGAAAAAATAAAATAAATCATAAATCCGCCGATTACTATGTTCGTTCACTAAAAGGAAGAAAAAACCACGAAAACCTCTTCAAAATCTTTGGAAGCAGAAAGGAAGGCCTCGCTTCGCGTTTCAGTTCAAACACCTCACGGATATGAATTGGACCAATTTTTCTGCTTTTATCTTATTATCTTACTGTTATTACTTCTTAATCATTATTACCATTATTATTATTTATTTTATTTATTTATTTACTTGACATGAACCGACGCCATGTATAGCATAAAACAGCATAAAACATCACAGTAAAAAAATCGTAAAATACAACAACTATAGCTCTCCAATGGCCTGTTTAAGCTGACGACTCGAGTAAGAGCTTCGTAACCAACCTCTTGAAAGCAGATAATTTCGTAGGAATTGGATTTGCTTTGAAGAATGTGTTAAATTGAATAGCTATAAGCAAACGCGTCTTTTCGCACTTTGGATCTAAATCTTGGTAAAACCAACTTCGATGCACCGCCGCGAGTTACTGAGTCCCTGAAGAAAAGAACCCTGCGGTCTACATCATTCAATTTGAAGATAATTTTGCAAAGCATCACCAAGTCATTGCGTTTCCTTCTGACCTCCAATGTCTGCAACCCCACAGCCTTGTTTCTTACTTTGCTTCCCGGAATACCTCTGTAGTTAAATCCATGAACATTTAGGAAAAGGATTATCTTCTTATTAATATTATTATCTTGCCTTATCTTATTAATATATCATTCATCATCTTATTATCAAAGCGCTTTTTCTCTAGTTTTGAAAAAAAGTTCAAAAAATTTCTGTTTCGTGCTCGAGTTGTACTGAATTAAGTGTGTCAAGGTCAACCTTCATTTGCACCTCCCATTGGCCCTAGCGAATTTCACCCCTACAAGAAAATCCTTCGTTCGTTCGAATTCTCTCTTCTTCTTGTTTCTTTCAACATTCCGAAAATCTAAAAAACTTACCAATTTACACCCGTTTAATCGAGGCCACACGTGTCGCTGAAACTGGTTGCCGGTTGTCTCCGTTCATTGAATTTCTAAACGCGTTTTCAAGTTTGTTTCTATGTGACAATGTTTTTCAGTAGACAAATTGGAGTTTTTGCCAAGCTCGGGTGTTTTTCTATCAAAGTACATAACAGAAGGTGTAACGATTGATGTTGGCTAATGTACATATGGTGGAATTCACTGGGATTTGATGGAGCATCCTTAAGCCGGCGTTAAATGTTTATTATGACAGGATTTGAAAGAGGTTGCTCATGTATTCTTATTCAGATGAATCCGATCTGATAGAGGTAGAGCCAATAATTCGGTTCATAAAGATTATTGTACTTATACGTCACTTCCCAAGCCAGGTCGACGTATGATTGACAGACGTGGCTCTGAACGGGAGAAGTCAAGGAGAAGGTTCGGGCGAAGAAACGCCTCTACAACGTCTTCCTCTGCAATAAAACGGCCGCAAACTGGTCCGCGTACCGGGAAGCTAGGAGGGCAGCTAAGAAGGCCGTGGCCATAGCAAAGGCTGCTCACTACGATGAAGTTAACAGATGACTTGAAACGCGCGACGGTGAACGGTATTTACAAACTTGCGAGGACTCGACAGCGGCAGTCCGAAGATGTCGAAAAGTTCCACGGTGTTAATGATGAGCACGGCCAGTTGTTAATGGACACCAAGAAGGTCATGGGACGATGGCGTGATTATTTTGAGAAGATCTCCACGGAAGAATTTCCTCATCCCCCGCTTCCTCACGCTGAACCTATAGCTGGTCCAATCCTGCCCATCTCGGCTGAAGAGGTGGTGCGGGCGCTGAGGAAGATGAAGCGTGGTAAGGAAACGGGACCTGATGGTGTGGCCACAGAACTGTGGAAGTCACGTCATTGGAATTCCGCCAACTGGCTCGCTAGGTTTTTCAACCAGATCATAGCGGAAAGGAAGATGCCCACAGATTGGCAGTCAAGCACGACGATTCCGATCTGGAAGAAGAAGGGTAGTCCAGTGGACTGTCATACTTGTAGACCAATTCGTCTGCTTTCTCACACTATGAAACTGTTTGAGCGTGTAATTGAAGGATACGAATCCGAGACGTCGTTGAATTATCCGTGAATCAGTGCGGCTTTGTTGCCAACTGTAGCACTACCGATGCCATCCATGCGGCTCGATTTCTAGTAGAGAAGCACAGGGAGAAGCAAAGACCTCTGCATCTAGCTTTCCTGGATCTAGAAAAGGCGTTTGACCGCGTGCCGCATGAGGTGATCTGGTACGCACTACGGAAACAGCTCGTTCCTGAAGAGCTTATAAACTGGGTACGGATATTGTATATCGACCCAAGGAGCAGAGTCCGGGCGACTGCTGGAATTTCGGCAGAATTTCCAATCTCGGTTGGAGTCCACCAAGGGTCGCCACTCTCTCCTCTCCTCTTCATTGTTGTTATGGATGCCGTGACGAAGGATCTGCAAAGACCTGTCCCATGGGCATTGCTTTATGCAGACGATGTAATGAGCTTATAAACTGGGTACGGATATTGTATATCGACCCAAGGAGCAGAGTCCGGGCGACTGCTGGGATTTCGGCAGAATTTCCAATCTCGGTTGGAGTCCACCAAGGATCGCCACTCTCTCCTCTCCTCTTCATTGTTGTTATGGATGCCGTGACGAAGGATCTGCAAAAACCTGTCCCATGGGCATTGCTTTATGCAGACGATGTAATGTTGCGTCCGACGACAAGAATGAGCTTGAAGTGCTAGTGCAAGCGTAAAGCGATCGACTAGCGCAGTTCGGTCTTCGCCTCAATGTAAGGAAGACGGAGTACCTTCGACCGAGGTGAATGACCCTGGTACAATTATGATTGACGGAACAGAACTTGTAAGGGTCAGCACCTTCAAATATCTCGGTTCAACAATAGCCTGCGATGGAGACCTTAGCGGCGAGGTGAACGCTCGAGTAAGCAGCGCATGGACGAAGTGGCGTGCGTCCACCGGCGTACTTTGCGACAGAAAAATACCGGAGCGATTGAAGTCGAAGATCTATCGGACAGTCGTATGACCGGTTGCTCTGTACGGAGCTGAGTGCTGGCCTGCCACCAAAGAAGTCGAGCGCCGCCTCAACGTAATGGAAATGAAAATGTTGAGGTGGATGGCAGGCGTAACACGACTTGATCGTAAAACGAATGCTGAGATAAGGGAAAGGTTTGGGGTGGCTCCAATACCCGACAAACTTCGCGATTCCCGTTTGAGGTGGTACGGGCACGTGCTTCGAGCAAGTGACGACACAGTATGCAAGATTGGACTCGGTCTCGACATACAAGGTACAAGACTGAGGGGACGTCCGAAGCAGCGCTGGCTGGATACGATTCACGTAGGCCTGAAAGCAGAAATAACCTGTTCGAAAATGGTTGCTCTCTATTCTTTGCTCGTTCATGTTGAACCTCTTCGATGAGAAGATGAAGTCTGGACTCATGTCCTCGCCGTCATATGTAGGGAATCTTCGGCTTGTGAATAAATTCTAGACATCATCTTAAACCATAAGAAAGTGAAGGAACGTTGAAATTTTTTTTAATGTTTGAATGGAGGGGTCGTAACGGATGTTGTCTAAAGGGGGGGGGGGTTCGTAAAATTTCCCCACAAATTGAACCTCTTGCTTGAACCTGAGAGTGGCTGGCTCCGCATGTCATTGTATAGGCCGAACACGTAGTATACACCATGCCTCTAGGATTCCGATTGGAACACGAACGCAACAGCGCGTCTTTAGCGAATGATCAACGCCGATACCTCCGCCGTTACCTTTTAAAACAATTAGCACTATGTAGTCGGAGGAAACTGGCCCCGTCACATCATACGGTAAAAATAATGTTGCTCATCAAATTAGTGCCTGACGAGTTGATAGAAGTGGTCAAATTCTCAAATGACACACTAGGAAAGGAAAGCTGGCGTCGCTCCACTCGCTACGATGTCAGCGATGTGGTTGTCCATTACCACTCCACACCCTCCTTAGCTGCTTCAATCCGTAACTGTTTAGGTTTTCTGATGTCAACGTGAATCGTTCAACGCCACGAATGCTGCCAGACTACATATGATCCAGGTCAGTGATGAGGCCCATTTTCGAAGTGTTGAAAAAGCTCAGGACGCACTTCTGTTGTGGTTCTCAGACAAGAACTAAACAAGTGCGCCTCAATGGGTTCCAATGAGCAATGAGCTCTTTACTCATAAAACTCCTCTGACCTATGACTAGGAGGTCTCCATAGGTGCGAATCAACTGTGATGGGCAAATCGTCTTCTAAATCCTTCAGATATTACGCAACCACTTCGGCAACTAGAGTGAATGTGCAAATGACAAGTTGTTTCTGTGGTATTTCCTACTTCAATGAATTCATTAGTGCAAGACTGGATCGCTAGGAACAGTGTGCAAAATTGCTAATGAAATGATAATATATATGAAATGACATATTATCGATGAGCCTTCAGTGTGCTATTTTGTTGTGAGTTCTCTCTGTTCCTGCTTCCCTTCCTTATTCTGAACAGTTTCATTGAGCTTTAGCGCATCCTTACATTTCGTAAAATTTCGTTCTTGGTTTCGCCGTGTGTCGCCGTCTCTATTAACTAGATTGTTGGGTTAGTGACGTTTCATTAACTGTTTTGGGATTTCAAGTCTAGTTTACCCTTCGATATCTACGATTTTGAGATTCGAAACTAGTTCGTTTGTTGGTGTTTGGCGCATTTGAGATAAATAGGAAATAAATTGTCGATGAGGTCATCTCGACCACGACGCACAAATAATAAGACCGCCTCCCTCAGCATGACTCAGCCGGCAGTTCCTGTCGGTCCCCAAAATAATGGGTATAGTGCTCACCAGCTGGCATTACCTGACTTGACAGGTTTGTCTGAGGATGATATTCTGAGGAAAGCAATGGAAATCAACACCGATACCATTGTGGAGCATTATTTTAACTCATTGAAATCCATGCTTTCTAGTGCGCTCTCCGGAACAATACGAGAGTCATAGCATCGTGATAAGTGGTATAAAAGAACAAGCGATAACTTGCCAGCTGTTGACCGCCAGAAAGATGTCGAGGATAAGGTTAATAATGTGCTTAATGCGCTAGATATTGAATGCCGTCCAACTAAGATATATAGGATGGGAAAAAGTGGTCCGACGCGACCTCGCCTTGTAAAATTTGTGTTTCCCTCTATTTCGCACTGGCGCACTGCAATAGCCAGTCCGCGTTTGCTTAAAAATGCTGGGTTTCCTCATTCGTAAAAGCATGACTTTGGAGGAGCGTCAGAAAGATTTTGAATTGCGACAGCTGGCAAGAGAACGCAATAAAGGTAAACCTACTCGAGAATGGGTAGTATATCGTGATCAGCTCGTACATATCTCTGAGTTTCGATCTCAGAAGTTGGGAAACTTGTAAGTAGGCAAGGCTCCGATGCTCTTTTTGCTATTTGTTTAATGCGCGTAGTTTGAATAATAAAATTAGCACTATCTTTCAAGCTCTTTTTATTCCGATGTAGTTGTGATTACTGAAACATGGCTTACGGATAACGTTTGCGATTCAGAAATTGTTGGAATTCTTCCTTATTTATTATTCCGGGCAGATCGTATTGAGCGAAAAGGTGGAAGAGTTTATTTACTTGGGAAATCAACTTTATGTGTGTTGTCCATTCCAATAAGCAAAGAATGTCAAATGTAGTATGCATTGATTTATTCACATTTGGATAAAATTTTTATAGACGTATTATTTTGGTGTACCGTTCACCTAATGCAAACCGTTTTGATGACGATCGTTCAATTGACGATCTACAGAATCTGATGATGGATCGGTCTGATACATTGATAATTGGTGATTTAAATCTTCAAATAGATTGGGACAGAAATAAAGCATCGAAAATGTTTCTCGAGTTTTTCAATAATGGCGGTTTCCAGCAGCTAGTTAAGCAACCAACCCATGGTGATAAAGTACTTAATATCGTTTTATCAACATGCCCCAGCTTATTCCTAAACGTTTCAACCTTATCACCTTTCGGGAGCTCTGATCATGCCATGGTTTCTTTTGAAATAGTTAATCATCATCCTTCTAATGTGGATGAAACATCTACCATACCTCGTCCTGATTTCTTACGAACAAATTTTGATGCACTGAATAATTTCTTTTTCAGTATCGACTGGATGCAATTGTTTGAAAAATTTACCTCTGTGCCTGAGGCTTATGCAAGATTTTGTAGTGTTGTATACCATGGACTGGCGCTCTTTGTGCCGTTCCGTACTAGTAAACTCACGGAGCTGAAATACACTCAGCATATACTAAATTTATGGGAACAGAAAAAGCGAATATTTACTAAGTGTGATGTCCCTCTACCAAGCCCTTTGTGTCTTAAAATTTGCTCTGATCTAAATCGACACTTGGAGAGGTTCATAACTAATAATCAGAGAAGAGCCGCCTCTTAATCCTCGATGAAAAGTCTTTTTTCACATTTAAGACATTTGAACACCCCAAAATCTTCTCTTCCATCGCTTATGAACCAAAGCGGTCGTATTTACCATTCTGATGTTGAGAAAGCGCAAGCTTTATGTCATTATTTTGCAAGTGTCTTCGTAGATGACACACCCGATAAATCTGATATCTCTGGTGAAGTTGATCGTCGAGTCACTTTCAACTCCCAAGACATCCATTTTGATCCTTGTGAAGTAGCCGTGCTGTTAGGTAAAATCAAACCATCTTGTTCTGAACCATTTGATGGGATACCTCAGATAATATACAAAAGTGCTGCTTCTCACTATGTCATCCATTGTCAATTTTGTTCAATCTTTCTTTCCTATTTGGAGACGTTCCCCATCTATGGAAGCATGCAATTATAACTGCTATACCTAAATCAAGTGGAGCTCATTTTTTAAATGAGTTCAGACCAATAAGCATTATCCCAGCACCTAGTACCAGCACCTAGTAAGGTCATGGAAAGAATAATCAAGGACAAGCTGTCTTCTTGGCTATTAAAAAACTCCGTAGTAACTCTTGAACAACATGGCTTTATGCCTGGTTCCTCTACTGTCACAAACCTTACAGATGAGTACTCAGAATGGAGTAAAGTTCTATGTTCCCGTAAGTCAGTTGATATGATTTACTTTGATTTATCGAAATCCTTTGATGGAATGTCACATGAGAAACTAGCTACTAAGCTTGAAGGGCTTGATATTGTTGGCAAACTTCTTGACTGGTTGAATGTACCAGGATGGTCACAGTTGACCGCACCGGTCGGGGCCGAAGGGGGCGAGCGCGCCCCTATCGACCACGACGGTGTGGTCAAACGGTGGCACGGCGCCATGGAAGCAGCGGAGATCGCGTCGGAACGTGGTCAAACGAGGAACTCGCGCCAAGAGAGCGAGAATAGATCAAGACAAGGGCGTGTCCGGCCAATGGGAGTGCGTGGCCTTCAGGATAAATAGAAGGGAGTGAGGAGAATCTGGGACCGTCTACAATATCTCATCTATCTTGCTGTCTCACCCTTCTCCTAATAAATCCTTATTAATCTACGTGGTGTCCGAACGCATTCCGTCGAGTGCAAGCCTCCTACCGTTACTTGGGGGCCAAGCCAAGCCGGAGCGCTAGGACAATTTGGTGTTGTGGCGTATATCCTTTGGGGATCGCCACAAGCGAGTTCGAGCAGTTAGTACCTTAACGGGTCGCTGCTAAAAGTGAGATCTCTGCGGCTAGAACCCTCCCTGGGTCGCTGCAGTAGTGTCAAAGCGAGAGTACAGCTAGAACCTTACGGGGTCGCTGCAAAAAATACTCTTGCGCAGGACAGGAAGCTGGTACTCGGTAGAGTCGCTTCGGACACTCCTACTCGTATATCGTGGAGTTCGAGTAGTCAGCTTTATAGCACATTCACAAGCTCTGTTTCAGAATGTGCGACCAACAGCATGACGAAGAGATGCTGCTGATGACGCCCGTCAAAGGAACTGTAACCGCTGTCGATGACGGGGAATGCGAGTTCGAACTGGAAAATGCTGGTGCCCCGAGTTGCCGACCAAACGAAGAGGTATTGAAACAGCTAAATAAGAGCATGACAATGATCGTGGTCGAGTGCGAGAAAGTCATAAGCCAGTCATTTAGGACTACTGATCCAGTTCGGAATAAAATTAGAGAGGTGGTGGAGCGCCAAGTGAAAGTGGCGAAAGAGACTATTAAAACTACTTTAGAACAAGCTGTAGCCCACCAGGAAATTCGCACAGCGACCAAAAGTGTACAAACGCTAGAAAAGAGTGACATAGATGAGGAAGTCGCTGAAATATTAATAATCGCGAACCTAACACAAGCGGCACAGTTAGAAAAATGTCTGGATGAAAAACTAGCGGATCAAGAGGTATTGCGCGAGCTGTGTGAAGTGACAGGTTGCGAGAAAAGCGAATTGGAAGTTAGATTGCGAGAAATGAAAGAAAGAATAACCGAAAAAGAGCATGACATCACTGAACTAAGAGAATACATTGAACAACAGGAAATTCAGATACGAGAACTGACGGAGCAGATGCGCGAGATGGGCCACGGAAAGTCGCATGCAACAAGCAGTTCTAGCGGATATGGGCAAGGTAAGGGCTCAACGGCAACGAAAGACTACAGCCGATTTACTAATATAGGCTCAAACTTTCAGATGCAGCCAGCCTTGCACAGTGGGATCCACACATGCTCATCGCCATCGCAAACAGAATGCTGCTCCGAATGAGAAAATGGAAAGCCAATGGTCTTCTGCGGGCACAGGTACGAGTGCAGCAATAATTGATAAAAATGAGGGTACTATACAAAATAAGCCGTATAACGAGTTCGCGTTTACGGAATATATGAGAGCTGCAACGCTACCCGTACTGGAACCATTCACCGGAAGCGAAAAACAAAGCTTCAAAAGATTCGTAAATGATTTCACGATAAGGTACCATAAACCGCAATGGGATGACGCAAGTCTAATACAATTATTTGAAAGTTTTCTGAGGAAGAAAGCGCTGGTAACTTTGGAAACATTACCGGGCGAAATAAACAGTAGTTGCTTTGAGCACGTTGTAGAAGCAATGAAGAGCCGTCTGATGGAAGATGGGAACGCAGCGAGAATTAAGGCTCTGGCCCAGTTGCGGAACCTGTCTATTAGGCCAAAACAGTCTGTTGCGGAGTTCTGCGTTGTACTGGAGAATTTGGCCAACAGAGCATACCCGGGTGTCCCTGCAGAGGTTGTATCACTTCAAAAAGCGGAGATTTTGTTTAGGAAACTAGTGAAGTGGCCTGGTAGTTACTCCTTGTCAGAAGCAATAGAATTGAGTGAAAGTCATGAAGCATATGAGAATGTAAAGAAGGTGGCACTAAGGCTAGAGAGAAGTCGTGCAGCTGCGGGCACAATAATATCCGGTAGGTCGCAAGGTGACTATCGTGAGATAGGTAATACAATTCTGGGGGAGAAGGTCCCACAAAAGACTGAGGCGCATAAATTTTCCAGCGGTCATTTTTCGACACCGCAGGAAAGAAACGTGAGAGCTCCGGGACTTCGCACCAGGGAAGCCATGACAGAAACACCGAATTCAAGATTACCTGAGGGTAGAGTAGCCGTGCAGTGCTATTCCTGTGGGAAAGTTGGGCATTTGGCAAAAGACTTTCGGAATCCTGGCCAACGGAAGGTTAACGAGACTGAGCGTCACCAGCGAAGCAGTGATGTAAGACAAGGAAGGTCGTTCTCCACAAGGGTCGACAACTTAGTTGGTAAGGTGACCGGAGGCGAGAATCTGGAGACTTCCGGAAAGCTGTTTGGACCTGAGTCGGTAAGAATAGCCCGGATGTTAGAGGTCTTGTTGGATACGGGATCGGAGATGTCTATCATGCCGGTTCAGGTGCTTCAGCGGGCCAGGGAGCGAGGCACTGATCTGAACACATATGTTACAAAAATTCCTCGAATAAATGCGGTGGTGCGCAATGCGTCTGGTGAAATTATGGAGTTTGTCGACACAGTATGTGTGGACGTAGTCCTGGGAGGCGAAAGTCAATTGGTCCCATTCCACGTCGGCAACTGTGTAGATGAATTGGTTATCCTCGGAACTAACGCCTTGGAATTGTTCGGCATCACACTCGCTCCGAAGAAAATGGAAGAGACGGCGGATGGCGGGCAGATGGAGAAGGCGCAAGCTGTGGTAAAGGAAAGGGTTTTCATACCGGCCCACAGCGTTAAAGTGGTAACTTTGAGTGCCGCAACAGGTCCTGGCGACTGTTTTGGTCAAATAGTGACGAAATCGAGCATGGTGTATGCAAAGTGACAGGCGATGGTACAGCAGCAATTACAGTGTGGAACACGGCTGACGAGGCAAGGGTGCTGCATAAAGGTGAAGTAGTCGGCGAATGGACTCAAGAAAAGTGGACACCTACCTCTGCTTTCGACAGCAGTGCAGACCTGCTGGAAAAGGGAAGCGAGGTGACACAAAAGAGTGACAACGAACGGATTGAAGAACTGGTCACAATTCTCAAAGAGAAATCGCAGTGGTCACCAGCATTAGAGTTATTAATAAAGGCTCTTTCAAGGCAGACGTCATCCGTCAAGCGTCGTGCGCTGGGGTTTCGCCGCGCGCGAACTGCTCGTAATGTCCGGCGCGTGGCCATGGCCAACGCGACGTCGATCGGACGAGTTACTCGTAATGACGCGTGATAACCCAATCAACCGATGACGCTGACCTACCTATCCTTCATCACACACGCGTCACGCGTCACTTTATCGACGCGTCGTCTGAAAGAGCCTTAAGAGTTCGCAGATACGTTCGCGGTAAGGGATTCGGAGCTGACGCAGACGAACCTGGTAGAACACGAAATCGATACCGGTGATAGCCGACCAATTCGTCAGAAAACCCGGCCTGTTCCTATACTCGTAATGACGTGTGATAACCCGATCAACCGATGACGCTGACCTACCTATCCTTCATCACACACGCGTCACGCGTCACTTTATCGACGCGTCGTCTGAAAGAGCCTTATGGGAGCGCGCCAGGAATTCAAGGAGATCATCCAAAGCTTGCTGGAGCGTGGAATTATCGCGCGTAGTAGCTCAGAATGGGCGTCCCCTGTAGTTTTAGTAAGGAAGAAAGACGGCTCATTACGCTTATGTATTGACTACAGGGCTGTGAACAAAGTAACGAAGCAAGACTCCTACCCGTTGCCGTCAATATATACCGTGATTCAGAGCCTAGGCGGGAAGAAAATTTTTTCTTCCCTTGGATTTGGCTGCTGGTTATTGGCAAATTAGGCTCTCAGATACGGCCAAAGAGAAGAGTGCGTTCACAACCAGCGAAGGGTTGTTTCAGTTTGAGGTGCTGCCTTTTGGCCTTGCTACTACCCCAGCCCGGTTCCAGCGCTTAATGGATATGGTGCTAAGTGAGCTGGGAGTGAAAGATAGCGAAGTATTTGTTTACATCGACGACATATTAGTAGCAACGGAAACGACTGAGCGGCATTGCGAGGTTCTGAGAATGGTGTTCGAAGCATTCAGGCGGTCGAATTTGAAGCTAAAGCCGCAAAAGTAAGAATTCTTCAGCAGTAAAGTGGCGTTTTTGGGGCATGTCATCGACGAGGAAGGGGTGCACACCGATCCGGATAAGGTGACTAAAATTCAGAATTACCCCGTGCCTAAGAACCTGCCTGAACTACGTACGTTTCTTGGCATGGCCTCTTATTATCGAAAGTTCATTTTGGGATTTTCTAAGATCGCTAAACCATTGTATGACCGCACTAGCCCTAAAATGAAATGGCAATGGTCTGATACGGAACAAAGGGCACTTGATCAGTTAAAAGATACCCTGACAAAGGCTCCGATATTAGCGCAACCAGACGGCGCCGCTGCACTTGATGGCTCGCGGCCGTTTGTCATCTACACTGACGCCTCAGGCGAAGGTTTAGGGACAGTTTTGTGCCAGGAAGGCCGTGATAAGCAACTCCACACGATATATTTTGCGTCCAAAGGTCTGTCTAAGGCAGAAAGGAACTACGACGTCACGGATTTGGAAGCGCTAGGTGTGATATTTGCTCTAAGGAAAATCCACTTTTTCATTTACGGCATTAAGACGATAGTGCGCACTGATCATAAGCCTCTGGCAAGTTTATTCAAACAAACAAATATATCAGCGAGAGTGTTGCGGTGGGCGCTGGAGGTTCAGAGGTACGATTTAGAGATACAATACGTGGCGGGTAAAGCCAATGCGGTGGCGGATGAACTGTCGAGGGGAGCGGTAGCACGGGACGAAGGCGAAGCAGCGCTGTGTGTGGAAAATGAGGTAGTTGTCGGACAGGTGCAAGCGGAAAGGTTAAGTTGGATAACGGAGCTTCGAGAAGACCCCACATATAGCGAAATCGTTAGAAGCGTTGAAGCCGAAGAAGGGGGACAATACGTGAGACTACCACGTTGCGCCAAGAAGTACCATACAGCAGATTTCACGATAGAGGATGGGGTCTTAAAAATGGTCAAAGAGAACGGCAATGTGGTTGTGGTACCAAAATCATCGAGGAGGCCTATTTTCGATGAAGCCCACGCAGGAATAATGGTGGGTCACCTAAGTGGAAGGAAGCTTGCGCGGAAACTGCAGAAGTCCGTTTTCTGGGAAGGAATGGAGCAAGATATTTGTAAGTGGAGTAGAGCGTGTAAGAAATGTTTTCTAGCACGCATGCATGAGACGCACGTTCCTCCCCTCAAGCCGATCACGACCTCGCGACCCTTCGAGTTCGTAGGTATAGACGTAGTCGAGTTGGGCCTTTCGGAAAATGGAAATCGGTATGCGTTAGTGGTAGTCGACCATTTCTCTAAGTTCGTGGGTGCATACGCAATACCGGACAAATCGGCGAAAACGGTGGCTAAAACGCTTTTTGAACGGTGGATATGTGAGGGCTGTCGCTGGCCGAAATACCTCCATTCGGACCAAGGACCGGAATTTGTTAATGGAATAGTGTCGGAGATATGCGTGACAGCGGGTATAAAGCAGTCCCTGACGAAGGGATATAACCCAAGGGAGAATGGGATAACCGAAAGAGCGATTGGTACTATTTGCAGAATGCTTAAGAAAAAGACAGTGGTCCCAGCGCAGTGGGATAATCTGCTCCCTATGGTGGTTTTCGCATACAATTCCGCGCCCCATGAAGCCATTGGAGATAGCCCCTTTTACGTAATCCACGCATATGATCCATTTTGTCCCTCCAATGATATACCAGGAGAATCACTGTCCTGGAATCACATTGATTTTGATGACTATAAAAGCGAGCTGCTGGCGGGGATTCAGCATATTAGAGATTGTATTAGCGAGCTAGGCGAAAGGTATCGGGCCAAAATGAAGGAGAGGTACGACAAAAGGAACAAAGTTAATTCGGAGAAATTACCCAAGGTGGGTGACCGAGTGTACATGGCCTTGCCGCAAGCAAATGTCAAAATATCCAAAACTAACGGACGCTTGGGGTGGCACATATCGAGTGTTAGACGTTAGTGACAATTCGGCGCTGGTAACGTGCATAAATGAAGATAGGGACCCCATTAGAGTACAGCACGACGCGCTTAATATCATTCCCCACGAGATAGATGATAGCCCGATAGAAACACGAACCAAGAGGGTCCGTAGACGCTGGAAGAAAAGGGATCAAGAAGAAAGAGAGAAAATGCAAGATAATGCAAAATTTTGCAGGGCGACGATGGCAGACCCGGCCGTATCGGATAACTCTGCCCTCAGCCTGTTCTTTGTTTGCCCGGACAATGGTCGCGGAGTTGGTGGCGAGAGATGCACCTGCTCGATTCGCTCTAAAATGTTCGGCGACGTCGTGTCAGAAGAAACAGACCGCTGATCAAAAAGTTTCCGGTGCACTCCATCTTCGAGCTTGCAAAGATGTTGTCCATCTACGAGAATGAGAAGGATGTGGAGAAAAAACGGTGTCTGATGAGAACTCCGTCGTACCTTTACATCACTATTCCTGGAGTGCAGAAAGCATATACGTTTTATAAGGAGCATTGCGAGCATCTCCGGAAAGCGCTATGGTGTCACGATGGTAGTCCGATTGCTATGGCTGCTGCAAACGTGGATTTGGATATTACGTTGCTCAATGATCTCGCCAACGCTGGAATCCGGTACGCACAGTCGCATTCATGGGAGGAAGTAGCCGAGCAGAAGGCGGAGCGAAGGATTTTGATTTGCGTGCCGTGTGGATTTCGCGGTTTCGAAAGAGTGCTGGTGTCATGCGAAAGCACCAGAATTGCAGTCTACGATCGTCTGCTGGACATCGTAAGACAGCTCGAAGCCGCAACACCTTTGAAAGCAGTCGTCTTGATCACGCCAACGTCGGAGGGTCCCTGCACACCGGAGGAGTGGCAGAGCCTAGCGATGGCACTCATAGGCGTTGCTCGGTCAGGGGCTAAGGTGTACGCGGTCAGTGCGCCCCGAGGAGAGAAGGCCTGGCAGACCCACCGGCGGGACATGAAGAAGATGTTGGACATCGTCAAGGAGTCGACGGCAGCCAGTCAGGGCAGCGTAGCTACGCTGTACAGCGACGTGCCGTCCATTGGAGAGCCATTCGCCTGCCTAGGAGAAAAGTCGAGGCCATACGAAGGCGCCGTATACCCGGCAGGAGCTGTGAAGGCATTCATGGCCGCGTTAAAATCATACGTGGCGCCGTATGTAGGCGAGGAACTGTGCCAATTCCGCGAGGAGCCCTTGAATCGTCGGGCCGCATATAGAGAGAAGAAGAGGAGACATGAGGAATGGAGCGAGGAAAAACGCCAGGAATATGGAAGCAGGAAGTTTCGCCAAGGTGGTGGAGATGGGCGAGGAAGAGGATCGCGAGGTCGTTTCGCCCCATACACGAGGCACCGCCCGTACTACTGATATTTGAATTACTGGTTTGCTTTGTTTGTTTGTTTGTTTGTTTGTTCATAATTTGTTTTGTTCATACAGTTCGTTTTTGAGTCATTGTTATAAAAAAATTACTATTAAAAAAAGTTTCATGCAGTTGTGTTTGTGAGTCATAAGAAAAAATAATAATAAAAGTTGTTCGTATGCCGTTTTGTTCCAGCGACAGGGACGTCGACTACAGGAAGGGGGGAGATGTACCAGGATGGTCACAGTTGACCGCACCGGTCGGGGCCGAAGGGGGCGAGCGCGCCCCTATCGACCACGACGGTGTGGTCAAACGGTGGCACGGCGCCATGGAAGCAGCGGAGATCGCGTCGGAACGTGGTCAAACGAGGAACTCGCGCCAAGAGAGCGAGAATAGATCAAGACAAGGGCGTGTCCGGCCAATGGGAGTGCGTGGCCTTCAGGATAAATAGAAGGCAGTGAGGAGAATCTGGGACCGTCTACAATATCTCATCTATCTTGCTGTCTCACCCTTCTCCTAATAAATCCTTATTAATCTACGTGGTGTCCGAACGCATTCCGTCGAGTGCAAGCCTCCTACCGTTACTTGAAGCCCAAGTTAGAAAATAGATTTATGACAGTGAAAATGGATAATGGCTTCTCTGATCCTCCTATTTGTAAAAGTGGCGTACCCCAAGGGGGAGTACTCTCTCCTCTGCTTTTCTCATCTACACGTTTGATCTAGCAAGATTGGTGAAAACTTCTCCCGATGTTAAGATTCTCATGTATGCTGAGGACATCAAAATTTTTGGCATTTACGATCAATTCAGTAGACCATTGGTTCAATCAGCTCTTAGGTCTTCTATATTGACGACGACTAAATGGGCAGAGGAATGAGGTATACCCCTGAACCCGCCTAAGTGCTCTTTCATGCGTATTGGTCGGGAATGTCCAGTTGAGTACGAATTAAGTGATGTAAAAATAACCAGATCTCTCATTCGCTTGACTTTTCAAATCATATTAATGGCGCAGTTAAGAGATCTTATCCAGCTCTTTTCAAATCACTGCGTAGTGTCAGCTTTACTGATAGCAAAATATTGATAAGCTTATATAATGTGTACGTGAAGCCTCATTTGGAATATTGTTCACTGGTCTGAAACCCTCATTTCAAAATGCATGTTAAAACAATTGAGAAAGTTCAAAGAGTTTTCACTAGACTGTTATGGTACAGGGTAGATTCTACTGTTAGCGAAAGCCCGCCATGCTACTCTGAACGTCTCAATTTTTTTTCCATGAATTCATTACCGAAAGACGCCTTAAATCCGTCTTAATTTTTGGTTTTAGGGTACTACGAGGTGAGACAGGGCTGCGACCAAGCAAATATTGGGTTTTTAGGCCAACAGGTCCTAGGTTTCAAGGTTTTCGCTTGAGTTATGATCGCACAGGCACTCATAGAAATTTGATAGGACACAACATGATTTTTCATCGTTTTGCTAGATGGATTAGTCAACTCCCATCATAGTAAGTCCGTGTTAGGGACGGTGATCATTTCAAACGTAAGAAGTTTAACTTAGCTGATCTTCCTAAGATCTCATTATAGAGGTTTTGATTTCGATAAACTTTCAGGCTTTGCTGGCATTTATTCTGACCACTTTGACCTCCTGACTACTGTGTGATGACAACATAAGTGTTACAGTGTTTTTGCTTAGAGATCTGTATTCCATGAATTCGTTGCTGTTGTGTTTTCTTTTGTCATTCATTTTGAGTGTATACGATTACGTGAATTTCTCGCCTTTGTTCGACTGTTGTCCTGTGTGGGTAATTTTTTCAACATCCCGGACTTTTATTTGGAGTGGTGTTTGCGCACCCATTCTCGTTACCTTCTAAGGAAGCCTCCTATCTTTCGTCCTCGACATTTTATTCGCTAGATGTGAAGTTATCTATTACTATTAGTCCGCTCCTAGGCACTTTGGGCTGCAACGCTAGTGGAAACTGAAAGAGACAAAATCCGCCCGAATTCGCACGGTTGTAGCTCGGACGTTCTGGTGTCTTCCACCCTTTTTGTTGCACTGAGCTGGCTAGGCCTTAGAGCCTGTCAGACCAAAGTTATCCTAGTAGCACTGATCTCTACGATGACACCATTCGACTGTCTTCTAATGGGACCGAGAAGGCGTCCCTCACATCTAGTTGCACACGTGTTAGTCTCTACTGAAGACTGGGATGCCGCAAAAATTACCAACACTTTGTTTTATTCTAGTTTATTACTCGTGATTGGGCATGGTGTCGTTGTTTGATGGTATTCGAATGTTTTATTTGGCGCAACTAACACTGCAAATAAAATAAAATAAAATAATGTGCAAACATATTTAGGCCTAATAATAACAAAGCTGTGTACACGATTAACAAGGTCTTTGACACTGTCGAAGCGGAAGCGGTAATTGGGTTCTGTGCAAACAAGGCTTCTCCACTCAGTACGTGAAGATACTCAATGAGATCTACAAAGGACTTCCGACAATCATGACAGCATTATATAACAAAGTTCACATCAACGTGAGGAAAGGTGTACGTCAAGGTGATATCATATCACCAAAACTATTTAAGGCCTCTCTTGACTACATTCTGCGTACGCTAGAATAGGATTACATTACGCAAGCAGGATAGTCATGCGAATTGTGTCCCACAACGAAGTATAGAGAGGCGGATACTCGAGTGTCTTGCTTCGTCCAGGCGAGAGACGGTATACGGAGCTCCGAGCTACGTCGACAGTGGAAGATCAGAGACGCAGTAGCATAGGCCAGGCAGATCGGCCACCCTTGCGCTGATCGAACATCTTACTCAAGTCCCTGAACGACCGATTCGATGCCCATCGTGTTCCTTGAGCGAGCAAGACCTACTAGTCTGCAATGACACACGCCAGGAACGAATAGAGACGTTGTTGACGTCCGCTCGAGCAAATCGATGATCAACAAGAGGTTAGCTAGTGCAGGTGTTACACGATTACCTTAAGAAAACGTCGCAATTTAGAATTGAAACACTTATCAACGAGATATATATGTGGACAGTGATAATTTCAACTACTTAAAATATGACAGCTAGAAATATCCTACTAATTTGTCAACTCTAGGATCCCGCCGCGATTGCCCGTTGCCGTGCGTGCCTATTTCATCAGGTCCTCGCCGTCCTTTGCTGCATGCTTTTTGTTCCTCATTTTATCTGTAATAACTAAACACTAAATGGCTGGGTTTAACATATATACGTTAACGCTTTGTCGTATGCTCATTGGATAAGTCTAGCAACAATTACAGAGCTATTCGCAAAAAAAGGTATAAAAAAGTCGTAGCGTAAGAGATACTTTCGAAGAGGATACTAATAATAACTTTAAACATAACATCACATATCGTTTCTATTAAAACCATATTGGAAATATCACAGGACATCATGGGAAGATATGTCTGAGTAATGTGTTTTTCATGCAAAAATTCCGTAAATGCGTGCGTTGTATTCTTAAACTCCCATCTGATTACCATTCAACAGTTTTGCCAAAGCTATCAAACGGGAAAAAATAATCAGAGCTATAGCTATTGTACGAAAAGTTAGAGCTATAGCTATCGAAAGAACAAAATATAAAATCAATTTTACTGGTATAAGACTCGGAGGCAAAGATTGAGTGTTTTCCATGTAATCTTCGGTAAGTACACTTACATATGAATCTAATTAACAGCGGACAGGTCATCCATCGCAGCCTTCTGTTGAAAGGCCTCGAAGTGTTCAGAAAAGGCATAAATGATCAATTGACGATAAATTACCGAAGGTGAAAAAATGTCTAAATCTCGACTCCACTTTTATCGTCGGTCGTGAGAGCTCTGGTATCGATCTTCTCTTATAGCCCAACGCTTCAATAATCTTCTGAATCGGATAACTGCAAACGCGACATCCCTAGTGGCAAGGAGACTCTGATTGTCCTATTTGCCACCCTTGAAGGGGATCTCGTTGCAAAGTTTCCTTCTTGTTTGCCGATATCCCTGCTCGTAGAACATCAACGGCTTCTGATGCTGGTGCTCGCGCTATTCCAGGGAAAAAGACGAGTCGTTTTTGCCCCGTCAGTTCTACTTCCCCCTCGGAGGATCCTTTGGAGCATCCTCAAGCACTGGTCGACAACGGCATGCTGCCAGTTTTAGTAAAACATGTCGTTGCCGTACTGCTCCAGTAGTGGGACGAGGTGGACAAGATGTATCGAAAGAATGGCGAACTCATGCATGAGATCAATCAATTCACGGAAGAAAATTACGTGTTGAAACAAAAATGGTCCCTCCTTGCGACTTACAGCGATGGGAGGGAAAATGAGGGTCCCATTTGTAATGGTAACCTTGCTGCTGGTCAGGCCCGTGCACTATGAATTTTATGCAGTTCTGTTAATGTACCCAACGAATTTTCTTACCGTTAGCGAGTTACACATACATATGTACTAACCAACGTGTGGCTTCTGCCGACGTCTTGAATAAGTGAATGAACGCAGTCTTAGTGAGTTTTTAATCCCAAAGTAGGATACTTAGCACTGCTTATCTTATTGTTGGTGTTTAATTTTTTTATTTATGAATTATTGACAACTTCTAAAAAGGTAATTGGTGAAGATGACTAACAATAAGTTTTACAGTTTTCTGTTTTGGTATATCAGACATGTAGATGTGAGAAAGGGTAAATAAGATATGGGTAATAAGATGTAGTAAAATACCGCCGGGTCGAAGGTCAACAAGCTGGCTGAATAAGTACAGTGCGCCAAATTGCAATATCGAAGACAATAAAATTATTGTGAAAAGGTGAGAGCCCATGTCTCCAATATAAAAAATCCAACCAGAAACATTGCCTGCGGTTTCTGTTAAGGCTAATATTGAGAGTGTGCTGTGTTCCTCTTCACGTTAGGGCACGCATTTTACCTTTCTAGTCATAAAAATTTGTTGACTTTGATCGCTCCTCTCAGTATATGAGCTTTTTCATTTTGTTGAGAAATACTTGTTGAGTTGCGAAGTGCTCTACAGGATTGTCAACGTGAGATCCGCAACGATTTCAATCTGCAGGCAGGTCCACTCCTGAGCGAATATCACCATCCAGGGAGAGCTGTTTCAAGAATATATTGGAAAAATGAGGCAGAACTCACGTTAAAAAGAATGTTAATGGCTTTCTGACGGGTCCATCATGCTCTGTGGATGCCTTCCAGTAATTCTTCGAGCCAGATGGTGGATGAAAATCAATTTTTCTGCTAACTAAGTGCACTATTTGTCGAGCTCTTTGCATATTTGAATCATTCCGTTAGGTGATTTACGCACCTGTCGTTGTCAGAAAGGCGTTGGAAATGGGCTGGTGACCTCAAACAAGGAACTCACGTCCAGATCTCGTCGCTAAGCGTTCTCACCCGCAACGAGACCCACCCTTTCACACTTTTGACCAACAAATCATTAAATCCCAGTCGTTGCGCATTTCATTAAATCCTAGTCTTTGCACATTCATTCAAAGAGATAGTGAAGACTTCTTAATTCATTTTTATTTTCATTCGCCACCTCATAAAGCGATGTTGGACTCATTTCACGCCTTTCACTTCACGAGAAATCGGAACGAATAAGTAAGGAGACTGTGTCTTGGCGAAGAGTGGGAAATTCCATTTTTTCTTCCACGGTCTACCAATGAAGGCCACAAGTCGGCTTTCGAATGGTCTCGGTGTATAGATAAGAAGTCGAGCTTGCAGAGGCTTCTTTGTAGGAAATGAAATTCTCATTGCTGTCAAGCTACAGAGATAGTGAAGAAGAAATGTCTCATGTTGGAGCCACGCCTGTCCGAACGAGGCCTTATCCTAAAATAAGAAAACGTCGAATAGGCTTTAATTTGTCTGTGAATTTTTTTTCAAATCTAAGCAAAGTGATCTTTATCCTTCGCGTACTTTTACTGCGCTTGCATCAGTATGTGATTAATTATTGAAGAAAATACATCGCAACAATTTCGTTATTTCTGGCAACGTCGTTGTTGGAGCTGCGCATTCTTACGAAACGAGAGCTATTGGAGTCCACTCACCCACACATTGTTTTCGCTTTCAATCATCTTCTTCTTGCTGGCTTTCGACCTTGATTAAGAGGCGAAGCCTGTTCTGTGCAGAAAGAGGACACTACGTCGGAACGTGTCACAAAGATTTCTCATGTTCCCCAGTTCATATCCATCCACCTACGGGCGTTTGCAAATTTTCGGTTTCGGCATGGATTTAGATGAGTTTTTATAGATTTCTTTTTGCTGCTATAATTAGTTTTAATCTGAGAGCCTCTTCAAGAAAGCACTTCCAGTAGAACATGAGTTGTTATGTCTTGGCTTTACTTGATTGGTGATGGGTTTTGGCAATCCCTACCCGAATTATAAGACCAATAACGTGGTGTGCCATCTTGGCTAGCTCCACGTTTCGCCTCTACGGTGGAAAACGGACTACCGTATAGCCATTTGTAACTGGAAGTGGACGACCAGTGCGAGAGAAATTGGTGAATCCTTGTTCAGTAAGAGCGGATGCAAGGCGTTCATCAATCCGCAAAGAAGTGTTGAGTCGAAGAGATGTGAATGGATTAGGGCGCTGGTCGTCTTTTTCACTGCTGCCCTAACGAAATGCTTCCTTCCACCCAGCTCTGAGGTCTAGTCGTTTGTCAGGTTGGGTCCAAGACCCAAATTCACATTCTGGATCTTGATCTGGAGCTGCCGCTGAATCATTCACAGATATTCGTTCCGTTAATGGTAATAACTGTCAGTTTTGTAGTTTTAGTAGTTTCAACGACTGGCCTCGATCAGCGATTGTACTAGGTTGGGTTTCCAAAGTCTACAAAATAATACGCCCTTCTCTATCAAATAACTACGGCTTCGGATTGTCGACTGTTCATTTGTAAAGGTAAAAGGTAAAGGTAAAGGTGCCGACGTTGATCAGTCCCCTGAGGACGCGCCGCCGCATTCGTCTTCCATTCAAGTCGTAGAGGCATAGTGAATGCGTATTTGGCCTATACAATGACCTGCGGGGGCCAGCCGCTATACCAGGTCAGTGTCTTTACCTTCCCAGACAAGTCTGGTACCAATTCACCCGACCCCGAAGGGATGGAAGGCTTGGTTAGCCCGGGCCGGGGTCGATCGCTCGACCGTGCGGGTGACAGCAGCGCCTCTTACCACTGTACCACGCGGGCCCTTGTTCATTTGTAGGTGCCAGATATGTACCAGGTTAGTATTGTCATAACATGGTCATCGATCGGAATACATGAGCGGTTCACCGGCCGGTTACAGTGATATTTACCTCGGTTACTCGCCAAAACGTGATTCATCAACGCGTGGGGAGTCACTTTGGCGGTGAACTGGCCAGTGAAGTTTAACTGTCGGTGGAATTTAACCGCCGGTTAAATTCACCGGCGGTTTCGTTCGTGAATCCCGGTCCAGGTTTCACTAACCCTTGGATCGACATCAAATCTAGAGAATGAGAAGGAACATTTGGAAAAGCTGGGGGAACCTGATTCGCACCACACTACCCATGTGGTGGCAGAAGTGTTGAGGACCCACTAGTCCAACATCCCCTGACGTCTTCATCCAATGAGTAATGTGTACACGATGGAGCAATTGGTGGTCATGGTGTGACAGGACGGGGTCGTCAGAAATGTGTGGAGGTAACCACAGACTTGCTCTCATGCATGTATAAACAAATACCGGGGAAAGGAAGTGGTGTCTGTACATTAACATCAAGCGCAGGCCGCAGTGGGTGACAAGGACGAGCAGCTTGAGTTAGAACCTACTAAAGTATTAGGTCGTTAACTAATTATTTGCCGTTTTTTTTCAAGCTTCTGTTGTGCGCCTGGTAGAGAAGCTTTCGGAAAATTCCAGATAGCACACGATAGACAATTATTTGCTTTTTCACGCCATGTATTTGCTATTTACGAAACGTTAAAATTTTGATAACTTTTTGACCATTGAAGTTGAAATCAAAAGTGAGAAAAATTGACCCCACCGACAGTGAATTTTTTCTGCTTCGTTTCGAGACTTCCTGCAAAACTGTATACACCATCTGAAAGTAGACAAGTTTTTCTATAAAATGATACACAGCTTGTTTTGGTTTTCTTTGGTTTTTGTTTACTTACAGAGCGTCAAAATTGGGTATCTCAAAGGGCACAATAATTTTTGGATGCTTGTGCTGTCTTTCTGCCGAATGTTTGCAATCAGCTCCAAACACGTCACGAGAGAGCATTTGGTGCTCTATCAGATAGTATGTTTATTTTTCCATGCCAGCCGTTTTTTAAAAAAATTTTCATGAAAATGTTTTTAAAATTCCTCGACGTGTAAAACTTTTCGTTGGAAACCTTTTGCAGAATTTCAAGCATTGTTCGAAAGAAGAGGATTCGGGCTATAAGGAGATGCATCACAGTTTTTCAATCGCACAAGGTTTTGTTAACTTTTGGGTCGTCAAAGTGGAGAGTTCGACGGCTCGCGTGGCCGCACGAGCGGCCAACGCGGCAGCGCCCCAGTAATTGCGCGGCGGCGCGGCCGTCGCGTTGGCCGCGCGCGCGGCTACGCGAGCCGTCGAACTCTCCACTTTGACGACCCAAAAGTTAACAAAACCTTGTGCGATTGAAAAACTGTGATGAGTTTCCTCATAGACCAAATCCTCCTCTTTCGAATGATGCCTGAAATTCTGCGAAAGGTTTCCAACGAAAAGTTTTACACGTCGAGGAATTTTAAAAACATTTTCATGAAAATTTTTTTAAAAAACGGCTGGCATGGAAAAATAAACGTACTATCTGATAGAGCACCAAATGCTCTCTCGTGACGTGTTTGGAGCTGATTGAAAACATTCGGCAGAAAGACAGCACAAGCATCCAAAAATTATTGTGCCCTTTGAGATACCCAATTTTGACGCTCTGTAAGTAAACAAAAACCAAAGAAAACCAAAACAAGCTGTGTATCATTTTATAGAAAAACTTGTCTACTTTCAGATGGTGTATACAGTTTTGCAGGAAGTCTCGAAACGAAGCAGAAAAAATTCACTGTCGGTGGGGTCAATTTTTCTCACTTCTGATTTCAACTTCAATGGTCAAAAAGTTATCAAAATGTTGACGTTTCGTAAATATCAAATACACTTTGTGAAAGAGCAAATAATAATTCTCTATCGAACGCTGTCTGGATGTTTTTGGAAGCTTCTCTACCAGGCGCACAACAGAAGCTTGAAAAAAACGGCAAATAATTAGTTAACGACCTAATAAATCCAGCACGTGCTCCAGCAGATGCTGCAATACATTGATTAGACCGCAGCTAGTGATACCTCAGCTTGATACTATAGTCTTGTCGTTGGGAAATTTTTTCGAATGAACGAATAAACGAATATATTCGATTTTTCAAATTTCGAATGAACGAATGAACGAATATATTCGATTTCTAAAATTTCGAACGAACGAATGAACGAATAAATTCGATTTCTAAAATTTCGAATGAACGAATGAACGAATAAATTCGATTTTCCAAAATTTCGAATGAACGAATGAACGAATAAATTCGATTTCTAAAATTTCGAATGAACGAATAAACGAATAAGTTCGATTTTCCAAAATTCCGAATATTCGAATAACGAATATTCGAATTTTCGAATTTCATTCGAACATTCGTTCGAAATTATTCGATTCGGACAGCGAAAAGACAGAAAAACAGAGCTATTCCGGCACTATGGTAAATTTTGTACCCCCTTTTTTTCGTTAAACATAGGCCTATAGGGGGTAATCGGCTACGGGTATCAGATTCGTTCTTCTCATAGGCCATTACCCCCTATAGACCTATTTTTAACGAAAAAAGTAGGGTACAGAATTTACTATAATGCTTCTATTCCACTTCAAGAAAGCCAACGAACAAAAAACCCTTTCACTTCAGAACAGTGATGAAACCCACAACCAACCGGTCTCATTTGAATTCGTATCGACATCTGGACACTACTTCTGGCCTTCGCTTATATATAGTGAAGAGCATAAATCTTGCGTTCATTTTAAAATTCCAACCTATTAAATAAGAGGCTGATGATATGATGGCTGCTAAATATCGTCGGTATCACACCTATTTCGCTCACGAGAGTTAATTGGATCATGAAGCTTACATATAAGTTGGAAATTTGGAGCCCTTTCAAAATACTTCAGCACTGGACTAACCAAACCTAGCGTGATCACTCGCTACCAGCAGAGGAAACAATGGTTAGAATCGTGAAGTCGTGATGAGTACCCTAGCTGATTCACCCAAACAAATTTTGAGCGGAACGAGTCAGAAAAATTGATCTGGACGTCAGAGTCAATTCTTGGGAAATTCAAGTATCTGGAAAGTTACGATCGTTGATCTGGAAAGAAATTCTTGGGAATAAACGAATATATTCGATTTTGAAAGTTTCGAATGAACGAATAAACGAATATATTCGATTTTTCAAATTTCGAATGAACGAATGAACGAATATATTCGATTTCTAAAATTTCGAATGAACGAATGAACGAATAAATTCGATTTCTAAAATTTCGAATGAACGAATGAACGAATAAATTCGATTTCTGAAATTTCGAATGAACGAATGAACGAATAAATTCGATTTTCCAAAATTTCGAATGAACGAATGAACGAATAAATTCGATTTTCCAAAATTCCGAATATTCGAATAACGAATATTCGAATTTTCGAATTTCATTCGAACATTCGTTCGAAATTATTCGATTCGGTCCGAACTATACTTGATACGGTACCCATCAAAATGATATGTCACCTCACATTCTTGTATTCAAATAGTCGAAACCAAGAGGAATTCCGGTTCAATCAGTAGCATCAGTAAAATCACTCAAAAATACGTGGATCTACGGATCTGTTTAACCTGGAATTTGAAAAATTTTCGAACGCGTTTTTATGTGCATTTTCACATGGTATACATATATCATGAATCGCTGGACAAAAAACACGCCAAGGTGATATTTCGATAGAGCGTAATTAATTTGACTTCCATCTCTCAATTCAGAAATAGAAGTTCATATGCAATTTAGATGAACTTTTTCTACAGCGCAGCTGGGATCATTTTTCTTTTAACTGACTGCTGGAAGGTTAGAAGGTTCCCACGCAGTGGAAAGAATTGAAATCGATTCCTCCTCAGATTTCTTGAATACAACAGTTTATGGAAGTATAACTTTATAAGCTATTTTCTCTGAAATCCGTGAGCGTAGTGTAAAATCTATGCGTGCACCAGATAGAGAAAATCTCATCCTACAAAAGCCTCGAGCTTGGTGCTGCTACGACAACCCACTAACGGTAGATTTTTATCTGAAATGAAATCTCAAACTTCGGCCATTTTTGGCCATAAAAATTTTCGACCAAAAAAATCTATAGTTCACTGGCAAACTAAACTACTCATTCGTAATTTTTTATGACAGTGCAATCATGGTCTATCGAAATGTCGCCTTGGATTGATTTTTTGTTCAGCGATTCGTGAGATATAGTCGTGTGAAAATACATATAAAAACGCACTCAAAATTTGTGAGTAAACTTACAAATACTACTGATTGAATCGGGATTCTCTTGGTTTTGACTATTTGTATTCAAAAATGTAAGGTGACGTATCATTCTGATCGGCACATATACAGCTCTAACTATCGCTCCAACATATACAGCTTTAACTATTGCTGTTCGTGGATAGTTGATTCTTTATTCTATACTGCTTGTGTGCTTCTGGGAAATCGATAGGATGATTTCGAATCACTGGAGCTTACGCAACGACCTAATATTTTGGCGCTAATCGAAATAGAAGGTCTGAAGGCGATCATGACGGCATGTTGCACTCTTAATACCTGTATACCTCAACAAGCATGATGGCGGTGCGGTAGATAGTATACATAGTAATAACTATAGCTTCATATTTTTGTCGTTCGACAGCTGTAGCTTTGACAAAACTGTTGTATGGCACTCAGATGGGAGTTAGACCTCTTGCTCTGTATCCCCTTGGCAATCCGGCTTACTCACAGGGCTCTTCTTTCGTTCAGTCAATCGTGTTCAAAATGACCTAATTAACTTAACTTAGCAATCCGTCAAGTTTGGAGCGAAAACTGTGGTCAGAGTGTTGGTGAGAGCTGGCAGTAGGTTATTCAGGTGATTGGGAGCAGGATCAATGAGAGTACGTAGAATTATGTCGCGAAAATTTGTCGTCAATACTCATCAGAGCGCTCATTTTCCTCCACCGCAAGGTCCATTGATCGGTTTCAACTTTCAACGCAAAAACAGCGTGAAATGGTGCTCACAGTCGCGAGGATAATTATCCTGTTCATCCTTCGTTAATGTGATTTATCGCTCGAAAGGTTTTTCAAGCTCGTCATCTCTCGGACGCAGGTCACCAAAATCCTGGCTTCCGACTTTTTCACGCTGTCTGATCCGATTCGGCGCATTTTCGTCTCTTATTGGACCTCTTTTCGCTGACATTCAACTTTCCTATTTTAATAAAAGACAAATTGGCACAGCTTTACGAATTTTGTTTCTCAGCTTATTGGTGCAACCTAAAAGTAGTTTTCTCTTCATAAGAATGAGTGTCCCATTCGTATGGATAGTATCACTCTGGAATAGTATACAGCTGCACCTCCTCCAGACGTCATAAGAGAGTCACATCACTCAGCTGTCATGATTGAACTTATCAAACACATTTCTCGGTTATTTGAGAAACCCGCACACTGCACTGGATTCCTACTGAGGTGGGCGAACCGTTTTGACGGTTTTAGGATCCAGTTTCTCTATGAACAAAGACATCTATGTAAACACTACCTTCCTGAAAACGGTGTGGTCTTCCTTCAAACTTTTTCACTTCAAGAGAACATCTTTGTGTGAAAGACATAGTCTCTTCCACCTTTGAGCCTCTGCACAGATGATGCTGTTTCCAATTATTTTTTCCTTGACTCACTCGGTTGTTAGGTGGAAGTTTTTATCTACACAGAGTAACGCTTCGGCCTTCCCGTCGCCATCATTGAACACAGTTCGAAGTTGGCGACTCAGCAAAATAGCCGATCAAGAGCCTTTTCATATTAGAATTTCTGAGATGATGCAGATCGTTGAAAGTTCTAAAACCAAAACTCAGCTATGAATCGAAGTATTTGTGAGTTAAGTTGGTACAAATGAAAGAAGTTCTTCTGTTGTCAAAAGAAATTCATTACGGTTGTTCTTTCGTGGATTATTCATCATTTTAAGTTCACCGTGTAAACAGAAGGGTCCGTCAATATGCAGAGTAGCAATCTTTATAATATTCAATGTCTCTGAAAACTTTGCACATCTCTTCGAAGACTTGTTGAAGATTTTGGATCTTGGATGAAGTGCTGAAATATGAATTTCTGTACGGTTTCAATAACAACGTTGATTAAATCAGATCAATGTTCCAGTCCTATTGACTATTGAGTAGAATGCATAGCAGTGCTATCTTCGGCTGCCTAAATTTCTGAGACTTCTGTCAATTTCGATTTATTCATCGTTCGAAGTGTGTCCTTTTAGAATGGCTCTACATAAATAGATAGTGTTGAATAGTGAATTCAGTCGAACTGTTTGTTTTTACTTCGGAAGGCTTCTCCAACGTAACATCTCCCCATCATTTCTAAACTACTTCAATTTGTTCCGCCGCGAGTTCCTGATTTTTCTCCTAGAATGTTCTCTCGAAATATCAGTTCTATTTGCTGGGAATAGCTATTGAGATATTTTATACCAGCCGTTCATCGGCCCATCGGCCGCCAAACGTCAGTTCGCCAACATCGCTAAATAAACAATTAAACACCACAGAGCTAAGTCACTCTTGGTTCATTTGAAATTCGACCCTGTTCCATTGATTGCACTCCGGTGGTCGAAGAAATTTTCTTCTACCACTCAAATAGCCAGCAGAAATGTAGAATTGTTGTTCTTACTCTATAGCATACAAAATAACCGACCTAGACCAAGTTTGAGCCATATATGGAATTTTAACCAACCAACCTCAAATAGTATAGGTGCGTTATCATAGGATGTGACTTTCAAATGATTTTAGTGATAAGCAGAAATTGAACCTCCTAACCGCCTCCACCACCAATCATTTGAAAATGAATTGACATCCATCCATCCAAACATCAATCCGTCCATCCAAATAAACAACTGGATTTCGCTTATTTTATAGTAAGAATGTTTCCTCGAATTGCTGTTTCATTCCCACCTTTTTAGAATGGCTAGCGGCTTGTTTTGATATCGGTAAGCGTTACAAATAGGATAAGATTTTTCAATGGCTTTGACAAAGTCGACTGAACAAAAATAGACCATAAACATAGAAATAAGTTCGTTCCGTCATTTGATTGGGCGGAATCTCACTGGAAGGATATACCGTCTTCTCAGTAAGAACTTGACTCGGTTGACTCTCGCTGGTATAAACTAACCTGCCGTTCGGTTGTGTTCAACAATAATTGACATCGGAAAAAGCGCAAACAAATACACCGGGGTTAACCTGGTACAGAAATACGGTACATTATCACCGCAGATTTTCGTCTCGACTGAATTTCAACTTCCACTTTAATTAGTTTTGATTTTTTCAATATACGTTTCGTTTCTTTGCGTTTTCACCTTGTTCTCTTATGTAATTCTCGAGACTACAACGACCACTGAAGTAGTTTTTGTGTGACGATCATTGATGTGACGTCGACGAAGCATTGAACCACTGAAAAAGCTTTGACAACCTCGGCTTTGTAAAGTCGAACGTGACCAGTCAACGCATGGTCTTGAGGCAATTATTTTATTATTATTTTCGTTCTTCAATTGTGCCATTCTGGTTGCACTACGGGGAGGGTGGCAGCGTCGATTTGACGTGGGAAAGTGCCCTCGGGGCACGATCGCCCGCTATCTCCTTACCGCTCCGTTTGGAGTGCTCTTTTGCTCATCTTGCGCGTGTTTGTAGTCGACATTGTACAATTACTGATAATTTGCTGACGTTTGCAAGGCCATAAGTGGCCCAATGTGTGACGGCGTAACGAACGGGTTGAGGACGAGTGCAACAGCAGTGATGTGATGACCTTGTGACCCTTTACCTAGGTGAGCGATCACCGCTTTATCCGGAGCCTCGATCTGTGCGTGCCTCCTCATCACTGTGTCGGAGATTTGGCTAGGTTCGGCGCCGCGCTCCGGATTGCGCTAAGCACCTCACTGATCGCCATGAAAACAACAACGATTGTCCTCATCTCTACAGTACTGCCTTCACTCAGCCTGCAGGACATTGTCGGTATGTCGCTGTGTTTTCTCGATTTTTTTCCACTTTCTCTCGACACACGTTTCTCTAGGTGTTGCTTTGGTTTTGTTGTAGTTGTTGAAAAAGGTTGAAAAAACATGTCATATTAAGCTAATTGTAAGAAGTAAGATTGTTCACAGTTGAAGAGCAAGGTCCTTGTACCATTAAAAAGTAACATCAGTCCGTTTCGAGCTCTCTGCTTCAACGTCTTGTAGGAAATGCTCTCCTCATGTATTATACAAGCGTGTACCAAAAGTCGTGTCGCTTTTAGTGCTCGTTTGATCGAATGGTTTCCACCGAACAGGGATTAATACTGTGATGGGTTTTATATTATCTCAAAGCTCTTTAGTTACTCTTCTGGACGTATTACGATAAATCCTGATTGAGCTAGTCCTTAGTCTTTTTTAACACTGAAAAAATGAAAATTTCTGCAATTCGTGTCCTTCTACGTCATTGTTGAAAACAATGTTTCAGCGCAATTACGGAGCAATAAGGATATCTGAATTTAAAGTCGACGATGTTCTCTCAAAATATCAGGTCTGCGCTCTCTCATCAAATCCATCACAAATCGCGATTTTTTGAGCAGATCCTTGAAGAAACCAAAACTTTCTATTTTCAATGAACTATTTTCAAGCCAGTCCAATAGTTTGAATCTGCGTCGCTCCAATATCACTTCGCCAACCTAACAATAAGAGCGAATTTCCTCCGAGAGCAATGACATGACAACGTGAACAATGGCAAGACGTGTCTTTAATTTTTGGCTTCTACAAACAAGAAGTGATTGCTGTGCCGGCTCAAACCAGTGAATAATATCGACTTTACTTTAAAGTTCGACGGCTCTCGGTTTTTCGGAAAACAATGTTTGAGTTCGAAGAAAGGGCCGGACTTGGAGTTTGGGAAAGGGCAGGACTTGTGGTTCACCCTAGAGTTTTTTTAACAGTTGTGCTTTCTGCATCTTTGGAAGACCTCATTTTTCTGTTGTTTACCTAGTGTTCTTCATTGACGTGTTAAAGGAAGAAATGAAAGTTTTTCATTACCTAGATGAAAAACTGTAGGTAGCGAAGAAAAAAATTGAAATTGATTGATTAGATAGCCAATGATATGACAAAGGAAATCATTAGTTCAAGTTAGTTTTGTCATTTTATTTATCATAGTTAGTTTCTATCATTAGCAATACGAAGCTTTTGTAAGGATGAATTTGTAGATCTTTTAGGACAGAATTCTTGTTGAAATGAATGCACGTTTTTGATGCACATCGTTTTTCGCGCTTTTCTGATCATCAAAAAGGTGCTAAGGTCAAGTTCGTCGAGGCCAAATAAGTAATCCCATAAATTCGGTTGTAAATTAATTAAAGTCAATTAAAAACGAACAAGTGTTACGCTCCTAAATTTTGAAGAGCCGTTTTTCTCGCAGTGAAATTCCTACATTGGTCCGGGAGGCTAGCGCTTATTCTTTCCAGAAGAACTTTTTCAAACCTCTTCTGTATGATAATAGTGAGAGACTAACAATTCAAAACCACAAAGAAAATAGTAGAACTCGAACAACCCGAGCGGCGTATATCCTGGGTTCGAGCGATGACAACAAATGGCCGTTCGGCAGAAAAAGTGAACCACAAAGAAAATAGGGCATGCGCAGAGGGCATTGTTCTGCTGTTTTCTTCTGTCGAATGTCATTTTGTCTTCCGAAAAGTTTTGGACGTTCGCAACACACGTCACGGTTCAAGAATAGCTCTACTGGGGTTTGGAGTCACTAAAGTTGTTACCGTCACAATCTTCTGAAGAGGTGTTTCCTTTCAGAAGTCAGTGCTTTCGTCGTCCTTTGCTGCACAGGGATTCGTACGCATTTCAACAAAACACTACAAAACGCTATTTTCCCTAAATTCATTTATTTATTTATCTATTTATTTAAATAGGTACATGAGGCACGCGTGAGAAAACATTGAGACGGCAATGTATAAACAACGAATATTCATAGTAATAACAAAAGTACCTCGGATCAACTCCACATTCGGCAAAGCAACTATTAGTGTCAAGTGAACATTAATGGAAAAGATGACCCTCAATGTACATGAGAGCAACTAGAGGGTATAATACCGAGCCAAAATAAATAACAAATAGAGCGGATTGGTCCTCCCACCCTCTTTTTTCATGCCCCTAGAAAGCCTGCCCGCATTAAAACCTCACTTTCTGCAAAATTTGTCCAGAAAGAGACCTCAAGAAACATTTTTTCCGCCAACATTCATTTATCTTAAAGTTACTTAGTAATGCTAGACGAGGTTCCATCATTACCGCGACAAAACAACTGCTAAAACGAACTGTTGATCAAATTCAAATTCATGTCGAAATTTTTTTGGGTCACCGATTGTCAAAAAGGTTTTCACGTAATTCAGAGGCTATTACAAATTCCTCTCTCAGTGTACGGATGGAAATAGTTCAAGAGTTTAATGAGAAAATAGCCTGAATTTGACCTGGTTTTTATTAATTGAATCTGTCAGTTTTATGCTGTCGGGTTTAGCCATGGTGAGACAGGAATAACGAGGTGTTTGCCGTGCAGGTCAATCATTCCTTTTAATAGTTTGAACATTCCAGGCATCCCCACCATAAAGTGCACACCGGATGGAGTCTTCGCGTTTCTGAATACGTCAAATCCGTTCACCGGTCATATTTACCTGAAAGGTCATTTTGGCCGGAAAGGCTGTCATCGGCACTTCGGTACCGATCCTATGGAGACGACGTCACCGATGTATTCGGCGAAGGCAGAATTCCGGTTCGAGTCGTGTCCGATGAGGAAAAAGCGGCAGGTAATGACAGTTTTTCATCTCGTCGTGCGTTTCGTGCCATCGCCTATCCAATAATTCCTTTTAGTTCACAAGGACAATCAAAAAATGAAGTTAGCTCGCTAATTCGCCCTAGACAGGATCAAAACATAGAACCGAATAATAGTAAATGGTAATGTGTCCGGCGTTTATCAGTCGCTAATGACTTCCACTCAGAGTAGTAGAGTTATGGTGAACGCGAATCCGGCTCAGAGAGTGGGTTATGGGGCACTGTTGAAGTCAGTGTCTACACCTTTACAGATGAATATAGTACCAATTTACCTGAGCGCGAGGAGTTAGTAGGCTCGGATAGACAGGGTGGGATAGATATTTTTTCGCTTTTTTCCATTCTCCAAGTAGATATTCATTAAAGTGAGTATGATACTGCTTGTTCGGTGAGTAATAAATGCAGAACTACGTAATCATCAGTAAAAGATAAAGGTAAAGGTGTCGGCGTTGATCGGCTACCTAAGGACGCGCCGCCGCATTCGTGTTCCATTCAGAATCGCGGAGGCACGATGAATACGAATTCGATCTATACAATGACTTGCGGAGCCAGCCGTTATACCATCTCGGTGTCGCTACCTTACCGTAGAAGTCTGGTACCAATTTACCCGAACCCGGAGGGATGGAATGCTTGGTTAGACCGGGCCGGGATCGTTCGCTCGACTGTGCAGGTGTCAGTAGCGCCTCTTATCACTGCATCGTGCCCGCCGGTGCAATCAGTAGTAATCATCGCTATGGCAAGAAAAATACCACACGCACACCCGCTTCTTTAATTGCTAACTGATATTGATATTTATTCCGTATACGTCTCAACAGGATAAATATTAGGGTAACCCGAAAGTGTGCATTTGAGATTTTGACTCCTTTTATTCATAAATCAATAAAACAAATAAACGACCATCAAAGTTGATACGTTTGAGAACAATCCTTTACCGGACAAGTGGCAAGGAAATGTGCTTCACCATTATAACTTATTGGTCATTTATATATTTTTCTTGAGTTATAAATAAAGCAAGCCTGAGTTTTAAATGCATACGAAGATACTTTTGGGTCACCCTAATAAATAGGGAAGATAGGGATAAGAGGGTGATGTGTTTAGATGAGCTTACCGGTTTGTTGCAGATAAATCCTCGAGGGCTGATTATGTCCGGCATAATGGTGGTCGCTCATCACAGCACTCTTCTTACTTACCGTGACCGTGCCTATCGGATAGAGTGCTATTATCGCGAGGACAACAACGTCGTTCAGACGGAAATGCGAGTCAAGTGAGTTTTCATCTCTCTCTCTCTCATTTTTCACCCGTTTTGCCTCTCATTCATTTTTCGCTTGAAGCTCTTAATGCGGTCATTACACTTTCAATAGAACATAAGTCACCAAGTTCACGAATCCTTTCAGCTCTATAATCGTGCTCAAAACGGGGTGAACGTGACCCCTGATCTCCAGAAGCCGTTATGATTGCTTTCTTAGTATAGCCTAAAGGGCATTGCACACTCTGCGATGCCCTGTACGGCGCCGGCGACGGCTATGATGAAACATAGGGCCGCGCTGGCTCGACGGCGCCGCATCCGGCGCCGGCGCCGCAGCCGCCGGAGGGGCCTTTGCACACTCTGCGGCGGTGACGGCCACGGCGACGGCACCGACGACGTCGCATCCGGCGCCGCACCAGGGAATGACGCCGGGCATTTTTCGTGCGGCGCCGGCGGCCGCAGCGCAGGCAGCGGCGGGTGGTGGGTGGAGCGCCGGTCCTATCCCCACCCGCCGCAGACGACGCCGCACAGGGCATCGCAGAGTGTGCAATGCCCTTAAGGAATTCGTATAAATATGGTGAGAAACTGAAAATTCGCTTGCCTGCTATCATATGCTGTAGCGGACGAGCAGATATTTCGCTCTGCATTTTTGAGCTCGTACAGCTCAAATCGAAAGAAACTCTAAATCAGCTAGTAGTTCTAATAGCTTTATCCGACGAATACATCGGTTCATGAACTATCTGGAAGGACTAGATTTTTGGAAACACTTTACGACAATTTCCAAATGTAATTTAAAATCGAAATGGGAAAAGATCTCCTAAGAATGAGCCCAGTCGAAAGTAACAGATTTGAAGACTTTTATAAATATTTACTGAACTAAGTGCGGTTCAGTAAATACTTATAAAATTCTTCAAATCTATGAATGTCGCTGCTAAACTATATCATTTCAGAACGTATTTGTTATGACTGAAAAATGTAATGTTTGTAGAATACAATATTTTCCTCATAAAATGCATTTTACCTTAACTGTTTGTCGAAAGCGGCTTGCAAGGTAGAGCATATATGTGTGCATTGCCAACTTGAAAATTAACAAACAACCTCAGTTTTCTCTCCTCCGTACTGGATCAACGTGAAAATTAAGGTTTGGGAAGAAAACTGGGTAACGCTTGCGGCTTGTCATTGCAACCTGTTCTCCGTCTCTGTTCCATAAAAATTCATCTGCGTCAATGCAAATTTTTCAATTCTTCGGAGGTATTTGATCCAGCTAATGATTGGAAGATTTTCGCTGATTCCTTTATTGATCGTTTAATTGTAATGACTGATTCTTTTCGAGTTCCAGCGAAGCTTCCTTGTACAAATGCAATCGATTCTGATTGAACCCTACGTTTTGAACTATCTAAACAACCATTCAGGAGGTTCGAACGTGGTTCAGCGTTTGAGAACAGAGCTCAGATTCATGAACGATAGTCCAAGGTAGATCAATACATCTTCCATTGAGAATTTGCCTTGATTCCTAAAGTAAGATGGTCGATAATAGGAATATTCGGGAACAAGGAGAAATAGGCTTGTAACGTGATGACGGACGCGACCAAAAAATCTAGTGAGGTATATGATACTCAAGGACACCTTAATGAATCGCGGTGAGTGCCAGTGGGGCTGTTTCAAAAGGGTCATGCACAGTCGACGACCAATGCGACACGACAAATCGCCGCACTGTTCGCCGCGCGCGAATGAGCACACATCCCTGTACGAGTCGACGCCGCACACGCGGTGTCCTACTCGCCGCATGCGGCAACTTCGGCAACGCAAATGCCGAAGTCGGACGCGACCAATACGACACCGGCCGCTATCTCTTATCATTGCCGTGTCGTATTGGTCGTCGACTGTGCACGACCCTAAAGTCGATAGCAGTGAATTTGTGACCTGCCTGTGTGTTCTCGATCGCATATTCCCTCCACTTTTTTAACACCAAATCTCAAACTGTATATGGGGTTGAAGGACTCGAGCAAAGCTAATCTGCATTCTCTTCATGGCAATTTAATGGAAATTGCTCAGTACATGAACTGATGTACAGATTGCTAGATTTCTCCAGGGTAGACTTCATAAACTGATTCATAATGAAGGGGAAAAACTTCTAATCTTCTTCTTCTGACCCTCTAATGACCACCTACTGCAGCTCCCAACTACCAGCTCCTCTCGCATCGGAGCCGATTCCTCTGCCGTCGTGTCAGTACCGAGTGGAAATGGGCACGAACGCGTCGTCGTTGGTCGCCTCGCCAACCGTCGTCACCATCGGCGATTCGGTCGTTCACTTATGGACGTGCGGGGACCCAATCCACAGCACCATCTACTGCATGCAGGTAGGTCACCCTCAGCAGAAGCTTCGACAGCCATTCCTATGCTGTTTTCAATAAAAGTCCACCATAACCTTTCTTCTACCAAAACCTGTAAAAGGTGAATGACAAGGGTAATCATCTGCAGACAGCAGGAAAAAGGCAACATTGATGACTTTTTGAATGTACTTAGAACCGAACACGAACCCAAGGAATTTAGAAACACTATACAAAATTTTGTTTCGAGAGTTTCTTGTCACATCTTATGTGACAAGGAACTCTCGAAACAAAATTGGTTGAAGTGGCTTCCGAGCTCACACCGTTTTGATTGTTCAACCTACTTTTGCATAATGTGTACTCCTTAAAAATCTATTATACTATAACAACAGCGCAAAAGATAGGCAACGCCACAGAATTGCGATCTGTTTTTTTCCATGTATAGTTTGAATTTTGAATTAGGCTGTGAGCCGCAGTGGGCCTTTCTTTAATCAAAGCTCAAAGGCGACGCGGACAGAGAAGGCGGATAGGATTCTCTCGAATTTGAAATTTATTTGATTTCCGACTAGTAGTATGTACCGTGCGCCTTAGGCATTCTATTTCCTTAGACATGCTTTATTTTATTGTATTTTCGCAAAGGATACACAATGTCTCCAACTGCGCAGCCACCCTACTATTTCACTGTTCCCATGTTTTTACGTTCCATCGTTGGCCGCCAAAAGTCGTGAGTATTTTCAATGAGAACCTGTTTTTCTAGAAGGAATATAATTCGACTAACACTGGAACGAGAAATGCTGCCTGATGTAATAGGATGCTTACATAGGCACTATCGTATTGCTCCTCCGCCTATTCATAGTACTTAATATTTTTTCTTCCCTTTTTCTATTTTTCTTTAGCCTTCTTTGTTGCAGTTTTTGTTTCACTGTCTGCTGGCAACTCCAACTTACAATGTTTAGGTCCATTCCTGCGTTGCTGACGATGGTGGAAGCGAGAAAGTGACCGTCGTTGACTCCAATGGGTGAGCTTCTTTCCCTTAGCTTTGTCTTTGAGGTGCCGTCTTTCTCAACGTTAATGACCGCGCTTTCTTACTGTATTGTTGTTTTTCTATACATCTGCATTGAATAGGTAAGAAGTTAAGCAAAGCGCTCAAAAGTCATCATTTCTTTTTCTCGAATACAACCATTGTTCTGTGTAGCGTCCTTACTGTTGCTCGAGTTCGTAATCCATTCTTCATTGTCTTTCAATACCGTAAGCATTTTTCGTCAAATTATTCGAATAATATGGGAGTAAAAAACAAAATTGTGTTTAGAAATATCGCCATGAAAAGTCAAACAGCTCTAGGAAAAGAAAATATCAAAGTTAGAGAACAGTTGTCGCTTAAGAGTTTTGTTTCCGCACTCATTCAGCTTATGAATTCTTTCAGGTGCTCAACGGACAGAGAGTTGCTCAGCTCACTCTCGTATCCGTCTCCAATGAGGGCTTTCGCTCGATCGCGGGTGTTCAAATTCGCCGATAAGAGCGACATCAACTTTGCATGTCAAATTAGGCTCACCATGAAAGCGGACAATGTGAACGCGACCTGCCCGGTAAGCTCTTTCACAAAGTCCCTATATTGCTCCTTTACGGCTTTTATTTAGTTATTCATTCACAACTAGTCATTTAAAAGCGTGCTATAAAAGCGCTTAAAGCGTGGTGGGAAGAGCGCAACGAAGGAAACTCTTACAACTTGTTAGAAGCGTGAAATCTTACCCAAGAGAAAAGCACGCGGGTGGATGAAGTGGCTTTATAATCAGAACTCACATGGTTTTGACTGTTCAGCTAATTTTTGATTTATTTGGCTCCTTAGAAATCTTCTATAGCAGTAGCATAAGAGATAAGTTACGCAACAGAATTGCGATCTGTTTTTTTACCACGGAAAGCTTGAACAAGGCTTTGAGCGGCAGTGAGCCTTTCTTTATTCAATGGTTAAAGGCGACGCCGATAATGAAGGCGAAATGGCATTCTCTCGAACTTGAAATCTATTTGATTCCCGGCTAGTAGCGGATACTGTGGTTGAAGCAAAACTGTTTAGCTTCCTAATAATAAGAAAAACATGGAGGTCATGAAGGGAGGAATCTCAACGCGGCCAAGGCCTGGAGCCACTCCAAATTCGGTTTTTTTTTGGTGACGTCTATAGTATGTACTTCCATCGAAAATCGCTATATCTCATATAAAGCTTGATATGCTATCGAATCGTTATCAAATAATTGAGATTCAAATAGTTCGCGAATCACTAAGAAAATTCTGGAAACGTCCTTCCAATCAAGCTAAACGTTGCGTTCTTTTCCGAAAAGTGGAAAACTGATCGTAGTTCTGATTGACAACTGATCTAATGTGATATTATTAGTAGTTATTGGTCAGATTTTAGAGCTCACCTTTATTGATCGTAGGTAAAAGGTAAAGGTAGTGGTCCCGGCGTTGATCAGTCCCCTAAGGACGCGCCGCCGCATTCGTGTTCCATTCAAGTCGTAGAGGCTTGGTGAATGCGTGTTTGGCCTATACAATGTCCTGCGGGGGCCAGCCGATATACCAGGTCAGTGTTTTTACCTTCCCAGACAAGTCTGGCACCAATTTACCTGACCCAAGAGGGATGGAAGGCTTGGTTAGCCTGGGCCGGGATCGATCGCTCGACCGTGTGGGTGTCAGCAGCGCTTCTTACCACTGTATCACGTGGCCCTACTGTACCACGCGGGCCATGGATCGGGGGTACTGTTTAATAATGCCTTGATCAGATAGTTCTCCAACAAGAGCTTCGATCGTTTATTCTTGCGCAACAGCAGCTATGCATAAGAATAGAATGGGCGTGAGGTAATGCTGAGAAGAGATTGATTGTAACCCTTCGAAGAAAATTTGCTCTCCAAATGTTCAAAAATCATAAATCTCCGTAGAATTAGCCAAATCATCGCTTCAGGTCCCACAATGCCCGGCCCGACCACGACGATCCATGAACAGGAATCGTGTCGCAAGAGCAGTCGTTTTCGACGTGGTCGCCTCGCCAATGACGGTGCTCGAGAAGCGGAACTACGACTACTATCCGTCTCAAAAAGGTGCGTTTTTTGAATGGAGTTCCATGTAGCGGGCTCCACAATGTTGTTCTCACTGAGAGGTTTCTAATAAAGTCCAGTTTTATACTCCAAATGCACCTCGTTCGCAGACATTTTCCCAATCTCTGATTCATCTCGTTCCAGAGCTGATCTGCCCGTTTGTCAGCGCCCCGTTGTTGGTTCTGGCAGGATCATTCTGTTGTTACGTGTTGTTCACGATATTCTACATGTGTAGTAGACGTCGAGTTGTGTACAGTTTAGCATAAAGCCTTTTCATCCAACTCTCATTCAACAACTTTGCGCTTTTCTGGAAAATGAATAACCTGGCACCTTCTATTCTTCTGGCGTACTCTGAATTTTGAGCCAACGCTGCGTTACTTCTCCCCGAGACTTCAGCTTAAAACTGCTCTTTCATTGAGGTTGCATTGGAGATACATCAAAGGTCCGATGTCCCAGTACATAGTTAATAAAGCAGAAATGTGAGGCGTGAATCAATGCACTTTTGAACAACTATCGTTTCTCCTACTTTAGATAACATCTAACAAGCAAGGTGGCTATGTGTATGTAGCGAGGAAGATTCGTGACCTGAAGGTCAAGGTTTCAGTCTTCATTAGGCTCTTTCAAGGCAGACGTCATCCGTCAAGCGTCGTGCGCTGGGGTTTCGCCGCTCGGTTCGCCGCGCGCGAACTGCTCGTAATGTCCATGGCCAACGCGACGTCGATCGGACGAGTTACTCGTAATGACGCGTGATAACCCGATCAACCGATGACGCTGACCTACCTATCCTTCATCACACACGCGTCACGCGTCACTTTATCGACGCGTCGTCTGAAAGAGCCTATTCTTTACGTTCCTTTGCCTTCACACTCCTTGTCACTCCTCCTTTTGCAGTGCAATGGTCCCTCTCGTAAGGAGTGTTCTACGAGTTACTCAGTATTGATTCTTTGGGCCTTGGATTGGATATGAATAAAAAAAGAAAACTAAAAACTTCAGCTTATTCAAAAGCTCCCTCGCAATCTCGTACTACGCTTGAAATTCTTTGAACTCTCAATAACCAGAACCCACCAAGAGATTTGGCTGAAACCTTTCAAAGCGATCATCATATGATCTTTACTTTTTCGTAGGTATGGTATGAAACAAGAAAAACTACCGGAAAATTTACAAATAGAAATTTATTAATGCAATCCAAACAAACATGTGCGCGATACTCGTATGTATTCAATATGTACAAACATCGGATGTCATCGAGCTGACAATAGTGGCAAACATAAAAAATAAGAACGGAACAGTTGGACCCCCTGATACAGAGGAGTGCAACTCTAACAGGGTAACTGCTTCATACCTTGTAAGAACAGCCAACTCTTATAATTTCCTCAAAAGTCTGTATTTTTTGAGAACAGATATATGAGCTCAGTGGCGCGAGCTTCATCGTCCCACATATCTAACGATAAGTCTGTTGTCGTTCGCTTCAGTGCTAGGACATAAGGCCGATCTACCGAGATTCCGGAGGTAAACTGTCATTTCACCACATGGTCGGATCGAGCCCAAAATTTTGTCTGATGGTACCAAATATGTATCTATTTCCTTTCAAGCAACTAAAGACTTTTAGAGGTTTTATCAAAAACGACGGCGGTCGGTTCGAAAAAGCGCCGCACTTTTGTGAGTCGCCCGTTACCGTAGACGGCAGGCGAATTCGCATCACCTTTACGGCTGTCATTTCTGGTGGTATTTTTGAACTAAACAAAAGGAAAGGGATCTCACAATCTGAAAGAACACAGAAGGTAACTGTCACCTGGTCAACGATTCAGACGCTTTCGCAACTTGTTCCATGCGAAATTACATAAAACACACCAATTGTGACAGATTCGAGTTGTGGATGAGAGTCACAATTGGAAAACCCAGTCTCCACTGTTGTACTTTTCTTGATCGATTTAAGCGGACTTATATGGAAGCTTCTAAGAGTCGAATTTAAAGCGGTAGCTTAGTCGTGCTGGTGATGCTGGACACTGTAGAGACCACGGAACACCGGCTCTTCTTTGGCGCCTCGAAAACACCCAGCGTGAGACGACATCGTGGGAATTCCCAGTAGGAGAGGCAATAGAAGAACGAGTTGTAGCCGACGAGGATGTATTCGGCGATCGAAAACGCCATGTAAGCTGCAAGTATTGAGATAAAAACATTCCGGCACTATTTAAGATGTTGTACCCCACCGATATGTTGAGCTGTAATCGCCAAAAGCCTTGCGAAATAGTGCGCGGCGGAAGGAGACGCAGGCTGTGACTTTACTCAAAACACACACTATTTAGTGTGAGAAAGTCCAACATAGCGGTGGGGTACAACATGTTAAATAGTGCCGACATTCCTAAGCAACACATTTCAATGATATTCGGCCTGGTTATTGAAATTTTTCTCGTGCCCCTCTTAGAATCGGAAAACGGGGCTTTTCCCAGACCCAGGCGTTGGGAAGATCTCGTTTCGAGTTCAGGAAAACAAAGTTTTCCGCTGCTTGGATGAAGAAATGCGCCTTTGAAAGCAAAGATGAACAATCAATAGTGATGGCTGATAAAATCTCAATCATTTTTGCTCCTTCATCGCTTTTTTCCTAGTCAGCGATCCCCATTGAACGTAACCAAGTGAAATAGCCTAGGTACATGAACGGCATAGCAGCTATTAGTACCGAAACACACCTCGCATGATCCCAACACCGTAACTTAGCAATGTGCATGGCGGGTTTATTCAAGGTTTGGACGTAGTGCGAGGTAAAAGGCGATGGTGTCACACACACACATGGCTAGGGTACGAATGCCTCGAATGCAGGGAAAGCCCAGAGTCCGCTGCGAGACCTTGCTGATTCGGATTTCTCAGCTCTCAACGTACAGTGATCTTGTGTTAAACTCCGTGAAATCCCTGAATGACCCCCTGTAAAAGTAAAAGCAAAGGGGTCTGCGTTCATCAGTCCCCTAAGGACGAGTCACTGCATTCTTGGCTCGTCCTTAAAGGACTGATGAACGCAGACCCCTTTGCCTTCTTAAAAGTCTGGTACAAATTCACCGATCCCGGAGGAATGGAAGGCTTGGCTGGCCCGAGCGAGGATCGATCAACCGTGCCGGTGTCAGTAGCGCCTTTACCATTGCAATACGCACACTCGTCAAGTATACCATTCACGATTCTGGGCTGGCAGAACCCTCACTGGACTTCAACGAAGAAGATAACAGGAAGTTTCTTACCAACTAATTTCTGACCTTTAAGGGAATATGATCAATAGGGAAACATTTCCCGTTCATAACGAACAGCTTTTTTGTGAACCTAGGCCGGTTTTGTGATGAACGAGCAGTTCGTGGTTCACCCTCGTGAGCGCGGCGATTGAAGTCGCTCAACACGCTATTAATCAGAAAACGAGAACAGAACTGATTTTCATTGTCTACGCAACCTCAAACATTCGATGTGAAATTCACATCGGAGAGCTAATTAATATTGGATTCTCAAATTGCAGAAGGGGGCTTAACAGCAATTTATCGGCTGATTACAACTGTTTTTCTTCAGCTTCTCATCCACCGATCTCCGCAAACCAGACCGAAAAGGGATCCAAAACAGGAAATGCTGCTCACCTTCCTTGATGCAAAAAGCCAAGAAAAGCGGATAGGAGACGGCGGTGGAGAGTGACAGAATGAGACCACTGACGAACATGAAGAGTTTGATTCGCCAAATCACCTCGTACTGAAATAAAAAAAACCGTCGTAAAACACTTCCGTGCACCCTTTTGCAGCAATGCCTTCAGGCACAGGGTAGTGGGTGAAAGGTAATAATTATATGTAGCATTCCAGTTTATCACTTCTCTGAGTTCATTTATCTATTTATTTATTTATTTATTATACTTGTGAAGTGTCCCATACCATGTCGAATAGAACGGGTGCAAATTTAGAATTAGCACAAGGTAAAAGTTAGAAAACAGAATAAAATTGTAGAAGAGTTGAATGCCAACAGTTTATTCGTTTTCTTAGAGGCTTGTAAGAAGAATGCTATTCACGATCTGTCACTGATTTTGGGAACCCAAGAATAGGAAGCATTGCCTTAGGCAGATAACGGTGTCAGTACAGACAGACCATAGGACCCAGGTGGACAGGTGGGCTGATGGAGGGAATCTGTTATAATCACCAGACGTATCGATAAGCAAAGCAGGGAAGTGATGAACAAGCGATGAAGAAGGATATTTCCACCCTTACAACAACGGCTCTGAAGTAGAGTCAAGATGGCTTAGTGAATCATCTTCGAAGCTAAAGGCGAGCAAGTCCAGGCGACTATCAAGAGAGTCGGACTCCGTAACTGATCAGGATAAAACGTTAAGGAATAAAAAGAAGCTGAAGTTAGATTGGAATGTGGTAAGCAATCGACCGAGATTAGGGGCACTTTATTCTTCGCCTTACGTTTCGGCGATGTCGCCTTCCACAGAGCCTGGAAAGTGTCGAGCTTTTACTCGAGAATCCATTCGCCCAAACTCCATTTAATCGCACGAAAGATAATTCGAAAGTGTTGAATAGGGGCTATTGTTGCTCGTGTATACTGATGATGCTAGACTAATCGGAAAATTCACGAGTCCACTGGGAGTTGAAACCACGTCTCAGGCCTATCCAGTGCCCTGTGGATCGAGCTACACCACCGAGCCGCACGCCTTCTCCCCAACTGAGCTGATCATCCCCACTCTCCTAGCACCATTTTCAGGTTGCACAAACAAGACGGAGCCCTTCGAAGGACGACAACGAGTAAGCGGCGTTACGATTCGGTACAATTCATTTTTGTTAAGCAAATTACCTTTTGAGATGTCTCCCGAATACCTCCGTAGTGATGAAGGATGGTGTTGAAGAGCATGTTGAAGTTGAAGGATATGATCCACACTCAATTGGTATAGTTTTTGAACGAGTATTCTCGCAATGGCATGAATCACTGAAACGAATCAGCTCGTTGAGCACATCACTTTGGCACTGCTCGCTAAGAAACAAAAATTTTCACTTGAACCAGCTGTAGATGGAGCTGGCAAGATGAGTTGTCCTCGAGTTAAGGAGCCTTTCAAAATGGTACAATATCTTAAACATTTAAAATGGTAAAACTGTGCCAAACTAAATTTGATTCGTGCAAGTTCGCTTTTTGAATATATCACCCTGTTCTTCTCCACAATAAAAAGTCTTTGTCCCTCTACGAGACAGTTTTGCTGATATAATAGAATCGAAATCGTATGGTTCGATCGTGATCATTTGGAAACAAAACGAAACCGCCCCACAATCACTCACCGAAATTGCATTTGATGTCGAGCACACTGACTGCCACCAATCCAACCAGCTCCGACCACATCGTTTTCGTATAGAAATAAATCACTCGACGATAACACGCTGACTTTGGCGCCGCATTCCGGAATGCTCGGCGGTAGAGCTAAAACGTGTTTCTTTGGGTTGAACACATGTATACAAAAACACTATTATCCATCCAATTGGTCATTATAAGTTTGCTTCCTCTCAAATCACAAAATGTCGATTAACTCCTCGTTGAAATCAAGCATTTAAAGCACAACCGTCTGCTGGGGCGCCGCGGTAGGCATTTACCCAAGCTAACCAACTTTCTAAATCCCTCTGGGATGTGGGAAGAAAAAGCCTTGAGAAAGGCTTTGGAACAGGGTATAGCAGTTGGCCTTCACAACTCATAATGTTAGAAAAGCACGCGTTGGCCATGCTTCTACCATTCTGATTTTAACGCGAATCTCTCTAAGGGAACTAATCAAGGCACCACACATTACCTTTTATCTTTTATTAGGTAATTTGGAAACTTGACAAAACAGACATATGAGCGATTGTGCCTTTGGAGGAAATGAACACATAGAGACAGCAAAATGTTCTGCTTCAAGCAAAATTCCTCACATTCAAGTACACCCTTGTTCTACACTTCTAAATGGTATTATATAATCTTCACCGCAATATGTGCAAAGGAAACATATTCCAAAAGACCTGAAAAAAACAGGGAAAAGCAGAATGTTGGAGGATCACCGCGGCTTTGTCGTGAATGATGCTATGGCTCATTTTTACTCGTCAGCAAAGCAGGGTAATTCGCTGGAAAAATACGTAGAGGATGCGTCACAGTAGTATGCCAGCTGGGACGTTTTCAGCGCAACTTCGCGTTTTTCTACGTTTGAAATCGCCGTAATCAGGTGTCGGCGGAGAGAGAATGAAACCGTGGTTTAAGGAAACTTCAGAGCTCCGCTGTCGAGCATGAATGGAACTTTACTCACGCGGACGAATAAGCTATCACTGAGTGACTAACTGTTCGGAAAAGCTTTTTTCAGCTGTGAACGAACAAAAGAATATAAAGATAAAAGGTGAAGGAATCGGTGTTCTTTAGTTCCAAAGGATGCGCCGCAGCATTCTCAGTCCATTCAAATCATAGAGGTAGAGTGATGGCGTATTCAGCCAATACAATGACTTGTGTGGGCCACCTGCTACAACTCGATAGTGTCTTCACCTTCCAGACAAGTCTAGTACCAATTTATGCGACCCCAGAGGGATGGAAGGCTTGGTTAGCCCGGGCGAGATCGACCGCAGATAGTGCGGGTGTAAGTGGCGCCTCTTAACGCTGTACCACGCGTCTACGAAGGAACAAAAGCATAAATGTGAGAAAAGAAAGAGGAAAAGAAAGAAGAAAAGAAAGAAGAAAAGAAAGAATCATGGAGGTAGTACTCACAATGAGGAAGAAGATCCTCGGTGGGCAGTGCAGGAACATGATAAACAGCCAGAAATAGCGCTGCGGCTCCCAGATGCCGATCGCGTAGGACACAGGCGGCAGGATGCTGTAAATATTCGAAATAAGTATCTAGTCATACTCTAATCTCCGCCCTATTTGGAGGTTTCGTTTGCAAATTCGTGGCATTTCGAATCGCTCGAGCATTTCAAAGTACACACCACAAGTTTTCTAAAAAAAACTAGACTCAAGAGTCCTAGCTCGGTGTAGTTTTCGGAATAATCTACGGCTCACGAGTTAACTTCTGGGCACTGATCGCTCTGGGTGAAGTTCTTTATGACGTCGAACTGGAATATGTAGGTGTATGCGATGCAGAAGTAGCAGCCGATCCCCGGTAGTAGCGCTCCCATCATCACGATCATTCGCACTGCAACGACTTTTTTAAAATGCCTTGTATCTATTACATGAAATTCCTGTATGAAAATTAAAGGCTAGATGAGAGGGAGAGAAAGGGTGTTCCGTTGATCTGCAAATGTGCTTTCCAAAGGTTCGAGAAAGAAGGAAAGGAAGGCGTTTTGATAAGCTAAGAGAACAAGCGTATTACTTACTCTTGAACATTCTCTCGACATTTCCGTCGTTCACCATGGCAGTCATTTCCGAGCAGTTTAAGGCCGGCGCAACTCCTGAAAGACGTGATCATTCCGAGCCGTTTCCGCTTACAGGTAAGTGATTGAACCAATCGAATGTCGTCGAGCTGAGCGGCAATTTTGTATTTTTTCCTATACAGAGGACAACGAGCTCAGGGGGTGAATGGCTGAAACAGTTATCGGGGATAGCCATAATCGTGTGAAAAACATGTCTTGCTTTTCGAGTTCTACGATTACGAATGGAGCAGACATTTATTCTGAGGAGTAGGCTGAATAAAAAAATCGAAACGAAAAACTATGCAGTGCGTATCACAATTACGTGCCACGCTAAGGGTGGTAGAGTTACAAGAGGCGTTACTGACGTACACACGGTCGAGTGGTCGATCCACGCGCGGGCTAACGATGCTTTCCATCCTCCGTAATCGGGTAAATTGGTAGCGGACTTGTATGAGAAGGTGAAGGCTGAGTCAGCGGGTGGCCGCGTAAACATAAATGACAAATACACATTTAACATGCTACGATTCCAAATGGAAGACGAATTAGTAGGTTCGTCCTAGGAGGGCTGATCAACGCCGTGTGTTTTACCCTTACCTTTTTACCTTCTTTCTTTGAGGCATTTTTTCATCACGAGCAGCCTTGAAATGTCGTTGCGTAAAGATCGACTGAGTAAAAAAATGAGTGAAAGAAGCGAAGTTACAACATAATTTGAAATGTCATGATCCCTGCTCACGATGCGTTTCGCAGACGACGATGAATCGATTCTTTTTTAACTCTAATACACCTCACTCTCGTGGGCAAAGATTTCTTTGGTGCACCAATAACGCCAGATTGTGGACGCGTTTCATTTCGTGACGCTGATTTCCGAAACCTTCCGCAATATTTTGTCTGTAATGTCGATACAGTAAGGTTAGCAGCGATTAGTGTCCGCTGAGGAAGCACCACGCAATCGTCTTTCACTCAGAAGCAAGTCAGTGCAAGTTTTCCAGACAGGTTTAGCACCAATTTACCTGAACGTAGAGGGAACGACGACGACTGACACGGTCTGAGCTAGAACTGATCACTGTATGGAAGTATACGTCGAATGGAATGCTATGTGACCACGGTGACGGAAATTCATGGAAACCACTTTCCATCGTCAAGGTAGGGAGAAGCTCAAATTCAAAACACACGACTGCTCGGAGCTCGCAAATCTAGAGCCCTCATCTAGCGGATCTTCAGCTGTGTGAATTTCATGATGAGAAACACAGTTCTTTCGCTAACGTTCGCGATTCTTTAATTCTACATTAGCTCTAACGAACAATCCCTAGTTACTCACAAAAATATTGGAATAATTGAATCGCAAGTCTCACAAAATTACAAGTAGCAGCAGCAAAAAATGTTGGATTTTTCAAAAAGAATACTCAGCGCCTGGCTCTCTCGATGAAAAGCTGAAGGAGAGGACTACTTAGAGGAAAACCGCTACTACAATATTTACAGAGAAATCATGCAACAAATCATTAGGAAGCTAAATTTTAATAGAAAAACACAAACAAGGAGCGACTAAGAAGGGTATTAGGAAGAAGACAAATGGGTGGCTGCTCGTCAGGGATGGACACTCTATGCTGGTCCTCTTGTATGTCTGCTCCTTGGACAGACCTGGCCTACAGGTACGACTCCCGGCTAACTCGCTATTTTACGAATAGCCTAGCATTGCAAAAAGTAACAGAGTTCGACGATTCCGAAGATTACGATGGAAACATTAAACCGAACTGGTAAGACCGTTAGCAATCATGGAAAGAAAGTTGAACATCCAAAAAAAAGATGAAAAAATGGAAAGAATTGGAGAGAAAAGAAATCCTTCAGAGAAATTAGGGTTTGCGCTCCGAAAAAACAATAGTGGAAATTGTTGTATAAAAAGAGCGGCAACAGAAATCACATCAAAACAACAGGATATCAGAAACCACAAAAATGTTCGTTAAATTGTTGACGGGGTGAAGAATTTTACGTAAGAATGGGGCCAATAACCAATACCTATCTATTCGATGGTATTCTTCGATGCTCTCCGTCGAAGACCACCATCGAACCCAAACACTAAGCCTGTAAAATTACTTTACAGTGTCTTTGAGGGATTTCTCTTTCATTCAACAATTTGCAGAACTAAGCACTGGATTAACGCCCACTTTTGGGCTCGCCAAGGGGTTAAGTGTTCACTCGTAAGGAAAACGTAAGGAAAAAAATAAAGATAGACTCTGAGCACGACTATCAACGAATGAAACATTGAAATAAATGCCGAAATAGATATAAATTCCAAATTTTTTGGAAATATTTATAATTATGAAGCACTGCGGTGATCTTCTGTAGTCAATATTTTTTATTTCGAACGCCCATTCTGGTTTGAAAAACTTCCACTTTGGATTGAAAAACGTCCATTTTAGTTTGAAAAGTGCCCATTTCGAAATGAAAATGGTATTATACTTATAGTAGATTTTCTAACACACTCGCGTGTGATCAGTATAGCCCTGGACTACTGTGGGAGTTCAGGATAGACACTAAACGACATCTACCACATATAATGTGTCTGTAGAAAAAAGAAGGAAAAGAATGAAAATCGCAGGGAAAACTGAGCAATGTTAAGGCATCGGCGCTCACAATTTTCATATGCTATCAGAGCGACTTAGAATTTCTACTAGAATCAGCAGCTATTAAAAGTATGGAAGTTGAATGAGCATCTCTTATAGGGGTAGTGAGATGGAGTGTCCAGCTCGAGAGGGACAGCGATGCCGGTCTGGTTTCGCGCGTGTCGCAGAGTGGTCGTTTTATAGACAATCGCTGGAACAATGTGCCCACCGCCCCATAACATCACTGGCAAAGCAGTCCAGTAAAGGACACAACAAAGGCATCGACCAGAGCCAGTACCTAACAAAAGTTCTCCATCGAACGACGACGGTCGACCGCGAACCAATTGATCACCATTGTTCTCGCCGTCCTATTCCACCTTCTTTGACCACACAGTTTTTCGCTGATTGTCTTACAATTAGTACAATTTTGAACGAGCACTTGGTTGTTTTGTACACCCATTCCTTACACCGTGAGAGGAAACGACGTCACTTTGCAAATGTACAGAATGAATAGTCATCTTTTTTCGTCATAACACGCAGCAATCAAAATAAATTAATCTCTTCCAGCTGCCTTGTTGAGAGATAAGAGTGTGGTTTTCAATACTATTAGATTGGCTAACTTCAGTCGTTCTCTCGTTGCGAATGAAGCAACTAAAAATTAAACCAGATTCACGGGTTGTAATTGATCTGCCTATCGTCATTATTGATAACTATTCGACTTGTGTTGGTGTACGTACCACGGTTGTCGTACTTGAGGTTTATAGCAGGCGATAAAGCCATCGGGAAGAATCGAAATTCAAGATCGAGGTGAATTGTCAAATAAGACGTCTAAACTTGTGCAAAGAACTAGGTTGGCTGTCTATCAAAGTAATTTTGCCCTCGAGCTTTCACTTGAGTGAGAGACTTCCACTAAGCTTTCCAAATCTAAAGAAGCTGTATTAGCCAGAAGTTTACCGGAAGTAAAACAGCTAAGCCCTTCTCATTTGCTTGAAATAATATTGGAAAATGACTAAAATTTGTAATCTTTTTCTGACACCCCTTAGGCGAAGTAGATTCACGACTTCGGCTTTATAGACCTATCCGATATAACTCGCAAATTTTGATGCAAATTTTCCTCGCTGGTAATCGAGTAACGTGAGACGAATTTCGGTAGTTCGTTCACCGAGTAACGCACATCGGTGAATTAGCTGGAAAAGAAAACGAAGAGAACGAAGAGGTAAAGATGTTAAAGTCATGAAAGATATACGTACTCGTCATAGACCCGGAAAAACCACTCCGAAGATTGCTCCTACTCAAGAAATATGGAAGGTTTCGGATCGATCGCTCCATAGTATGAGTGAACGTAGCGCCTCCAACAACTGCACAGCGCGCGCTAAATCAGGGCTTAAGGCCCCTTCAGACTTTACTGCGCTGATGCTGCACTAACGATGAAACATAGGGACCGGTGTCGCGCGCGGCAGCTGCGCAATAGCAGCAGTGCTGCCGCAGTGTCGTCGCAGCCACATCCGTTTTCAAATTTCTTTGCGAATACCACCCATGTGGTCGACTATGCACTAGATAGTTTTTTGACCAACGACAATCCAGTCGACGGCCACAAAAGCGCGCAGCTATTGCGTAAATACGCGTCCACCTTTTTACTACACTGCCTTAGCTTAGTGCCGCTGTAGAGTCTGAAGGGGCCGGCATGCGGTTTATTTCGAACGTCACTAACGTCACTGCCGCTGTGAAGAATCGAATACCTAGAAAAGTAGTAACGGCATATAAAACCCTATTAAACCTAAGAATACACCCTGAATGATATGACGAGTAGGTTACCCACAGAATATAGCCGTTGGAGCATGAGACCTTGCTTATGCTACATTTGAACACGCAAAGCGAGCTCAAAAGAGAAAGCAGAAGATGTAAACGTGGTAAATGCTATTCCCAGTGGAGCACATTCGCAACGATAAAAACAAGCGCCTACAAAAGTGAGGAAAAAACAAGGCAGGACCAATAGTTCTTGCTACAGTTTCTGCTTTTGTTCTATTGTTCTTTCAGCGTGACGTTTTCAAGATTTTTACGAATGCTTTTGTGCGTTCGAGTTCCGCTTCACATTCCATCGTCGCTGATTTCTGCTTGACAATGTTTGGTTCATCGTGTCGCTGGCCGTTGCTGGCAAAACAGGACGAGTTTTGACTGGTGGAACGTCATTACATTAAAAGTTGAAATTATCCTGCAGAGAATGAATAAAATTCCTTGTAACTTCTGTGGTGACGGCACACTCTATAGTGGAGACGGTTGTAGCTCTCGAGATTCGAAAATTATATTGGAAGTTTTAATAGCGCTACGCTGTTGCACTGCATCCATGAAGTCACTTCTCATCTGTTAAGCGCTGATAAAGAGATTTCTCTAATAGAGTAAGATAGGTAATTTAGGCTTAGATACGGCTTCGCACTCGAATGTCAGCTCTTTGTCTTTTCAAGTGCATTGGCAAGAAAATGTAATGTTATAAAAATTGGTATTTTATATCATGCGCTAATAGGTCTTTCGCCTTTTTGTGTGTTTATTGTCACCCATGTGCTTTATGCCTCATAATACCCTAAAGTCTGGTAGATAAGCGCGCCGCGTGCGAACCGCAGCACGGCGCATCGATCGACGATACTTCACAGATGTGCTACATCTCATTGTAATGCATAAAATTTTCTCTCTAAATTTTAATGCCTTCATGATGCTATTGATTTGCTATAATATTTTCAAATAGTGATTAGGTAACTGTTCAGGACAAAAACAAACAAATAGTGAACGACAAATAAAGAACAATAATTGTGTCTGAATAATAAACGCTACGCAGTTTTCAAGGTTACAACCCCCCTTAGCCCTAAACAGCATCTGACAAATAGAATGGAAAGGCATCATAAAGACATTAAAAAAACCTGAGATGTTGACTGATGTCTTACACTAGTAGCTGTTTGCTAGGTTAACGTGTTCAATTCGCACCTAAACATTTGATAAATAGAGGGGAAAAGCATCAGGAAGACAATAAATGATGTACTACTCGTCGTCCTAAACAGTAGATGCCCGCAGTCTATCTGTTCGTTTTGCATACGATACTGCAACGTATAGCAAGCGGCCGAAACACTCGCTCGCCGCAGTGCGGCGCGCGCGACGTGCGCGTGCGGCTTGCTTATCTACCAGACTTTAGGGTAAGTTATAATTATAATCATTAGCTATATTATACTAGTTAGTTATAGTTATAGCAATTATTAATATTATATTATATTAGTATATTAGTTAGTTATAGTTATACTTAGTAATATTTTATATTATATTAATACATGATTGTGTTAATGCCAAAGGATTAATAAAGAGATGCCGAATCCGCCGCACTGTTCGTGAAATTAATAGCGGATATTCAAGCTGGGCATTCTGATCCACGCCTGTTATCCTCCACATGAAAAAGGTCTCACCCTCACGATGTAAAACGATATGCGTGAGAAAGAAAAGAAACTGAGGTTCTCCAGTACATCTGCGCGGTTTATCAAAAATGCAGACCAGCTATTGTTCAAGAACAACCGCTCAGAAATAGTTACAAATGGAACAGTGGATAAGCGCTCGCAGACTGCCTTCTGTTCGATACCACATACCTTTTTTAAAGTGGTGCGTAGGATTTTCTGCCTGTTGAAATGAGGTAACCAAAATCAGTAATTGGAGGACTGAACGAACGGGATTGATTGCCCGACAGTGCGGGTGTCAGCAGCGCCTCTCACCACTAAAGGCCTGTTCAGAGTGTTGCTGCATGCAGCTGCAGCAATGATAAAGTATAGGAATTGCAGCGCTGCAGCAGCTGCATGCAGCACACTGCAGCTGCAGCAGAGAATTCCCGGAATTTTATTGTCGTGCTGCAGGAGAGGTGGTGGCTGCGGACTTGAATGGGCGTTTTCAGCGCCCCAAGAATACTGTTAGATGAAGCTTCTGCGAAAAAGTTTTTGACCCGCTGGAGCGGCAAATGTTACCTTCATTTCGACTACGCTGTACGCTCATTGCTAGTAATTTCTTATATTAAATTAATTGTCGGCCATCTCATGCTATATGTTGTAGGCGCATGACTCCGTTTATCGCCTACAGAACCGGCCTTAAGCTTTGCAGTTATCCCGAAAAAAACGAAAATCCGCGGCTTTTTCGTCTTTTTTGAATAACTTCCTTAGGATTCAAAATTAGGCGAAACCGAGCACATAGCTGAGCTCAACAGCTCAAGCTCTATCGAATAGTATATAAATCGTACCTAAAATTCTTTTAGTTAGCCAAATATGGCGATTTTCACGAAGCGATGTCGCGTTGCGGCGGATTAACGCGGACGAGCTGTCCTTGCACTGACACCGCCACTGACATGCATGCCGCGCGACCGCAGCGCGCGCAATTCTGTGCGGGATAATGCAGGATTTCCCTGAAATTAATGCCCTGTCGCGCTTGTAATCGCGTGTCGGCACGGGTTGGGTTCCACTGTGTATTTCCACTTGTGTTTACGATATTTTTATAAATGTATTTTCAAACAGGTTTCTGCGGAAAAGCACTGCATCGCAGAATTTGCAGTATTATTAAATCTTGTTTGCTTATTTTTATAGCTTGTCCAAAATCGACAATGCTTTGTTTTATAATTTAGGACCCGTGGACAAGAATCGTGTCGTTATCGTGAATTGTTGAAGCAATAAATTGTTGATGTAATTTGAGTGTGAAACAGAATCATTACCAACGTTTAATTTCTATTGAGGGTTCGTTTTTATGACACCAGGGATTGTGACGTTTCCAACTAAATGGTCTCTTGCAATCCAGCGAAGCCGGTGGCAAAAATCCAAGAAAATCATGTGATTCCTATCACGAAAACCTGCTGCTGTGCTGTTGCTGCAGAAAACTGCAGCAACACGGTGGTCCCGAACGGAATGACGTTCCACCCCTTTGTTGCTGCACAATCATCACTCAACACTCTGAACAGGCCTTAAACCGTGCGGGCCTCGGGACTGAACGTGGGCGATCACACTCCTCCTGTTCGAAAATATAGCCGCTTTCTGCAGATATAAATAGGTCATGCACATAAACTGTGGAATTAGAGTCATTTTTGCAAATAGTTGAACCACCCTAAGATTGATTTATTAGTAATACATGATCCTGGGACAATATCGCATGAATATCGCACGTGGAAAAGAAATCAGCCAAAATGACTTCCACTCAAATGGAACCATCATAAAGTGTAGGTCAGCACGGAGAAAGGGAAAACTGTGGCTGTTCACTGCCTTTAAATGCTACGAGGAGGGTGCTCCCAGCAGCAGCAGCCGCGCACAATGAAGCTAATGTTGGCGAATTTACGGTGATTAGAAGCCGGTCAGGTGCTTTTCCCCCACACTTCACTTCGTCGCATCTAATTGCTGTACAAAACAACTCAAGAACATCATTGACAAAAGACCTAAGTGCTAAAACCCAATGGTAGACAATGACACGTTGATTCCCGTAACTGCTTTGAAAGTAAATTTTTTATATGGAAATAAAACAACGAGCTTGCAAGAAGGTGCCTACACCCGGGTCTGTTTATTACTGGAACAGCAGACGGTTTCATCTGTGAGTGACGTCCCGGTGATGCTGTGCTCATCGGGAGAACTGCCGACTGAGGCCCGGATCAAAACGGATTCTGTAGCCTTTGTGGAAGCTGAAATATCAGGTCAGACCGCTTCACCACTGACTGAAACGCTGTGTTCCCTTCTTCTCAGTCGAACCACCTTTTTTCACATACAAAAACTCAACAGAGCTCAACGGTGCTTTGAGATGAATGCAAAACGTCCTGGGCTTGACAGCGCGCAGTTTCAGCTCGCGTTCAAATAAGTGCTGCGAATGGGATTCTGCGAGATGGATTTTGTTGAGTACAAATTACAAGTCAAAAACTCACAAGTGTTGTTTTGGCTCACGTGGTGAGTGAATAAATATTTAAGTAAACGAATAAATAAATAAATAAATAAATAAGCAAATAAATGATGCACTTGAATCCAGCGGCATATTCTTCCAAGTAATATCGAGTTGCTCTCAAATAAGGAGAGTGAGCACATGTAAAAAGAAGAAACGTAAATATTGACAGCTGAAGAAGAGAGAGACAAATGCTCAGGCGATCCTTGAAGAAATGCAGAATAAAAAAACAATTCCAAAAAAGTATATAGACGGTACGAATTCAATAAAGAAATACTCGCGTGTAAGATACATAAAAGAGAAGCGTAAATTGGTCGGCGTTTATCGCCCTCGTTGATATTCGTTGAGGCATTCGTTTCTTTACCAGTTCTAAAGTTAATGTTTCAGAGGCAAATGTGTTTTAAACGATTTGGCTAGTCAAAGCATGTGCCAGGCAGTGTCTTCATCTTGTAATGTATCGTACACAATATGCCAGGGGAGATTAGAAAGCTACGATCTGATGTGGTCAACTGGTTCTTATCCCAGTGCTTCCCTCTAGTTGTAATAAATTCAAATTTTGTTAGGAGATGACCTCACAATTTCCCTTTCAAGTGCGGTGCTGCAGTAAGGCACGTTTCCAAAATATAGCTATTTTCTATTTAACTCAGGGATAGGATATTCAAGATGTTGTCGAAACTTCTAGAATTTTGCTGCATTTTCGTACTCGCTAACTTTTGATCTCTCTAGTTTTCGACACTGATATACACCTGCGATAGCTGACCGTCATTGCTCGGGGAAGTAGGAACAATGGCGGATGTGGTAAGCTCCTCGATTATCATGTACTACTTTATATTAAGTCCGCTTTAGTGTAGAAATAAAATGGAGGGCCTAATACAACCAAGGGCGCGCGTGGTGCAGTGGTAAAAGACGCTGCTGACACCCTACCCTACCCGAGCGATCCTCGCCCGGACCAACCAAGCCTTCCACCCTTCCGGAGTCGGTAAATTGGTACCAGGCTTTTCTGGGAAGGTAAAACACTGACTTGGTATAGTGGCTGGCCCCCGCAAGTCATTGTATTGGCCAAACACGCTTTCATCAAGCCTCTACGATTCTGAATTAAACACGAATGCGGCGGCGCGTCCTTAGGCGACTGATCAACGCCGACACCTTTACATTTACCTTTACCTTAACACAATCAACAAACTGAGGAGTAGCAAATACTTATTCGAACAAAATACGAGCCAGTAACACTTGCTCCGATCAACTGAGCTTACGATTAGAGAGACCGAAGGCTCAAGATCAGATACAAGTAGAAAAGTGCATGAGGTGTATAGATTAAACAAAGCAAGTTGTATAAAAGAATACGGTTGCCAGGTTAGGGTTAGTCGCCGATTTTTCGTATGTATATGTTTTCATGACGGAAAGCTGATTAAGGGTTGCTATGCTTGAAAAGTTGTTCCACAGTGAGTGAATGACGACACAGGCGCCTCGAAGGTACAAGAGAAAAGATCTTTCCTGTAAGGTCGTTCAACCGCCCGCCTGAAGCCAGCGACCTTATTTTTAAAACATTTTCGGCAAGAGTGTGCATGACACACACTGCCGACAGTCACTACAATGTTACAAATGTTTCGAAAAGATGTAGAGACGTTCCAGATATGGGGAGAAATGAATGACAGATTGTCAAAGCTCAACATAAACGCGCCCTTGCCACATTAGGGGTCCTGAGGGCAAGTTCAAACAGACGTCATAGGCTAGTCTAAGCCAGCAACGATCACAATAAATAGTGAAGACAGATCATTTCCCCGTCGTAATGAACACCTTCGAAACTTCTAGGACAATTACACCGCAATATGGAATCTGAAAAAACTTCTCTTTGTTGATGTCTCTGATTTTAAAGTATTCCTTTTACAGCGACTTGTCCTGCTCTATCCGTATCCTCTTAAAACGGAAAGTGAGCGGTTCCAGCATAGATTCTCGTTTCGGGTGATAAATAGAGATTTTGAAAACGTCATGATTAAGCGCTACGATGTGCTTATACCAGAAGTGGAAACTGAGAACTTGATAAATATGAATCTCGGAAGAAAATAACGATATAAGAGAGTTGGTGAAAAAGGTGAAGCGATCAGAATTCGTTATTTGTTGTAATCGTTGGCTTATGGAACTAGCGTTATACCTAATATTCACAAATCCGAGAGAGAGAGAGAACATGCCTCTGCTGAACTCTATCGATCTCTTCAACTTTCTCTTTCGACACTTGATGAAACTCGGCATGGAAACTGTTAGAAAAAGAATGTAGCAAGTGATCAACAGAGGCTGATAACGCATCGTTCTTCGGCTTACGTTTCGACGATGTCGCATTCGTCAGAGCCCGGAAGGTCGAATTTATACGTTGCAGACTCTGACGATGATCGGTCGATCACTGTATGAAGTAATACTCCTTCACCATGTCTCTACGAGTTTGAATGGAAAGCAAATTGGTGAATTCATTCTTGGGGAATCAATGAGCACAAATTACGAAGCTATGACATTCATTTGTATTTTTTCGCATCGCGAACATCGCAATAGCGTTGGACGAGCAATAGCGGCTGTAATTAGGTTGGTGCGAAAGTTCTCGGACATTTGGTATACAAAACAGTTTATTTTATAATATCTGAACAATAGCAAGGAGTCATTTGAAGCATGCACCGTTAATATCAATGACCTTCTCTTCTCTATAACATTTTTTTTTGACTGGAGCCGGAAATGGCGGGAAAATCCTTTGCAGATTCAAGAAGTCGCAAATGTCCGAGAACTTTTGCACCAATCTAATATAGCATCGAACACTGTTATAATTATTTCGTTTCTTTACTGATCTACTAATTTATTCCATTGTTTGAGCGCAGTGGCGTGGGCTCGACTGATGCTACTTTCACCTGGACAGCTGAGCGATTCACACCGCCCTCAGGATAGTGAAAAACCCACAAGAGCCTCGGGTAGACTGTAGCCGATGTTGTACGGTAAGGTAGAGGAACTAACTTGAACGGCAGATGACATTGCAAATCACAGCTTGAGTCTAATACTCCTTTACCATATCTATTCGAATGGAAAGCAATGGAATTTTGAATAGACTGATTCCCCATTTTTGCAAAAATGCAGAAAAAAAACTACGGAAGCTGGAGGTGCCGAATATAACATGGAAATGTAAAACAAAGCAGCCTGGAGAAGTGTCAAGTTGGCGTGAAATCCTCAGCATCTTGAGTACCTTTTTAGGAAACGAGGTCAACGACCAATAGCAATCTGGAGTTCGCATTTGAACAAAAAATAACGAAGCGGGTGACTAAAAAATGAACTACATTAGGTCGCTGAGAAGCCAGAGAGAACGTTATGCTTTTTGGTATCACATGAGGTGCATTTTTCGGTTTTTAGTTTAACTTCCTCATTGCGAAATGAAGAAAATGAACAAATAAAATAGCAACGTAATTGGATGTATCCCCGAAGAGGCCGAACGAGTGTATTCCGAACAAGCCGTAGGTTTCCTACAGGATTTTCACAGCACAAAAGGTCTTTCACTACAATTACAGGTGGAACGGATGAGCAGTTCTCTGCAATGTTTCTTAGCGAACAATAAAAGACAGGCAGTTTTTCTGTTTAAGATTTTTATGAATAATGGAAACCACAATCGCGAAGTTGTCTCGAAGCCAGTGCTGTTCAATGATTTCTTCATCATTTAACGAACGACGAAAAAACTGGAAACATGAAGGACGAATACAGCCATCAGCTCAAAAAAATTGTGAAGCCCTGTAAAACGAACAAGGAGCTATGAAGTGTTGCAAAAAGAAGGCTCTGAGAAGAAAAAACCTTGCCCTCATTTCCAGAACAGAATGAACAATTCATAATGAGCTGAATGAGGAGAAAGCAAAAACATTGAGTACACACATTAGAGGTGTATGATACATGCATGAGGTTGGTACAAGCGGCAAGAACACTACAACGAATGTAGAACGCTACATGAATTTGTTTCTCGTGCAGGAAAACTTTTCCAATTACGCGTTGAAAATGTACGAGTGACCACTTTCAAAAATAAGCTGGTTAGCAACCCTTGCCTAAGCAATTTAAATGAAAAAGCATGTCAATTCGTTGAATGAGTAGTTGTCCAGGTCAGAATCTCGAAGAAATGAATGTTGTGAACTGGCATTGGATCATTCAAAAAGTATTCGCTTCAAATTTCAGTGGTACTTAAGTGGAGACAAAAAGAATGTTGAGATGTAGGCTGAAAGTGTGTAGCCGGGTTTCACGCCTCGGGTTGATGCCGAAAAATAAACGCTTACAACTCCGTTCTCGTACGCCAACACGACTAGAACGAAAATGCAGTGAAGTGGGACTTGCCTTCGGCATGCAGTACTGAGAATACAGGACCTACATCCTGTGTGCACACTATAGAGTCTCATATGTTCTTCTTTTTACACTTTTATCCATATAAAGCCTTAATACTGTGAAAAAAAGTGTACTCATTGAAACTAAGGGCCCATTCAGAGTTTTACTGCCGCAGTGAAGTAAAATTAGCAGCAAAAGGGGGGATAAGCGCACCCCCACATCCGTTTTCGGCAGCAAATCCGCTGCCGCAGCAAGGAATGTCCCGTGACATTCCTTGCTGCAGCTGCGCTGCGGCAGTGCTGCCGCAGTAAAACTCTGAAAACGGGTGCAGCGCTGCCGCTACTGCGCAGCTGACGCGCGCGTCACTGGTCCCTATCCTTCATCACTACTGTGGCAGCAACGCAGTAGAGTCTGAGTGGGCCTTAAAGAATACAGCATCCAGAAAGAGAAAAAGTTTATAGTCAGAATTAAGGCGAATATCCTGTTTCATCTCCAAGCCCTATACAGGATAAACAATGATATATGAAAGTAAGGTAGTTGAAGCTGAAATCAAGATTGATATAACAGTTTATTCGGGCTAACGGTTCGGTGTCCTCGCCTTCTTCAGAGCGTGGAATAAGTCGATTTCAACCTGAGAAACTGTTATTATGTATATATCAATCCTGTTTTTGGCTTGAAGTACCTAGTTTTCTACACTGACAATAATGCCAAGATTCATCGAGAGCCGGATGTGGAGTGCTGTATGAGATTGAAGGAAAGGAAGGTTAGAGGTATATGTGAAAAACGATGGTGACAAAATTATATTCCTCCACGATCGTTAATTGCGCCGGGAGCACAATGAAATCCCCGAGTTTCTAAAGGTGAGCTACTGTAAACTTGTACCTGCAAACCATTATATACAACAACTACGCGTTTACCAAGCAGTATTCCTGACCTATGCGACTCGGAATGTGATAGAGCGTCCTCAGGGATCTAGTCAGCGTTAGTCAGTTCAACTTTCACCATCACCCAACTTCTGACCTTTATCAACACAATTTTATCGCTAACTCGTGCAAAAGGTTTTCTTGATGCAGTCTAACGCATCCTCAGCACCCTTAGGCTCACAAAGCATCCAGGCTACATATGAAGCATCTCTGCGATTCCTTAAAAGGCGAGAATCATGAAAGAATACGTGAAAACTCTGGAATATACTCCAAACAGAGTGCACTCGCGATTCACTAACGCTCCTATACGGGGTCTAACACGCTTCATGGCAGGGACCTCACGAGCTCACAGACCTGGAACCAGGGGCAATGAACCCCAATACCTGGAACCCCGGAAGATCTCGAATAAACTCAAGAGCAAGTTTATGAATCAAGATATGTGGCTCATGTCAGGGATCCTAGTGAATTTCGTCAGACATTGTTCCATATGAATCTCGAACCCCCGTTGCGCATCTTGACGAATCACGATTTCGGTATATATCCACGGTTTATTTGGAGCATTTCAAGTATTTCGTTTCATGGATTTAGGCCCATATATGGATCTCTGAATCAACAAAAAACCGTTGCAATTTCGAATAGAACTTCATTCAACTGAAGAACACACCTATCGTGGCTAAGTGTTTGAGATTTTTGAATATATACTAAATTCATAGAAACACATCACTTGACAATTTTATAGACATGGGGGTTCAACCACGACTTTGCACCGAGTAATAGACAAAGTTCGAAGGTATCGAAATCACGTTTTCCGCTCAATCGCAGAACAATACTCAATACTATAAATGCACCTTCATCCATTTTATCACTGAGTAATATAATAGCCTCCAAATTATTTTACTGCATGTAGTTTTTAATACACTTTTTTCAAAACTGTGCAACAGCCTTTGAAGGACGCACGCTCCTGGTAGGACAGAAAACCTGAAGAAACCCTGAAAAATAATGTCCGCCACTACAACGTCACTACTACCCGTTCCACTTTTTGCGTGCCATGCCGAGGTTGAGAATAAATGTGTCGTGAAAGAGAGACAGCAACACACACCTTTCTACGAAAACACCACTGGTAGGGTATGGGTTGCAAAACAAGATCATCATCTGTATACCGCTACCAATCACTTTGACAAGCAGCTAAGTTGAATTTAATGTGCGTGTGTTTTTCTACACTTGAAAATGTTGCTTTTGGTGATGCGACATTTACTCTTTCTTACAGGGTTTCGTAGGAGAGGGAGAAAGCTGTATCTACTTCAGTCACAAACGTGTGATTTTTGTGATGGTGCCGAGTTATTTAGAAGACTACAATGAATACTTAGTAAGGTAAGGATAGCGGTGAGGACACGTTGGCATTAATCAAACCCGAAAGGACGCTCCATGCACTCGTCTTCCATTCAGAATCGGAGAGGCATTGTGAATGGCTTATTCAATACCAGGCGTTCATTGGATTATTAGCAGCCAAACTTATCTTTGAGAGTGAAAGCCATGGTTATCGTCTCGATCGAGAACACCTATACTTTGGAGCTACTCCGTTAAGACAACAATTTTCCTCGATCTCGTTTTACGTAGAAGATCCACTTAGATGGCGGTCAGCAGTATATAACTCCCTTTGTACAAGGGAGTGGAACTCGGTAAAGAGGGGGTTACGGAACGACTTGTTCGTCGAGTCTACGTCGCTGTAGACCTCCGTGGGACCAACAACAAAATTAATCTGTAGAACATCGTCCTTGAAGTTTACTCCGTCGAAAACATCGCATCACTGAGAGGCCTTGAATTTTTGATTAGCCTGGGTAAGAATCGATCGCTCGATCGCGCGGTTAGTAGTGCTGACTCCTACCACTGTACTTCCGGATACTATACCGGGGTTTGAGTCCACGAATATGCTCTGCTGGGTGCTCCGATCAGTGAGCCGTAAAATGTCTGATGAACAGCGAAGGGACTGTCGATGTGGTGTCTGAGTTCTGCGAATTTCGGTCCGAATGGAATTATATGAGTAGCATGAGAGCACCTGTTGCGTAGGCCGATTCTCTGCTCTGCGCGCGCTGTCTCGCGCTGCGTATCAGACCTAGGTTTTGAATTTCGCGCCATGGCGCGCAACTAGGATTGTTGGTCTTTTCTTTTTTGGGACAGTCAGTTTTGGACTCCTTAGCCGCGGTGGCGTGTGGCCACCTTTGTTGGTGTTTCCCTACCGAGTCGTTTTCTATTTCCCTGTGAATAAAAGTTTGGCCGTTATCGTCGTCAAGTTTTGAGTGACCGAGTATCTGTTTTTACGTGCATCCGCGTGTTTGCACTTGATTCACCTGTGGGTCATTTTCATTAATCAAAAACATTGACGAAGATTTTATCTTATTTTCTGCGCAAATTTCAGGGTCCCCTCGCTCCAATACCACACATTCACTCAGTGTAAGCTGCGTAGCGAGGAATGTGGGCGCCTGACGGGACCAGAAGAAAGTGACCGGTTGCAACTACGATAGAGATGCTATCCAAACCAGTTGTACATGGCGCAATTCCTCGTTAGCGCTTACAGGTGGATGATGATGTTTTGAAGCATCGGCATGGCTCTCTTTCGAGCAAACGCCCTCACACGAAAACTGATTTGTATATAATATCAAGTCCCTGTCATCCTTGTTAATCTTTGGTCAGCTCAGTGAGTTGAGATTATCGGTATTTCTGAGAAGAGAGCTTTTCTCTACGCTAATCTATCTATAAAGAAGATTTACCAAGATCTAGTCACCCTGGTTATGAATGGACGGTGGTGCAGCAAACCTTTCCTTAATATTTCGTCTAAACCCAATTCTTGCAATGTGTTTTCGTTGTCTACATTATTATTATTCATCATATTCATGCGAACGTTATGAGGAGAACGTTATCTGTTTTCCAGGAAAATGAGAGAATTATTTATCATACGTAAATAATTCATTTGCGTTGAATTATTTTACTATCCATTTTCAGTGCCACGAAATACAAGAAGGTTATTGCGAACTCAGTCTAAAGGAATTTTAATAAACGGAGAACTGTAAAATGAAAAGAACTGGCTGAAATGTGAACAGCCTCAGCAGTCGCTGCTTACCGGATGAGGGAAATTCTGGTTAAGGGCTTACGAAGGCTTCAAATGTAAACGAAAATAGGGAAATGAGCACTGAGGCATGAGGAAAAGTTTCTTCATTCGAGGAGAAATTTTAAGGGGAAGGGTGATTGAGGAAGGACTCAAAAGGCAGTAACGTTAGCAAAAAACACCATAGGCACACGAGCACTGTTGCATAATTTTGTTGGGCGTGGTCGACTAAACGATGCAACTGTGAGTTGAAATGACTGATAATTACCACGGATCAACATGGGGTGAGCTGCGCCTTGTACGTACTATCCATCTCCGGTCTTGAAACTCTAACTGTACATCGAGTTAGAAAATCAGCAGTAGGATCTGCTTTTTGCAATGATTTCTAAAACGCGAACAAGATTTTATTTATTCGCCCATTCGAAGTGTCTGAGTAACCAAGTAATCTTTTCAAGTCGAGTATGCGAACTTATGTATGGCCCCTTCTGAACACTATTGTTAGTAAATGTGGTAAAATAAAAACAAAATGCGGAGGATTGCTGATTTGTGATAACATTTCAAAGTGACACTGCAATGTAGCAGACGCTACACGAAAACGATACGAGAGCGGAACACTGGTGTGGGTTGTTTTAAAACTGAATCACATCGCAAGATCCACTGAACCCGGTTTGTGATGGGGCTCTCGACAAAACATTGACCCGTTTTAGTTGGCTCGGGAGCCAACACCGGGCTATAACCAAAAGATCAAGCTTCAGCGTTAGCTGATGAAAAAAGCGAATCGAAGCAAGCAAAAGCTGCGGCAGTGCAGCATCAAATCTGGCTAGCGTAAAGTTGGAAAATAACTTGGCGCGATCTCCATGCTGATCTTTCGCGCTCTCGAGAACCGGTCTGCTTGCCGTTTGTCCCTAGCGACCTTCTTCTTTTCCGTCGCGTAACTGACAAATGACGAAAAAGACCGCAAATCATTTTCAAGAACTCCACTCGGGAAAGAGTGTTCTGTGTGCTGCCGTGGATCATATCGCCGTCCTATTGCCATAACGAATACCATCGCAGTTTAAGAAAAAACGGAATGATAGATCTTATGAGAGTGAAGCTAAACACGATTCTGTTCGTGAAATGGGGACATGGTCCCATCATCACAAATCGATCAACCATCCGCGGCGCTGATGGGATGACTTAAATTAGCCGGTGCGCGCTTGAAAACAATAAACGAGAGATAACTGTGGCAAAATTTGGATTTGACCTGGGTATTAATTTCTGGTGTAAAACGTATGAAATAAACTCGAGCAGTGTCATGAAACAGGATATATGAGAACCGAGGAGCAAGTTAGTGCGCCCTGTTTCTCCTCTAACGATGAGACCTGTACGGGATATACAGCAATTGTGATAGAAGGAAGAAAGAGGCAGAGATGGAGAAGCTAAACCTCTACCCACTCCCTAGGAATCAGTGTGGCAGAGAGTATTGGTGAATAAAAAGTTGCTGAGGATATCTATTCATCACAACCCTACGCACTGCCCTTCGCTGTTTCACTTGAGTAGCAGAATTACTAGCAAAAATGCCAGGAAAATGATAAAGCAAGAGGAAAGGAAAAGGAAAACGAAAACAGAAAAAATATCAAGAAACATTTTTCAATATGAGTTACTCCTGCCGCACGAGGTTGTTAGGTGGATATACATACTTTACAATACCGCTCATAACTTCTGTCCCAAAACGCGTGAAACACGCGGTTGCACGCGTTTTAGCGTGGAAATCGTTCTCAGTGAACTTTGGGCAAATTTAAAAACACCATTCGATTCGTCTTCTGATGCTGAGCTCAAATATTCCCTTGCATTTACTCCAACTGCAATAGGTGGCCTAGTTATGGGCGGTTTTCTCCGGAGCCCTGCTAATTGTTTTACGACCACCCGAACCTTGCCACTGGAGTGTCCTAGGGATACCTTGCCTACAGGAGATAGTAAATTGTAGAAATTCTAGGTTTTCTCATTAGATTTGGGTTCTTCATGTCATTGTCAACATTTTGGTACCAAACATCCCCTCAATAAGAACTCCAGTGGAATTTTTTGCTTGATACAAAAAATGGGATTTTCCTAACTTTGAGGACACATTCCAAGATAGCTTTATCAGCTCCAACAGAATAACTTAGTTTTTGTGAATAAATGAGGGATGTACTACTCAAATCTAAAGAAACCTTTGACGACACGCAGAGGGTTGTGGAGATTTGCTGCCTCAAATTTCACAATACACAACATTCGCGCTTCTGCTATGCGATTTTCCTCATTTCTTTCAAGCTGTATTGGGAACGCGAAGAAAGGCGAAGGTGTAATTCTTTGGATACCAGCAGAACACATTACTGCCTTCATCTGTAGCCTGACGAAAAGAAATTCAGGAACCCGCGTCTCGTGTAATTCGTGGCTCATTTTGAAGCAAAATTCACATATGATTGTTCAATCCTTCATTTCTTCTCAACGGATGGTTTATATCAAATTTCTTTTCCACTGCGCTAACCAGCGCAAAACCGTGAATCCAACGGTGTATAGCTTTCGCATTTTGGTGGAATTTAATTTTTTCATGCATGTGTAGTGAACTCGAACTCTAGCCATCATGCTCGCCAGTCGGCGGTGAGCCGATGGTCGGTGAACCCGACCTCCGACGACACCGCAGCAATATCCAGTGGGGGTAATTAGCGCCTGATGCGCCTGAGAGGCCCTTCTTTCCCTTAGAGTCCTTTGACGTCCATTAATGTCTGTCGTAAACCAGAAGTAATTTCTTATAGCTCTCACCTACAGCGATTGAAAAAATATTCAAACGGGATTCCAAACGACATAAATCGAAGGGGAACGACATTGTCAAAAGTTTTTGAATTTATTTCTTTCTGAAAGTTGAAGCTGAAGCTTTCCAAAATGAAGGTAAAAAATTTGGAATTAGCATGGTTAATTCAGATAGAAGGTACGCTGTTTAGGGGGAATGGAGAAATTGTATAAGAGTTATGAACATGCCTCATGTAGCTGAGTTAATTTGGGAACAAATTACACGAAATGCGTGATACTAGAATTTACTTCATCAGATCGTAGTCAAACACTGTGCGCTATTCTGCCAAAATATTTAGAAATCATACCTCTGCCTAAGTCTGTGTTCACACTACAGCTCGTCAAAAATGGCTAAAATCGTGTATCGCACGTAAAGATGTTACGTATCGTGCAGATTCAGGCTGAAAATCTCAGTAACACTCTGTACTTTGTCCAAATTGGCTCTGGATCAGGATAAAGCAACTATCATTCAATGATAAAAGCTAAGTCTTTCTGTTCTATTTGGAAAAATGATCTTGGAAAGTGTCTTCAATGTTAGGAAAATTCCATTTTTTGTATCGGGTGAAAAGTTCCAGTGGAGTTTCGGTTGAGGACATGTTTGGTATCAAAGTGATGAGAATGACGTACTGAAGTCAAATCTAATGAGAAAATCTAGAATTTCTACAATTTACTATCTCCTGTAGGCAAGGTATCCCTAGGACACTCCAGTGGCAAGGTTCGGGTGGTCGTAAAACAATTAGCAGGGCTCCGGAGAAAACCGCCCATAACTAGGTCACCTACTACAGCTGGAGTAAATGCAAGGGAATATTTGAGCTCAGCATCAGAAGACGAATCGAATGGTGTTTTTAAATTTGCCCAAAGTTCACTGAGAACGATTTCCACGCTAAAACGCGTGCAACCGCGTGTTTCACGCGTTTTGGGACAGAAGTTATGAGCGGTATTGTATTTACTGCCTAACGTTTCGACCTTCTCGTCGTCATCGGAGGCCTCAATCGTCCACCTTTGAGCTTTATGCTCAATTTTATTAGGTAAGTAACGTTAGTAGCTTCAAATTCTTTCTTGATGGGTGGAACGATCCAAAGGACGGCGTCACGCCGTTCATTAGCGATCATAGATTATTGCTTCTTTGACACTCGATGTAGGAGGACTTTTGGCTGTAGCAGTCACGTTTACCCCACGTTAACCAAGATAGCGGAGCTTTAGAGCTCGATCATACCTGGATCGCTCACATAAGAGCTCTCTTGGAGATGTGGAAGCATCTTGCGAGCCATTCTTGATTCATCAACGTATTCTGCGGCGTTTATACGAGGTTTAGCAGGTGAGACACGTTTCACTGGCCCGGCAAAGGTTCGACGACTTCACAGTGGTGATGGCGCATGCACTCCTAATAAATCTTAAGTAAATATTGGATAAACACACCGCTTTTCGACGAATCACAGGTTGCATAGTGTTAGGGGTTTCCAACCCTCTAGGAGGTGTTATCTTAGGGTTTTTTCTTTTTGCCCGTGCGGACGTGACGCAATGGTAAGAGGTTTGTCAAGCGATCGATCCCCACCCGTGCTAACCAAGCATTCCATCCCTCCGTAGTGAGACAATTTGGTATCAGACAATTTGGTATGTCTGGGAAGGCGAACACACTGGCTGGGTATCGCGGCTGTTCCACCATAAGTCATTATATAGGCCTAATACGCATTCACTGTGCCTCTATGATTATGAGTGGAACGCGAATGTGACGGCGCGTCCTAAGAGGACTGATCGTCACCGATACCTCCACCTTTACCCACGAGGACGGTTCGCTTGCGCTATGCTTTTGTAGGGGGGACAGCGTTTCACTCCAATTCGTAGTCCTTATTGCCAATCCTTCCATATTGAACAGAGTGAGGCAAATTTAGTACAAGTTGCTACAATAATAGGAACACTATTCTTTCCGGTCTCTTCCATATTCGCTGGTGGAAACACGAAAAACATTCGACTATTCAATAAGTGCTGACAGAATAAGAAATACAGGTAAGGAAAAGGAACAGTACAAGATGGAGTACGAAAGCGTGATGCCCAGCGAACCACTGTGGAGCTCAGAAGTCTGGAGAGTCGTTGTTATTATCAGCCGCGCATGTAGAAAACGCTGCTGGAAGTCGTCGAACCGGTTGTGCAGGAGAATGGGCTCTATGTTATGCCTTCTAGAACGCTTTAGATGTCTAATCTTGGCCATTTCAATCATGATATTAAACTCAATTACTGTGATGGGAATGATTGGTATTTCAATGTAGCGCGGAGGATTTTAAAATTTCATGAAAATATGGTGTCGACCTTGGAATGGTGAGGTCGACAACATTCCATGATCACTGAAAAACTGGTGTTGTATCCTATAAGACCGCGCATAATAGGAAAGTGAACATGGACGACGAGGTGATTTTAGTAAATATTTTTGTGATCTTAGTGGCACCATGAACATTTCAATGTCGCAATAAGAAAGCCGACACTTTAGTGCAGATATGACGCAGATATTGATGGCTAAGTGGAGTTGAAGTGAGTCAACAGTGACCGAACTTTTGTCGGTTTACAAGTTGTTGTAGCCATCTTTGTCTGTACAAATCAAAAAAAAATGTTCAAAAATAAGATGTTGCAACGATGGTGCTAGGTTTATCGCAAAAATCGCATCTCATGCCGGATTCGAACCCGCCTCTCAGCCTACCCGGGGCTGTGCACTAACCACTATGCTCCTGAGACGACAATTTGCGACCATTTTCCCTCGCTGCAACATCCTTTTCTAGTGTATAATAGTATCCCGCAGAAAAGCGGTAGTAAAACTGGAATTTTGCCGTTCGAAAAATTCTTATCATTGCGCATCACATTTGATAATTTGGCATGGAACAAAATAACGAGACTTTCCATGCCTCTCCTCCTTCGCTACGTATTGAGTTGGGAAATCTATTAGTATTTCTATTAGTATAATACCTCCAGCCTGACAGCTTGGAAGGAAGCTTCGTAGTTCCCCGCCGTCAAGCGGCTGCTATTTTATCTGCTGGCGTTGTTCTGTCGATTTATCGTCTCGTCAATATATTAAATAAATTGTTATTTATTTATTTTTTCATCTTATTTTCTCTCTTACTTTACCTTCTTTAATTTTCATACCGTATATCACTGGATCTCTGGTGGGTCCTATGTATGTACTAAGGGAATCTGTTTTTTATAATATGTGTAAACTTTTCCTTATACGTTAGTGTTCGTTAGTGTTTGTTCTCAGTTTTCTAATTGTCCAACAGTTTTTCACTATTGCTGACTATTGTGTTTGTTCTGTGTTGGATTGAAATAAATGTAATTATATGGAAGGAGAGAGATTTGAGTAGTATCCCCCCAGAAATTAAAGGAAGAAGCTGAACATACAAATAAATCAAGCATGTTCAGAAGCGACGACAACGTCAACGCCACGAAAGCTCGAACAATGCAAAAAACAATGGAGAAGAAAGCAAAAAAACAAAGAGAAGAAATAAATCCGTTTCGCAATGTTTTGGGTCACAGGGATGCTCAGTGGAAAACAGAACAGTTATGGCGCACAACTGAACATATTTCGGCAACACGGAATAAACTGGTTTTCTACCAGTCGAGTATTTGACGTTTTGTAGCTCTCTATAAACTTCCGTAAAAATGTTCAGCACAAGCTGTTTCATGTACTCTGATTTAATCGTTGTCGCATTTATTTGTTAGAATCGATCGAACGAAAGCAACGCCATCTGATTGAGTCCAAGTTTCTTTCATTTCTTCATCTCTCATAATCTTTGAAGCACCGCAGCCACATAAGAAACTTTAAATAACTCCTGCAAACGCGCTTGCTTAGCTGTCCTACCTTTCGTCGTTACTGCAAAGTGCGAATGAACTTTAACGATTTTTAGGAGTATGATTTTAGGACAGATGGCGAACAAGTGGAAACACGGTCACTAAAGGGTAAGAAGGAACAAAACAAGTGGGCGTGAATGACACAGTGGCAAGAGCCGCCATTGATACCCGCACGGTCCAGCGGTCGATCCTGTCACGGGCTAATCAGTCCTCCATTCCTCCAAGGCCAGGTAAATTTGTATCAGACTTATTTGAAAAGGTTAAGACACTGACTTGGTACAGCGGCTCAAGAATGATAATGTGCAGAAGCTCAATAATGTGCATAGAACGTACCCTTGGTAAAGTGTCTTCACCTCGGTTGATTCGAAATTTTCAGGTCTCAGGGTCTCACGCTTGTAAACGGTCCTGACACCGCGTTAGAAAGAGCATTTACCTAAGTATTTCTTAGACGTGGAAGACCTCCGCAATTAGGACCCTACGCAGAATGTAGAACGTTCTAACAATAAGGGGGGCTATAGATACCTGCACGTTAGTGCGATCGAACACCGCCTGGACTAACCAAGCCTTCCATCTCTCGCAGGTTGGGTAGATTGGTATCAGACTTGTCTGGGAAGGTAAACGCTCTGATTTGGTATAGCGTTTGGCCGCAAATCATTGTATAGTCCAAATACGCATCCACCATGCATCTACGATTCTGAATTGAACACCAATGCGGCAAAGAGTCCTTAGAAGACTGGTCATCGGGGAGATTTTTACCTTTACGTATCACTAAAGAGAAATAGTGAACTATTAAGTGGTTAACAAATCTGTTATATAGAAGAATAAGTGCTATGAGCTATGACGAGAGTGGAAATCCGCCAGCAAAGCCGAGCAATGCTTACAAAAATGGGAGGAAAGTCAAAAAACGCCTGGATTTCCTCACTGATACTGTGAAAAACTCCTGCTCACATTTCGCAGTTTGATGACAAATATTTAATGGTATCTCTAGGAATAATACATTTGATGAATATGTTACAGAACGTCGAAATTGAATTCAGTGATATAGCTCAGCAATTGGGACTTGAGAAAGAACGAGGATCGATTTCCTATTGGGTCTTGAAGATCTCGTCGGCGGTGCAAATATGAATGTACTTCTGTTCAATAGAGTGTGTGCCTTGGTTGTTTGTGGCGACCACTTTGTACACGCCTTGATCGTCCTGCGTCGGATCCTGAAAAATATACATACATCAGAGACGAAGTTGAGTGAAAAGGGGAAGGAGAAATATCATGAAAGGTGAAGCTTCGAGGATGTAGTTCGTCGCTTGTCAAATTTCCTGTCAATTTTTGGAGTGAGCAGCAGGTAAGCACCACTGATTTATACCGAGGCGAAATTAGGTTATAATTTTGATGTGACCAATACATTGTTAGACCTATACTTGGAACATCAACAAAGAAGGTTTTCAACATATAGGACCTGGTCCTCTAAAATTCTATCGAATACATGACACGTATAGAATCGTTTGTATAGCTAATTCTAGAAAAAGACGGTGCTCAAAAGGTCACTGTAATGCAAGTTCTGCCCTCGGTGAAAAAATTGGGAAAGGAATTCCACAACAAATCCTGCGTTCGGCGACGAACACGTGTACAGTACCTACAGGTTCCTCATCCGAGGGTACGATCGCTGCTACTCGTTGTACAGACAAGATCATAGTAAATGGGACTGAATTTTTAGTGAATTATTAGCGGAATTTGAAAAAGTGCTTATGCGTGGCATAAATTGTGGGTGGATAATAATTTTACAATTCTACGATAAGTGATTAAATTATCATTTGACTGTAACTTATCCAATTTCATTCAATAATATTTTAGATAAGGGGTTCATATGGGAAAGTGGAAGGTGAGGAATCAATGTACTATCCAAATCTTAGTTCCAACCTTTACGATAAGCGTTACAGTCCACTTGCCCACGCTCTTCTTGATTTTTGACACGAATCGAGGGCCGCTCAGCTCCTTGTCTTTGAAGAACCTGAAATCGTTCGATTCAATGTCCAGTAAGACTTCCCATCCAGATTTGTCTGAGTCACAGAGGGAGAGACTTGACGACTGAGAGTAAAGCTGGAGTCATCACAGCTTCGGTTGGAATGGAATCAAACAAAATAGTTCCGCTTACCGAGAAGTTACCAACATCATAGCCTCTTGGGCCCAGATTCATGAACAAGCAAGAGTTCCTGAACCCCAAGGTTAACGAGATCGTTGCCTACTGCAAACCGTTTTCTGATCCTTGTTTGGGTATCCGATGTACCGGAAAGTGGGGCACGAGTGAGCGACAAAGTCGGGTTACCAGTGGCTTTTCTGCTAAAAGGTTCCCTATGTTCGGCAGTGATGGGTGTTATGCATCAGATTAAACCTTAAGTATACCACGACGTGGTGAATCGCGGTCAGCGTGCTAACTGGATAGCTTCGAGGGTCTAAGCACCTTCGTCGGTCAGTCAGTGAATTCGGACCTGGGAAAATATCGACTGAAAACGGCCTCCGTCTACTTAACGATTCACTTCTACTTTTTCGGAACCTCTTGACCAACCATTCCCCATTTTCTTTTTCTTTTTCAGTCAGGTGAAACTGTGAAACACTTACCATTGGATGGTGGGTTGTGGGCTACCGCTGCAAATGCACTCGAAGAGCAGAGAACCATCCGGTTTGCGAAGAATTGATGGTGGAGCTTCGAAAAAAGGAGCGTACATCTGCAACATCAACAACTATATATCAACTACGATTCATCATTGATCTGACGTTCAAGCCGATAACACCATTTGGACATTTGCACGACAAGCGATTACAACGAGGAAACATCACAGACTTCTTCTACCGAACAGCTGTGAGAGAGCCTGGCACTTCAAAAGGGCGAAATTGATGTGACGCACAGGAATTCAAGAAATAGTTTCTTGTCTCGCAAGAATTAGCTTGTTGTAAACATAATCGATGGCGATCATGTTTTTGTCATTGCCGCTTTACAACAATCGCAACTTGGAGCTGTTGACGGGTGAAAAATTCCCATTTACATTCGATTTTTCCCGTGATACCTCCAGGGACAACTGTCATTCAACTAGTTGTCGTCTATAACTCGCAAAACAAAAAGCGGCAATTAACAGAATAGTTTCGTGTCATGGAAAATATCCCTGCGAGTCCGACGGTCTCTATTATAAGAACCATTGAAGTCAGTTAGGTCAATCGATAAATTAGTTTTCCATTAGATTCTGTATCTGAACAACACCTTTGCAAATACTGTGATAGATGTTTCTAAAGAAATTCATGCACCTTTTTGTTCATTTCTTGCCACTCAGAAACTATTGAACAACATAGAAGATAGGTATGATCGTCTCTATAATCTACTCATTAGTCTGCACTAATAAAAGCTGTTATAATCGTCGTTTCTCACAAGTTTGTCAGGTGCAACACTTTGCTTCATTGACCTGAGTTTCAGCCTTCAACTGTCGTCTTGAGAGGACTGAACACAGTTCGATGTGAAACGTTTTGTGATTATCACACAGAAGGGCGCATCACACCTAGCATTTTTCAGAAATTGAAATAGACAGCGAAAAAAATCATTTTAATGTATATCGTGCAACAATTCCCACATTCTCTCTTGTTTTGAACCTCGGAATTGATGTTAGTATTTTATTGTTAGTATGTTAGTATGTATGCCTTGCCGAGGTTGTTAGGTGGAATTATTTATTGACGACCTGACGTTTCGACCATCTCGTCGTCTCCAGAGACCGATTCCACCGCGAACGAGGTTCTCAGGCGCAACTGCACTGAATATTTCCTCCGTATAACCTCACATACTAACATACACATATCACTTGAAAGGTCCTATGCAAGCTTTTCGTCCAACGATGAAGCGCACCGATCACACTCTCAATCGTTTTAGTGTTCTCAAGAAGGCTTATCAATTTGCGCTAGCCAACTCCAGTATTTTAGGGTAGTTACACTAATGTCACTTCTGTGGAATTCTTCAAGAATTAGCAAGAGTAGGAGCACATTCAACTAATTATCTCGATTTTCTGGGCAGAGTAGCATATTTGTGGTGCTTTAGCCCTTGCCTTCTCTAAGGCATGCAGAAGCTGCCACATAAACAGCTGTGACGAAATTTTTGCATTTTCTACATACATGTGGACGTACATATATCTGTGGACGTTGTACTGCAGCAAAGCTCTATATGTAGACAACGATCTGAGTGAGTTGCCCACTTTGCTTCCGCTTCTGTGAACCGGAGAAATTTATATATGCAGTATATGTGAGAGAACAACAAATTCAACATTAATAATACCTGAGGAATACCGAGGAAATTGATAGAGTTTTTCCGTTCAATGAACCCCTCCCCGCCTAAACGCATCTTATTGCTGCAACGTCATTTCGCAGTTATAGTTTTTGCGTGACGGCTGAGCCAGTAAATGTTGGATGTTTGTTGCTCAACATTGATCAGTCCTCTATGGACGTCCTAACGCACTCATCGTGCAATCAAAATATCATATGCGCTAAAGGAATGGTGAATGGGTACTCAGCTTACGCAGTGACTTGAGTTGATCGGCGAATGTTCATGTCAATGCCTTCCCTTCCTAGACAACTCTGGAGCCAACTTCCCCTATATCGGAGGTGCGTAAGGTCTGACTATTTCAATAAAGGAGCGCTTCTACCACTCCGACAGAGGAGTAATATAATAGCTCATTGACGTCAGCTTCACTGAGCGCCTTCTTCTGCGGCCCTGGTCGTGTGGTCCAACACTCGAAGTGTTTGTCATCGATTTTGTTTCAACAGCAATAGATGCTAATGTGGGTTGCGGTGTCTTTCAGAAAAGGGATGGATCGATGGTGACGATAAACTCAATTCACCTCTCTACCTTCACCGTTTTTTGTAACACTTTTTGAGTAATAATAAGATACCGAGGAAGTTCTGGTGGTGAAAGTAAAATAAATCTGGAGAAAATTCGACTTTGAATGCCCTCCGCGTATCCATCATGTAGCGCTGCTAGCTGAAATGACTCGTTGAAAAAATGCATAGAAAGCTTTTGAACGCGCGACGTACGAGAATAACGAATCATAACTATTGAAGTGGAAAGGTGGTCAGCTTCGATCCTCCCTCGGAAAACAATCGTAGGGCGCAATGGAATAGAAAAGCATTACATAAAATGTACTCTGAGGAAGGAGAGAATACACTGTGTTCGACAAATGCAACAGCGAGGCGACTCGCTACTGTTGCTGTTACAGCGGACAACGTCGGAAAGCGAAACAACAGACATCCACTTAGAGCAATGGATAGGTTGTTTTACATAGGCATTTGTTTCTTTGAGTACTGAAGCACCGTTTGGTTGCACAATCATTCCGAACAAGAACTTGAATGAAGTATTGAGTGATTAAGCGAAGATGAAGCTCGTTTGTCAAGGGCAACAAGTGGGGGTAAACGCCCTGGGTATCCAGACGGGTAACGGTAATCGTAGTTGTTCTATACTATGAATACTCATAGCGAGCAGAAGAAGGAAACAAATGACAAGATGAGGCAGTAGGCTTGGACTAACGATACATATGTCATGAGATTTCCGGTGATCACCGGACACGGCGAGCAGCTGATGTGTTCAAACAGCTGTTCTCCACTTGCCCTCCTTCCAGTGTAGCAGCCAGCAGTCACGTCCGAACCCACGCATTTCTCCCCCGGCGGTTAGGAGAACACATCTGCCCTTCTCGTCGGAAAACGCTCAAAAGAGGTTTTGCGGCGCCAGCTGGTAAAAACGGCTGCATATTTCAAACTGAACGGCAGGAAATGGCCCACAAAATGTTCGTTCTTAGAAGCGAAATGCTTCGTTGTTAGCAGGCTCCGTTTTTGTTTGTGAATATAAGAGCGACCGATCTGTGAGCAGTTGATCTCTGTAGCGTTCAACGGAAGCGTGCTCTCAAATATCGCAACTAGCAAATGGATCGTTCCATTCCGACCATAACAATCAACAACGCCGCTAGATTTTCGCAACAGCAGCAACGGTACGGAAAGTAAAACTACTAGGGTGTGGCAAAAGTTTGAAGAAAATCTGACGGATTGCATTCAAAAATAGTGCAGCAAGGAGTGAGGTGCTTCGAAACCAACTCTCGCAATTTTCTAGAGAACACTTCCGAGGTCGCGTTTTCTCACTCGCTCAAGGTGTCGTAATAAATACAACCATCTGAAGAGAAGAAAATGAGAGCAACTCCTTTTTGCAGTGCCCACGCTGCTCAAGAACTGATTTCGGCTTTTGGTTTACTGGAAATCACAGCAGACTCCTCTCAGGTTTCTCCTATGGGACATTTCTCACCCTGAGTGACAACGGAGGTAATCCAGGCTGTCGTTCTCCCACGCTTAACTCGATAACCTTCTCGAGCTAGCTTCCGCCGGAGCTTGAATCTATTTATTTATTTATTTATTTATTTATTTATTTATTTATTTATTTATTTATTTATTTATTTATTTATTTATTTATTTATTTATTTATTTGGGGCGGGATGGCCGAGAGGTTAAGAGCTTAGGCTCAAGATCTCGATGATCAGGTTCAATCCCGTCCCAGGCAGAAACCCTTGCCTAGCTTGGAAATAGCTGAAAAGGGAATCGGTACCAGCGTCAGGCCCGTGTGACAGGTCGGCTGATGGAGGAAAACTGTCACGATCACAAGATGGATCGATGGTCGCATGGAAGGAAGCGGCGCTCAAGAACCTGCAATCGAGGACGGTATGGCCACCCCACAAGGAGCTCAAGACTGAGACAAGATGGCAGTGTGGCACCTCAACAAATGCGGGAGCAGCACCAAAGAGAAAGAAGACGGAGCGACTATCATGAAAGACCGACCCCGTAACTGATCGGGATAAAAACGTTGTGGAATAAAAAAAATTTATTTATTTATTTATGCGCCATACTGCGCACCAGTTGAGAGAACCAAACAAAGTAACAAATTGACACTAAAGTCAGAACAGTAACTCAGGACAAAACCACAAGTGATCAAATCATGTGAGCAACTGAGTCTCAATGGAAATATAAAAATACATTATACCCGGTGGCCAGTTTCCGATAAGACTAGCACACCATCTATGTAATTGTAAGATGAGCCTTGCATCGGCTCTAGGCCATTAGCTCCATCCAAACCTCTGAGCGACAGATTTCAAGGCAGTGCTCAGAAAAAGAAGATTCCTTGCCATTGATGGGATAAGATCAACAGTGGTTGTGAACTGGATAGTTCTGCACGCACGCCAAAACAACGATGGAATTTGAAGATCGCGGTCGGCCAGAGCATGGGTATTCTTCCAAATTGAAGTCATTCTTGTCGAGAGGCTTGTCCCATTTGTAACAAGTAGCAAGCGAGAGGACATGACCATCCATTGGACGCATCAACTCACGTCGAACCTGGGTTGAAGGACGTTCTGTGCGGCGGCAATGGCGGAAAGCACGTCGGTAGTCGAAACGGTTCACATGTTTCCGTAAAGAGCTTTGGAGTTGGCCGAAAGTGCTGACTGACCTGCAGCCTACTTAAACAGTTCTACAGTGGGCGCAGTTGAGATGAAGCTTACTTATGCACTAAAATTCATTCATTCATTCATTCATTCATTCATTCATTCATTCATTCATTTAATACGCTGTTTAAGACAAGCGCTACACAAACAGGTTGAAATAAACACAAACGTAATGAACACAAACATAATGTTTGACCTACGGTTTCAACTTGTCACGGTGGCGTGCACTTCCCTTTGAAATGAAGCACGCGAATTTTCCCAAAACTTTTGGCACACAAGTAGTCATAAACAGATAAAACAGAAAAAACAAAGTTAAATGAGGTGCTCTGCTTTCATTCACTGACAAAAGCTCTGTCTGTTCTTCTATAGTTTATCTCATAGAATTTATTTGTACACTAGTTAATTAATGGAGATAAGAAAAGACAAACTTCAAACAGTGCAATGTGTATGCAAGGAAGGATATAAGAGGTGATTCAAGTGTAACATGTAAAATGAAGAAGTGCCAAGCAAGTGATAACGGAGTAACGAAAAGGAGAAGCAAAAAATAAACAGCATAGTTCTTAACAAAGGAACAATTCTCTCGCGTTATTACCTTTACAGCACTTGGTTTTCAGACTGACTTTACAACTAAGTTCGGAAATAACAAAATTGACACATAAAGTGGGTGTTCTCGGTAGAATTGATTAGTCAAAGGCCTTCTTAGAATACTGAAACCATGCGCCTTCTATAGGTATGCTACACTAGAAGGTGACAAGATGTTGTGACGGATGGAGGGTTCGGTTACACAGATTTGTTTGATCTCTGGTTTCCGACAAAAACCGTGATAATGACAGCCAAACAACAGTGAAAAAACGACTAGTTGAAATCTGGGCGGTGATTCCTGCTGCGAATGTAGTCTAGAAACGCCTCAGGGTGCATTTCTATGAGCCAAACATGGCCGTGCTGTCGTCGATTTTCTCGAATTGGTACGATCCACGGCCGTCCATGTGCAGGAAGTACTCGTGATGAACCCATAAAGATTTCCGATGCGAGACGGTGAACAAGGTGATGCCCATCTCTCGGCAGATCTTGTACATGGCACCTTCAAACAGATTAACTTGCTCAATTCGTCTTTTGTCACACTAGTTAGCAACTTCTTTCTTACTCACACAATGGTCGCGAAGACATTGTCGGAGCTGGATACGATGTAAGTAACAATTTTGAAAATTTTAATGAAAAAACTGTCGATTACCTTCTACATCGACGCTAACCGCGGAAGTACACTCGTCGAGAATCGCAAACTGTGGCCTGTGGTAGAACAGCCGTGCCATCTGAAACATCGGTATAGATTTGTTTCTGCGTTATACAGGTCGTAAAAGAGCAAGATTGCTCAGACTCTCTGCGAAGATTTTGGAGTAGAAGAAGAAATTCTAAGGCAACTAAAATATACGTGGAGATGCCCTTAGGTTAATAACCCTTGTGGTAAAATGGACACAGAAGAAAGAAGAAAAGGAAAAATAAAGGAGAACAGAATGAAATAGAGACTGTACATATAATAAACAAGATCGACTTACAGCGATTCGTTGCTTCTCGCCACCGGAGAGTACATCCATCCAATCTTGCACCGCATTCCAACCTCCCTCACGAACTAGTATATGTGACAATTGTACCTAAATTTTGGTTTTCACGTCTTTTTACATTCAATAGAGCTTTGCAATGGCTTTTATTTCATTGATTTTTTTTGCTTTACTAACATTTTAAAGTAGATTTCTCTTTTTTTCAACACTTTGCAACGCTTATACGTAGTTCATTGACGTAAAGTAAAGTGTAAACATACCTTTTCAAGCAAATCTTCTAAATCGTCGTCGGTGAAACCTTTTCGAATCATGTCGATCTGTCTGTCAGGGTAGATGACCTGATCGCGAAGAGTGCCAAGAGTCATGTACGGCCTCTTAAAGCGCAAAGATATATTAATTTCAAGAAAAAAACTCGGTACCTTTGAGGCATCCTTGTGAAAGAAGAAATTCCAAAAAAGGGTAGAAATTTTTCTGATTCGCATTTTGCTCTACCGCGAGAAGTCACGGGTTTAATAAAGGTGTTGAAACAACATTGGAAATCATTCCCATCATATTGCTTCGCAAACTCACCTGAGGCACATAGAACAGTTTCCCTTTGGCGGGTTTCGTCAGACGACCGCCGAAAAGGGGCCAGAGTTCTCCAAGGATTCGGAATAGGGAACTCTTTCCGCAACCATTCGGACCGCAAACCAATACGTTTCTTCCAGACGGTACCTAAACGATGCATCTTTCGCTGCATGGTGTGTCATTCAGAGGCACAGCTTAATTATGTCCTATAGAAAGCCCCAACAACAAGTAAAGCCAAATGGTCGAGCTCAAATCTCTCGGAATTTGTGTGCCTTTCAGCTAGTTATCACGGAGTGTGAAATTTGACTAGGATGACTGAATCTATAACTAATAACACGGAAATCAATTTGAAAGGTGATTAAACCCCGCAGATCTTTCCACCAAAGAAATTTCTGAGTAAAAGAAGAAACCTACCTCCAAGTCAAGGCTGTCGACTAGCACGTCACCGTTAGGAGTAACAAGTGGAACACCTTCGAAACGAATCACATTGTCACGAATGATGAGCTCACCTGAAAAAAAAACAAGTGTAATTTTTATTCATTTATTTATTCAAGACGTCGGCAGAATCCAACGCGTGCCACAACATACACATAACTCGAAACAGTCATTAAAAATAAGAAAATGCATTAGTCCCATTAACAAAATTACATAAAATTCACCCACGAACTAGTAGGTTTAGAAAACCGCGCAGGGAAAGACCGAGGACGGTCTGACTCGATTCCAAAATACGGTTGAATTCTATCAAGCACCTGTAGGTAAAGAGGCTATTCCTAATCCGTGATTACGCCACAGAAACATTTAGTCTTGGCCGTCCTCTTCTGGTTTTTGTCAGTGATGATTCGAAGAAGGTGTTTCGATTGATAGAGACCCTGCCCGTGAATATTTGAAACATCATTAAGAGGTCGAATTTTTTCCTTCGATAGCGTAGACTCGGTGAATGGAATATTTTTGCTCGTTCAACCCGTCCAACCCCTTTAACCCCGTGGCATTTGGTAATAGTTAGTACCATAGCACCTTATCATTAGCTTGCGAGTGAAGCTGTCTTGAATGCCCTCAAGAATATTAATATCTCTCAACTTCAGGGGATTAAAGACAGTTGTTCCACATTCTAAAATAGGTAATTCGAGCAGCGTCTAAACAAAAAGTTGTTTCTCTTATCCAGTTCAGGTTCTTTTTTCGTCTTTAACCTAGTTTATTTTAGCAAAATCGATATCGCCCAGGCTAGCCAAGACTATTGCAAGGATTAGGTACGCATGTCTTTTTTTAGACCAAGTACTCATTCATCATCTGGTTACAACTCTAAAAGAATGTGGAATGCGTGGCGTGTAATTAGTGGGCTAATCCTTTCTACCTACGTTATTTTTGAGTCTAAAGTATCGTATCAATGTGGCTGCATTTGAGCTGCACAAACATTTTTGTAACAAAAATACGAAGGAAAAATTTGGTCGTAACTTCCTACATTACCTGCACCAGCCCTCAAATTGCATTCTACGAAGCCGTTCACGTTTCCGTTCTGCTTGTCGCTCACCATTGTCCGCTCGTATGTTCCTGGAATTTCAGTGTTATTCGAAGTTTTGTCTATTTCTAACCATACACCTACAAAGTTGGAAAACTGGAAAGTAATGATATGTGCAAGCCCATTGCTTACCGCTTGCCAGGTCATCGAGAACATTCAGAAGTGTGTCAACCCTGGTAGTGAATCCGGATAGTCGGGTCATCTCCCTTCCAGCCAACGCAAGGCGTCCAAGAGCCTCGGCCAATTTGAACATCATTCGACCAGAGTTGTAGTACTCCTAGAAGAATTCTAGTTGCCATTACAGCGGAACTACGTTATACGTCCGGGGTTTGTTTGTTATATGGATTTTTCGCTTGAGAGGACGATTACTCTCCCGAGTAAAGGTCCCCAATAACAAACGGAAATTGGCTAGGGGTGAATCAAACCCAGAAATTGAAATACTCGGCAGTACCGGACCGAGGATGTGGGCACCGAAACGCCGAGCATTAAGGTTTCTGGGTTTAACTTACACGTAGGTTCACTTTTGTTTGTTATCCGGATCCCTTAGCCCTTAGTGAGTTAACGCCCTTGCAAGCGATTAGACTACAGAGAAATCGATTTATGGACATATTTTGTAAGTCTGGTAAGTTTAAGCAGGTCTAGGTCTCCCGGGTAAAAGGGTTCACCTGGATGAGGTCGTTCCTGTCCATGCTGTTGATGAAGGCATTCTTGCGATCAAAGAACGGTCGACTGACAGCGTACCAACCGACTACAGTCGCCACATATTTGGCAACGATGTTGTCGACGAATCCTATGGAAAACCTGGAAAGGCGCCAAATAAGATATCCGCTCACTTCTCCTGATAAGTAAGTGAGAGCCGTACTCGCCTGAATAGGATGACCTTCCTCAGATGACTGACAAGATTGCCGAAGGAGCTTAGCAGTGTACTTCGCTCGCGTTCGTTACCCTGAAATGAAACGCTTTGGAAACTCTGAAAGACCTTCCCATTAGTTCATAGCAAAATAAATGCTTTATTCTTCTGCACAGCTAGCTAAGAGAGAGCCGCAAAAGGTCTATTTACAACAAGATTTAAAATTAGGAAACGAGCAAACAACAGTAAAAAGTTGGGAGGCTAAAAAACTGTCCATACTCAACAGCAACAAACAGAAGCAGCGTCTGTAGTACTTGAAGCTGGAATGCAGATATCAAAGGAAACCGATAGACGTTGAATTTCCAGTTGCTGGTGTTTCAGGAGGGATCTCGATTTGATCGTGAAGGCGAACCTGATGCTAGCCTCGCTGCACCGATTCGAAATACAGAACATGTGGTGAGCGTTCCAGCAAAATTAAAATTTATTCAGAGATTTGTATGAATTAGATTCTATATCGAACTAGGACAAAAACCGCTCTCGAGCATTTTCCTCCTGACAATATTCTAATAGGAACAGCAGATCAACGGAACTGCTGAGGAGAGTGGCCATAGAAAAGCGCTCTTCTATTTTCCCCTCATTTCATATAAAGCGTGAAGAGTAGATTAGAAAATGATTTCAGTTCACTGTTCCCTTCCCTAAAGTTATACGACAAGGAATTTGCGTGGTATGTGGGTTAGTGGTGCAGCCGACAAATCATCTCCTAAAACATTTTCGTTCTATTTATTTTATTCACCAATCAAATTGTTTTTAGATTTACATCTTCGAATTTTTCATGCTCGTCCATCGAATCGTGAAGGTTTCTGCGGAAAAATAATGGCTTGAAAAGTGTTTGCGCATACTCCTCGTATTCAATTTGATTTTAGTTTTACCTGATAGAAAGCGATCTCCTCGCTGTTCATGATGAGCCGAGAGTTCACATATCGGAACTCGCCCTCCAGTGCCTGTTCTTGTACCGTTAGACGACCGATCTGAACAACAGAGTTCAACTCGATATCGTGTTAAAGGTTGCATTGTACCATAGACTCTACTGCTCTTGAGACATCCACCCGTGAAAGCGTCAAAATTAAAGTTGCAGATAATCCTACAGGTAATTCTAGCGCAGCTCCCATCGCTCATACAAAAAATTGCCCTTATTTTCGAGTTGCACAGGAGCGTTAATAGTTTATTCTTACTATGCCTTACGAGATTTATAGGTGGAAAGTTTGTCAACGCTCTAACTTTTCTACCTACTCGTCCTTTTCAGAGGTCTGATCATAGTTTATGGTGAGTGAACCGGTAAATTACCCACTCAGTCAAAAACCGCGTCCTCTCCAGCATTTTTGATAAACTGTATTGGATATCGAATGAAAAAGCGTTCGCAGGAAGGTAACCTTTCCCTTTGCACCCTTCGAGCTGTTGCTCGTTGTCAGTGAAGTTAGTCGATTAGTAATGAATGATCAAATAAGCCGCCAATCTACCTGTACTCGAAGCTATGAATATGTTTAAAGAAGAGAAGACTTGGAAGTTGATGTCCTAGAACTTCCTCCCCTAATTTCGTTCAAAGACTGAGTTATCTATATGAATGTTATAAGTGAACCGTTCACCGGTCGTCTCAGATATGTGAGGAAGACACCAGACCCGATCAGGTAGGAGAAGAGAATCATCGGCGCACCCCATCCAAGTGCACCTCCGATTCGCGACACGTACAGCATCACGTCGACAATCGGCTGAAACACTCAGTTGTTCAAAATGTAAACCTAAAAATCAAAAAAATGGTGAAAATGAATAACAGGACCTTGGTCAAATTCGAGTACAGGTCGACGAGTCCTTCGCAGAATTTCTCCACATCCTGAGTTAGCAGCTGATCGGCGTTCTGGATTCGATTGTCCAGATTTGACATTTTATAGAATGTGAAACCTCTGAATAAAAGTTCTAAACGAAGAAAATTACAGAATGGATGTGGATGTCCTTACTTGAGGTATTGTGCGTAGAGGTGCTTTGTGAGTCTTTCGCGGAATCGAAGCTTCACCTCGTTGAGGCCAAACTAAAGTAGAAAAGGATTTCACAAGTTAGCTATGTAAGAAATTATCCATACCAAGTGATTTTAAATGTTTCTCTAAACTGTTAGACTGTCATCTGAACACACCTAAATCCACTAATCTTATTCAATGAAAACTTATGTTCAAAATTATGAAATGGAATTAATGTTGATGTTGATTGTCTGTCACTTTATTAATCATATGACCGTTGCATGGCGTGTTCATGTAATACATAAATAAATAAATATCAGAGTTTCCAGCTTAATTGTTGATCTCTGATGATTAAGTATACAAAAGAGCAGAGCCCAAACTCGTGAAAAAAAATCGGGAAAAAAGTCGCAAACCCTGAAATTTACCACAAATGGGGCGCAGACAGTGATCCGTCAAAGTGCGCTTCTGGGTTTATTAGAGATTTGTTTTGCGAGTTCTAACACAAATAGCGCGGAGCGGATTTTGATACCCCGATTAGCGCCCAAGCCCGATTCATCAATGCGCTATGTGATCAAATCGAGTTTTACTTGGAATTCATGAATCGTCACATTTTCGGTCTACACACAGTCGCAACGCGATCATAGTGAAATGTGCTAGATCCCGTACAACTCCGAATAAACCCCTGAGCGCGTTGATGAATCGGGGTTTGCGACCAATTTGCGATATTGAACCAACGTGCACGCGTGTGTATTCAGGGTCTTCACAGAATTTATTGGACCAATCTGTTGATTGTAGCGAGCCATCCGAGGTGCAGTAATTACTGATTTTTTTCGAGCGTACCATTCATGAATCCGGGTGCAGATTTGTCAGTGATAAAGCTGCCACAAGTCCCGAATGGCATGCAAATCATAAATTATCAAAATGATTCATTATTCATCCGAGTTATTCCGGGTCTACACGAGGTCTCACCCATTCCATCAATACGGAGACATTGAATTCGGAGTTTGCGTGGGGCGTATATACTGCATATTTATTTACTTATGTATTACATGAACAAGCCATGCAACGGTGATATGATTAATAAAATGACAGACAATCAACATCGACATTAATTCCATTTCATAATTTTGAACATAAGCTTTCAGTGAATAAGATTAGTGGATTGAAGTGTGTTCAGATGACAGTCTAACACCCAGTAGACCCTGCCTCCTTGACTCATCACTCTTGGAACACCATTTGGGACACATTCCGGAGTTTATTTCGAGTATACCGTTGAGAAATCCTGTCCCACAGGTCCTGCATTTCGCCCGGGTTTTTTATGGTTATGACTGAACTACTCATAAGTTACGGAACTCACCTTGAGAATGGCGTTAGTCACTGAGATGGCGGGCATCGCCATTCCATACTGAACCACGTTCATTAAGAACTGCAGTTTGTCGCGTGAAATAATGGATCTATGAGCGGATCAATATATTGATTAGATTCGTAGAACAGAACACCAATCCACCTGCTTAAACTCACGCTTCAATTCCTGTGGCTGTGATGATCATGTAGACGTCGGCGTAGGTTCTGCACAGAAGAGAAACGGCGATCAGAAGAAGGTAGAACATCTGCAAGGATCCCCTCTAGGGTCTTTCATATTTGCGGGATAATAACTCTTCGAACCTCAGCGGTGAATGGCCCAGGTACGAGAATTTTCAGGATACGCCACAGCTTTTGAAGGAACACCGCGTCCACGTGTGCTTTCTCTTTTGAAGGTTGTCCATTTTTGGTGACAAACGCTCGCGACTGAGATGCTCTGAAAATCATCAATATTTGTGAAATTCCACTTTTATTATCGTGTTTTTGCCTTTGCTACTAACAATATGTGTGCAAGAAATTGTTGTTGTAATGACTGCGCTAGAATGATCGATCAATATTCACGGATCAGACAGGACTCCAACACGCGTCTCGAGCCTATCCAGCGCACCGTGATTTCACTAATATTTGAAGCTCTATTTTTGCTTTCTGGCACGCTTGGTGCATTGGTAACAGACGCTGATGACCCCTACCCGATCGATCCGTTCTCGCTCAGGGTAACGAAAGTTCCCAGCTCTCTTGATTTATAATTCTAGAAAAACAATAAATGACCATTAAGGATGCCATGGTAAAGCCAGCGATCCGGTAAAGATTTGTGTTCAATCATAATAAACCTTGATGGTTTTTATTTGCTTTTCTTGAGTAGTGAATAAAGGATGTCAAAATTCGAAATGAACACGAACATTTAGGTTTCCTTAACAACTTTATCGAAACAGAACTAGTATCACTCCTGCCGAATCAAGATGATTGGGAGGTTGATAAACTATAATTAGGGCCACAAAATTTTCTTCCGAAGGTAACAAGGAAAAAGGAAAAAAGCTAAACCAGCTGTGGAAAGCGATTTTACATTTTGAGGACATTAATATTCCTTGCTACAGAGATTCACTTATAGTAGTCAGTTGGTTGGTTAAGTGTAGGGCTGTAGAGAAAGCAGCGCAGCAGTTCCAATCAGAGGTGAAATGTTCAGGTATTTTGCAACGGAAGCACCGACACTTGGTAACGATCTATGGAGAACATGGCTTCCACGTATAGTCTGCAGTGGACAACACACGAATTCGGGCAAAGGAAATCACGGCTTCGGTTCAGTTGCCGAGCTAAGTATGTATTTATGCAGCGGCTGCTTCGCCCTCTTCTGAGACTGAACGGAAATAAACCTAACCATGACATCTCGATCCTAGATCAATACGAACCTCGCGCCAAATTTCAAGAATCCTGCAGCTAAACAAAGAAAAGTCAATCGGACTTACTTCGCAGACTTGCTATACCATTTGACTACGGCGAAGAAGGTGGCGACACCACAAACAGCTGGTCCGTACTGGCGAAACGTCAGCGTCGACGCCAACATCCGCACTTGGTCGAGCTTCGACAATGCACCCATGTTTCTGAAGGGACGGCTATAGGAATAAATTCCGTTTCGCGTGAGAAACGCTGCTGAGAGGATAACGACTCCGAATTTGAAACGAAACAAACGATAACAGGAACGAGTTCGTTGGGATATGGTGAGACTCGATGTTGTAATGCAAAAAGGCTGGTTGAACATTTCAGTAATCTCTAGAATGGAGCACAAATTTTACTAAAAAGCATCTGGCACATAAGGTACTTCAGAAAAACTTCAGTTAAAGAGAGTCAACTCCAGTTAAAGGGATGTAACAAGCATAGAAGATATCTGGAAGCCAACTAGTGTGAACCTTCGGCTATGTAAAACCATACGGCACAGCACAAATGGTCGAATCGAAACTACAACGCAACTGTTGATGTAATTATTGTATTTGAGGCCTATTACAGCAAGCACGTCATGCTATATCAGAATATGGCTTTCACTTGCACGGGAACTCAGCAGTTGTTGATGTATTTCTCCTTGGAATTGAAGGCAGAATTCATTTTTAAAATTTTCGGGAGTCCAAAGTTTGCGAGAAGGCTGTTGATCGATGAGTTCTTGAGCGAAGTTATCCAATCTGATTGGTGATCGAAAAATTTAGAGTGAAGTTATCAAAAATATCAAATGAATAAGGACTTCGGTTCAAACAGATTGTACTATTATAAAAAATAGAAGATGATACATCTTTTTGACCATCACTGTATACCAAAATGCTGCTGGTAGGCGAAAGATGAATCTGCTGCTCTTGTCTGCTCGTTGTGTCTCCCTTCCATCTTTATTATTTTAGCTATAATAAAAACACGCGCTTCTAATCAGGGTCTACATTCCGGATAGAAAGCATCCAAAGATCGTAAAAATTTTTTGATTTGATGTGAACCTCATTCAGCCTCATCAGAGCGCTGAGTTAATCTCTCATACCGACAGTGAACCTTAGCCACCCAAAGAAAGTGCTGAAATCAACGCCCAAAACCTCATTGTTTTTCCATCGATGCATGTATATATTCCGTGCATTCGAATTCTCCTTCTCATAAAAAATGTTGTGATGTGAAACTGTTGTGTAAGTGCATGTAAAAGATGACAATTTACTGAGGAACTTTACCGTTCCACAAACCAAAACGATAGCCAGGTGCACGGCGCACATCGAAAATTCACTCCCACGAGGAAAACCGAGTGATAAGGTGAAAGCGAATGTGCTAAATGCCACAAAGGAAAAGAAAATATCAAAGAAAAGGTTGATGAGCGTGGGGATGATAGAAACCATAGAAAACAAGAAAATATGAAGTAATATGGTAGAAGAACGGGTAACATAACATAAGGGCTAAAAATGAAATTAGCGACATCATTGCCAAACCTCAAAGGTGGGGGGGACTTTAGAGTTACCAAAGTGTGTTTGTTTCCACCAATTCCTGTAACAATTTTATAGATCGATAGCCCATGATATGGACATGAAGCGGTTATGGTTAGAACCGAGGGTGTTTCACATCGAAGCAATGTTCATCCAATTAGCACGTCTGGGTGTGTCTCGGTTTAAGCCCGCTCAAGGACAGTTCACAACTGGCTACTGAAGTAGTAGATTCACGAGCTCAAGTGATCGAATTGTATTCGAGAAGAGCAATAAAACTGATGAGAGCAGAGCTCTCATTGGAAAACCCAAGGTTGACAAGAACGACGCAAGCTGGAATAGAAGGAAAACGTAAAAATCGTTATGTTATAAATACAGGGTGTCCCAAAAAAATGTACCCGCTGTTTGAAATGCCATAACTTTAGCGAAAATGAACCAATCGAAACGAGTCATAGTTTGAATGAAAGCTAAGAAAAAGGGAAATTTTCTGGTACGTGTTTGGTGAGGATTGCGCCATGTACTCGACCGTGCCCTCAGATTTTGTACCTGATTGATAGTGCATGGGTTATATGCTTGCTCTGTTTTGGTCGTAAACAGGTGATATCACTGCTATAAGCTGCTTCTGAGGCAGTAAACATGACGACTTGCAGCAACTTCTGGTTAAGCATGGAACAACATCAATATCGATCAATAATTGTAACCATTGTTTGAGAAGCTAAAGCTCTTTCAACAGTGATGCAATCATCAGAAAAGATTTTAGAGGAATGTAAAATGTGTGAACCATAAAGATTGCGCCATGCATCTTTCCGAATCGTCGGATTCTAGACCTGATTGGAAGTGCATGGGTTATATGCTTGCAGGAAAATGGCCATAAATTCGAACAATTGTCATATTGATTATGTTTAATTGTTTATACTGATCATTGTCACGTTATTTTCTTACTTCCCTTATATAAATTGTCTTCTTTCATTTTAAACTCAATTCAGAAAAATCGTATTGTGCAAGTGCATCTTGAAGTGCATGTTAAATTCGCTATGTTTTGATGTTTTTATGTTTGCTGCATCAAGAGAAACGCGTATCAGCGATATCACCTGTTGGCATCCAAAGTAGAACAGGCATGTTATCCGTGAACTTTCAATCAGGTCTAGAATTCGACGATTCGCACAGGTGCATGGCGCAATCTTTATGGCTCATACATTTTGCATTCCTCTAAATTCTTTTCTTGTGATTGCATCACTGTTGGAAGAGTTTTAGCTTCTCAAACAGTGGTTCCCATTATTGATCGATATGGATGTTGTTCCACGCTTAACCAGGAGCTGCTAAAAGAATATATGTTTACTGCCTCGGAGGTAACTCATAGTAGCGATATCATTTGTTTACGACCAGAGTAGAGCAAGCATATAACCCATGCACTATCAATCAGGTACAAAATCCGCGGCCATGGTCGACTACATGGCGCAATCCTCACCAAACACATACCAGAAAATTTTCTTTTTCCTTCGCTTTCACCCAAGCTATGACTCGTTTCGAATGGTTCACTTTCGCGAAAGTCATGGCATTTCAAACAGTGTATACATCTTTTTGGGACACCCTGTATAAACAATAGATACCCAGTAACTAAACGGAACATTCATCAACACCTGTATATACTGGCAGCCCGTTAAAACGAAGTAAAAAAAGTATGGTGCTGGCATCCTTTTTTCTGCGATATTTTGCTCACGAATACCGAATGGAATATCAAATGCACCAAGAATGAAGTTATTTTGGGGTGTTTTTTGTTTTCTATGTCGTCTCGATTGGTATCAAAGAAGCTGGACAGTCAAAGTTCATCATATCTTAACTTTCAGAGCTCCTACTGAATCAGGTCACTGTGAATTTAGGGGAAATCAAAGAAACTAATAGGTCAGCAGAGTTGGAGAAAAGTGCAGAATTCTCAGACTTCAGTGGTAAGGTCTTTGATGTGTGATAAGGACCTCACACCACAGCACAGCATCATCTTGTTCTGCAACTGTGACTTTTGCTCGAAACGACGGGACCCGTTCTACTTTCTAGGCGACCGAGAAACGACTTTTTGAGTTGCATCATTGCAAAATAGCCCAACATCGATGTCGGTCACCGGTATTATAGCTGTAGCTCATGAAAACCAGCTGATCAAGCACAACATCATTCTGAGCCTTCCTCATACAAATTTGTACACACGGGCGTATTCCGCACCTTTAACGTTTCGTTTGAAAATTTCCATGTCTAGGCTGTTCTTGTGATGTTCTTACTTTTCCGTTGTCTCCCGAACTCCCATAGTAACTGTAGTAAGCAGAACTGATCCTATTAGTAGGTATAGTAGTAATACTCTCCTTCTCTTCGCTCTCTGTGTACATTCTACACCATATTTTACCGTATTTACCTAGTACAGTTTTGCGCACCTTTGTGCTTCGTAAGTATAATCAAAAGAAATAAAATTACCAGGTAGACTCAGCAGTCAGCCTCAACAATTCACCAATCACGCAATAACAATAAAACATCAACAATTTGAGCAGTAGCAAAAATAAAGAATTTTTGGACAATTCAATACAGAATGCATTGAAAACGAGGACTAAAAAATAACGAAGCGCGGCTAAGAAATCGGTGAACGCATATAAGAAAGACGACTATGCAGTTGTCGTGAAGGTCATAACCACACCAAAGGCTGTTTCTAGCGAGGATTACTAAATTTTGGCAAGAGAAACGAGGACAAGAATGGGGGATATTTCAACGATAGGACTCGGATTCTAAACGCGAAATTTACAGGCCTGAAGGAAGACTAACCTTCACCTTGCTTTTGCGGAAACACTGCCTGCGATGCTTCCGGAGGCTACAGTCTAGCATCGAATTCAGTCTGGCCGAATCGATGGCGTGATAGCGTTGATTAGCTAAGCGTTGCGACAAGCAACACAGATAATTTCTACCACAAAACGGACCTTTTCAGCATCTCAAACTGGAAAATGGCCTCGATTAAACAATATAAAGCAGCGTAAAAGCAGCGCGATAGGGGTGAGCAAGCCGTAAAAGTGTTAGGTTTAAGGTTGGGTTAAGTTTTAGGTTTTTACTGGACAGGTAAAAGTGGCAAAATCGAAGTTAGAAGTGTCCTTTACCACTCTCACATCTACGCTCTTTTATCCATATCCCAAAGATCAAACGTCCTTTGTGTGGCTCTTGAAAGAGCTTTTTTTACTGTGAGTTTTGGAATATCGCAGAGCAGCGCTGGCTCCATCGTAATTTGCAGCGGGAGATTTTCGCCATTATCTCTCTTCGATTTCTAAGTGAACTTTATCTTACCACCGCCATTTAGAAAAATGCAGACCTGTCTCGTGCGGCTGATTTGGGCTGTTGCAGGACAGCAGCTCTGGAAGCGCTATTGCAACTTTAAATTATAGGCGAATGGACAATCGTTGTGCACTATTGCGCTAAGTCCAATCTTCTCACCGAGTTAAAGGTAAAGGTGAAGTGGTCAATGATCAGTCCCTAGAAAACACATCACAGCATTCGTGGCCCATTCAAAAGACTAGACACGCACCAATTTTGGCCTACGCTCCCAAGGACCTGCCTCTATTCAAATCAGTGTTAAGGCCTCTTCGGACCTTACTGCTTTGCTGCCGTTGAATGGTTGAATTAAGGAAAACGGCTGGACTTGAGTAGAGTTACGGCGTTTTAAATGTAAGGACAGAACTTTCTTTACAGCCTGCTAATTTCCACGATCCAGGAGGGATGGACGACTTGGTCAACCTGGGTCAATATCGAGCGTCCGGGGTGAGCCACATGGTACAGTAGCGGCCAAAATACTATTAACACTCGGTCGCGCAGAAATTTCCACCCTTCTTTGACTGGCAGCCAACGAAACAGGTCGGAACTATCGAGGAAGCTGTGCACAGCTTCTGATAGAGCAAATCTTCCTCTTTCAAATAGTGTACTAGAAATTTTCGGATGTGCTGAATCTGGAGAAATCAATAGGTTTTTTGAGACATACATTTTCCTTCACTCTAAAATTCGATTTGGTGACGTGTACTTTTTCCGTAAGGAGATATGCAGAAAAAATAAACAAACTTTATGACAGTGCAAACAATTTTCTTTCAAACGATACATTTCGTTTACCATTTTTCTACAGAATTCCAGAAATACAGTATTTTTAGTGAACTATTCGGTATTCCACCAATTTGGGGTTGAGCGAGCTAGATAATATAACCAATGTGTTTCGCATGCCTTATTGCCTTTAAGCAGTAACTTTCGACAAAATACCTCGTGAACGCAAGGTAACAGGAATTTTTGAAAAAACTTCCAGCAAGCAGTGCGATGCCAAATTATGGGTCCGCTCCAAATTTCCTTGATAGCTCACCAAGGGCGCGCTTTCGAAGACAGGAAACACAACCGTCGTATTCCACATAATTTGCTATCACCATGAAAAAAATTTGAACAAGATATCTCGTCTCGCCGCAAGCCATGAATTTTTAGAAATTTCAACTAGTGGAGTATTGCAAGACTATAAGTCCGCTCAAAGTTTAGTTGATAGCACACCAACGACGCGATCTCGAGGGTGGATAAGAACACCATAGCATTCCACGTGTCAGATTACCCTCACGAAAAAATCTTGAGTAGGATATCTTGTTAGCGCCGTACGCCATGAATTTTCAAAAAAAACAGCAAGTGGCGAGGATGATAGCTTCTGATAGCTTCCACGAATCGCAGTCTATTGAAGAAGAAACTTCTTAATCATTTTCTGTTTTGCACGACGCTTGTCTGCGAACATCTTCTAGAACTATTGAATACACTACTGTTGAATTACTGATGATATTTATCTTAAGCACTGTCAATCAGGTGTAAAAATTGGTCAGTCGTAGAGGTGCATGGCGCAGTCCACACCAATAACACTGCATGAGATCTGCTTCTCATGTGCTCTCAAATGACTTATAACCTATCTTTGAATCTTCACTATCAGTAAACTTATGGCTTCTCAAACAGTGAGCACATTTTTGGGACACCCTGAAGTGTTGCGTTTCATCGTGAGTTTTCACTTTGAAATTGTCTGTAATTCTAGATTTGTAAAGAAAAGTGGAAAACAAAATGTACCGTTTGAAAGAGAATTGTTTGCACTGTCAAAAAGTTTGTTTAGTTTTTCTGCATAGCTCCCTACGGAAAAAGTACACGTCACCAAATTGAATTTTAGAGTGAATAAAAATGTATGTCTCAAAAAACCTACTAGATTTCTCCAGATTCAGCACACCTGAAAATTTTTTGTACATTATTTAAAAACGGAAGATTTGCTTTATCAGAAACTGTGCGCAGCTTCCTCGAATGTTCCGATCTGTTTCGTTGGCTGCCGGTCAAAGAAGGGTGGAAATTTCTGTGCGACCGAGTGTTAACAGAATTTTGGCCGCCACTGTAGTTATGCCTCAAGTAGCCCTCCCCAGCGAAGCTACGTTTCAACCTCATCCTCTACCGATGCTAAAAATTCCAGTCGTCGTTCTCTCTAGAATACGTTAAGTGTAGAATGAAGCGCGAGACTTCAACTATTCAAAAATCGCTCTAGTTGGAGAACTACCGAGAGCGAGGCATGATTTTACAGCAAATCAAAGATACAGGTCCGCAGCAGAACTCTTTTGTTCCTCTTTTTTAGACTTTGTCGGTATTTTATCCTTTCGCATTTGCACAGAACCGTCCACTCTAACTGGCTAGACAGCAAACGAGTTCCGACTCTGATGGTTTATGACTCTATAGATGTTCCTAATACTCCAAAGTTCGCATAATCACCTTTCGACGACCTCGAAGACAGTTCACCATTCATGAAGTGATAATGAAGAACAAATTACAGGGAGATGACCGACAAGCAGACAACATGAAGTGAGCGCGAATGACCAGTACTAATTGTTAAAACGGAGAAGTTTTTAATCGAATTAATTGAACTCCAGCTACCGAACGATAACTAGGAGACGATCCACTTGCCAAATCTGATCGATCGATTGCGGCGATTGCGGAACATGTCGAGAAACGAATGTAGAGAGCAATGATGATAAGAAAGGCCACTAGGAACTCGAATGTCGCGAGAAAGTGCGAGAAAATTGAGCGAAAGAGCGTGAACCCGTATACGAACGCATAGTTGAACTAATTTGGAGCGGCTGCGCATTGGGCGAAATAAGAACCTTTTTGAATGGGAAGAAGGTATCTAGCGAGCGCAAATGACATTTTCGTACTTTTGACGGGCGAGTAAAGCACTGGAGGTGGTCTCGTTGATAACGGATGCCCCTTTGCAGCCTGAGATAAGGACCGGAACTTTGCGTCCACTGCAAGTAGCTGTTGTAGTCATCTTTGAATGAAACGATTTTTCTGGAGAGCTTTGTGGTCCTTCACATAAATTCTGCTTTATAGAACACGCTAATAACATTACACTACGTGCACAATTTGAAAGAGTAAGAGTTTTGGAAACGATTAGCGACGATATTTTCCGAAGAGGATACGGTATGGTTCCAGGTAGCAACTGCCCACAGCTGAAACTGCACAACTGCCCAGTGCAATGGAAACCAAGCAGAGCTAATATTATTATCGTTTTGAACCTTTCCATAAACTGAGATGACTTCTTCATGTTCGGAAAACCAGCCGAGTTGTTTCATGGTCCATTATCACCGAATAGCGATAAACGTCATCATAAATCACTGGTAATTGTGAATATGTCGGACAAAAATGCGCTAGGTACATGTGGACCTGTTCTGAGAAGTACAAGAAAAGCGAGTGATTTTCAAGTAGTGAAGAGCTCTAAGTGTGAAAATACGCTGCTACGGCGCCTTCAAAGTATTTTCAAAATCAACTTGGACGCAAATCGTTTGTAGATGAGAAAGGTGATAGAGGAGCAAAAATAAGTGCCGTAGTTTGGAACGATTTCTCGGTGGTATGGATGTCAAGCAACACCCTGATAGAACTGAGTCGTGATCTGCTGCTAGCAATGCATCACCTGAGCAACATCTACTACTTCCATTACACATAGCAGTAAAGGAACGGTAATAGATATAGAACATCAGGGTGCATAAATGTATATTCATTGGTGAACTAACGCATACAATGTGCAGGGAGCGTTAAACGTTATCAAAACCAAGTGACGTAGCCAGCTAGACAATGGAAATGTGGGAGGGTGATAACGCTGATTGTCACGTTAGCGGAACTCACCAAAGAACGCAAGACTCGCCCAAGTATTCACAAACTCGCAAATAAAAAAACAGAATCGCCGCACTTTCGTAGACAAATATCGAAGTCCGTCCTCTAGAAACAGAGATCTCTTCACATAAGGTCAATAGAAATGGTAAAGTTGTTGGCCTATACAAAGACCAGCCGCTATACCATGTCAGGGTCTTTGTTACCTTTCCAGAAATGTCGGGCACCAATGTGTCCGACCCGGTACTGATGGAAGGCTTGTTTAGCCAGGGCAAGGATCGATCGCATGGCCGTGCGTGTATCAACAGCCTCTCTTACCACTAAACCAAGCGCGACTTTTATGTAACAAACATTTACTAATTAATTAATAGCTAATGGAAGGGGAGAACAAATGCAGAGCATCACTGTGAATATAGCCATCCTCGTCTCATGAACTAACATGCCCAAAATTAAGAATTTTAATAGAAGAAGCTTCGTAAGTGCCATTGAACTGAACAGTTTTCAAATGACGTAGCTCTGCATTAGAAGATTATCCCACTCGAGAAGGAAGAATGCAATACTTGCTTATGAGAGTGGTCGGCATATACATATGTACATAATAACAACCTCAACTTAACACCACGGCTCTCAATTCCAGATCTTGTTCAACTACGAAATGAGCCAGCTGCTACTCCTCCACATATTCGTTTCTCTCTAGCGAAATCTGTAGAATGGAGGACTATTAAAAAATGGAAGATTATCCAACACGAGAAGGAACCCCTTAACATCCAATGCTTTACTCACCGGGGCTCTGAAAGATAGTCTTTGTTTCACCATAATAGCTTTCGAATCCATCTCCCCTGGTCGTCTTGCACATGCCTCCTCCTCTTGGCTGCTCTGTTTTCAGACCCATTCAGATGTTGTATTTTGAGCTTTCACATCACGATAAATTCAATATTTAGGATGCTTAAAAAATATCCTCGAAAATCAAATCAAAAATTAGAACATTGTGAGTCCATTCTCAGCAACGAATCTTCCTCTTCGCGTCGTTAGCGTTTTCTCACCTTTAATTTCACCTTAACATTGTTCCGTTTTTGGTTCTTTGTCAATTTTTTCAGCTTCTGCTAACTCAAAAGCGCCGTCACTTCCATATCCAGGCATCCATTTCCCCCACAGTGTAATACGTTACATCGCGACAAGAAATCCAACTCCGACTTCAAGGGGCTCATTTGTGGAAGCCAATTTCACTCATTGCACCGTTACTCATGGTACGGAAAACGATCGCTATTTTGCATGATGACGTTCCCTTACCTGCAACTGCAATACAATACGAAAACCTGTTCCATTCCTGTCCCAACCATTTCTTTTCTCGATCCATGTAGGCTAACGGACGGGTAACACGGAGGTACATACCAATGAGTGCTCAAAGTAGGCTGTTACTCGAAAACCTCGTCAGTTCTCCGCGCCACTGTTTCGGAATTGGCCCGCCACTTACTGGACCAATTCCGAAACGCGTTTGGCTTCCCGTTCTTTGTTGAATTCGCTGCAGTAATTGGTTACCGCTTCAACGACGTTTTGCTTCGTTTGTCACTTGTAGGCTTGAAGAAGCTAACACATACTCTTCGTATTTCTTCTATGAGGTTTTAATGCGCAGTGGCTTCAAAATGATTCCAGGGAAAGAAGATTATTAGATAAAATGGATCGTTCAACCCAGTGCACAAGTCAGTGTTCAAAGTAGGTAGGTGACACTGCGCTTCACCGTGTTTTCCACTCCTCATGGTCACCTACTAAACAAAAAGGAACAGCAGGTAAGGAAACTGCACTCGCTGGTGAGCTCACATTCAAGGATATCGCAACCCTTGGCTTTTCGCCCTTTACGTACACTTCGCATTTCTCCCGCACTGCATTTAGTTCTTTTAAACTAAGTACGGCGTCAGCGAAGTTAGTTTTTAGCTAATCAGCCTTTGTGCATAATGTATATTAGGCCCAAAAGTCCTATCGCTTTTCCTACTCCAACATCACCCTTTCTTTCGAAGAAATGGGTAGCCGTTGGGCACCTGAGTGAAGTCGATATTATTCATTGGTTTGAGTGTATGTTTTAGCGATCCATTTGAGCCGGCGACGAAATCATTCTTTATCTCGTTCCTGACAACGTCCACATTGTTATCATAGTGTTGACTAAGGAAATGCGCTATTAAATTCACAAAGTGGCATTCGGATGACACGTGATCCGGTCTATTAATTTGGTTTGAAAGAATTATATTATAGTTCAGTCGAGGCGCAGACATTGATTTTTTCAAAGATTTGCTTACAAAGACACCATTTTAGGTGGCGCTACTTAGGTAGAACGGACCTGATGTTGACTCACGCATCATATACATATGGATTACCCCCGATAACGTTTCTTTACTTCAAATTTCCTGCCTTATATTTTCTTTTTTAGTGCTGCAGAGGGGCTTCCGTCAAAATTATTTCAATGAGTTTATTGAGTTATTACTAACCGTATTTTTTGGTGCTTTTTGGGTTTTTTGTGTTACTAACAATATACATCACTCAGCTGCAGCACCCTGGATTCCAATGTTGAGCGCACTAGGGACTGGAGAAAATAAATGAATTAATAAATTTTGCTGCAGGGGCCGAAATATCCCTGAAGGAGGAGCTCTTCTCTAACTTGCTTGCTTTGCGTGCATAACTGAACGACGGAAGTGTGACTGATTTAACATTTTTCCCAACTTGTGGAAGTGCATTTTTTTCAGCAAATTATCTGCACGAACACACAAAGTGCAGCTGTTAGGCCTGAAAAATCCGAGTTCTACTGAAAAGAAAAGTTCGAGAGCGGAAAATATTTCTGCAGTGCAACGAAAAAAATCCTCTTGCATCATCAATGAATGGCTTCTAAAAATCCTCTAAGGACATCAAATATGGTCCACGAGCGCCTCATTGATTACATTAGATGGATCAATATTTCAGTTGAAGTTTGGTGGCCGTTCAGAGAGCGCTTCAATTTCCATAGCGATTTTTGTGAGACATTTTTTGATCGTTAATCAGAGGTTCGCAACTATCTGTACCATTGCATATTTATCTCCATCTCTTCTCTGGTCTGGATTCCTTAACCTGAGGCCTGAAGGAACATTATACAGTTTACTTCATTTGTTTCATTATTCTTTACACGGACGGATAAGCTTTTAGAAATAGGGTTTCTTGTTGAAACTTCTTTACTTCTCTGAAATCATGTTCCCTACCACCAAATGGTTCGTACCTCAATCTAGGGTTCAAAATTCACGCTGAATTGTTTACATCAGTTAATATACACTGTGTACAAAATACATTGAATGCTAGACTTTGAGGCTACTGAATTGTTTACATCAGTTAATATACACTGTGTACAAAATACATTGAATGCTAGACTTTGAGGCTACTATGGGTACAAAAGGGAAACGGTAAGGTGCTTGGCGTTGACCAGCCTTCTAAGGACGTGTGTTCATTTGAATATTCTCGCCCCTATATTTGCCGACCAGAAACACGAAATATCGTATAACTTCATCGGTTGATGAAAGTGAATGAAACTTCAGTCTTCAGACTAAGTGGATCAGATTCTGCAGCTCGGATCCCTCGAAGACCCCGCTCTTTGCTCGCACAATTGACGTCGTCTGGTGAGTGCAAAGAACGCTCATTCGGGTTTGTTGGGCGTCTTGGCCTCGCCCTCTTTCCAGCTCTCACTGACCGCCTGCTTTGTTGCCACTCACCGTTACATTTGTTTCGCCGAGTTGACCGTGTGACCCCGAGCTGGAACACAATCGCCCCCGCCACAGCAGCAGTTCCTCGTGCTCTTTGGCCTCATCGAGGCTAGACGAGGCTGGGATGGCGTCCAGCTGGCGCCTCATCTCCCCTCTCGTGCGTGATCGTCGGCCATTTACGGGACGGATTTCAGGGTTATGCACATCTGTCCGTCCGTCACTCAACGCTCCTAATGCCAACCGCTGTCGAAACGACCTCAGCACGACGTAAACAACGTAAAAGGTCTATATCCCGCTTGTAATGCACAGCGCTCAATTGTTTATTTTTTTGAGGGAGTCGTAAAAGTTGTACGCGTCAAATCAAAAGAACCACGCGGTTACGAGCAGTTCGTATTTGTTAACAAATCAGATAATTATATTTCGGCCTAAATTTGGCTCGAGGAATGAGTCAGAGGAGTATTAGTAGTGGAGAGAAGAAGGCCAACAAAGTCGCAGCTCTATGAAGAGGTCCTTTAGGAACCCCAGAGCCTCACTCTGGTTCCTCTTTTTTCCACTAGTGGGATTCTATTCCTTCTGTAGCTACTTCATGTATGAGTGAACTCCTTGCAGGACCCTCCATTCTTTGCTGGCACTTATAAAATAAGAATCAAGTAAAACTTGGAAATCCAAGCTCATAGCCTGGCATCGCTACACTAGAGAACTAAAATCTTAAAAGTCCGAGCTCTATAACAATTAAAAAGTGGCGATTACAGACGATTGACGTCTACGGATTTTTCTAATAGTTACTGTAATTAGACTATTCTAGATAAATATGAGCAAAGATAAACTCTCCATCGTATGCCGGACACATCCTGTTTTCCATCATGATGAGAGTTTACCAAAAGTGGTCCGCTCTCTTCGTTTCTTCAGGAAATTATGATCCCAACTAGCAGCACCCTTTTAAGATGGACAACATTTTTTCGATGCGTTTGCCCATTACAAACGTGTAAAATGGCGATCACAAATCGGTCAGGATTAGCAAAAAGAGATTGTGCCAGCCATCAGCGGCTGTTACGCGCTTGAGTCCCTTGAGGCATATTTCTTGCGAACATCCTGGCACTCGGTGGGAGGAACTGCCTTTTAAGCAATCTTAAAGACAGAGCAGACCAGGGAAATACTACCTAGCATACGAGTTTAGTAAATAACGACGAAGGATCGCCTAAAGGTTCCACTTAAGGTCCGGAAGAAGAAAAAGGCGGAAGACACACCTTCGTACCAGATCCAAATTTATAACTCTTTTCGGAGGCAACGAATGTCGAGGACTCAGTTCAGTTTCATTTCTCATAAACTCCAGATTTTTCTCTAGAGTGAAAGTTTTCCGAGCAACTCTTTCAGGCCTGTTTAACAATTGGTCAGAATCGGAACTCGTAAAGATAAAAAAGGTTATTAACGAAACATATGTTAGCAAGAACTATTCATCTCGGTGAAGGGGAAGTTAGCAAACTATTGATTGCGTACTCTTCACCTCTCCTTAATCTCTATTTTTACCCAAGCTAGCATTAGCTTCATTTTTTTGTTGATTCATTAAGCCGCATAGAGGCGCGACAATCGTAAAGGATTTCAAAGTAGCAAAGGCAAATGGTTATCTCTCAATGCTCCTCGACCCCTTTTTTTTATTCCACAACGTTTTATCCCGATCAGTCACGGGGTACGTCTTTCATGATAGTCGCTCCGTCTTCTTTCGCCTTGGTGCTGCTCCCGCATTTGTTGAGGTGCCACACTGCCATCTTGTCTCAATCCAGAGCTCCATGTGGGGCGGCCATATCGTCCTCGATCGCGGGTTCTAGAGTACTGGTTCCTTGCATGCGACCATCGATCCGTCTTGTGATCGTGACAGTTTTCCTCCATCAGCCGACCTGTCACACGGGCCTGACGCTGGTACCGACACCCTTTTCAGCTATTTCCAAGCCAGACAAGGGTTTCTGCCTGGGACGGGATTGAACCCTGATCATCGAGATCTAGAGCCTAAGCTATTAACCTCTCGGCCATCCCGCCCCGCTCCTCGACTACATAACATTACTTATTCTGTGGCGAGTATAATGTGTTGCTTGCAATAACGAGGCCACATACAGCTAGTCTGCATTACTCTTGTATGAAAAGCCAAAAGTTAAAATGTTCCAACTCGATCGACCGTAAACTAGCGCCATTTACTGCCACATGTTCTCTATCTGTGATACAACACCAAGATTTATCGGCGGTCGATCGTATACGAAGAAGGAACCTACAACAGAATTCCTTTCATAAGTTAGGTAGATGAGCACTGTTTTCTTTCTGTGAGAATTTCCACTGGGATGTTCGTGCTGGAATTTGTTCTCCGGCCTCTCGTGGCGGTTCCACCCGGCCCTTATCAATCGTGCAATCCAGCCGACCTTTCCACTGTGGCCGCAACCTTGAGCGTTTTTCGTGTTTTCGGCAGCCAGCGCGTCACCCACAAGACAAAAGCCGCCAGAAAAAAAGACGAGCGGATGGCGACCGGCCCGGCTAGTCTTCTCCTCGCTCTGTGACCATCGGTGGTGATAACGTCGGGCGGGTTTCTCAGGAAGGCTGGCTCTGGTGGCTGATGTTCGTTCCCTTGTGGTCCCTGCTTGTGCGTGCTTCGTTCGTCTTTGCTTACGTACTTGGCAGCAATAAATTGATTTTTCTATTCACTCGTCTCTTTCGTGACAGCACAAACGCTCTGTCGTTTGACGATTGTATTTCTTTCGAAGAAAAGCTAATTCAGACGTTCCTCGTCCTCATTAGAGCTTCTTTAGTAAGCTTGAGTTGCTCGATGAGCATAAAAGAAAAAGAATCCTCTATGAATGGACGAACTGCATATATGAAATCTTCCTTGCGTTACAGATGTCTCTAGATTTTGTAGGCACTTTGCACTCAACTGGTTCAGAGAAACGTAGAACATTGAATTTCCATTTCTATTCCATGAAGAAATCCGGCATCCTATAGTAAAGGGCGCCTAACACTTCCAACCCAAAACCCTTGAGAAATCCTTGGCGATAACGGCTCAATCAAAATCGAGCAAAATGGCTGAGAGTTCCGAATCCAATTTTCGACGAGGGCTTCCGTCAGTGGACGTTGTTCACTTTTTTTCGCGGACGACGACAGCATCGCAGCACCGGAAAAACTTTCAGGCTGCTGCTCGAGTGAAACTGCTCATTTGTGTGGTTTTGAGAAGGTGTCGACTGATGATGCCGATCGTCTGTGACCAGTACAGCATCTTCGGTGATTTTTTCAGTTTAAATGGATCACTGAATCAGGAGAATTTTCCAAAAAATTCCGGAGGAAACGAACCTACACATGTCTCTTTTTTGCAACGCCTTGGTCCATTGCTTCACTCCCTGCATCTTCAATGCCAAAGCACTGCATTGTATAGCTACTTCCACAGACACGTTCAAGATATCAAACTTCGTCTAGGAGCAATCTGTTGGTCTGCGAAGGTGAAGACAATGACCTGCTCAGTGGCTGGGTTCTGAAACGATCGACCAAATTCGTAGCTTATATGTCTCTGCGATTTCGAATGTTTAGCTCTACCTTTGTAGACGATCGAGGCAGCCATCAAAAATACGACTTCTGAAAAAACACCAAGTCGTTTCATCGGAGCGGGTGACATGTTGTTGCAGCATATTGGATAGCTTATGCTAGGGTTACAGAGATGAAAATTCATTGTGTTGCCACCTTAATACCTATTTAAATTCTACAGAATTTCATCGCTAACATGAACTTGGATAAACCGCTGATCAGACAAAAACCTTTGAAACCGTTTTTTGGTTCTAGCTCACACGATTTCTTCACATAACGTCGAATTTGATTCGAGGATAGGATATTCAGTTACAAGAAATTACCTTGGCAGGATTTTCTGAACACACACCCTTGCAACCGATCGTTTCATTTCATTTATTTTCTCCTGTCCCTCGATAGAATCCCAGCGAGCTACTGCCGACTGGGACATTGTTGTTAATAACATTAGAAACACCAACACTGTAACATTGGCACCAACATAAAAACCAGGGTTAGTAACAACTGGGTAAGATGGACTCGTTGAACTAGTCCTTGGTGGAGGACATTGATCAGCAATAAAAGACAATATAGAATAAAGATTGAGCTGAGTTCCATATTCGATGCCAAGGGCTTAGTTAAGCGAGGAATGGTTCGAATGAACGGGACGGTCACAGTGCTGAAAGGCACTACTACCAGTGCAGGAACAAGGGCGAGCTCGTGGTAGGACCTCTTTATACTGGCGCGTATATACATATATGTTACTGGACTGCGAAGTCAACAGCACGCATTAACTGCTGTTTTTACCACAGCTCTTCGATCATGTCAGGTGGCGCTGAGAGGATAGAATCGGTGTTCAACACCCTGATTCGTTCCACCAATCCGCTTGTTGTCCAGCTGCGTATTAGAATTCGTTTACGATCAGAGGCAGATGTCGCATGAACGGCGCGTTCTTGGAGGTGACGCCTTAAGAAAGACTCTTACCAGGAATCGCCCCAAATCCTTTGATTATGTTAATCCTCCATTTTTGAACAATGAACTCGATAGGGCTATGCAGCTTTATTTTCGTCCCACTGGTTTGATGTTCGGTCTAACTTGGTCTGCTCCACTAATGACCTTGTCCGCCACGATGCCCGAGTCAATATTTGTACTTCTGTACAAGAGTTCTCGGATTACTGGATCATAGTCGGTGTTCGACTGTTTGTTCTGCTTTATTCTTCGTCTAGCTGTCCTTGAAATCATAAATCCGACGATCGTTGATCACTGTGTTCGAGTTCGGTGAAAAGTTCATTTCAATGGACTGAACTTCTTCGGCGGACAGCTGTCAGTCCGGTGTCGTTGTTGGCAATCCGTCAATAGGTGTTGCACCAGTGACAAATTGGATAGATTTTTTGCCGTGATTGGTCAACAGTCACCTTTTGAAAAAAGGACACCAAATCGCATTGATGTGCGCCTTCGCAGCTCGACGTACAGTGACAGACGATAAGTATATGTTTCCTCTAATTTTTTGAGTCCAAAATTGTTCAAAAAGAAAGCAAGAAAGGACAAAACGGAAGTGTTTGATGTGTAACTCACTGATATGAGGTTAAGTTTTTATATTCCTGTTTTTGTCCGTTCCCATCGAACACCTTGTATCAAAAAAGTCACAATTAATTCATTCATTCAAGCGGGCCAGTCTTGAAGTCAATTCGATGAGCGCGCTAATCCATTTCTCAGCGAAATGGGTTAGTCCCGACGAAAGCGATCGCGTGCAACCTTCTCGGCGTGAATTACCAACGACAATGCCCTCGATCCGCTCACTAATCGTAAGTATTATAGTTCTGATAGTGAGCCAGTGGGAATCGAGGTGCGTGTTATCAAGTTCATTATCAGTGTTGGTTTTATTTATTTTATTAGTGTTGTGTTTTATTCGAAACATCTTCTATAAGGAAACCTTCGCACTACTCCACTCTTTCTGGTAAAGCCCTTCGTCCTCTTTTCTTCTGTCTGGGTATATCTACTATTAGCCGTTGACCCCCGACACTTTCAGCCAGGCGCCTTCACATAATTTTTATGGCACAATTTGCTCCCCATGAGAGAGACGGTTCCCTCAGCTGGAATCAAGATTTTGTTCACTGACACTTTTATTTAACGATAATTTCCAAATCACTGGAGCAGGAGATCGAACAGAGAATATTCCTTCCCTTGTCTCATACAAGGGACATTCCAACACTGATTGTGACTTTATTATAAGCTTTACTATAGAAATTGTGACCTCAAATGCGCTATTATAAGCATGCCTAACTGTAGGGTAAATCCGAATCTAGAATTTAAAGCTACCGATTATTAATCTATCTATGTAGTGACCTATTCTAAACACAAGTAAACTCTAAAATACTGAATAAAAAATGTGTGCAGTATTACTGAAATGAGAATTGCTTGCTAGGTTTTACATACCATGTTGTCTTCACGCAGATCCAGCGACACTTTCAACAACTTACTAGTTTCTGTGAAGCACAAGTAAGAAAGTGAACAGTTGTTTCTTTAATTCTTGCATTTATTAAAGTTTTTGGATGAAGCCTTATTGAACACCTTCTAATTTCCAAATGATTATTCTCGTTATTCCCAGGTGATCTATAAAATGTTTTTCGATATGAAATTGTCATTAGGCTTTCTCCGTTGGCGAAATCTTGGCAAAATGCCGTTAGTTTATTGAGATTGATGAATTGATGGAAGGATGATTGTTCGGCGAATGGCATCGCAGTCAGCTCTATCTGGCCAACATCTATAGTGCCTGTCACAACCACGACATTTTCTCGTCAGATGGCGTTCATTCAGAAGAGCAGCGCAGCCGAGTATAGCGCAAATGTCATGGAAACGCTGACCTAATCGTCGGCTTCGCAGTGGAACGGCCGATTCCGACCAGAGCACATGGTTCTCGGGCTAATGGCTATTGAGTCCATTCTGCCCATTGGGTATTTGACAGCAGATGAACGGTAACGGTATGCAACGGTGGTTTTTTTCATTTCATGATGTGCTTTTTCGAAGGTCCAATAATGCAAGACAATTTAGATCTCACTTTCCTGGAAATCATGTCAGCAGGGCGCACAAAGATCTCATAGTATGTATTAGGTTGTTGCAAAAGTCCTGCGACACTTTTTCAAATTAACAGCAGTTTATTCAAACAAAATCTCAGTCAACGATATAATCACTTTTCAGAGTTATGACGCTTCCCCATCTTTAGGGCAACTTCTCAATTCCTCTCCGCCAGAACTGTGAGAGCTGTGACGAAAAAGATTGGCCGACCTCTATTGCCAGTTGGTCTTGGTTGTCCAATTCCACATCTCGAAGGTGTTGCTCTAAGGACCAGAGTAAGTGATAATCTGAAGGAGCAAGGTCTGGAGAATAAGGTGGGTACGGTAGAACTTCCCGTCATGCGAGAAAAACGCGCTGAAAGGGGAAAGTCTACCTCTTGCATGACAACGCTCGTCTTCATGTCGCAAGAGCGACTCGTGAGAAATTTAGGCTGGAAAGTTCTACCGCATCCACCTTATTCTCCAGACCATGCTCCTTCAGTTTATCACTTACTCTGGTCCTTATAGCAACACCTTCGAGATATGGAACTCGACAACCGAGACCAAGTGGCAATAGAGGTCGGCCAATTTTTTTCGTCACAGCTCTCAGAGTTTTGGCGGAGAGGAATTGAGAAGTTGCATTAAAGATGGGGAAGAGTTATAAATCTGAGTAGTGATTATATCGTTGACTGAGATTCTGTTTGAATAAAGTGCTGTCAATTTGAAGATTGTTGCAAAAGTGTCGCAAGACTTTTGCAACAACCTATTATTTTCCCCTACTTGTCACAATTTTTTGTGGGCGTACGCTGGTTGCCAACTAACCATTCCTTGAGGAGGACCCAATAGGAGAAGCTCTGCGCTGGAGGCTATAATATCCAGTTAAGGGTAGTGTTGAGAATCTATTTTGAATTGAATTCTGCTACAACGGCAGTAGTAGCGAAGGGTTGTCTCGTAAGGCCGAAAATTTTGCAAGGTACCATGCCTAGCGAATTTTTTTTTCAAAAAATCAAATGTGTTTAGAAAAAGTGCTCGCTTAACCAAACTGATCTTAATTTGCGTAACTTTCCCACACGAGTAGTGTAAAGGTTAGCGTTCTCTGGTCAGTAAGCAGCCAAGTAAGTATTACCTTGTGTATTTATTAAAGCGAGTACTAAAGAACCAATTTTTAGCTGCGTTTTCCTTTCTCTCATCTGCTTAGTGACCGAGAGAAGTAGGAACGTTCAATAGTCATTTCTATGTGTGTAGGTTATGTAGGTTTCAAAGCTAACCGCATCTACAGTAATGTTTCCATAGTGGTTATATGAGGCTTTTTAATCCAGTGGATGTGAAAGCCACCGCATCCACCAGCCTTCTGTTCTTTTGTAGGAGTGCTGCGAAATGATTAATTCAAGTAATGCGACTAGTTATCCATGGTTTTTACCAGATTTCGAGGTGTTGCAACTTTTTAATGTGTACTCTGCTATTTCACTTTCGCATCGTTGTTGTTTCACTTCTATTTCGCACACGTCTTCAAGAACTTTTCTTTTTCGAATGTTATCCGGCTCATATTGCGAGAGTTCCCCTTTTCGAGAGAAAGTCTCCAAGATTAGCCAGTTTCTTCCTCATGGAGCACGAATTCTACGCTTTTTACTATTAGAAATTCGAATTCCGTAGAAAACATTTTGCTACTTAACCAACAGTAATTTTCTTCAAACAGACTGTCATGCCTCAGAAGGATCAGATTTCCTCAAGAGTAATAAAAGTTGAGACACTAAGCTCTCTTCCCAGGTTAATGTATTTCCAAAAGTAGAAACTTAACAGAAATCACTGCAGTGAACCAAAAGCCATACAGTTCTCTTCAGCTTCGGCCCCAAAGTTTGTCGGCACTGAAACCAGGCAAGATAAGTGGAATTCAAGGGAAAATCCCTCATGTTGTTAGGGCTTCTTGAACTTTCCTGAACACTACATTCGTAGATCCCCGTCGAAACGTGTCTTCTATGACCACGTCTTTTTGTGATCCACTACCATTTCTAGTAGAAGTATATGTTTTCCAGCGCTCTATCAGTGTTGTTCTCAATGTCACTAGCTGATAAAGCTTTCTGAACTTTCCCTGAGCAGTACACGTCAACACGATCTCCCGTGGCTCGCTGATCACCCTACGCTCGCTTGATTATACTTCCGGATATCCGTGAATCTTGGTTAATTCTTCCGGCAGCTTACGACGTGGGGCTCTCTAGGCCTTGGTCGACTAAGCAGCTGGCTTGGGCTGATTAGGTGCACGAACGACAATCGGCCTACGAGCCAGACGTCTCCCACCGTCATTCCTCATCTACCGTATCCTGGTGTCGTATATCACAGGACGTCACATCTGTGCCCGTTGTCCCCATAGCTGTCCCCGTGGCCGAGAGGGGTCGTCCTGGCTTGGCTGGCCAGCAGCCAAACGGCTCTCCTACCCTGCAACGAACGCCTAATTACTACCGCTGTCGCCGCTTCGTCCGTCCCACCCCCCGTTCTCCACCCCCCCCCCTCCTCTCGTCAACCAACTGCCGATCAATGAGTTCTTTTGCCAGTTTCTCAGCCTATTCGTCGCCGTCGTCGTCTACTTCGTCCCGACGACTCGCCATCCATTGCCAGCTTCTTTTTCTCACGTTGGTCTGTCGTTTGAATGAACAAATCAACGAGCACCTGCTTTTATCATCGTCACTTGTCGAGCACTATTCCAGCTCTGGCACTCCAGAGCTTACAACAATTTTCTCATAGTTTAACCCAAAACGGGTACTGGGAATTAGAAAATGCGAGTATCGTTCTCGTTCCTTTTGTTTTTCTGATAACCAAAAAATGGAAAATAGCACGTCAGCCTTTCTTCCTCACCTTGTTCTCTCGTTTGAATAAACTAATCAACGAGCACATGCTTTTATTATCGCCACTTGCACTATTCCAGCTCTAGTACTCCAGTCAGTGCATACAACTAATTTTGCATAAATTTTTTTCAATATAGAAACAACGCCTGCGAACATTTATCATTTCCCTTTTGTTGTTATAATATCCAAAAATCCAAGAAAAAATCCAAGAAAAGTAGAGCGTCAACTTTCTTTTTGTTATTTTACTTTCTTTCTATTTTCTGCGACCATAATTGAGACGTACTGAACTAGAATTTGAGGTCCACTTTTCATTTATTTATGGATTTATTTTATTAAGCTTCTACGCCGTTCAAAACAATCGTTAGAGAGAAGAATGAGATATACTGAATAGAGCTAAGAGTATAATACGACAGATGTAGTGAAGTCAGCAATCAAATAGCGGAACAATGCAAAGATAAAAATTTTAACACAAAGTTCAAAACCTACGGAGTTTCGAGGAAGCTATTCAGCCAAAAGCTGAAAAGCGTTTTCAAAATCATGGCTGAGTTTGCCAGTTATCGGTGTGTATTATGACTCGCCTTCGCGAACATTTAGAAAATCAAAAAGCAAATGAATACGTCGTCGACCCCAACGTCTTCCATCTTCACCTACATATGCCTACCCAGATCAATCGATATTCGAGAAACACGTATTATTTCCATTGAATCTATTGCATTCACAATTTCTTGCGCAAAAAGCAAATACTCATAAAAAATGAAGCAAAAAAATATAAAAAATGTGCATAATTTGAACGATAGTTCCTCTGGACGTAGGATGCCGTCGCCAGCTCCACTCTCTAAATCTAAACACTTATGCTCACCTTGATCTACTAAGTTCTAGGGAAATTCAAGAGAAAGCAAACTGCCTTGAGAGCAGCACCCCAAATAGCCCAGCTAGGCTACGTGCGGACCAAGTTAGTCCCAATTTTAGACTGAAGACAGTGGTTAAGTGAAGATGCAACTTAGCCGTCTATTGTTGTACGACAAATCCAATTTTTTCCAGTTATAATTCAAATGGTGGTTTTCGTTTTTTTTCTTTGTAAGTGTTTAGTCCGTTTACTCCTTCTGTTTTCGACATTTTCCCGCTACTGATGAAGAGTAGTAGTTGTTCATTTTATGTACTTCTGAAATGGTAAATTTACCTTGCATTGCATTTTATTTGCATTTTATTTCTTACATATTTTGAGTTTTTCCTTTATTTATCCTGATGCTCCTGAATAGTGTTCGTCTACAGTCAACGACAATGTTGAGATTAGAGTTATCGCTTAAAGAGACTGATTTCATTTTTGAAGCGCAAATAAAATGCAATGCGAGTAGATATAAGAAGAACTTGATAGTTATGTCTAGCGTTATTTTGTGTTGTGGCTAAACAGTGAAGCAGAGATTACCCGAAATTTCAACACAATTGAGTTTCAATACTTTTGTTCGGTTGCGCTCCATAATTCACATAAGGTGGAGGAGAGTCGTGGAACGCCGAAATTTGTTCGAAAAGGCGTTAAGAAAGGATGAAACGGAAATGTTTAAAGAATAAACTATTGATAATTGCTGTCAGGGGGAAACCACCAGTCAGCGAACGATCTCCGTCGAGTGGTACTCTCTGTCTTCAGTGAACTGTTTATCAACTGAACTATGAAGGTATTGTTTTTATCGTTAATTTTATCCCCTTTATCACCGTAATATACGTGTTTCATCTCGGCTTTACTTTTTGTCTCGTCAGATTCAAAGAAGATAAAAAACTTGTTAGATTTCCAAATGACCTCATCCATAACCCCACCGGACGGAATTTCAACGAAAATGTTTTCTGATCTGAACAGCTGGGGTCTGCGGAATCGGAACTTTCCGCCAAAGTTGGAAAATGAGGCTCATCATTCCTCTCTAACGAACCTCGCAAAATGTCTAATACGTGAACGTTTAGTTTTTCGAGTTTTTCTAGTAATTTCTAGTTTCTAGTGCGGATAAGAAACATCACGTTAGCTCACGTATTGCAAAAAACGTATTCCATGGTAGTTTTTCATACTGATGGAAATGACATTAGGAAAAAACTTAATTCTCTGCCGTCAAAGTGGGAATTATGAAGGCTTAGTGACGTTCATAATTTGTTCGGAACTACAGAGAAACTTCTATTTTGAGCGACTCAGACGAGCTCTGAAGCCCCAAAGTGTCCTGATTATCCTTCACACCTAAGTATAAGTTCATTAGGAGTACACGTCAGCATTTTTCTGTGCGGCGGAAGTGCAGCTGAACTTTTATGTGCCCGTTTCGTCTTCTCGATTCATGAGCGCTTTTCTTGCCCGAGGGTGTGACAAACGGTGGCAGAAGCGCGTGCAGATTCTCGGAACTAATACTCGCTTTGACGTTATCGTTTTCCGAGTTCCTCCATTTCTTGGTGATCTGGGTGGGCTGTTCTGCTGGAATGCGAACCATCGTCGCCTTAGTTCGCCGTCATCGCTGCCAACGATAAGGACACATGTGCCCGTCGGATGAAAAATCGCCGTGCTCGAATACGTCGATGTTGGGCTAATGGCGACGAAAACCACCGCAGACCAACTCCTTCAAACTTGCCAGGACCCCAGGGATTCGTGAGCCAAACAGAAGTCTTCATCTACATTTTTTATTTATTTTATTTCTTCTATTTTCAGGTTGGCAGATCCCGTTCCTCACTTCGAAATTATTTCTCTTTTTCTTTTTTCTTGCGGTTTCTGATTCTTTCTTTGAGTTCTTGTTACTACGACGAGGAATCCGATACCCCGCCACCCAAGCCGGATGAGTTGTAATCTACGAAATACACTGAAATATACCCCGAACAGTACCATCCAGCAACGCGCTCTAGAGTCTATATGCGGTTTATTTAGGGCATGAACGAGGTCTCATGCAATTCAGTGGTGTGACTGGGGTCGAACACCTCGAGCTGATAACGGCGTATATGCCTGAATAAGCCTCGCCGCGCTTTGATAAATCAAGGTTTGCGCGATATTCTCTCTCCAAGCACTCGTCGCGCACTTAAGAAGTGATAAACTCCGTATAAACCTATAATACAAACCCCATATCCCGCCACGCATGTTAATGAATCAGAATCTGCGCTCCATACCGAGCATATTTCGGGGTTTATATAGAGTATGCGAATCATAGATCTGGGCCCAGCTCTGCTCTTTTCCGCCTACTTCCCAAGCCACGGCATTTCTGCAAACATTTGCCAGTTCGGTAATCTTGTTTCCTGTCGGCACCCCCACACCACTGGAGCATGGATCCGACATAACGACGGCCGTTCTAAAACCACCGCCATTCCTCGTAGTTTTTCACCACGAGTCTGCTTTCGCTAGTGCTTGGTTATATATTTTACTTCTTCGTTCAGAAACCGATGGAACTAAGTGAACTAAACATTAGAAACAACGAAGGTAGAGCGCTAGGATCCTAAAAGGTTACTTTTTTGGGTTGTAACAGATCAGCCAGTTGAGGGTTGCGTAGACATTAAAGAAATTTGACAAGTAATTCAACAAGGTAATTAGCCAGTCAGACTTTATCTAAAGCAGACGTTTTATCTTTTTGGATCGTAGATTAATATCTTCGTGCTTTTGGATAACAGCTAGCATGGGCAATAAGACCAGATTTTCTTCTTGTTACACGAAATAAATAAATAAAATAATACGCGAATTACATGAGAACAATATTCGAAAAAAATCGAAATATTCACCTCAACTGACCTTAATTATTAATATTAATATATTAATACTTGCGTTCATCATACTATGTTGTTTTCCTGTTATGTGATTCAGTTGTGTGAACGATGTGTTCAAATCTCTGCTTTTGAACTGAACTTTTTGAACAGGGCTCATGAATAAATAAAAACGATCCAGAATGCTATTCAACTGCACATTATACGTTGTTTGGATAATCTCAAACATGGATTGCAGTTTGTATGTATGAGCGTTTGTTTATCGAAGATGTAGGAGATTGTTTTCTTTTGAATGTACAGAACGCAGGAAAATCGTGTTTTCTTTTACTTCTATCAATTTTGATGTTTTCAGGTGGAATATTTATTTGCCAACTGTTTTTATTTTTTATTGCTCCAATTTTTGACAATTTTTGAACAAAGTCGAAACTTAATTGCTGTGATAATCCGCTGATATAAGATGCAGAATAATTCATAGTGTTTCGTTCTGATTCTTTCGCCTATCTTCCTCACCTTTTAGACCTTCTTTGCTTGCCATTTTGTTACGCGATAGCCACTTGAAGAAGTCATGTGTTTATGTTAAAAATCTTTGGACGCTGGAAATGAAGTGTTTTCTTTTGCAAATTAGTTACTTTCGATCTTCTTTGAAAGAAAATTAGCTCTGATTTGTATGCACAGCTGCATTCAGTGCAATTCCAAACAAGAAAAGCTCTACTATTTCAGTTTTCCGAGTTTTTTTCTAGTACTGACAACGCGTATAACGAGGAGACAGATCGGCGACGGTACTTGACCCCGTTGTGCGGCTCAGCTTTCATTTTTAATCAGATTCTTTTCTTATTAGCATGAGAGATACATGTTTCAGAACGACCGACTAGGTTTAAAACGGAGTGTTTTGAATTGGATTACTTCGATGTCAGATAAAAACGAAAATACTGAATTTAATAGTAAATAGAATAACTAATCAAACCAGAGAAAAATCCAAGGAAGCAAAATTAAGATGCCTCCTGCTTCTCAGCTGAAGCAGTTTCTTTTTGAGTTTCTACTCAGTTTTGACTCCTTCGCCTCCCTCATACGATGTTGATCGAATTTGTGTCTCATAAATTTCTCTGATTTGGGGAGGAATTGTTCCGAAAAAGCTAAGAATTCGGTTTCAGGATCAGCTTTCCAGTTTCCACATTTCTAGGGGAATCGGTATCCCTCTGGGGCCACTTTTCTTTTTTTCTCTTTGGAATAGGCTGGGAACGTTTTTGTTTATCGCCGCCGACGCAGCATATTAAGGAGGAGTGGGCCATCTGCGATCGAAAACCAGCAATGGCCACAGTGATTAGTTGCCCGTCAGTTTCGTAGAAAGCTGGTCGCCGGATTCTTCGGGAGTTTTTTCTCCCATTCGTTGGAGAAACAGCACCGGAACTCATTCGAGTACATATGTAGACTCCAGAGAACTCCCAACACAAACGTTGGCTTTAAAAATGCATTTGATTGAGGGAAAATTTGTCTAGGCCACGTTTGCTCAATAACGTCGTAGAAGCCATAGACTGGGACTATCTTGTTGCACCGAAAACAAGATGACGTTCACAGACAGTACAGAGATAGAACTTCACGACGAGTACATTTTTGGGGCAACTGAAATTTATTTTTTGTATTTCACGTCCGACTTTATTTATATACTGTTGCCATTTGTATTGGAGCAGAATTAAAACTCACGTCAGAAGAAAGAAAACAAACAGCAAAGCGCATAAATGATAGTAGTAACATAATAACAATAATAAAAGCACAAAACAACTAATAAGCAAATTAACGACACAAGAGCAATTCATAAATGGTAGAAGAAAGTGCAAAAATTTTCTCTATGATGTTCAGGGCTGTCAATGGGAAACTACCCTTTCTAATCTCTCTCGCACCACTACATCTTTCTGAGACAAATTTTCCGCACAAAAAGATTCAAAGATTTCACTTCACCGAGGCTTCGCTCAGTCGATAATGAATCACTTCCGTTACCAAGGTAAACTTCAAAGAAATGGAGAATGTTCGAAAATAAAGAAATGGCGTGCGTTCAAAATCTCCTAGCCGCACCGCGATCGCTCCCTGCTCAGGCTAAATAGCCCTCCATCTCTTCAGCGTCAGGTAAATTGGTAACATTGTATGATTCATTTTAGTTATGGTTCAAGTACGCATTTACCACGGCTTACCATGGTAAATGCGGGTGAGTTGGTACCAGACTTGTCTGGAAAGGTAAAGACGCTGACCTGGTATAGCGGCTGGCCCCTGCAGGTCATTGTATAGGCCAAATACGCATTCACTAAGCCTCTACGACTTGAATGAAACACGAATGCGGCGGCGCGTCCTCAGGGGACTGATCAACGCCGGCACCTTTACCTTTACCTTTTACCATGGTGAGGGCTGACGCATCTAAACTTAACACAATCCTTAATCCTTACTCTTTACCACCATTTGCTGCCTGTTCAAAGGCATTAAGCAAGGATTAGTTCAATGATTTCACGTAACTGAGTTATTAGTAACCCAAAAATTACCAAAATTTCGAAGTGAGATAATCTATCCATCCCTATCAAGAGGAACGTAAGCAATTGTGCCCTTCTGACTCGCAGCCAGTCATCTCATAGATGCCGCTCACTGTGAAACTGCGTAATCGCAAGAAGTGCTGGTATCTCGACAGGAAATGGTCGAAATGCAAACCAAACCGGTATTTCTCTCCATCAGAAGACCAAGTAACGATAATCAGCCACAACGCGACGTAGTTTTTGAGCCTTGTGAAATGCCTTGGTCAAGCTGTAGAAACCACAAAAACGTATTCTACTTGAGTTAAAGAACTGAAAAGGAAAAGAAAAAGGCAAAGAACCGCTTCGGCCATGAATAGCCTTCAGGGTGAGTCCACAAATGAGATGTCTCTAGATGACGCAGTGGTAGACTCACATTCTCGGAGTTATACACAGATAGAGTTATATAGAAAAAGTTAAAGTAAGTTGTATAAAAAAATACACAGTAAGGGTAAATGGGCCTTCCCATTTAGACACCAAAGAACGTTCGTCTACCAGCTAGAATGGTAGAGACACGATCAATGCGCATTTCGCCTATGAAAATAAATTGTGAGGGCCAGCCACTGTACAAATCAGCATTTTCGCCATTCTAGACAACTCTGGTACCAGTTTACCTAAAGGGATTGAAGATTTGGTTATCCTGGGTGAGGATCGATAGCTCGACCGTTTGCGTACCAGTGGCACCTCTTACCACTGCGCCGCGCGAACCATAAGTATGAAAATATTCAAAAAT